>CM028359.1:39086619-40286619 GCA_016618105.1 Dendrobium huoshanense | reverse complement strand
ACTTCTTTTGGAATTTCTAGCCAATCTAACCTACACCATCGACAACACAACTTTCCACCCCTTTATTTGTCGTCAAAATATAGAGATCACTAGAGCCGACATCGCCCATTATATTGGGCTATCCACTGAAGGTCCTAGGGTTCGTTCCTTTCTCACAAATGAATTTGATTGGAGTGAGGTTAATCAAGTCCTTAGGAATACCGCATTCTATCAACACCAGCCTCTCGTCCAATCACTAAATCAAAATGCCAGAATTATTCAACATGTCCTTAGAACCTCCATAATACCTAAAGCTGGCAACTGGATCAACATGACCCTAATTGTATTTGTCGCTACCTACCTTATCAGGTCTAACACCAAATTCGATGAGGCCGATTTGATTATTGATTACATTTGCCATATGACCTTCGTTCTCCTCCCTACTACTCGCCGCAAATAAAATCTAGCTCTTGGTCACCTTATATGATACATCCTTAAAAATAAATGCCAACTAACCTATCCAGATGAACCCGATAATCTTTCAATCTTTTATACGGATGCCTCTTTTCATATTCTTTTCCATCAGGTACAAGAGCCTGAAGAACCCGTCTTTGATGAAGAAGAAGGAGAAGATGCCTCCGCAGTAGCTTCAGCTCGTCCACGACGACATGCAGCACCCCGAGCTCTTCCACCAACTTATCCTCATGAAAATTAGGTCAAATGTTTTGAACAACTACAGACTCGTCTCGTTATGCACATTCAAGAGAAACATCAGCAACACGAGACCGACATACAATGGTTTGGGGAACGCTTCAATGCGATTGATCAATGATTTGACACAATCCTTCACTATTTTCAGCCACACCTACCAACACCTCCAAGCGATCAGGATCCTTCCCTTTGAAGTGTATGTGTTGTATTTTTCTTTCGTAGTGTTTGCTCCTCTTTTTGGTGTTGTCAAAAGGGGGAGAAGGTTGTTGTCATTTTCGTTATGTTGTAGTTTGATTGCTCTTATGTTAAATATAATGCATTTCCTTTTATTTCGTACTGCATTTTTCTTTTTAGTATTTTTTCTTATTCTTATGTTTAATTTTTTTTTAAATCCAAATAAAAAAAATGCCATTCAAACTTGCTTACAACAAATATTATTTGACATCATAAAAAAGGGGGAGATTGTTGCGACCCATGACCCTGAGTTTGAGATTTTGATGATGATAAATAATGTCACCTGAACTACTCTTCATTGAATATCTTTTATTGTTTTCTATTATCCATGAGTACTAACATTTTAGGAAGATCACAAGCCACTCAGGACAACGGGAAGATTCAAGACTAGTTAGATTAGGAGTATGAGTCTGATAATGTAATTTATTATTTATTTTAATTTTAATTTTTTTGAGTCTGGCCACAAAATGTATGTGAGTTTTAGCAATCATGCACACACACAGGGGGGAGAGGATTTTTAAAAAGTAAAAAATATTATTTTTCTTTGCTTATTAATTGTACTGTAAGAAGTTATTTCGTACTGTACGATATTATATTATAAACATGTTCTTTGAACAAATCATACGATACGACTAATATCGTACTATACGATGTGTTTCAAATTAAAAACCCTATCCATCACACTAACTTAAGTAAGTTATGATAAAATAGTTGTTAATTGCATGCTTTACATTTTTGCAACTTGTATAGTTTTGATGATTCAAAATATTATTGTTCAAATGTGTAGTTATCTCCTAACAATTTTAGAAGATTTGTACTTGCTCTTGTGTGTACTAACATTTCAGGAAAATCAGACTCCAGACTACGAAAACTTCAAATCAAATTCAACATGAGATACTTTGTGAATTTGAAGCTTGTATTTTTCTTTGAATTGAATTTGAAAGGGAGTGATTGTAATTGAGTGAATAAAAACACACAAACACACATAAGGAGATCATATATAAGTTATACTGATCATACGGGACGATATCCGATCGTACGGGACGATCAGACAGTTATCTCCTATTGAGCACATAGAACAAATAGGAACTGGCTTGAAAAATTTTCTAAGTCCTATTCGTCCGGGACGAAATAATTATCGTCTAGGACGATCTGGTCTCTGTAAAATTTTTGTCCAGATGAAATTAATTATCGTCAAAAAACGATCTGCTCTCTGTAAAAAATTTGTCCAGACGAAATTATTTATCGTCTAGGACGATCTGGTCTCTATAAAATTTTTGTCCAGACGAAATTAATTATCGTCAGAAAATGATCTACTCTCTGTAAAAATTTCGTCCAGACGAACAAATTTTCGTCCTGACGATTAACCTACTTAGAACGGTTTTCAGCAGTTTTCTAGACCGACCTAATAATAACCATTCGTACCGGACGAACTTAGTTCTTACAGGACGATCAATGTGTACGAAGACATTTCGTACACATATACAAATAGGGTCATTTCAAAGCATTTAAGTAAAATCGTCCAGGACGGTCCACGATCGTACGGGATGATCCACTGCGTACAGAATTGAAAATTTATAGTTTTTGGGTGGTTTTTCTTGTCTTTTGTATATATAGTCCAAATTAGACTGCCACCCAATCTTTTTGTCATTTGATCTTCACGCCTCTTGAGAGAATAGCTAAGGGGAGAGTGGAAGAGTGCATTCAAAGGAGGATTCTTACCATTAGAGCGTGAAGGCTTCACTTGGAGTTCAAAGGTAAGAATCTCTACTTGTGAATTGGGATTACTTCACTATTTTCTTTCTTCCTTCTAGATTTCTTGTGAGAAGATCATTCAAGGAGATCTGGTTCGCTGCCGACACTTGGAGAGTGTGAATAGCCGAAAGAATTGCTTCCTACACTTAGAGAGTGTGAACAGCCTGAAGGGTTCTCTGCCCACACTAGGAGAGTGTGAAAGGACGGAAGGGTTCTCTGCCCACACTAGGAGAGTGTGAATGGACAACTGGTTCTCTGCCCACACTAGGAGAGTTTGAAAGGATGGACGGTTCTCTGCCAACACTGGGATTGTGTAAAAGGATGACGGTTCTCTGCCGCACCGGGTAGTGGTGAAAAAAGTGTGTTGTAAAGGCTTCTCCACCTTGCTGTGGGTGCAAAAGGAGAGTCACTATTGGTTTTAATGCAATACTCAGAGGGTGCCTCTGAGGAGTGGATGTAGGTCTGGTTATAGACCGAACCACTATAAATCTGGTGTCATTTATAGTTTTTTATGTTTCCGCATTTTATTTTAATTTTTAACAACTCTGTGGTTGAAAAATATTTTCTAGAAAAACTTTTAAAGAAAAATCTTATTTCGGTTCAACTTAATCTTCAAAGAGGGATTAAAATTTTAAACTACCAATTCACCCCCCCCCTCTTGGTAGCCTTGGGACATTAACTTAAGCTTAACAACCTAATTACTAGATTCAACAAGTGGTATCAGAGCATCGTTTCAAAATCATAAGTTTGAACTACTTTTTGATTAACGTAGATGACTACATATGGAAACCGAAACACACCTAAGGGTTACTCTATCACTAGACCTCCACTGTTTCATAATATTCCTTTTGATTTTTAGAAAATGCGCATGTCTACTTTCTTACAGTCACTTGATTATCGCATGTGGATGCTAGTCCATGAAGGTTACACAAAACTAACTAGATTAGTTGATGGAGTTTGGGTAGAAACACCTTATGCAGATTGGACTATAGAAGAATGTGACTTAGCATAATTAAATGCCAAATATTTAAATAGTTTCTTTTATGATTTAAAATCTGAAGACTACATGCGAGTTTCCACTTGCAAAAGCGGAAAGGACATATGGTATAAACTTTGTATAACTTATGAAGTGACAAATGAAGTTAAGAAATCAAGACTCAATATCTTGTTACATGACTATGAATTATTTCGCATGAAACCTAATGAATCTATTTCAGACATGTACACAAGATTCACACAAATTGTCACTTCTTTGCATGCACTTGGTAGGGAATTAACTAATGCTGAAATGGTCAATAAGATTCTTCGTTGTTTACCTACTGCTTATGATGCTAAAATTACTGTAATTACAGAGTCTAAAGATCTGAAACTTTATTCTATTGACAATCTTCTTGGTTCACTCATTGCTTATGAGCAAAGAGTAAGTCAAAGAAAGATTGATGCAGGTGTACCACGAAAGGACAAGAATATTGCACTAAATGTGAAAGAGTCAGAGAGTGAACACTCACAACCTGAGGATGAAGACGATATTGCATTGATGACTAGACAATTCAGAAGCTTTTTAAAGAGGAAGCAGAAGAGACGCCAGCAATGGAATAGAGGTAAGTATAACAGAAATGGCAAGGTTTCTAATGAAGTGATATTTTATGAATGCAGGAAACCAGGTCATATAAAGACTGATTGTCCAAAACTCAAATCCACTCCTAGCAAGGAGAAGGTAGAGGAGAAACCAATGGTAAAGAAGGGCAAGAGGAAGTTTCAAAGTGCTTTCTGGGCGGACTCAGCTTCAGACTCATCTGAGACTGAAAAAGAAGAAGAAGTCACCAACCTTTGCTTGATGGCAGATAATGTTGAACAATCAGATCAAGAAGAGGTATGTGATTTAACCTATGATGAATTGTTTGAAGTTTCTGAACACATGCATGATGCATATAGGAAAATAAAAAAGATGCATGCTAGTTTAGGTTTAGAATTGGAAGAGCTTAATAAGGAACTCGAAATCCTTAGGAAAGATCATACTTTAATAGATAACAACCACATGAAACTACTTGATGAATATGATGACTTGAATAAAAATTTTGAGAATTTAAAATCATCCTATGCTAAACTTGAAAAAGAATTTAAGAATTTTAAGGATGAATCTGAGAGCAAGACATATTGAATCAATTATACGAATCGAATCTTAGAAGATATGAATTCATTTTATAAACTCACAATAAGAGCTCTCAAGGATAATAGGAATCCTCCTAAACTTGAAGATTTTACAAATCCTAAATATTATCCTAAATTCATGAAATCCCTTAGAAGACAATCAAATGGAAGAAAACATAGGAATATTTTTCCTAATGTTAAATGTAATAATTGTGGATTTTTGGGACATATAGCTCACACCTTCACTTTGAAGATGAAAACAAATTTGGTGTGGAGAACAAAGATGCATAAACCTAGACATATCATACATGCATCTGATTATAAATTTCATAAAGGTGAACCCAAACTTGTTTGGGTTCCCAGGTCTAACATTTTAGAATTTTGCAGGAGTGCTCTCACACAAGACCTCGTGAGAGCATATGGTACCTGGACATTTGATGTTCAAAGCATATGACTGGAGATACTGCTCAATTCATAACGCTGGAAGCCAGCAGTGGAGGCAAGGTTACACTTGGAGATAATACTACAAAGAAAGTGGTTGGATCAGGTATGATTGGAAATTTGAAAAACTTTTTCATAGACAATGTGTTATTAGTTGAAGGCTTAAAACATAATTTGCTAAGCATAAGTCAGCTATGTGATAAGGGCTATAATGTAAAAATTTTACCTACTAGCTGCATAATAAGCCTAAATGGGAAAATTGTTTTAAATGGAAAAAGGGTAAACAATGTCTACATGCTAGATTTAAATTGTATTCAATCTCCTACTGCTTTTTATTTGAAAACTGTTCCTGATGAATCATGGCTTTGGCATAGGAGACTTTGTCATTCTAGTATGAAAAACCTTAGGAGAATTACCCAAAAGAACTTAGTGAGAGGTATACCAAAACAAGACTTTATTAAGGACCACTTTTGTGATGCATGTCAATTAGGAAAATAAGTGAAGTCCTCTTTTAAGTCCAATAAAGATCTTAGGACCAGTAAACCTTTAGAAATTCTACACATGGATCTTTTTGGACCTGTAGGCACTATAAGTCTAGGAGGGAAGGTATACGGTTTTGTTATAGTGGATGATTTCTCAAGATTTACTTGGGTTAGATTTCTTTTTCATAAGAGAGAATCGTTTGAGGAATTCAGAAATTTTTCTACTTGGATTCAAAGGAAACTAGGGAGTGAAATAATTTCTATACAAAGTGATCATGGAGGAGAATTTGAAAATGAAAGATTTGAAAATTTCTGTAAAGAAAAAGGGATTGATCACAATTTTTCTGCACCTAGAATCCCTCAACAAAATGGGGTAGTTGAAAGGAAAAACAGAACGTTAATAGAAGCCGCCCGAGCAATGTTAGTAGAATACTCACTTCCTAGATATTTTTGGGCTGAAGCGGTTAGCACTGCATGCTATGTTCTGAATAGGGTGAATGTGAGATCAAATTTGAATAAAATTTCCTATGAGTTGCTAAAAGGTAGGACACCTAATTTGTCTCATTTGCATGTATTTGGTTGCAAGGTGTTTATATATAATAATGGAAAATCTGCCTTAGGAAAATTTGATCAAAAATTAGATGAAGAAATTTTTGTTGGATATTCAAGTGTTGGAAAATCTTATAGGGTATTCAACAAAAGAACTTTAGTCATTGAAGAAATCACACATGTTGTATTTGATGAATCTGGAAATTTGGAAGAGCCAAATGTTGTTGAAGAAGAGATTGAAGAAAACTCCCAAAAGATTGATAGATTAAATTTGGAAGAAAATGTGGAAGAGAATTTGGAAAGAGAAAACCCTTTGCCTAGAGATTTGAGAGTTTCTAAAAACTACCCAAAGGATTTGATTATAGGTGAACCAAATGAGGGTGTTAGAACTAGGCGTGGATTAAACAAGGAAGTCAATCATTCTGCTTTTATTTCAACTATTGAACCCACTAACATTGATCAAGCACTTTCTGATGAATTTTGGATATTGGCCATGCAAGAAGAGTTAAATCAATTTGTAAGAAATAAAGTTTGGGAACTAACTACAAGGCCAAAAGATCAAAGTGTTGTTGGAACCAAGTGGGTGTTCAACAATAAAATGAATGACTCAGGAGTAGTCATTAGAAATAAGGCTAGATTAGTTGCTAAGGGGTATAATCAAATTGAAGGAATTGATTTTGAGGAGACTTTTGCCCCTGTAGCTAGACTTGAAGCAATTAGGGTTTTACTAGCCTTTGTCTGTTTTAAAGGTTTTAAATTATTTCAAATGGATGTCAAGAGTGCCTTTTTAAATGGGGTAATTGAGGAAGATGTTTTTGTAGAACAACCTCCAGGTTTTGAAAATTCTAAATTTCCAAATCATGTTTTCAAGTTAAAAAAGGCATTATATGGATTGAAACAGGCACCTAGGGCTTGGTATGAGAGGTTGAGCACCTTCCTACTTGAAATATCTTTTGAAAAAGGAAGTGTGGATACAACTCTCTTTTTAAGGTAAATTGGAAAGAATATACTTATTGTTCAAATTTATGTGGATGACATCATCTTTGGATCTTCAAATAAAAATTTTTGTGATGATTTTTCTAAAATAATGAGTAGTAAATTTGAAATGAGTCTAATGGGAGATTTAAATTACTTTCTAGGATTTAGCATTAAGCAACTTGATGAAGGTATATTTCTTAGTCAAACTAAATATATTAAGGACATCCTCAAAAAATAAGAAATGGACAATGCTAAACCTATTAGTACACCAATGAGTTCCTCAGTTCAGTTGGATAAGGACCTTAGGGAAAATCTGTTGATCAAAAGAAATTTAGTGGGATAATTGGATCTTTACTTTACTTGACAGCTAGCCGACCAGATATTATGTTCAGAGTTTGCTTATGTGCTAGATTTCAATCAGATCCAAAAGAATCACATTTGACAGGAGTGAAAAGGATATTAAGATATTTACTAGGAACTCAAAACTTAGGGATTTGGTATCCTAAGTTTAGCTCTTCATTTGAAATTATTGGTTATTCAGATTCTGACTTTGCAGGCTGTAGAGTTGATAGGAAAAGCGCTTCTGGAACATGTCAATTCATTGGAAATTCATTAGTTTCATGGTCTAGTAGAAAACAAAATTCAGTGGCACTATCTACTGTAGAAGTAGAATACATTGCATTAGGAAGTTATGTGGCACAAGTACTTTGGTTAAAACAACAGTTGATTGATTTAGGATTAACTATAAACACTATTCCAATTTATTGTGATAATACTAGTGCTATTTGCATTTCCAAAAATCCTATTCAACATTCTAGAACCAAACACATTGATATAAGGCATCATTTCATAAGGGATCATGTATCCAAGGGAGAAATTGAACTCACACATGTTTCAACTGAAAATCAACTTGCAGACATTTTTACAAAACCTTTAGCCTTTGATACCTTTAGTACATTAAGAATAAGGCTTCGTGTTATTGATTTGAATGCTTAAATAAAAATATTTTTTGCAACATTGATATTTATGTTTTCTTAGTTTATTTGTCTTTGATTTTTTCTTTTGAATTTTGTGATTTTTGAGTGTTTTGATTGAGTTTATTTTAGAGTCTGTGGTTTTGTCTTTGTTTTCTGTGTTTTGAATGTTTTGTTTGTTTTTCTTCATTAAAAATTTCAAAAATCCAAAAATGTGTGGAAATTGTCCGGGACGAAATTTTTTGTACTGGACGATGTGTGTTAAATTCAGTTTGCGTTATATGAAACGTTTTGAGAGCAGTTTTTAATGTAGTTCGTCTGTATGATCTAATGATCGTCCAGGACGAAATTTTATTTTTTCTCAAATGTTGGGACGTTTGAATGCAGCAGTTGAGTGGATAAGGCAGTTTTAAATGTGAAGTTCGTCCGTACGAACTTTTTGTTCATCCAGATGAACAGACGTCGTTTCATTGTAGGGGACGGTTTTCAACTGACATTAAAATGAATTAACTTTTGATCGTCTGTACGATCGATCAAGTCAAAAGTCTGTACGAAAGGACGCATCATAAATTGTGTTGATTACGAAAAGTCGTTTCATTTTGGACAAAATGGATCGTCTGTACAAACTTTTTTTGTCCAAAAGAACGATAAATTTTGTCCAGGACGAACGTATCATTTTCTTTAAATATGAACAAATTTTAACTCTACAATCACATCTCCAAACTTCACTTTCAATCTCTTTCGACCTTAAATCGATAATGGCCTCCTCAAGCAAAAGACAAAAGGTGTTGGCAAAGAAACCTCACAGGAATAACTCTGAAAACTTCCTGTCAAAAGCAAATGAGGAATCTTTTCCTCGTTTTGCATCTACTAAAATCACACCTTCTCGCATTCTGATTCAAAGCGAGATAAACTTTAAGGTAATGCACCTTTTTGCCTCCACTCAGTTTCAATTCATTCTTTCTCTCGTCTACCTTTACAACAAATAAACATTTCTCTACTTTCTAGCCAACATGAGTTTTAATTCCGACCACTCCTGCATAAGTTCTTTTGTTTTCAAACAAAAAGTTGAAATCACCAAGCACGACATTGGTGCCTTTTTGAACTTAAGAACTGAAGGATATAGAGCTCACACCCTAATGAGTGAAAACAAATTCGAATGCTATCAAGTCAATAGGGTGATTAGAGAAATTGGCCTAACAAATCATGTTGCTAGAGTTTCAGGAATGACCAGAAATGCTCGAATCATCCAGCATATTCTTCGATCTTCAATCATTCCTAAAGCTGGTGATAGGATCAATATTACCCCACTCCTTTCTGTTTTGACCTTTTTGATTATGGATGATAAGCCTATCGATGAAGCCCAACTTATCATAGATCATCTCTATGGGCTTTCAGAAATAGGACATGCAGAGCAGAAGAGAAAAAGGAACATCTCATTAGGACACTTAGTTACATATATTTTGGAAAAGAAATACAGCTTAGTGCATCATGATGATGAATACGAAGAGCTAGTCTACTACAATGATGCTTCTTTCAGAGATATTTTCAAGGAGGAAAAAGGGAAAGCACATGCGAGTGCTTCTGAAGAAGAAGAAGAAGGAGAGCAAACTTCTGCACTTCAATCAGATTATCAGAATTTGATTGAGAAATTTGAAAGACTTGAGACTCATGTTGATCAAAGATTTGATCAAATTGATGCTCAACTCCTGCAGCAGCAACAGGTCATTGGTATTATTAGAAATGAAGTTCATGAAATCAATACAAATGTTATGATGATGGCCTCCTACTTCAATCTGTTTAGTGGCATTCCTCCTCCTCCAGAAGAATAGAAAATGAAAGATGAATTTTTTTATGTTTGTTGTACTAGTGTTTTGTTTTAAATGTTTTGTTGTGTTAGTGTTTATTTTTTTTTGTGATTGTTTTAGTTGTCTTTATTAAAAAGTTAAGTATATTTTCTTAGTTGTTTTAATATTATGAAAAGAATATGTAATCCTTTTCATTAATATCAATGCATGTTGTACTTGATTCAAATTTGGTTTGTATTTGGAATGTGGTTAATTTTTATGAATTTCATTAGTCTTATTTAATCTTAATTGTGCTTTAATTAGATTGTAATTTGAGATTAATTAAATTAGAAAATCTAGTCTTTTTAAATTTAAAAGTTGTTTATAACTTGTTATAATTAGAACTTTTAAATTAATGTCTATTCATTTAGACTACATAAAAGTTAATATTATTATTGCAATATAGTTATTTTCTTATTTTATATTTCTATGCTCAAGTGATATTTATGCACTTAGAAATATTTTGAAATTTTAGATTATTGATTTTGTAAAGATTTGGTCTCAATTACTCTTGAAAATTGTACAAAGAGTACAAAAATCAAAAGGAATGCGCAAAGATTCACAAATATGAAAAAGAGGCACAAAATTAGCCCAATGTCAAAAGATACACAAAAATGTGCCAAAAAAAAAATTTGAAAAAGATGCGCAAAACGCCACATGTGGTAATTCTCTTCTTTCCAAATTCTTTCAATCTCTTAATTCAAATTGATCTTATGTTCATTTATATTCTATTGAACTTTGAAATATAGAATTTTTATACATCTCTCTTGTAATGATTTTCTATATTCGAATGTCTAAATTGAATCATGTCTTTAATAAATTCTTCTTATTTACAATGTTATATCACTTCTTAAATTTTATGAATTTCTATAATTGACCTAATGTTATTAGTTTTAGATTGCATAACTTATCACAATCACCATTTAGATTAAATTTTCAAATGAATTTCATATAATTACTTACATTTCTTGTCTATTTCTTTTTCATTTTTTGTTGTTGTCAAAAAGGGGGAGAAATTCTTGTGTTTGTATGTTTAGTTTTTGTTTGTATTTTGGTTTTATGTTTAACTTTGAAATTTTGTTAAATATTTTTTTAAAAAACAAAATTTTTTTTTCTGTGGTTCAAAATGCCTCCTTATTTTCATGTATTCATCAATTCAGGGGGAGTTTAGGAGATTTATTTAAATTAAAATCAGATAAACAATAATTCTTTTGCCATCATCAAAAAGGGGGAGATTGTTAAAATAGTTGCTACTTGCATGCTTTACATTTTTGCAACTTGTATAGTTTTGATGATTTGAAACATTATTATTCAAATGTGTAGTTATCTCCTAATAATTTTAGAAGATTTGTACTTGCTCTTCTATGTACTAACTTTTCAGGAAAATCAGACTCCAGACTACGAAAACTTTAAATCAAATTCAACATGAGATACTTTGTGAATTTGAAGCTTGTATTTTTCTTTGAATTGAATTTGAAAGGGAGTGATTTTAATTGAGTGAATAAAAATACACATACACACATAAGGAGATCATATATAAGTTATACTGATCGTACGGGACGATATCCAATCGTACGGGACGATTAGACAGTTATCTCCTATTGAGCACATAGAACGAATAGGAACTGGCTTGAAAAGTTTTCTAAGTCCTATTCGTCCGGGACGAAATAATTATCGTCCAGGACGATCTGGTCTCTATAAAATTTTCGTGCATACGAAAATAATTATCGTCAGAAAACGATCTTCTCTCTGTAAAAATTTCGTCCAGACGAAATTAATTATCGTCCAGGATGATCTGGTCTCTGTAAAATTTTCGTCCAGACGAAATTAATTATCGTCAGAAAATGATCTGCTCTCTGTAAAAATTTCGTCCAGAGGAACAAATTTTTGTCCTGACGATTAACCTACTTAGAACGGTTTTCAGTAATTTTCTAGACCGACCTAGTAATAACCGTTCGTATCGGACAAACTTAGTTCGTACAGGACGATCAGTGTGTACGAAGACATTTCGTACACATATACAAATAGGGTCGTTTCAAAGCATTTAAGTAAAATTTTCCAGGACGATCCACGATCGTACGGGGACGATCCACTGCGTACAAAATTGAAAATTTACACTTTTTGGGCGGTTTTTCTTGTCTTTTGTATATATAGTCCAAATTAGACTGTCACCCAATCTTTTTGTCATTTAATCTTCGTGCCTCTTGAGAGAATAGCTAAGGGGAGAGTGGAAGAGTGCATTCAAAGGAGGATTCCTACCATTGGAGCGTGAAGGCTTCACTTGGAGTTTAAAGGTAAGAATCTCTACTTGTGAATTGGGATTACTTCACTCTTTTCTTTCTTCCTTCTAGATTTCTTGTGAGAAGATCAGTCAAGGAGATCCGGTTAGCTGCCGACACTTGGAGAGTGTGAATATCCGAAAGGATCGCTTCCTACACTTGGATAGTGTGAACAGCCGGAAGGGTTCTCTGCCCACACTAGGAGAGTGTGAAAGGACGAAAGGGTTCTCTGCCCACACTAGGAGAGTGTGAATGGACGATGGGTTCTCTGCCCACACTAGGAGAGTGTGAAAGGACGAAAGGGTTCTCTGCCCACACTAGGAGAGTGTGAAAGGACAGACGGTTCTCTGCCAATACTGGGGATTGTGTAAAAGGACGACGGATCTCTACCACACCGGGTAGTGGTGAAAAGAGTGTGTTGTAAAGGCTTCTCCGCCATGCTGTGGGTGCAAAAGGAGAGTCACTATTGGTTTTAGTGCAATACTTAGAGGGTGCCTCTGAGGAGTGGATGTAGGTCTGGTTATAGACCGAACCACTATAAATCTGGTGTCATTTACAGTTTTTTATTTTTTTGCATTTTATTTTAATTTTTAACAACTCTGTGGTTGAAAAATATTTTCTAGAAAAACTTTAAAAGAGAAATTTTCATTTCGGTTCAACTTAATCTTCAAAGAGGGATTAAATTTTTAAACTACCAATTCACCCCCCCTCTTGGTAGCCTTGGGACATTAACTTAGGCTTAACAACCTAATTACTAGATTCAACATGTTAATCTATGCAGTTCGTACTGTACGAAGACCTTCGTACTGTATGATATATTTTAAATACTTACTTAATTTAACCCGTGATTAGTGCAAGAAATCAAGGCTTAATTACAAATTAAAAATTATTCAGAATGAACACATTCATATAATACGATGAACAAAGACGAATTCAGATCATCCCGGAGATCATCCTAGACGATCCCTTGTTTTTGTCTGATCGTACTGTACGATATATATCATTCCATACGATGAACTGAGATGACCTTTGATTGTCCTGGATGATGCCTTGATTTTTACCATTCATACTATATGATGTGTATCGTACCATAAGATGAAAATAGATGACATTTGATCATCTCGGCCATCGTCCTATACGAGCAGTAGTGTTGAGGATCGCACTATACAATTTAGTATCGTACCGTACGATTATATTTTGAACTATTCGTACAACTTCGTACCAGGACGAAGCCTCTTTATACAAGTCATACTGTACGATTAGAAATCGTACTGTACGATTGTAATGGCTACTTTGAAAATTTCAGGGATTTTGGAGCCTGTTTTATGTGTCAAAATTGTTATGTTTTGAGAAAGAGACAAGAAGAGGAAAACGTGATTAGAGAGGAAATCCTTGGGAAAGAGCTCTTGAGAAGTTTTGAGGGGTTGGGAGAGGAAGGAGAAGGAGAGCTTTGTGAGGGAGAAGAGGTGTGAGGGAGATCACACGGTTGCTCCGATCATGCTGCATCTTGCTCTTTCTATGGCCCGGGAAGAACTTGAGGGAGGCTCTCTAAGGGGGAAACTCTTCTACATCCGTGACCTCAAGGTACTCTGCCTTCTCTAGGAGGGAGAAAAATGAGAAGGTTCTCTGCCGTCACCAGAAGGGTGAAAATAGCACTTGACACTCCGCCACGCCGGGTTGGAAAAGAGAGTATTGTAAGGGCTTCTCCGCCTTGCCGAAGGGGGAAAATGGAGAGCTATAGTTCGTAGTGAAATCCCCAGAGCGGAGGACTCCGAGGAGTGTACGTAGTTCATGGTTTGACCGAACCACTATAAAAATTCTGGTGTGTTTTTTCCTTATCGCTTTTTATTCTTGCATGCATTTTATTTTCATAATACTTGCTTGCTGAAAACTTGTGAAAGAAAAAGGATTCTATTGCTGCATGTTGAGTACAATTGTTTTCCTGTAGTAGTTTCAATGTTCTTGTTAAAAATTTAAAAATATCAAAAAAATTAGAACTCCTACTTATGTTTTAATTATTGCATTAAAATTTTTACAATTCACCCCCCCCCCCCTCTTGTCCATCTAGTAATTTCACTATGAATTCTAAATTTCTTAGTTTTAGTGGTCGTTTAACTCTTATTAAAAGTATTCTTTATTCTATTCTTGATTATAGTTTCCAAACTTTACTTTCTACTGAAGTTGTGTGTGACAGGATTGAAAAATTTTTCAATAAGTTTTTTTTTTTAATGGGGCTAGTAGAAACTCTAAAATCCATTAGTCTTTCTGAAATAAATGTTGTGGTATTTTTGACGAAGGGGCTCTAAGTTGTAAGTCATTAAAGGATTTGGCTTATTATTTTTCTTTTAAATATGGTATAATTTTCATGTTAACTTGAGCCTTTGGGCTAAATTTATGAATGCTAAGCATTGTTGAGGGAACCATCCCACCACGTGTTATTTTAATAAATCTAATTCCAAAGTTTGGTATCGTCTTTGTAAAGTTAAATGGGCGGTTGAGCCATCTATTGTTGGGGCCTTGGTAGTGGTAATACATTCTTTTGGCAGGATCATTGGTTGGGAGGCCATTCCATTGATTCTATTATTAATACTTCCACCAATGCTTCTGTGAAGGTTAATTATTTTTTCCTTGAAAATGGTTGGGATGTTGAGAAGCTTTCCAATGTGTTACCGAATTTTAGTACTCAGAAAATTTTGAAGATCCCTTTAAAATTGGATTCTCTTGATGTTCAGCTAAGTGCCTTATCTAAAGATGGAAACTTTAGTTTAAAGGATGTCTGGCATTCTTTTAGAGCTAAAAAAGTGGTTTCTAAGATTATTAAAATGATTTGGCATAAAAGTATTCTCTCTAATTTTTTTTATTTTTTTAGCGTATTTTACATAATTTTATCCCTACAGATGGCATTTTGATTAAACATGGTTTCATACATCCCTCTAAATGCTAATGTTGCTATCATATGGACAATATGCAACATGTCTTTGTGTTTGGTCCTTGTGCTATTAAGGAATGGACTTATTTTGAGGATATTTTGAACTTAAAATGCTTTAATTATAATATTTCTATTAAATCTCTACTTAACTATTGGTTTGTTAATTCTAAAGGCCATATCAAGAATGTTATTCCCTCTCTTATCCTTTGGTTTTTATGGTTGGATAGGAATAATTCTCATTTTAATGGTGTGGTTATGAATTAACATAGAATTATTCAATATGTTAAAGATAAGATTAGGGATCTTTTTTTCTTCTAAGTTACTTTCTACTAAGAATTTTAAAAATCATATTATAACTACGACTGACTTTGGGATTAAGTTGGATGTGGATGTATGTCATAATATCCCTAGAAGTATTTCTTGGTTGAAACCTCCTAGTAATCTCTTTAAGTTAAATGTGGATTCTATTAATACTAAAAATATGGCGGCCTATTGATGAGTCATCAGAGACTCCAATGGTAATTGCATATTGAGTTTCGCTGGACCTCGTTTTAATTATGATATTAATACTGCTACAACTTTTGCTATCCTCTATAATTTAATGTTGTATTTTTCTCTTGATTGTATTAGTATTATGGAAGAGGTTTGTTCTTCTTATTGTTATTATTTATTTATCTTCAGGAATGAAAATAATTATTCTTCTGACCTTTTTTAAATGAGGGGGGAAATTAAGAATTGGTTGAGCATGTTTAATTTCTCTTTTTCTGTATTTTATATGGAGGGAAAAGCTTGTACTAATGCCATAGCCAGCTGGAGCTGTGGGTTGTATTCCATGGAAGATTTCATTAGATCTAATTTAACTCTCTATGTTAGGGTTCTTTTAAATCTTGATAAGAATATTTTTCCTCATGTTATTCCTTAAGGTGGTCGGATTGTTTGGTTTATGTTTAATTTCTTGCAGTCTTTTTATGATCTCTCTCAGTTGGTTGGGCCCTCTGCTTATCAACTAGGTTGTTTTTGTGCCTTTACTAATTTTATGGAGATTTCAGTTGCTGGGTATATTGCCTTTTGTAGTTTTGTTATGGCCTTGAGGTTGTGGCTGGTTCTCTCCTTATAGTTTCTATGGTTTCTATTATTTATATTTTTTGGAGTTTATTATTATGAACCACGAGGTTGGTGAGGCTATGTGCAGGTTGTTGGTTTTTGTTGCTTGTCTGGACTGGCAGCCCTTCATGGGTGTCTGCGATATTCACATTTTATTTTGGTTGATCTACTTATTGTTTCAATTTTGCTGGTGCACATTATGGGAGAGTGTTGTTTCTTCTCTTGCAATGTCCTGGGCATGTTTTGGTCCCTTGAGGCCTATTGCTGGTCAATATATAAGCTATAGGATTTTCTTAACTAGGGGCTCTCTCTTTGCTCTTGATGATTTATTTTTGTGGTTGGGGTTGACGTTTATTATCAAAGAGAATCTGGTTATTGCTTATTGGTTGGGGTTGATCTCTTTAGAGAAAATTTTTCTTGCTGATTGTCATGGGCTTACTGATATGATCCTTATAATGTACTATTCATTTCTCAATTGGTGGCTTATGAGACAATATCTTAATGGGTTAGGTTGTCTTAATTTTTGTGGTAATTGGTAATTGCATTGGTGATATAACCTTATTCGATTATATTTCTACTATTGGTTTTCCTTTTTGTCTGTTATCCTCTTTTGCAGATTGCTTTCAATGCAGGTTTTCCTGCTGTTGTGTTGTTCAAGAGGATTATGGAGCTGAATATTGATTTCTGCACCTCTATGGTTTTTTGGGTCCCCACTCTTGTGCACCATAGAATGTAACAAGAATATTTTTTATATTTTCTTAGTAGGGAACTTGAGCTCGTAGGTTATTTTTGCTTTTTTTTTTTTTGTAGCACTTCGAAGTAGTAGTGAGCATGTGTTCCCTTTAAGGACCATGTAGTTGTTTTTTATATTAACGGGTTGGCCCCTCCGTGGGTTTCCCTAAAAAAATAATAATTTGGTTGACCACATAATGTAAAATTTTAAATTATATTATACGATTTGTTATCTTGAATAGGCCTAAAGACTAATTTATAAATTAGTTTATATGAACTAATCGTAATGTATGATCTGGATCATACTATACGATTTGTTATTATCTAAAAACCGTAGCCACAAGATCAATTTAAGTAAGATTTTGAATTTTTTTGAACTAATTATATTATATGATTTTGATTGTATTATACAAATATTTGAAATTTGGCTAAAATCAACCCACATACTATATGATATTGATCATCCTAAGCAATTAACATTGAAAAAATATAGCCATCCTAGAGAACATACGAAATGAAATCATGATTTTTGAACTAATTGTATTGTATGATGTTCATATCGCACTGGACAGTCTACTTGAAATGATCTAATTGTATTGTAAGAAGAGAGTAGTACAGGATGATTTGTATAGTTGAATTTTTATCATCTTGGGAATTCTGTTCAAATTAAACAGAACGTACTGGATGATCTATAGATTGTACTATATCATGTGTTCATAAAATTTGAACATATCATTTTAAATGACTATTCACATTATATTTGACGAGACTTATTTTGAACTGATTGTTCTATATAAATTAGAATCATTCTATACAAATAGTGACGACAAACTTTAATTTTTAGGGTTTCTTGAAGCCTATTACAAAAGCTATAATTTAGGTTTCTCTTGTAAATCAAGGGATGAACTTGTGACTAAAGGAGGAACTCTGAGAGACAAGTTTTTTAGAAAAAAATGAGGTTTTAAAAGAGAAGGAGAAGGTGAGCTTGATCGTTGGGGAGAAGTAGTGTGAGGGTATCACAATACTATTCTTGGTGAGCTGCACCCTTATTCCTAATGTGGCCTTGGTTATTCATTTGGAAGCTTTCTCGATAGAGAAGCTTCTTAGTCCAATCCTCAAGGTTCTTTGCTTTCTATAGGAGAGTGAAAAAGGAGCTGTGGTTCTATACCTCTTCCAAGTGCGAGAAAAATGAGTCAAGATATTCTGCCTTCACCAGGATGGTGACATAGCGTCTGGCACTCTATCGCATCAAAGGTTTGGTGAAGGTGAGTTTGCAAAGGCTTCACCGCCTCATTTTGAAAGAAAAAGGTGACTCACTTAATTTTAGTGCAAACTCTTTGAGTAGAAGAATCTGGGGAGTGGATATAGGTCAATGTTGATCGAACCACTATAAAAATTTGTAGCATGTTTTTTTTTTCCTTTTTGCACTTTTACATTTCCTGCATTTCATTTATGTTTATAACTTCTTCAAAAAAATGTTTATTATTGCCCCATTATGTAGATCAAAATTTTATCATAGTAAACTTTAATATTTTTGATAAAAATGTCTTGCTTTTTGAGCCTTGGGCTAGTTCCACAAAGTTTATTAACCTTTACGGACATTCATTCAAGAACTAAGTGATGGACACCCATAGTTAAGGAAATATTTTTTTCCCCAAGATCTTCATCTACATCAGAAGAAGCATAGCAAGAGAGTTGCTGGATGGGGAAGAAGATGAGTAGGGAGAGTTACTACTAGTTGTTATTTTTAATTTTTTAATTATTTTTAGTTATTTTTATCATAATTTAGTGTTATTTTTTTCCTATTTTAGATTTTATTTTCTTTTACTTAGAAGTAATTTGGGTAAAAATGAAAAATGCAATCAAGTTTCCATTTTTTTATAATTCTTATCTAAGTTGTACTTTGTTTTTAGTTATATATAATTTTTTTGTTTGGAATAAGAAATTTAGAAATTTATTAAATTAAGAAAAAAAGTATCTAATTTAATAAAAACTTTAAAATAAAATAATTAAAAATAAAACTTTTTCATCATTTTAAATTAATACTTCTGAATTAATTAAATTTCTAAACATTTAAAATACCTTACTACTTATAAATGATTAATTATTTAAGAATTTAATGTAAATGAACTATTTTAGATTAATTTTGAGATCATTTAATGAGTATGCATGTAATTAAGGATTTATGAGACCTATAACCAATTTTAGATAAATGAAAAATGAAGGTAATATATAGGAATTAAAAATAAATATAAAATATTTAGCAATTAAAAAGTTAATCCAAAATAAAAAATTGAAAATGTGAAATACTTAGATATTGAAAATTGGTACCTTTACTGTCTATAACCGCTTAAATAAAATGTGGCAGCAATACACATGTATTTTAAATCATTACTAGGTGCTTAACAAAATCAAAAGAAAATAAAGGAAAAGGAAAATTATAAATGTTAAAAAAAAACACTAAATACTCGACAATAAAAATATTGTTCCTGTAAAGTTTAGCCGTACCTATACCCATCTAAAATAAATTATTGGAATTATAGTATTTAAATTAAAATTAGATATTGATTTATAAATTACTAAATATGTAAATTACATTAAATCCAAAATTCATTATGCTTGAGTTAGGAAATCATTTTCACATACACTTAGGAGTTTAATTTGGAAGGAATATTACTTAAAACCTCAAAGAATGGGCTATTATAAATTACATTTTTAAAAATTTAACCATTTATGTATTGTTTAAATACTACATTAATTTTTATAATTTTAAAATATCTTCTTCCAACAAAAGAATTTTATTTTTCAAACTGCAATATGGATTACTTAAGGAGAAATACTATCTTAAAGTTTGGGAGAATTTCAGAAGAGAACAATTTTATAGTCCATATTTCATTTATTATTATAAATATACTTGTTAATACAATCATTTTATGCATAAAATAAATTTAATTCTCAAAATTTAAGGAGCATCGTAGCGCCAAAGATTTAGTGCAATGGCACTGTAGTAACCCCAACAATTTAGCATTACCAAAATTATGCCACAACAATATAAGTCCAAGATTATTACTGTAGAACTTAGCACTGAGGCACTATCCTAGGAATGCCGCAACACCAAGTTATCACAATGCCTCAAAAAAAGAAATTTTTTAGATGATTAAAGAAGCGAATCAATGCAATGAATGGTGAACCAACAAATTAATTTAGCAATTTCATAATTCAACCTAACAAGGACTGTTGTGCTAGGTCATTTAATTCGTAAATCTATAAATAGTGAGCCTATTTCTCATGTAATAAAGTTGGCTAGTTGAAGAGATGTGATGGAGTACTGTGTGTGTGGGTATTTTTTATAGAGTCTAGCCAAATATTAGGGTTGTAATTGTCTAGTTCAAGTTTGTAGAGAGAAGGACGAGGACTCTATAAGTTCTTTTTAAAGGATTTTTGGGTCATTTTTATCCATACTTTTTCTTCGTACTCTTTTTTTATATATTGCAATGAAGTTATTTATTGTGTTTACCATTAATTTCAAGTCTAGTTAGAAACTTTTTTATGAGGTTAAAATAGTTTAGAAACCATGAATGTCATAGAGTAAATTTGTAATTTCATAAATTACTTAATGTTATTTTTAAATTCTCCATGCTTAATTAAGTTTGTGTAGAGGCCTCACATAAACAATAAATGTAATATGACATATAGCCTTGATTGGAGGAGTAAAAGAATAAATAATGGATTTAAAATGTAACTTTGTAATGCATAAATATATGTTGGCTATGGTTATGAGATCTTAAGGAGATTTAAAGATGTAGCTAATACTCCAACGAGCTCGATAGAGATGATGATTACTTATGCTCTAATTTATGATAACATTAGGAAAATCTATCTATTGCAAATATATGTTTTTAAATATCATAGGTTAATTGTATTTGAAATATAGAATTTATCTCGAACAATATATAGTTTTTTCTTTCAATTGCATCACCCTGTTAATTAATTGATTAGAAAAATATAGTTGTTCTTACTGGTCATAGAAGAGTGATTTTAATGTAATTCAATCATCATGGGAAACAAACTTTATGCGTCACATTATTACTTTGCATGACATGCATACTTTTAAAAATAACACCATTACTTAGTAAGTCATAATTAAATGAATACTCACGTGTGGTTGGTTAGTGTGTGCCAATATTAGGCATTACTTTATTAGTGACCATGTACTATGTATTAAAATATAATGTTGAATTAAATTTATTAACACTAAATATTAATTTGTATATATATTTATATTGGCACTTAAATTATGAAAGATTTAATATTTTTAGAACAAAATAAGAAGTGTTAGAGTAAGGAGCCTAGATTGTATTAAAAAAGAGATTTAATATTTATGACGTGAAAGTTTATATTTCATGAAATATATTATTTTTTGAAGTTATTATTTTTGATATATTTTCATGTATTTAGGAGGCTCCTAATCATTAGATTAACTTGGTTCATAATATATATAAGATAAAGAATTACACATCTTGCTTAGTAAATAGACTGTCCACATATTCTATCAAATAAAAAAATATTTTTATTGTATCAATTGACTTATTAAACTAGCCATTGTTAATTGATCAAACTATATGATGATTACTAGAATATATGATCAACTCTATCAAACTAAGCATTAGAGAGCAATTGGGATTATCTTGCATATAATAAATCATATTCTATGATGTAGAGGACTAAAAATTATAAATAGGGGTTAGAGCCTATCTTTCACTTACTCCAGTTCTCAAGCTTTCTAACCTTCTTGTGTGAATTTTTAATTCACCCGTTAAGAGTTCCCTCTTTTTTTGAATAGAGGATTGGTAAGAGATCATGCATTGGTGTATCTTCACATACAAAAAGAGGTGGAGTTTTAGATTAGAATAAGATGAAGCACATTTGGTCAATACGAGAATGCTTCAATTAGTAATTCACAAGGGGAAAATTAAGAAAGTTAGCTTATAAAAATATATGATCACATTGTATGTACTACCCTTTAATTTCCCATATTTCTTGCATTTCCTATATAAAAAAAAATTAATATGAATTCTTTCCAACCTAAGGATAAACACTAATAGAAAAGCCATGCATTCAATAATGTATAGGAGGCATGTTGTAATCATAGGTCAAGATTTTCATGATTGTTTGCATATATAATACACTAGTATAGCACCATAAGATGTAGTAATAAATCTGCATTATAATTTGACTATAGTAAATATGAACCTTAGGAACACTACTCTTAATCATCATTAGCCTTTAGTTACCAATTTATTTTTAAACAATCATGTTCTCCAACATGTATTTTGACATAATGTCATTACCACAATAGGTGATAGGCTGAATATAACTCTACTTCTCACCATAGATATAGCTAATTGCATAAATAATACTCAATTCTATGTAGCAAATCTTTTAATTTAGTATATTAAAAATCTCACATACATTAAAAGTCTTAGACCCATTGATAGAAAAACCTATCCCTTTGTCATATCATTGCATATATCTTATAAACCAAGTATATCCTCACTTATCCTCAACCAACTGATCATCCAATTCCTTTCTTTATTGATCATTCAAGTCATATCATATATAGTGAGAGGCATTGGCCATCCTAGTGAGGAAGTTTAAAAGAGAATGAGATGAAAGGTTAATATGCTCATCTTATTCATCTTGTCCAAACTTACCCACCAGATGAATGGACAAAATATTTTTCCCAACTAGAATTAAAAGTAGATGAATCATCTAATAAAATAACATTTG
Source organism: Dendrobium huoshanense (assembly GCA_016618105.1). Classification (NCBI taxonomy): domain Eukaryota; kingdom Viridiplantae; phylum Streptophyta; class Magnoliopsida; order Asparagales; family Orchidaceae; genus Dendrobium; species Dendrobium huoshanense. Next base: position 40,263,684 of record CM028359.1, on the reverse strand, counting down.
ATTGGAGTTGATGTAGTACAAGTACGAGGAGGCTTGAGCTTAATTTTAGGATCAAATCTCAATCCTACACAACTATGTACTTCCATCCACCACCACCAATGGTAGACTATGGATGATCCAATTATTAATCTTATTTTGTCTGTTTCATACTTTTTAGTTAATATACTAAACTTTTGAGATATCAAAAAGGTTGTAGTAAGTAATTGATTGTATATGCATATTTGCATTTATTTTTTTTTTGTATGGTTGAAACACACAAAGGGGCCTACGCGTTAATATAAAAATCAATTACAAGGTCCTTAAGGGGGGCTGTCAGCTCATTAATGGTCAAAAGAGCTACAAAATAAAGGTAAATAAAACATATGAGTTGATTGTCCCAACTAAGCTAAAATATAAGTTAACCTAGGTACATTCTAAAGATGTTAAAGCCAGGCATCCAAAAAAGAAAGATACAGATAAACACATGAAGAGCAATCTTTCTACAAAAAAAAACTTGAGCACTACCATCTGCAAAACCACCTGTAAACCACTACAGATGCACAAAAAAAGACTAGAAACATAGCATAATATAAAGGAAAAAAGAGGATTAACTAAAAAATGATCAGAGAAAAAAGGAATGATATCAGCCATAAATATCTTACAGGTAAGGAAAATCCCATAGTAGGTGAAGAAATGCTCCAACGAATTCTAAATAGTAATGTTAACAATCCAACCACAAGGATCAACATTATCCATACAACAAAGACAAAAATCCCCAACAAGGAGAACACCAAAAAAATCCAAGCCACACAAACAATCCAAACTAAGCAATAGGCATATAGAGCTCAGGATAAGAAAAAACTAGCAACTATCACAAGGGATAACCCAAGGCCGCTCCATCATACCACCAAGCCCAATCCACTCAAATAGATAAATAGAGCCCAATAATAGAAAATCAAACCCCTAGAAAAGCATGAGAGAATGGTCCAGAAAGAAAACAACTCCCAATAAAATTTACACTTCTCCCCAATGTCAAGAATAATCAACCAACCAGCAAGGGCCACAAAGACAAATGCCAACCTAGATAAATTGGGATAACTCTAGGAATACCCCCAAACAGTCACAGACCTTCCAGAAACACAGGGGGAAGATAAATCTGTAGCCAAAGAATCCATCCATAACCATCTCCTAAGACATAAAGAGTGGGTAGGAGAGCAACCACTAGGAATAACTTCAAAAGATAAAGTACAATCATACATCATGCCCCAGATAACAAAAACCTCAATTGTAATCAGCATAACCAAAGAAATATGCCAACAACAATTCAAGAAGATCAAAATAAGGGAATAAAATAAATAAACCAAAATAAGAATGGGATACAAAACATAATCAGCCATCTCAAAAAGCTCCAGCTTAAAAACATCACCCACAAAGGCAAGAGTCAATACCAACCAAAATAAATATGACAACAACTTGCAGCAATCGCACAGGTACCAACCCCAAAGAAATATTTCTAACCCAAAATTCCAGCCATCAGAGCAGTACCAAATAAAAACAACCTCTAACAAAACCCGGAGCTTCCGTAGAAAGGGGACATCACCCCAATATTCTAGCCACACAAAACAACATCACAAGGAACAACCACAAATGAATACAATAATAGAAAAATGAAGATAGTGAGATAAGGGGACCAACAAGGAGAAAATAAAACATCAATCCAAACCCCATAGCCAAACAGAGTAAAAAACTCAACTATAAACATAAGGCATACCAAGAATATCCAATCTAAGCAGACCTTTCAGAGCCACAAGGATAGTAGTCCTAATTAAATCATATATAAATAAAAGACCACAACCCCATTGAGCTAGCAAGTTAGCACTAGCATTAGCATCTTTATAAATATGAGAAAAATGAGAAATTCAAGAAAATAAGCAAATTTTTGATCTCCCTAATTTGTTAAAATAGATAAGGGATGCACAACGAGTTATCAACATAGTTAAGAAAATAGAAATTATATTTTAAAATAACCTGAATAATAACATTATTAATATTAAGAGAAATACACAACCTCAAACAATGGATAATATCCAAGGTAATAGCATAGTAAACATCCCCATTTTGTAATGGCCCAGTAAAGGCCATAATATGACTACCATTATTGTCTCTGATAACCCCACCATAACCTTAAGTAGTGTCAGGGCTAATACCATCCACATTTAACTTATAAAATTTAGTTGGAGGTTTAATCTAGTAAATAATTCTAGCCTCTTTAACCATAGTGCCATCATCCATATTAAGACCTAAGGAAGAACCAATAAAGGAATAATTTTTCAAGTTCTTACTAGAGAGAAACTTAACAGAAAAGAGAGCCAACACCTTATCTTTCACATTATGGATCACCTTATGATGATTTATATGAACACCATTAAATAAAGAGTTATTTTTTTCCAGCCATAAAAATCATAAAATAAGAGTAGGAACAACATTTTTGATATGACCCTTAGACTTAATAAACCAAGCCACCAAGAAATATAGGGTTAAATGGATTGTTGAGCCCTATATTTCTTGGTAGCATAAAGAGACAGACACGCATTAAAGTAATTTAATTGAACATTTTATCAAAATAAACCAAAGTTTTAATAGCATTAGGGCCATATATAAAAGCATGATGCATAGTTTCCAAATGGTAACAACATTGACACTTGGAAGGCAAAACTAAAACTCGTTTAATAAGATTGTCAACCATGGGGATAAATTTATGCAGAATTTTCAAGACAAACAGAACCATAGTAGACAGAATACTTTTGTGCCAAATCATAGAGTAAATATTATCAATATTATTCCTAGTTCTAAAAGCATGCCAAGCATCCTTTAAGTAAAATTTATCACCTTTAGAAATATCACATAAGATAATATCCTTAGAATCGATATTGATAGGCAGATTCAAAATTTGATGAACAATAAAATTAGGAACAACATTGGAAAGCTTACCATAGTCGAAACAATTATTAGAAAAGAAAGAATTCACCTTAATAGAAGCATTAGAAGAAGAATTCAAAATGGAGTTAATAGACATTTTACCCAACTAATGATCTTGCTAAAAGAAAATATTACCTTCACCAAGCCACTAAGAAATATAGGGCTCAACAATCCATTTAACCTTCTAAAGCCATTGACACACTCTTGAGTCTCCTTGATTAAACTGATAAGAAGTAGGGTGCATACCAACACAGTACTTGATATATATAAAATTAGGCAAAAGGCTATCTTTTGAACAAAAATTATGCCACTGTTTAAAGGAAAAGGCCATAGCCAAATCAATCATATTCTTGCAACCTAAACCCTCTTCTTTCAAAACACCACAACATTTATCCCAAGCAGCCCAAAGAATTTTAAAGTTAGTAGGAGAACATTTCAAAAAAAAAAATATTTCAGACTTCTTGAGTCGAAAAAATAGTTTCAAAACAAAATACAAGTAAAGAACAAAGAACACTTTTGATAATAGTAACTCTACCACCAAAACATAAAAAATAAGAATCCCAAGATAAAAGTTTATTATGGATAGAGGAAATAAGATCATCAAAAAGAAAAGTTTTTTTTCTACCTTTAAAAAGAAGAACACCATGATACTTAATAGGTGTTTGGCTATGCAAAAAACTTGTTAAATATTTAATGGAAATCATACAATCATTATTAATTATCTTAGAAGCAATAAAACAATATTTGTTTTTATTAAGAGATAAGCCACTAACCCTTTCAAATTGATAAAAAAAATTCATAAGCTTTTGAATCCTATTAACATAAGCAATAGTAAAATTAATAAAATCATTAGCAAAGCTTTAATGAGAAATGGGAAAACCACCCAACATTCTAAAATAAAGATTAGGAGTATTATCAAAAAGATTGGTACGGACCTAAATAAGAATTTAGCTATAGGAGAAATATGATCGCCTTGTCTTAAGTCATGAGAAGATTTATAATAACCATTACTAGAACCATTCATATTAATAGAGAAATAAATACCTTCAATATAATTCCTATCAAGGTTAATAAAAATCAAATTAAAGCCAAAGAAATTCAAAATGTGATAAATAAAGGTCCAATAAATATTATCATATGCCATGGAAATATCCAATTTCAAAATCAAGTTACCCCCTCTGACCCTAACATCCATGTCTTGGAAAAACTCTTGGGCCAATAAAATATATCCGCAATGGACCTCCTAGTCATAAACCCCATCTGAGAAGGTGATATAATTCTAGGTAAAATAGAAGTAAGATGATTCATGATAACATTATAAATTAATTTTCTAAAAAAGGTACAAGGATTGATAGGTCTAAGATCATTCTAAGTATTGATAGAGTTATTTTTGGGAATTAGCACCATTGAGTAGAATAAAAAAATTAAGAATAGCATTACCTGCAAAAAATCCAAAACAACATAGAAAAGATCAATATTGATAATTTTCAAAATTTTCTGAAAACATGGAGTGTTAAAACCAAGGCTTTGAAAACCAAACCGGATAATGAACCAAAAGAAGGCGAGGTTCATGGTTCGACCTATTTGACTGGTTCGACATGGGTCAAATTGGATGATGTAATAAATAATAAAATTAAATTAATAATATGTTGATCTAACCTTAAACTTAAATACAAATTCATCCTATTATACAAATCAAATATCTAAATTAAAAATAAGTTGGAGGTTATTTTATAAATAATATAATTCATATTTAAAATAAGATTAGTTTACATATATATATATATATATATATATATATATATATATATATATATATATATTTAAATTTATATAAATAATTTCTAATTTATTTTATATGTTTAGATATACTTTATACTTATGAAAAGTATACAAAATTTCTATTATAAATTATATCTATATTTTTCATATTATATTATTTAATAATAAAATAAATATAAAAAATAATATATATATATATATATATATATATTTTAATTTGTTATTGTTTCTATATATATATATATATATATATATATATATATATATATATATATATATATATATATATATATATATATATATATATATATAGTGTATGAAATATGTATAGTGAACTTGATATTTGAGAAGTGAGAACTTTTCCTTAGATTTTAGTCCCACATCACCTAGACAATATATGTTAGCATTGTTTTTGTCTATTTAAGCTTTTTGGCTCCAATTTTTAAATAAGGCACAGGATATGATGGGCCATGTGCCATATTATAAAGTATTTTTTATGCTTGTTTAATTAAAGTATATAAATTTTAAATTTATTTGTTAAGTTAAATATTTAATAATAAATGTATTAAATATTTTATTTAATAAAATATTACCCAGATCTATTTTTGAAAACTGGCATAGGTTCATCAGTTAACCGTTTGAACTATCAATTCAAGCTGGTTCAATCCAGTTTGTCACAAAAGGGTTTTACAAAATTTTGGACTAGCCGACGGATTAGTTCAGGGTTCAATTGGTTGAACTGGCCGGTCCGGTTTGATTTTTAAGGCATTGGGTAAAACCATTAGGCCCACCAACAGAGTCACTATTCATACCAAAAATAGTCTCTTAAACTACCTTAAGAGAAGGAGGTTTGGAGAGATTCTCAATATCCCCTTGGGAAATAAGGCTAGGAATAAAGGAATGATCAACAATCTGAGCAGGACTAAAATTATTATTGAGGTGATTTTGAAAATGTTGCACAGCTAAATTAATAATTTCCACATAACTCTTAGTTAAAGAACCATCTTTATGTTGAATTTTATTAATACAATTTTTAGCCTTTTTCCTTTTAACCAATGCGTGAAAATATCTAGTGTTATTATCACCTTCAGCTAGATGTTTAGCCATTGCTTTTTGTTTCCAAAAAACCTCCTCCTCAGCTTATAATTTAAAATGCAACTCTTTAGCATTTCTTTAAAGAATGAAATTATCATCAGAAGGATCAGCTTGGCAAGTAGAATCAATTGTATCAAGTTGTTGCTCAACATTCAAGATATTGGAAAAAAGATTTTTAAAAATATTACGGTTCCAACAATTTAAAATATGCTTAAGCCTATTTAATTTAAACCAATGTCTCCTCATACCAAAACTAGAATTATTCGGATGTAAGGGAGCTTGCCAATTGGTTTGGACAACAACTAAAAAAGAGTCATCAAGTAACCAAAAGTTTTGAAATATAAATTGAAAAGAAGCATTAATTTGTCTATAATTAAGGCTAATAAGCAAAGGAGAATGATCAGAAAGCGTTTAGCTAAGATGTTGAACATTAACAGAGCTAAAAGAATTATGCCAATAATCATTAAAGAGCACACGATCCAAATGTTGCCATAAGTGACCCCTATTCCAAATGAAGTTATTACTAGAAAAAACTAATATCAATCAAATTGCAATACAAAACCATGTTACCAAAATCATCCATAGAACGATAAGAATGAGAAGAGCCTCCTAACCTCTCAAAATGATTAGTAATAAAATTAAAGTCATCACCTACAAGCCAAGGCAAATTGCAGATATAGTGAAATTCTTTTATTTTATCCTAAAGCAATTTTTGAATGTAAGAAGAAAAAGCTGCATACACAAAAGAAGCACAATAATGAATATTAAAGACCTCCACTTTACAATGCAGCACTTGAGTAAAATCACCAATAACATCAATTTTAATAAGATTCTTCTAAAAAATCAAAATCTTGTTATCCACATTCAAAATAGCATAATTAAAACCCAAAAATCGGAAGGTATTAATCAACCTATTAGATGAAATAAGAGGCTCCAGAAGAATAAGAATAAACATATTATGAGCACAACATAAATTTTTAGCACGAATTCTAGAAGAGAAACAACCAATGCCTCTCACATTCCAAATAATAGAATTAAACATAAAAAATAACATTAATGGGTAATATGCAAACGAGTGGTCCTAGGAGATTGCAAAATGACATGCTATTTCTTTCTTCCTCTTTTCCTATGGAACTTAATGAAACTAGTGTCATTATCATCTTTAGTAAAACATTTAATAATAATTCCCATATCTTAAGATTTAGTTAAAACATCACTGTTATAATGAGAAGTTGGAGGAATCTGACTATCAATTTGTTTGGCCTCTTGATTAACATGTTGAGAATATTCATCCTCCATAAACATACCATCATCCATATCACCATTACTCCTCACAGAAGGGCCTTGCAAGCAAACCCCAATTAGGGGGGGGGGGGGGGGGGGGGGGGGGGGGGGCTATCTTCGACCAAAATAAGTTCACCCTCCTTCAATGGGTTATCATGCCCTTAACTTTATGTATGAGCTGATTTAACAATTGCATTACTTCCAATCTCGTGCTCCTGGTCATTTAATTACAAAGAAATAGAGGGATTGATAGAGATCAAATTACTATTCAAATCTAACAAATTTTTATTAATCAACCAAAGATGGATGGAATCAGCAGCATTGTTATTTTGGATTGCAACATTAGACAAAGTTGGTTCCACCCTAATCTCATAATTTACAGATTAAATAAAATAGGTGATAGCATTAACTCCTTGATCATGATTAGAAAAAATAATGCTAGTATTTGGCCCAAGAACATCACTGGCTAGAGACATGGGCTCCTCAATAACTTGAGAAGCTTTAGAGGTACTGTCCTCTAAGTTAATACCATCATGAATCAAATTGGCCTCCACCCCCTGCATTTGTTTAGATGAATCCTTTTCTTTATGAAGATGGGGATGTTTTTGAAAGCAATAATTAATACCATGACCGTGAATCTTGCAATAAGAATAAAAGATAGGTAAATTTTCAAATTCCACTTTTTGAAAAGAACCTTTCACCTCTGGCCCAATCCAAATTGTATTAGGATATTTCTTAGAGACATATAATTCAACCAAAACATGAGCCGCATAAAGTCGCAAAATAGAAGCAGTGGCTTGATCAGTTTGTAGCGGCCTTCAAAAATTGAAGCCAAATAAAATAAAATTTGAGTATTAAAGATTTGAAGTCTCATATTAGAGAAGGAAATCCACATGGGTGCAATTGGAGATTCTTCTCTAAATCATAAGCTGGCATCAATTTGAGTAAATGCATTTAACAAGCTTGAATATAATATGATATTCTAGAAAATATATGATAGTAATCAAGATCATTTGAAAGTTGGATGAAACATGCATATGATCCAATAAGCCAATATGAAATGATCCGGAAAGTTTTAGATTAATTAAAAAATTTTGTATAACATCAAGATACTGTTGCCTTAAGACAAATTTACCCACCAACATTAGGGCATAGGGAGCAGCCAACTTTTTGACACGACATCCTCAAAAGTAAGGCCAGACAACTCTTATACTAGGAATGAATGAAATGTAACTTAGATGAAGCTGATGAAGAACCAGCTGACACGTCTTTAAAATATTGTGACTTTGCTTCGATAAGAGGAGCAATTGATGGGTTAGATGATGAGGGAGTCATCTTCTCCTAGAGCAATAAAAATGAAAAACAACCTCAAAATCAGCGACGAAACGAGAACGAGCATAGGAAAATGATGGAATTAAATAAAAATCGCAAAGAAATCCAAGTCATAAGGGAAAAACTACTATCGCGAAAGAGGAAAACCCAGATTGTTAGAAGTCGCCACAGGAGCTAGAGCAAAGAGACGTTAAAAAAAAAAAAAAAAATCAATACTTTAGTCAACCCTTACTCACACGATTTGCATTTATATTTAGAATAGTGTTTATTTGTTTTTGTGTTTGACTTATTTGTACTCATATTTCATGTATTTTATTTTAATAAAATTTATAAAAAAAAAAAATTTCATTTCTCTCAAAATTTAATTAATCTTAATTATCTTTTTATTAAATAATTAATATTATATTATTAAAGTTATAAATATGGACAACGAACTACATTATAAAAATGGTTAAAGTTTCTTTATTTATTTCATAAATTAAAATTGATATAAAATTCTAGAAGAATTTATATGTCACTTGATATTTCAAAGGCTTGGTTTCAAAATTCATGATTGTGATTAATTACTTTGGTATATTACTCAATAAGATATTTTTGTAGAACAAATTTTTGAATGTATCACTTTTTCTTATCAAACTACTTTTTCTTGGTTAGATCATTATTTTCAAAAGATAGTTTGCCCTATAAGAAATCTGAGCTAGGGTTAACAAGATCAGTTGTTCTATCATTTTTAGATTTTATGATGTTACTCATTTTCTTATAAATTTTTAATTAAATCACATGTAAAATTTATCATATTCTTGCTTTGATCAAAAAAAAAAAAAATTTGTGTGTTTTTTCATACTTTTTTTGTCATTTTTATAGTCTTTTTTTTGTGTTGTTTATAATTTTTTTATTAGTCTTTTGAGTTGTAGGGCCTTCTTTGATCACTTTCATCCATCCATAAAATGTTCAATTTTTTATCACATTGTCTTGGATGACATTCTTATCATCCTAGTTGATATCATCACACCACCCTTCATCTTCCATCTACGATAAATCTTAGTCAACTTTATGAGATCATTCTGTATGATCCTCATTATCCCAGATGATATGATCAAGTCCTACTCAATTATTTATGATCATCCTAGCTCCACATCATCTTAGATAGTCTGATCAAATCTTGCTTCAATTATTTGTGATTATTCTAGATGATCAACTTATTCGTCCTGAATAATCCACGTGTCAAAAATGATTACATATTTTAAATTTTGGCTGGTATGATCCATTATTATTGATCATCCTAGATGATCCACCTAATCATCTTGGATGATTTACTTTTTAATGGTCATCCAGCATGACTCCTTGGAATGATCTCCTAAGTCTAAATGTCCTGGATCATGTCTGATCATCCTAAACAATCGGATGATGTTTTTGATTAATTATCCTTGACGTCATAATTTTTTTTATCATCCTGGATGATTCTATGATTATCTTGGTTAATATGGCAAATTCTTTATAAAAAGCTAGACTCAAATTATTTTCTCACCCCAAGTCATTTTATTCATCGTTGCTCTCACTCATACTCTAATATTCTTGTCAATGGCGGGTGGAAAATGATCTAGAATGTTGGTTGGAAGTTTTTTAAGGATCACATTATCTAGGACTGTAAACCCCCTTATGCTCACTTGCCCTATCCTTAATCTGTTTGCTTACACCTCCCTCACCTTCATCCTTACACTCGCCTTCACATTCATTTCAGTACTTCTTTATGAATTTTTTGCAAGCCTTAGGATCAGCTCCACTTATACTACCCTTCAATCCTATGTAAATATATAACTTGTAGAAATTACTTACAAGGACTAGGATGAACTCTTCTAACTATCCAATACTGGAGATAAGATTCACCTCTTATCTCAAGATCTTGATTATAATTGTACTCGTGCCAATCACCTTCTTAGAAACACTCATGTCTCTTATCATGATGGGGCATCCAACACCTTAGTAAAAGATGCTAGGATAATCTAACATTTACTTTGTCCCTAAGTAATCCCTAAGGCTGGTAATCATGCCCATATTACTCCTCTCCTTTCAATAACCACCTTCTACATCATGACCCATAGAGAGTTCATTGCTGCTGATCTTTTTTTTTTATACATTAAGAATCTAACTAGTATTAGGGATTCAGGATATAGAAGAAAGCCTAACCTTATCTTAGGACACATTATAGCTTATATCCTAAAAACAAAATATAATCTTCAATATCCTACCCCACCTAATTTTCAGCCTACATTCTACACCAATAGCTCATTCCATATTCTTCACTCTACTCTTGTCCACATGAAGCATGATGAGGATGAGGGACTTAAGGAGGAAGATACTCATACAACTAATCCTACAACTTCTCTGATCTGCAAGCACTCACATCTTAATCAATTGGTGGAGCGATTTGACCAATGGGATGCTAGGTTAGACTCTTATGTTACTATATAGGAGCAGTAGGAGGATGTCGCTAGATTTGAAGCGTACGTGGCACACAAGAAGCACTAGCAGCACAACTAGGATATGTCCTGGTTTAGGGAGCAGTTCACTGCTATTTTCAATTGCTTTTAGTCACCACCGCCACCTCTTTTCGATGCTCATGGCCCCTCGTACTTATAGATTCTTATTCTTGTGATGTTTTTTGTGATCATATTTGTTTCTATTTTATATTTTTTATTCTATTTTCTTTTCTATTTCATCCTTTTGTGATGTTAAAAGAGAGAGTAGTGGTTATGTTTTTTGTTATATTAAAATACTATTGTTTTTACTATTATTATTTACTATTTGTACCATCTGCTTGATTTTAGTAAAATTTACATTACTTGGTTCACACCATTTTCCATCACGTTATGTTTTATTTAATTGCTTAAGTTGAATTTTCTACCAAATGTTTGCCATCATCAAAAAGGGAAAGATTATTGTGAATATGAATTCTGGGATTATAATTTTGATGATAGCAAATATTTCTGACATTTCTATTTTTTTACTATTGCCCTACACCAACTAATGTCTTAGGTCCACAAGGTCAAATAGAAATTAAGCCAGCTCATGATTTGTTAGATTAGGACTGAGTTAGTCTATAAGTGTATTTCTAATATTTTTAGCTTTTCTTAAGTCAAATGTAATTTTGTGGATCTTGATGCTAAGTAATCTTACATATACACACACACTCAGTGGGGAAAATTTTATCTGTTTTAGAGTTTTCTATCTTTGATCATATCATCCAGGAAGATACAAAATTATCATAGATAATCAGTTAAAAGTAGAAACCCTAATTAGGACATCCTTACTAAGACAACCAAATTAGGAAAATCGTCCTAGACGTTAAGCTCAAATATAAAAGAATCTACTACCAACTCTTTTAGACATGTTATTATTTTTGGATATCATATAGGACATCTGAAGTTACTAGATGCACCAAGAGGGGGGAGAATTGTAAAAAAACTTATTACAGTAAAAAATCCTCAATAAGAATTCTAATAATTTTTTTTTATTTTAAAATTTTTAACAAGAAAAAATTATCTAACGCTGAAGCAATTATTTTAAAAATAATTTGTAACAATAAAATTCTTTTTCTTTCACAATTATCACCAAGCAAATATAATGAAAATAAAGTGCAAGTAAAAATAAAAGCGATAAAAAAAAAAAGCACACCAGAGTTTTATAGTCGTTCAGTCAAACCATGACCTACGTCCACTCCCCGGAGTCCACTCTGGGAATTTCACTACAAAACTATAGTTCTCCTTTTTTCCCCACAGCAAGGTGAAGAAGCCCTTACAGGACTCACTTTCACCAACCCGACTTACCGGAGTGCCAAGCGCTTTTCTCACCCTCCTGGCAACGGTAGCGTACCATCTCATTTTTCTCCCTCCTAAAGAAGGCAGAGTACCTTCGAGAATACGGATGTAGAAGAGTCTCCCCCTTAGAGAGCCTCCCATAAGTTCTTCTCGGGCCATAGGAGGAGCATGATGCAGCAAAAACTTTTTAATCAACCGTGTGATCTCCCTCACACTACTTCTCCCTCACCAAGCTCACCCTTTCCTTCCTCTCTTAAACCCAAAAAACTTCTCAAGAGCTCTCTACCAAGGATTCCCTCTCTAATTATGTTCACCTCTTTCTGTCACATTCAAAAACATTACTATTTTCATACTTAAAAACAGACTCAAAAAATCTATGAAATTTTCAAAGTAGCTGTTACTATCGTACAGTACGATTTACTATCGTATAGTATGATTTGTATAACATGCTTCATCCTGGTAAGAATGTTTACGAATAGTTCAAAAACTTTTAAATATAGTCAAACAGTACAATTTACAATTGTACGGTATGATCATCAACTCTTCTATTCGTACAGGACGATACCCGGTGCGATCAAACTCGTCTCTATACATCATAGGGTACGACCTACTTCGTATAGTATGAAAAGTCAAAATCAAGGCATTGTCTAGAACAAAGTTCGAGATGATCAAAACTCATCTCTATACATCGTATGGAATGGTATACATTGTACAGTACGATTAGGAAAAAACAAGAGATAGTCCAAGATGAAGTCCAGGACAATCAAAACTCATCTCTGTTAATCGTATAGTACGAATATGTTCATACAGTACGAGTACCAATCAATGATTAAACCTTGATTTACTCTGCTAATCACGGGTTAATTTTAGTAAGTATTCAAAATACATCGTACAGTACAAACGACTAATAAACTTACTTAAAGTAATCTGGTGGCTAGGGTTTTGGATTCACATCATATAACACGATACAAATCGTACAGAACAACCTATTCATTGAAATATGATTCAACCAAATCAGATCGTACAGTATGATATAAATTCATACAATACGATCAATATAAAAAAAAAATCTACATTTTTCTTTTAAAACCCTCTCCCCCTTTGTGTGTGCGTGGTTGCTCAGACTTACATAAAGTTTGTGGCCATACTCAAGAAAAGAGAAAATAAAATAAATAAAAAATTATAATGATACAGACTCACACTCCTACTCTACCCAGTCTTGAGTCTTCCTATTGTCCTTAGTAACTTGTGATATTCCTAAAATGTTAGTACTCACAGACAATAACACAAATAAAAAATATTAAATGAATAGTAGTTCAGATGACTTTTTTTGTCATCATCAAAATGTCAAACTTGGGGTCATGGATTGCAATAATCTCCCCTTTTTTGATGATGTCAAATAATGTTTTTGTAAGGCATTTTGTTTTATTATTAATTAAAAACAACATAACATAGGCAAGAAAAGAAAGTAGTCAAAGAGAAAAAAGAAATTTACATTTCATTGAAACATAGGGAAACATGAGCAAACTACATAAATATAAGAAAACTACAGTCAAACTTATCCCTCTTTTGATATTACCAAAAAGGGAAGACACAAACAACACTAAGAAAGAATGTACAAAATAGATACACTTCAAAGAGGAGGATCCAGATCACTTGGAGGTGGAGGTGGGTATGGTTGGAAATATTGAAGGATTGTGTCAAAATGGTAATCAATCGAAGTGAAACATTCCCCAAACCACCACATGTCATCATTGTATTATTGATGTTGATCTTGTATGAGTGTGTCAAGATGAGTATGAAGTTGGTCGAAGCGTTCGACCAAATCATCATGAGGGTATGCTGATGTAGGTGCTCAGAGTGCTGCTTGCCATCGTGGTCGAGCAGGAGCTGTTGTTGGGGCAGCTTCTCCTTCTTCATCATCAAAGTCGGGTTCTTCAGGCTCTTGTCCCTGATGAAAGAGAATACAGAAAGAGGCATCCATATAAAAGATTGGTAAATTATTTGGTTCACAAGAATAGGTTAATTGGTATTTATTTTGAAGGATGTATCTTATAAGGTGGCCAAGGGCTAGATTTTGTTTCCGACGGGTAGTAGGGAGGCGAATTAAGGTCATATTTTGAATGTAGTTGATTATCAAATCTACCTCAACGAATTTTGTGTTTGACATGATAAGATAGGTAGTGACAGATAAATTTGGGGTCATACAAATTCGATCGCTAGATTTGGGTACTATAGAAGTTCTAAGGATATGTTAAATTATTCTGATATTTTGATTGAGGGAATGGACAAGGGGCTGATGTTGATAGAAAGCTACACTGCTAAGGACACGATTGACATCATTCCAATAAAATTCATTTGTGAGAAAGAAATGAACCCTAGGCCTTCAGTGGATAGCCCAATATATTGGGCGATGTGAGCTTTGGTAATCTCCATGTTTTGGCGAAAAACAAAGGAGTGGAAAGTCATACTGTCGATGGTGTAGGTAAGGTTGGCTAAAAATTCCAATAAAAGTTTGGAATTATAGGGAAAAGCCAAGGTTAGGAGAAATTGGAAAGTGGTGGAGGCAATGAGGTTCATTATCTCATAAATTAAGGCTGCCTGATTGAGCATTCAAGACTGTGTAATCTTACAGGACTTGAACTTATGGTACGCATCCTTATTTTTAGCATTCATGAAGCGAGCCCTGTGATGGTGAGAGGAAGAAGACGAGCATCCTAGGATGAGACGACCATGCTTTCTAGAGCTCGTCATTATGTAAAGGCTGAGTGAAAGTGAGGAAGTGATTGTGAGTGCAGAGATCTACGAATCAAGGCAATTTATAGCATTTTTCATGCTTTGTATAGTACATTCTGGTATCATACAGTACGATCTGGTATCATACAGTACGATATGGAAATAATTATTCTGAAGGATAGATTTATGACAAGGTTGTCAACTCGTACAGTACGATTTGTATCATACAGTAAGATCATAAGGATTTCGATCGTCCCGAGGGTCATCGGTACGACCCCTGACCAAAAGTTTCATGCAGTACAAAAATGTGTATCATACGATACAAACGACAATTATATTGTACCAGACACATTACTTTGTTCTCATCCATTTTTGCTGAGGTAGATCGTACAGTACAAAGAGATATATCATACAGTATGATCAACAATAATGTCGTACAAAACTGAGAAAATTTGTCCCAATCTATTCGCTGACGTGGATCGTACAGTACGAGGAGATGTATTGTACCGTACGATGATCAATAATGTGGTACCAAATGAATTGAATGAATAACACCATATCGTACATAAAAAAATACTTCGTATAGTACGATGAACAGAGATGAAACTTGAGTCTGTCTTGTCTTTTATGTAGAAGTAGATGTATCGTATAGTACGATAGAGGATCGTACAGTACGATAAGAAAATTGTCAGTTGTCTTATTTTGTGTGGTGAGTGCGTGATGATCAGGAACAGCCTTAGAAGAGTTTTTTTTATGCATTAATGTCGATGACACCTAGTCTAGTCCTCAAGGTGCTAAAGGTGTCGAATGCTAGTGGTTTTTTAAATATGTCTGTCAATTGATCTCCTATAGCGATGTGATGTAATTCTATATCTCCCTTAGCAAATTGATCTCTTATGAAGTGGTGTCTAATGTCTATATGTTTTGTTCGAGATTGTTGAATTAGATTTTATACTGATCGTACGGGACGATATCCGATCGTACGGGACGATCAGACAGTTATCTCCTATAGAGCACATGGAACGAATAGGAACTTGCTCAAAAAAAATTTTCTAAGTCATATTCGTCCAGGACAAAATTATGTATCGTCCAGGATGATTGGTTCACTGTAAAATTTTTTGTCCAGACAAATTTTATCATCATTCGTGGCCACAGGTCCTCTGGAAAATTTTCATCCAGACGAAATTAAAAATCATCCAGGACGATCGGGTCTCTAGAAAATTTTCGTCCAGACGAAAATAAATTATCGTCCGTGGCGATTGGTCCTCTGGAAAATTTTCGTCCAGATGAAGTCAAGAATCGTCCAGGATGATCGATTCTCTGTAAAAATTTCGTTCCGACGAACATATTTTCGTCCAAACGATTAACCGACTTAGAACAGTTTTCAGCAGTTTCTAGAACTGACCTTGTAATAACTGTTCGTACTGGACGAACCAAAATTCGTACAGGACGATCAGCTGTACGAAAATATTTCGTACACATATTCAAATAGGGTCGTTTTAGATCGTTTAAGTAAAATTGTCTAGGATGATCCACGATCGTATAGGACGATCCACTGCGTACAGAATTGAAAACTTGCAGTTTTTGGGCGGTTTTTCTTATCTTTTATATAAATAGTCTAAATTAGACTGCCACCCTATCTTTTTTGTCATTTGATCTTAGTGCCTCTTGAGAGAATAGCCAAGGAGAGAGTTGAAGAGAGCATTCAAGGGAGGATTCCTACCACTGGAGTGAGAAGGCTTCACTTGGATTTCAAAGGTAAGAGTCTCAACTTGTGAATTTGGATAACTTCACTCTTTCCTTTCTTCCTTCTAGATTCTTGTGAGAAGATCAGTCAAGGAGATCCGATTCTCTGCCGACACTTGGAGAGTGTGAACAGCCGAAGGGTTCTCTGCCTACACTTGGATAGTGTGAACAGTCGTAGGGTTCTCTGCCCACACTAGGAGAGTGTGAAAGGATGAACGGTTCTCTGCCAACACTAGGGATTGTGTAAAAGGACGACGGTTCTCTGCCAGCACTGGCGATTGTGTAAAAGTACGACGGTTCTCTGCCAGCACTGGGGATTGTGTAAAAGGATGACGGTTCTCTGCCGCACCTGGTAGTGGTGAAAAGAGTGTGTTGTAAAGGCTTCTCTGCCTTGCTGTGGGTGTAAAAGGAGAGTCACTATTGGTTTTAGTGCAATACTCAGATGGTGCCTCTGAGGAGTGGAAGTAGGTCTGGTTATAGACTGAACCACTATAAATCTGGTGTCATTCACAATTTTTTTTCGCATTTTATTTTAATTTTTAACAACTCTGTGGTTGAAAAATATTTTATATAAAAACTTTAAAAGAAAAATTTTCATTTCGGTTCAACTTAATCTTCAAAGAGGGTTTAAAATTTTTTAAACTACCAATTCACCCCCCCTCTTGGTAGCCTTGGGACATTAACTTAGGCTTAACAACCTGATTACTAGATTCAACAAGTGGTATTAGAGCATCGTTTCAAAATCATAAGTTTGAACTACTTTTTGATTAACGTAGATGGCTACATTTGGAAACCGAAATACACCTGAGGGTTACTCAATCACTAGACCTCCACTGTTTGACAATATTCCTTTTGATTTTTGGAAAACACGCATGTCTACTTTCTTACATTCACTTGATTATTGTATGTGGATGCTAGTCAAGGGAGGTTACATAAAACCAACTAGATTAGTTGATGGAGTTAGGGTAGAAACACCTTATGCATATTGGACTATTGAAGAACGTGACTTAGCACAATTAAATGCGAAATGTTTAAATAGTTTCTTTTGTGCTTTAAAATCTGAAGACTACATGCGAGTTTCCACTTGCAAAAGTGGAAAGGACATATGGAATAGACTTTGTATAACTTATAAAGGGAAAAATGAGGTTAAGCAATCAAGACTCAATATCTTGTTACATGACTATGAATTATTTCGCATGAAACCTAATGAATCTATTTCAGACATGTACAAAAGATTCACTAAAATTGTCACTTCTTTGCATGCACTTGGTAGGGAATTAACTAATGCTGAAATGGTCAATAAGATTCTTCGTTGTTTATCTACTATTTATGATGCTAAAATTACTGCAATTACAGAGTCTAAAGATATGAACATTTATTCCATTGAAAATCTTCTTGGTTCACTCATTACTTATGAGCAAGGAGTAAGTCAAAGAAAGATTGATGCAGGTGAACCACGAAAGGACAAGAATATTGCACTAAATGTGGAAGAGTCAGAAAGTGAACACTCACAACTTGAGGATGAAGATGATATTGCATTGATGACTAGACAATTAAAAGCTTTTTAAAGAGGAAGTAGAAGAAACGCCAGCAATGGAATAGAGGTAAGTATAACAGAAATGGCAAGGTTTCTAATGAAGTGATTTGTTATGAATGCAAAAAACCAGGTCATATAAAGACTGATTGTCCAAAACTCAAAGCCACTCCTAGCAAGAAGAAGGTAGAGGAGAAACCAATGGTAAAGAAGGGCAAGAAGAAGTTTCAAAGGGCTTTCTGGGCGGACTCAGCTTCAGACTCATCTGAGATTGAAAAAGAAGAAGAAGTCACCAACCTTTGCTTGATGGCAGATAATGTTGAACAATTAGATCAAGAAAAGGTATGTGATTTAACCTATGATGAATTGTTCGAAGTTTCTGAACACATGTATGATGCATATAGGAAAATGAAAAAGATGCATGCTAGTTTAGGTTTAGAATTGGAAGAGCTTAATAAGGAACATGAAATCCTTAGGAAAGATCATGCTTTAATAGATAACAACCACATGAAACTACTTGATGAATATGACGACTTGAATAAAAATTTTGAGAGTTTAAAATCATCCTATGCTGAACTTGAAAAAGAATTTAAGAATTTTAAGGATGAATCTGAGAGCAAGATATATAGAATCAATTATACCAATCGAATCTTGGAAGATATGAATTCATTTTACAAACTCACAATAAGAGCTCTCGAGGATAATAGGAACCCCCCTAAACTTGTAGATTTTACAAATCCTAAATATTATCCTAAATTCATGAAATCCCTTAGAAGACAATCATATGAAAGAAAACATAGGAATATTTTTCCTAATGTTAAATGTAATAATTGTGGATTTTTGGGACATATATCTCACACCTGCACTTTAAAGATGAAAACTAATTTGGTGTGGAGAACTAAGATGCATAAACCTAGACATATCATACATGCATCTAATTATAAATTTCATAAAGGTGAACCCAAACTTGTTTGGGTTCCCAGGTCTAACATTTGAGAATTTTGCAGGAGTACTCTCATACAAGACCTCGTGAGAGTATATGGTACCTGGACAGCGGATGTTCAAAGCATATGACTGGAGATACTGCTCAATTCATAACGCTGGAAGCCAGGAATGGAGGCAATATTACACTTGGAGATAATACCACAAAGAAAGTGGTTGGATCAGGTATGATTGGAAATTTGAAAAACTCTTTCATAGATAATGTGTTATTAGTTGAAGGCTTAAAACATAATCTGTTAAGCATAAGTCAGCTATGTGATAAGGGCTACAATGTAAAATTTTTACCTACTAGCTGCATAATAAGCCTAAATGGGAAAATTATTTTAAATGGAAAAAGGGTAAACAATGTCTACATGCTAGATTTAAATTGTATTCAATCTCCTAATGATTTTTATTTGAGAACTGTTTCTGATGAATCATGGCTTTGGCATAGGAGACTTTGTCATTCTAGTATGAAAAATCTTAGGAGAATTACCCAAAAGAATTTGGTGAGAGGTATACCTAAACTAGACTTTACTAAGGACCATCTATGTGATGCATGTCAATTAGGAAAACAAGTGAGGTCCTCTTTTAAGTCCAATAAGGATCTTAGAACCAGTAAACCTTTAGAAATTCTACACATGGATCTTTTTGGACCAGTAGGAACTGTAAGTCTAGGAGGGAAGGTATACGGATTTGTTATAATGGATGATTTCTCAAGATTCACCTGGGTTAGATTTCTTTTTCATAAGAATGAATCATTTGAGGAATTCAGAAATTTTTCAACTTGGATTCAAAGAAAACTAGGATGTGAAATAATTTCTATACAAAGTGATCATGGAGGAGAATTTGAAAATGAAAGATTTGAAATTTTTCTGTAAAGAAAAGGGGATTGATCACAATTTTTCTGCACCTAGAACCCCTCAAAAAAATGGGGTAGTTGAAAGGAAAAACAGAACATTAATAGAAGCCACCTGAGCAATGTTATCAGAATACTCACTTCCTAGATATTTTTGGGCTGAGGCGGTTAGCACTGCATGTTATGTTCTGAATAGGGTGAATGTGAGATCAAATTTGAATAAAACACCCTATGAGTTGCTAAAAGGTAGAACACCTAATTTGTCTCATTTGCATGTATTTGGTTGCAAGGTGTTCATACATTATAATGGAAAATCTGCCTTAGGAAAATTTGATCCAAAATCAGATGAAGGAATTTTTGTTAGATATTCAAGTGTTGGAAAATCTTATAGGGTATTCAACAAAAGAACTTTAGTCATTGAAGAAACCACACATGTTGTATTTGATGAAAGTGGAAATTTGGAAGAGCCAAATATTGTTGAAGAAGAAATTAAAGAAAACTCCCAAAAGATTGATAGATTAAATTTGGAAGAAAATGTGGAAGAAAATTTGGAAAGAGAAAACCCTTTGCCTAGAGATTTGAGATTTTCTAAAAACCACCCAAAGGAATTGAATATAGGTGAACCAAGTGAGGGTGTTAGAACTAGGCATGGATTAAACAAGGAAGTCAATCATTCAGCCTTTATTTAAACTATTGAACCCACTAACATTGATCAAGCACTTTCTGATGAATTTTGGATATTCGTCATGCAAGAAGAGTTAAATCAATTTGTAAGAAATAAAGTTTGAGAATTAACTACAAGACCAAAAGATCAAAGTGTTGTTGGAACCAAGTGGGTTTTCAAAAATAAAATGAATGACTTAGGAGTAGTCATTAGAAATAAGGCTAGATTAGTTGCTAAGAGGTATAATCAAATTGAAGCAATTTATTTTGAGGAGACTTTTGCCCCTGTAGCTATACTTGAAGCAATTAGGGTTTTACTTGCCTTTGCCTGTTTTAAAGGTTTTAAATTGTTTCAAATGGATGTAAAAAGTGCCTTTTTGAATGGGGTTTTTGAAGAATATGTTTTTGTAGAACAACCTCCAGGTTTTAAAAAATTCTAAATTTCTAAATCATGTTTTCAAGTTAAAAAAGGCATTATATGGATTGAAACAGACACCTAGGGTTTGTGTATGAGAGATTGAGCACCTTCCTACTTGAAAGATTTTTTGAAAAAGGAAGTGTGGATACAACTCTCTTTTTAAGGAAAATTGGAAAGGATATACTTATTGTACAAATTTATGTGGATGACATCATCTTTGGATCTTCAAATAAAAATCTTTGTGATGATTTTTCTAAAACAATGAGTAGTGAATTTGAAATGAGTTTAATGGGAGATTTAAATTACTTTCTAGGATTTAGCATTAAGCAACTTGAGGAAGGTACATTTCTTAGTCAAACTAAATATATTAAGGATATCCTCAAAAAATATGAAATGGACAATGCTAAACCTGTTAGTACACCAATGAGTTTTTCAGTTCAGTTGGATAAGGACCTTAAGGAAAAATCTGTTGATCAAAAGAAATTTAGAGGGATAATTAGATCTTTACTTTACTTGACTGCTAGCCGACCAGATATTATGTTCAGTGTTTGCTTATGTGCTAGATTTCAATCAGATCCAAAAGAATCACATTTGACAGCAGTGAAAAGGATTTTAAGATATTTACTAGGAACTCAAAACTTAGAGATTTGGTATCCTAAGTTTAGCTCTTCATTTGAAATTATTGGTTACTCAGATTCTGACTTTGCAGGCTGTAGAGTGGATAGGAAAAGCACTTCTGGAACATGTTAATTCATTAGAAATTCATTAGTTTCATGGTCTAGTAGAAAACAAAATTCAGTGGCACTATCTACTGTAGAAGCAGAATACATTGCATTAGGACGTTGTGTGGCACAAGTACTTTGGTTAAAACAACAGTTGATTGATTTATGATTAATTATAGGCACAATTCCAATTTATTGTGATAATACTAGTGCTATTTGCATTTCCAAAAATCCTATTCAACATTCTAGAAACCAAACACATTGATATAAGGCATCATTTCATAAGGGATCATGTATCCAAGGGAGAAATTGAACTCATACATGTTTCAACTGAAAATCAACTTGTAGAAATTTTTATAAAACCTTTAGCCTTTGATACCTTCAGTACTTTAAGAACAAGGCTTGGTGTTATTGATTTGAATGCCTAAACAAAATGTCTTTGCAACATTGATATTTGTTTTGTTTTGTTTTTGATTATGTGAAATTTTGTGTGTTTTGAATGAATTTGTTTTTAAGTCTATGGTTTTGTTTTATGTTTTCTGTGTTTTTGAATGTTTAGTTTGATTTTCTTAAATTAAAAATCAAAATTCAAAAATTGGAGGAAATCGTCTGGGACGACTTTTGTTTCGTACTGGACGATGTGTGAAAGAACAGTTTGCACTAATTTTATTCGTTTTGAGAGCAGTTTTTAATAAGATCGTCTGTACGATCTAACGATCGTCCAGGATGAATTTTTTTTTTCTCTAAAACGTCGGAATGATTGAATGCAGCGGTTGAGTGGATAAGACAGTTTTTAATATGGATTTCATCTGTTCGAATTTTTGGTTCGTCCAGACGAACAGATGTCGGTTCATTGTAGGGGACGGTTTTCAAGAGACATTAAAACGAGTTATTTTTTGATTGTTTGTACAAATTAATTTTGTCTGTACGATCGGTCAAGTCAAAAAGCCTGTATGAAGGGACGCATCGTAATTTATGTTGATTATGAAAAGCTGTTACATTTAGGACGAATTTGATTGTCTGTACGAAATATTTTCGTCCAGACGAACGATGATTTTCGTCCAGGATGAAGGTTTTCGTCTAGGACGAACGTATCGTTTTTCTTTAAATATGAAGGCTTTCTAACTTAACAATCACACTTCCAAACTTCACTTTCAATCCCTTTATACTTCAAAACTACAATGACCTCCTCAAGCAAGAGACAAAAGGTGTTGGTAAAGAAACCCAATAGGAATGCCTCAGAAAACTTCCTGTCTAAGGTGAATGAGGAATCCTTTCCTCGTTTTGCATCCGCCAAAATAACTCCCTCTCGCATTTTAATCCAAAGCGAGTTAAATTTTAAGGTAATGCACCTTTTTGCCTCAACCCAATTTCAATTCATACTTTCTCTTGTCACTTCTACAATAAGCAAACCTACCACTATTTCCTAGCAAACATGAGTTTTAATTCCGACCACTCCTCCATAAGTTCTTATGTCTTCAAGCAAAAAGTTGAAATCACCAAGCACGACCTTGGTGCCTTTTTGAACTTAAGAACTGAGGAATATAGAGCACACACCCTAATGTCAAAAACATCTATCAAATGGTATAATGTAAATAGGGTAATTAGAGAAAATGGTCTTGACTATCAT
This sequence comes from Dendrobium huoshanense, assembly GCA_016618105.1. NCBI lineage: Eukaryota > Viridiplantae > Streptophyta > Magnoliopsida > Asparagales > Orchidaceae > Dendrobium > Dendrobium huoshanense. The sequence continues at coordinate 40,240,126 of CM028359.1, read as the reverse complement.
GTCGCTAGAGTCTCCGGTATGGCCAAAAATACCCGAATCATCTAGTATATCCTTTGATCTTCAATCATTCCTAAAGCTGGTGATAAGATTAATATTACCCCTCTCCTTTATGTTCTAACCTTTTTGATTATAGAATGTCATCCTATTGACGAAGCCCAATTTATCATAGATCATATCTATGGGCTTTCAGAAATAGGACATGTAGAACAGAAGAGAAAAAGGAACATCTCATTAGGACACTTAGTCACATACATTTTGGAAAAGAAATACAACTTAGTGCATCCTGATGACGAATACGAAGAGCCAGTATACTATAATGATGCTTCCTTCAGATTGCTTTTCAAGGAGGAAAAAGGAAAAGCACATGCCAGTGCTTTAGAAGAGGAAGAAGAAGGAGAGCAAACTTCTGCACCTCAGTCAGATTATCAGAATCTGATTGAAATATTTGATAGATTAGAGACTCATGTTGATCAAAGGTTTGATCATTTTGATGCTCAACTTAAGCAGCATCAACAAGACATTGGTAACATTAGAGATGAAGTACATGAAATTAATACCAATGTAATGTTGATGGCCTCCTACTTCAACCATTTTGGCAGCATTCCTCCTCCTTGTCCTCTAGAACAGTAGAGATGAATTTCTTTGTTTTTGTTGTACTCGTGTTTTTTATTTTATTGTGTCAGCTTTTATGTTAAGTGTTTGTTTTTATATTTGTTTTTTCTTTTAAGTTCAGTGTATTTTCTTACTTGTTTTTAGATATTATGAAATGTGTAATCCTTTCATTAATATCAATGGATGTTGTACTTGTTTCAAATTTGATTTGTTTTTGGAATGTAGTTAATTTTTATGAATTTCATTAGTATTATTTAATCTTCATAGTGCTTAAATTAGATTGTAATTTGAGATTATCTATATTAGAAAATCTAGTCTTTCTAAATTTAAAAGTTATTTATAACTTGTTGTAATTAGAACTTTTAAAATTCATGTCTACACATTTAAACTACATAAAAGTTAATATTATTATTGCAATTTAGATGTTTTCTTATTTTGTATTTCTATGCTCAAGTGATATTTATGCACTTAGAAATATTTGAAATTTTTAGATTATTGATTTTGGAAAGAATTGGTCTCAATTACTCTTAAAAATTGTACAAATAGTACAAAAATCAAAAGGAATGCGCAATAATTTGCAATGTGAAAAAGAGGCACAAAATAAGCCCAACAAAGAAAAAATGCACAAAAATGTGCCCCAAAAATTTTGAAAAAGATGCGCAAAGCGCCACATGTGGTAATTCTCTTCTTTCCAAATTCTTTCAATCTCTTAATTCAAATTGATCTTATGTTCATTTATATTCCATTGAACTTTGAAATATAAAATTTTTTTTACATCTCTCTTGTAATGATTTTCTATTTTCGAATGTCTAAATTGAATCATGTTTTGAAAAATTCTTCTTACGTACAATGTTATATCACTTCTTAAATTTTATGAATTTCTATGATTGACCTAATGTTTTTAGTTTAAAATTTCATACCTTATGTCACTCACCATTTAGATTAAATTTTCAAATGAATTTCATATAATTTCTTACATTTCTCGTCTATTTCTTCTTCACTTTTTATTGTTGTCAAAAAGGGGGAGAAATTATTGTGTTGGTATTGATTTGTTTTGTTTTGATTATTTTGTTTGCATTTTGCTTTTGTGTGTTTGACTTTGTGATTGTTTGTGTTAAAAATTTTTTAAAAACAAAAATATTATTTTTTGCTTCAAAATGCCTCCTTATTTTCATGTATTCATAAATTCATGGGGAGTTTAGGTGATAGGAGATTTGTTGAAACCATACAAACAATAATTATTTTGCCATCATCAAAAAGGGGGAGATTGTTAGAATATTTGCTATTTGAATGCTTTTCATTTTTGCAACTTGTATAGTTTTGATGATTCCAAACATTATTGTTCAATTGTGTAGTTATCTCCTAACAATTTTAGAAGATTTGTATTTGCTCTTGTGTGTACTAACATTTCAGGAAAACCAGACTCCAGACTACGAAAACTTCATATCAAATTCAATATGAGATACTTTCTTAATTTGAAACTTGCATTTTTCTTTGAATTAAATTTGAAAGGGTGTGATTGTAATTGAGTGAATAAAAACATACACACACACACATAAGGAGATCATAAAAATTTTATACTGATCGTACTGGATGATATCTGATCGTACGGGACGATCAGACAGTTATCTCCTATAGAGCACATAGAATGAATAGGAACTTGCTCAAAAAACATTTTTCTAAGTCCTATTCGTCCAGGACGAAATTAAGTATCGTACAGGACGATTGGTTCACTATAAAATTTTCATCTAGACGAATTTCATCATCGTCCGTGGCGACTGGTCCTCTGGAAAATTTTCGTCCAGACGAAATTAAAAATCGTCCAGGACGATCGGGTCTCTGGAAAATTTTTGTCCAGACGAAAATAAATTATCGTCCGTGGCGATTGGTCCTCTAGAAAATTTTCGTCCAGATGAAGTCAAGAATCGTCCAGGACGATCGGTCTCTGTAAAAAATTTGTCTCGACGAACATATTTTTGTCCAAACGATTAACCGACTTAGAACAGTTTTCAGCAGTTTCTAGAACTGACCTTGTAATAATTGTTCGTACTGGATGAACTAAAATTCGTACAGGACGATCAGCTGTACGAAGATATTTCGTACACATATTCAAATAGGGTCGTTTCAGATCGTTTAAGTAAAATCGTCCAGGACGATCCACGATCGTATAGGACGATCCACTGCGTACAGAATTGAAAACTTGCAGTTTTTGGGCGGGTTTTCTTGTCTTTTATATAAATAGTCCAAATAAGACTGCCACCCTATCTTTTTTATCATTTGATCTTCGTGCCTCTTAAGAGAATAGCCAAGGAGAGAGTGGAAGAGAGCATTCAAGGGAGGATTCCTACCATTGGAGCGATAAGGCTTCACTTGGATTTCAAAGGTAAGAGTCTATACTTGTGAATTTGGATTACTTCACTCTTTTCTTTCTTCCTTCTAGATTCTTGTGAGAAGACCAGTCAAGGAGATCCGGTTCTCTGCCGACACTTGGAGAGTGTGAACAGCCGAAGGGTTCTCTGCCTACAGTTGGATAGTGTGAACAGCCGTAGGGTTCTCTGCCCACACTAGGAGAGTGTGAAAGGACGAACGGTTCTCTGCCAACACTGGGGTTTGTGTAAAAGGATGATGGTTCTCTGCCAGCACTGGGGATTATGTAAAAGGACGATGGTTCTCTACCAGCACTGGGATTGTGTAAAAGGATGACGGTTCTCTGCCGCACCTGGTAGTGGTGAAAAGAGTGTGTTGTAAAGGCTTCTCCGCATTGCTGTGGGTGCAAAAGGAGAGTCACTATTGGTTTTAGTGCAATACTCAGAGGGTGCCTCATAGGAGTGGATGTAGGTCTGGTTATAGACCGAACCATTATAAATCTGGTGTCATTTACAGTTTTTTTTCCGCATTTTATTTTAATTTTTAACAACTCTGTGGTTGAAAAATATTTTCTATAAAAACTTCAAAAGAAAAATTTTCATTTCGGTTCAACTTAATCTTCAAAGAGGGTTTAAAATTTTTTAAACTACCAATTCACCCCCCCCCCCCCCCTCTTGGTAGCCTTGGGACATTAACTTAGGCTTAACTACCTAATTACTAGATTCAACACCTTTATCCAGTAAAAATGAGCTAACTCTTCCGTACCATGCTCTAGGTGCTTACTTTAGTTCAGAAAGTGCCTTTTTTAATTTTAATTCATGGTTCGAAAATTATAAACTTTCAAATCTAGGGGGTTATTCAACATAGACATCCTCCTTTATTACCCCGTTTAGAAAAGCACTCTTTACGTCCATTTGATATAGTTTGAAATTCTTTAAGCAAGCAAAATCTAAGAGAACTCTTATAATCTAGTAACTGGGGTAAAGGTTTCTTCAAATCCCTTAGCTACTAGTATGGCTTTATTTCTTATTATGGTTCCTGAATCATTCACCTTATTTTTGAAGACCCATTTTGTTCCAACAACACTCTGTTCTTTAGGTCTCTTGAATAACTCACAAACATCATTCCTGATGAATTGGTTCAATTCTTCTTACATTGCTAGGATCCAGAATTCATCTCCTAGAGCTTGATCTTTACTTGTAGGTTCTATCATAAAGATGAATGTTGAATGACTAACTTCTTTCCTAAGTCCATGCCGAGTTCTTACACCTTCTGAAGGGTCTCCTAAAATTAACTCTTTAGGATAACTAGAAGAATATCTTCATTCTCTAGGTAAATCTTCCTGAGGTTCTACCCTTCCTCCTAAGGTCACAGTCTCTACTCCTTGAATTGCCTCTATTTCATCATCCTCAATTTTAGATTTAGAGGGCTAGTTTGATTCATCAAACACTACATGGATGGACTCTTCTACTACTAGGGTTCTCTTATTAAAGATTCTGTAGGCCTTACCTACAGATAAATAAACTAAGAAGACACCTTCATCAGACTTAGGATCAAATTTTCCTAAAGAAAGTTTACCAGTAATCAAGATGAAGCACTTACACCCAAAGACATATAAGTGTAAAATATTCACTGTCCGACCCTTAAGGAGTTTTATTCAGCTTAGATCTAATGTTCACCCTATTTAAGATATAACATGTCGTGTTTACCGCTTCTACCCAAAAATATATAGGAAGATTGTTCTATGCTAACATTGCCCTAGCAGCTTCTACCAAGGTTCTACTCTTTCTTTATGATATACCATTTTGCTGAGGTGTTCTAGGAGCTGAGAAATTATGCTCTATTCCTATCTCTTGACATAATGATTCAAACTTTTCATTTTAAACTCTCTACTATAATCACTATGGATTGTTGAGATTTCACATCCTAATTTTCGTTGAATCCAAGTGAAGAATATCTTAAATTCTTTAAATGACTCATTCTTTTATTCTAGAAATCCTACCCAAGTGAATCCAGTGAAATTATTTATAATTACAAATCCATAATTTTTTTCCACCTAGGCCTGCTGTGCTAACGGGTCCAAATAAGTTCATATATAGGATTTCTATTGGCCTAGAGGTGATCACTTCTTTAATTTAATGAAAGGATGATTATAATTGTTATCCTAGTTTACAAGCATCGCAGACGAATTGATTCTAAAGGCGATTCTGATCGTCGGATCCTGAAGCAATTCCATCACCAGATCCTGAATTAAGGTGATCTTGAAGGAGATTTTGGAGTCTCTTTGGCTATCGGTGTTTTTCTATCGGTCCGGTGTAGCCGACGGAGGTTCATGGTTGCCATTTTTTGCTGGGGAGGCATTCAATTTGGCTGTTCGGATTGAATGGTGTAAGCAGATTGAATGGTGTAGAGGTGATATTTTAAATTTCTCTCTTGCGGTTTCTTGTAGGGAGGCTGGTTTGGCGATGTGTGACCGTCAGCTCAGTTTGGCAGAGGTTGGATTCTGGTGCAGACATGATTCTTATTTTACTTGTATGGCTATGTGTGGTAACGATTTCTTAGATTGTTTCTGATTTGAAGATTTTATGGCATCAGGTTTTAAAAAGAATATGCTCTTCAGAGGGTTCTTTTAATGTTACAAAATTTATTTTGGCATCTTTATCACTTTGATATGCATATGGTTTTGGTTAGATGAATTTTTTGTGAAGATTTGTGTGGTATTTTGGCTTTTATATGCAGTCCACTATCTTCTTTTGAGTACTTGTGATGACAGTTTGTGTGAGATGAAATTGTTGCAAATAGAGCTTTTTGAAGGCTGATTTGCACATTGTTGGATGAGAATTTTTTCTATGGATTCCTTGAATAATCATGGAGGATCTATTGCTGTGATCTTGTTCAATATTCCTGTGGTTTCTTCTTCGGATGCCACCTTTATTGCAATTTTTTTTTGTGGCCTTTAATTGGAGCATCTATGGAATTTAGCATGGGCATTCCTAGTTGTTTTGCTGATAATCAGAATTGGGATCCAATCCCATTTATGGTTATGGTTGTTATGATTTCTGGTCTGTTTAGTGCTGGATATACAGCTATTTGGAAAGAGTTTTTTGGTAATACTGATGTTGCTTCTTTGATCTATGAGGATCAAGTTTTGTTTGAGGTTGTCTCTTGGCCAATTGATGTTGGAGCTGTTGTTATTACTTTGTCAACATTGTTTAGATCATCTAAACGGTCTGCCTGTGGATCAACTTTGTTGAGGAGGTTGTTGGTTGATGTTTGTAATGACGAGATGGGTGTTGGCCACTTATTTTTCAGTTGTTCTTTGAAGATCAAGTCTTATTGGTTAAAGAATTGAAGGATTTGAAGTTTTTTGGGTTTTTTCTTGTCAATGTGATGAGAGTGGTGATGATTATCAGTTTGGTTGGCTTTGGCAATGATGCGGCCAATTATTGGCTTCTTGAGGTGGTTATCGGTGTTATGGCTTTACATTGGAATATTTATGGTGTTGTTATTGACAATATGATAGGTGTGGTGTGATTTTCAATTTGTATGAATTTTCTTATGAAGAGGCTGTCTCTTGGACTATTGAGGAGAGAGTTAGTGTTATTGCTTTGACGTTGTTGATTGGTTCATTCTTGGTGTCCATTGTCGGTTGTGTTGATGCAACAACAGCGAATTCTATTCTTGATTAGAGCTTGTTGGACCCTATGATCGATGGGGGTCTGGTTGATGTTTGGATAGCTGGTTTAGTAGTTATTTATCTTATAACTAGTTCTTATTTGTTTGTTTTGCTTATAGGCTTCTTATACCTATTTAAAACCATTATGATGAAATATGGGATTTTTACTAGTTTTCTTTTTCCAACTTTTGGGAAAGCTGGGATACTAACCAACCTTTTAGGTTGTTTTAATATTTGGTATCCCCATCACCCCAATGGATCTAAAATGGAATTTAGTGGATCGCATATCCATTATGGTATTTTTAAAGGGTTTGCTTTGCTTTCTATATTTTATTAGGTGTTTCTTCTTTTAATGCATTTGCATTTCTTCAAAAAAAAGCATCACATAAATGATCCTTAATAAAGTCTAACTTAAGTATGCCTCTAACTAGGTTTTTTTGAGTGATGTTTCTAAGTGTTTTCATACTAGCATGGCATAGTCTCCTATGCCGTAGGCACGAGTCATCTACTATTATTTTTAAGAAAAAATTATTTGAACTATCAATGCAATCAAGGTCTAACATATAAATATTGTTCATTCATTTTTCTTCTAAAATAAGTTTGTCATTTAAACTAATCAGGCATTTATCAGATAGAAATTTAATGTCAAAACCTTTATCACACAATTGACTAATGCTAAGTAAGTTATACTTCAAACCATCAACAAATAAAACATTTTTAATTAAAAAAATCTTAGCATTACAAATAATACCTAAGCCTATAACTTTCCTAGTAGTGTTGTCTCCCAATGTTACTTTCCCTCCAGTTCCGGTCTCCAGTAAAATGAACTTCTTCATATCTCAGTCATGTGTCACGACCAACCACTATCCAGGTACCACATGCTCTCACTGGGTCTTTTGTGAGAGCATCCCTATAATTTAATTCAAGGGTTATAATTAGGAACCCAAGTGAGTTTGGGTTCCTCCTAATGCTTGCATGAATGAGATGGATGCATGATGTGCTATGATGGATGCAGTCTAGGTCTCTACACTAGGTGTGTCCTACGGTGAATTATGCATATACGGGTTATGTGACCTAACATACTGCAAGAGAAGCACCTAACACCGAGAAATGGGTTTACTAACCTATGTGAGTGCTGTTGCCTCTTCCTAAAGTTCTGTGATGCATGCAATGCTGGGGGTTTTCTAGATTGGGTTAATATGAGCGATGCATTTTTTTTTCTAGTTCTTTGATTTTTTCTTTAAAAGTATTTTTTTTGATATGTCAATTCTTGAACTTTTATTTTTAACAAATGCTCACTATGATCAACTTCTAATGCAAGTTTGTCTAGTCTGTGAAAAGCCTCTTCTAGTTCAACATAAGTGGTTTTCCAGGATTCATGTGATTCTGTTATTTCAATATGCTTCTTATTTAATGCATCATACTCATCAAAAATCAGCATATGATCTTTATCTAAAATAGAATTTTCTTTAACTAAGTTAGCATGCTTAGTTTGTTAAGTACTAACATTCGTATTATGACTAGCATGCATCTTTTTCAATTTCATGTTTACTATTAATCAAGATGAAGCACTTGCACCCAAAGACATATAAGTGTAAAATATTCATTGTCCGACCCTTAAGGAGTTCATAAGGAGTTTTATTCAGCTTAGATCTAATGTTCACCATATTTAAGACATAACATGTCATGTTTACCGCTTCTGCCCAAAAATATCTAGGAGGATTATTCTATGCTAACATTGCCCTAGCAGCTTCTACCAAGGTTCTACTCTTTCTTTCTGATATACCATTTTTCTGAGGTGTTCTAGGAGCTGAGAAATTATGCTCTATTCCTATCTCTTGACATAATGATTCAAACTTTTCATTTTGAAACTCTCCACCGTAATCACTATGGATTGTTGAGATTTCACATCCTAATTTTTGTTGAATCCAAGTGAAGAATATCTTAAATTCCTTAAATGACTCATTCTTATGTTCTAGAAATCTTACCCAAGTGAATCCAGTGAAATCATTTATAATTACAAATCCATAATTTTTTCCACCTAGGCTTGCTGTGCTAACGGGTCCAAATAAGTCCATATGTAGGATTTCTATTGGCCTAGAGATGATCACTTCTTTAATTTAATGAAAGGATGATTAGAATTGTTATCCTAGTTTATAAGCATCGCAAACGAAGTGATTCTAAAGGCGATTCTGATCATCGGATCCTGAAGCAATTCCATCACCAGATCCTGAATCAAGGTGATCTTGAAGGCGATTTTGGAGTCTCTTTGGCTACTGGTGTTTCTCTGTCGGTCCGGTGTGGCTGACGGAGGTTCATGGTTTCCATTTTTTGCTGGGGAGGCATTCAATTTGGCTGTTCGGATTGAATGGTGTAAGCAGATTGAATGGTGTAAAGGTGATATTTTAAATTGCTTTCTTGCGGTTTCTTGTAGGGGAGGCTTGTTTGGCGATGTGTGACCGTCAGCTCAGTTTGGCAGAGGTTGGATTCTTGTGCAGACATGATTCTTATTTTACTTGTATGGCTATGTGTGGTAATGATTTCTTGGATTGTTTTAAGTTTGAAGATTTTATGGCATCAGGTTTTAAAAAGAATATGTTCTTCAGGAGGGTTCTTTTAATGTTACAAAATTTTCTTGGCATCTTTATCACTTTGATATGCATATGGTTTTGGTTAGATGAATTTTCTGTGAAGATTTGGGTCGATTTTTGGCTTTTATATGCAGTCCACTATCTTCTTTTGAGTACTTGTGATGACAGTTTTTGTGAGACGAAATTGATGCAATAGAGCTTTTTGAAGGCTGTTTTGCTCATTGTTGGATGAGAATTTTTTCTTTGGATTTCTTGCATAATCGAGGAGGATCTATTGCTGTGATCTTGTTCAATATTTCTGTGGTTTCTTCTTCGAATGCCACCTTTATTGCAATTTTTTATCTGCCTTTAATTAGAGCATTTATGGAATTTAGCATGGGCATTCCTGGATGTTTTGTTGATAATCGAAATTGGGTTCCCATCCCATTTATGGTTATGGTTGTTATGATTTCTGGTTTGTTTAGTGCTGGATATGCAGCTATTTGGAAATAATTTTTTGGTAATGCTGATGTTGCTTCTTTGATCTATGAGGATCAAGTTTTGTTTGAGGTCGTCTCTTGGCCAATTGATGTTGGAGCTGTTGTTATTACTTTGTCAACATTGTTTGGATCATCTAATGGGTCTGCCTGTGGATCAACTTTGTTGAGGAGGTTGTTGGTTGATGTTTTTAATGACGAGGTGGGTGTTGGACACTTATTTTTCAGTTGTTCTTTGAAGATCAAGTCTTATTGGTTAAATAATGGAAGGATTTGAAGTTTTTTGGGTTTTTTCTTGTCAATGTGATGAGAGTGGTGATGATTTTCAGTTTGGTTGGCTTTGGCAATGATGAGGCCAATTATTGGCTTCTTGAGGTGGCTATCGGTGTTATGGCTTTACATTGGAATATTTATGGTGTTGTTATTGACAATATGATGGGTGTGGTGTGATTTTCAGTTTGTATGAATTTTCTTATGAAGAGGCTGTCTTTTTGGACTATTGAGGAGAGAGTTAGTGTTATTGCTTTGACATTGTTGATTGGTTCATTCTTGGTGTCCGTTGTCAGTTGTGTTGATGCAATAACAGCGAATTCTATTCTTGATTGGAGCTTGTTGGACCCTATGATCGATGGGGGTCTGGTTGATGTTTGGATAGCTGGTTTAGTAGTTATTTATCTTGTAACTAGTTATTATTTGTTTGTTTTGTTTATAGGCTTCTTATACCTTTTTAAAACCATTATGATGAAATATGGGATTTTTACTAGTTTTCTTTTTCCATCTTTTGGGAAAGCTGGGATACTAACAAACCTTTTAGATTGTTTTAATATTTGGTATCCCCATCATCCCAATGGATCTAAAATGGAATTTAGTGGATCGCATATCCATTATGGTAGTTTTAAAGGGTTTGCTTTTGCTTTCTAGATTTTATTAGGTTTTTCTTCTTTTAATGCATTTGCATTTCTTCAAAAAAAAAAGCATCACATAAATGATCCTTAATGAAGTCTAACTTAAGTACGCCTCTAACTAGGTTTTTTTGAGTGATGTTTCTAAGTGTTTTCATACTAGCATGGCATAGTCTCCTATGCCATAGCCACGAGTCATCTGCTATTATTTTTAAGCAAAAATTATTTGAACTATCAATGCAATCAAGGTCTAACATATAAATATTTTTCATTCATTTTTCTTCTAAAATAAGTTTGTCATTTAAACTAATCAGGCATTTATTAGATAGAAATTTAACGTCAAAACCTTTATCACACAATTGACTAATGCTAAGTAAGTTATACTTCAAACCATCAACAAATAAAACATTTTTAATTAAAAAAATCTTAGCATTACAAACAATACCTAAGCCTATAACTTTCCTAGTAGTGTTGTCTCCCAATGTTACTTTCCCTCCAGTTCGAGTCTCCAGTAAAATGAACTTCTTTATATCTCAGTCATGTGTCACGACCAGCCACTATCCATGTACCACATGCTCTCATTATGTCTTTTGTGAGAGCATCACTATAATTTCATTCAAGGGTTAGAATTAGGAACCCAAGTGAGTTTGGGTTCCTCCTTATGTTTGCATGAATGAGATGGATGCATGATGTGCTGTGATGGATGCAGTCTAGGTCTTTACACTAGGTGTGTCCTATGGTGAATTTTGCATGTACGAGTTATGTGACCTAACATACTGCAAGAGAAGCACCTTACACCGAGAAATTGGTTTACTAACCTATGTGAGTGGTGTTGCCTCTTCCTAAAGTTTTGTGATGCATGCAATGCTGGGGGTTTGCTAGATTAGGCTAATGTGAGCGATGCATTTTTTTTTCTAGTTCTTTGATTTTTTCTTTAAAAGTATTTTTTTGATATGTCAATTCTTGAACTTTTATTTTTAACAAATACTCACTGTGATCTACTTCTAATGCAAGTTTGTCTAGTCTATGAAAAGCCTCTTCTAGTTCAACATGAGTGGTTTTCAAGGATTCATGTGATTCTGTTAGTTTAATATGCTTCTTATTTAATACATCATACTCATCCAAAAGCAACATATGATCTCTATCTAAAATAGAATTTTCTTTAACTAAGTTAGCATGCTTAGTTTGTAAAGTACTAAAATTAGTATTACCACTAGCATGCATCTTTTTTAATTTCCTATATGAGTCATAATTTTTTTCAGAATTAAGTAATAAATCCTTGTATAAAAGTTGACATACCTCATCTTGATCCATTTGATCAAGATTATTGTTATCCATTAGACACAAATTTGTTTTCTCCTCATCTGCTTATTCTTTTAATGATTCTGAGGCAGAGTCTACCCAAAAGCTTTTTGCATCTTCTTCTTTCCTTCCTTATGCTTGGCTTTATCCTCGCCTTTTCCTTTAGAAGGTTGGCTCTTTAGGTTGGGGCACTCAGCTCGAAGGTGACCTTGCTTCTGCACTCAAAACAGATTGTATCAGATGAAACTTTATTAAACCTTGAGCTTTTACCTTTATTCCAGCTATTTTGATGATGCATTTGTTTTCTTTTCAAATAGTTCTTAAATGTCATCTTTTTCCTCCACTCTAGATCTTTCACTTTCTGAATCTTTTACTTTTAATGCCATCATCCGCTCCTTCCTCTTTTCACCTGCATCACTTTGCCTTTGACTCACCCCTTGCTCATATGCATTAAGTGAACCAAACAAGTTCTCAATAGAATAAACGTTTAAATCCTTAGATTCTGTGATGGCAATAATTTTTGCATCATAGAAGCTAGGTAAGAATCTAAGAATTTTGTTAACTTTTCTAGAATTTGAAATTTCTCTACCTAATGCATGCAAGGATGTCACAATTTGGGTGAACCTAGTGACATATATTATTTTGCTAGGTTTCATACGGAAGAGTTCATAATCATGCAACAGAACGTTAAGCCTATACTCTTTAACTTCACTAATTCCTTCGTACGTGATGCATAGTCTATCCCAAATCTCCTTACCAGTAGCACAGGTAGAAACTCTTATACAATCCTAAGACTTTAAAGCACAAAAGAAACAATTTAAGCACTTCGCATTTAATTGGGCTAATTCCCTATCCTTATTGCTCCATTCATTAAAAGGAATTTGAGTTTTCACTCCATTCATAGTTTTAAAAGGTGCAGCATAATAATCATTGACTAACAACCACATGTGGTAATTAATAGACTGTAAAAAAGTAGACATTCTAATTTTCTAGAAATCAAACAGGATATTATCAAAACGAGGTGGACAGGTTATTTAATAACCCTCCATAGTATTACGATTACCAAAATATGACATGATCATTTTTCAAGGTTTTCCAAAACAGTATTTTTGAAGCCTCCGCTCTGAAACCAATTGAATTAACTTGATGCATCAAGAGGGGGGGGGGGGGGGGGGGTGAATTGCAAAAAACTTGTTGCAATAAAAAATCGTAAACAAGAATTCTACTAATTTTTTTTTTAAATTTTTTAACAAGAAAAATTTATCTAACGCGGAATCAATTATTTGAAAAATAATTTTCAAAAATAAAATTATTTTTCTTTCATAATTATCACCAAGCAAATATAATGAAAATAAAGTACAAACAAAAATAAAAAGCAATAAGGAAAAAGTACACCTTAGTTTTATAGTAGTTCGATCAAACCATGACCTAAATCCACTCCTCGGAGTCCTCCACTCTGGAAATTTCACTACAAAACTATAATTCTCCTTTTTTTCCCCTCGGCAAGGCGGAGATGCCCTTACAAGACTCACTTTTACCAACCCGGCGTGGTAAAGTTCCAAGCACTTTCGCACCCTCCTAGCGACGGCAGCGTACCTTCTCATTTTTCTCCCTCCTAAAGAAGACAGAGTATCGTCAAGGACACAGACGTAGAAGAGTCTCCCCCTCAGAGAGCCTCCCATAAGTTCTTTTTGGGCCATAGGAGGAGTAAGTTGCAGCAAGAACGAGCATCCATGTGATCTCCCTCACACTACTTTCCCTCACCAAGCTCGCCCTCTCCTTCCTCTCTCAAACCCTAAAAACTTCTCAAGAGCTCTCTCCCAAGGTTTCCCTTTCTAATTACGTTCCCCTCTTTCTATCACATTCAAAAACATTACTATTTTAATACTTAAAAATAGACTCGAAAAATCCCTAAAATTTTCAAATTAGTCATTACCATCGTACAGTATGATTTACCATCGTACAGTACGATTTACCATCATACAGTATGATTTATCATCGTACAATACTATTTATATTACAGGCTTCATTCTGGTACGAAGGTTTATGAACAGTTCAAAAACTTCTAAATATAGTTGTACAGTATGATTTACCATTGTACGGTATGATCATTAACTCTTCTGTTCATACAGGATAGTAGCTGGGGTGATCAAAACTCATCTCTGTACATCGTAGGGTACGACCTACTTCATACAGTATGAATAGTCAAAATCAAGGCATCATCCAGGACAAAGTCTGGGACGATCAAAACTCATCTCTGTACATCGTATGGTATGATATACATCATACAATACGATTAGGCAAGAATAAGAGATCGTCCAGGATGAAGTCCGGGACGATCAAAACTCGTCTTTGTTCATCATATAGTACAAACATGTTCATACAGTACAAGTACTAATCAGTGATTAAACCTTGATTTACTCTGATAATTATGGGTTAATTTAAGTAAGTATTCAAAATACATCGTATAGTACAAACGACTAATAAACTTACTTAAACTAATCTGGCGGCTAGGGTTTTGGATTAGTAACACATCGTATAATATGATATAAATCGTATAATATGACCTATTCATAAAAATACAATTCAACCAAATCAGATTGTACAGTATGATATAAATTCGTACATTACGATCAACATAAAAAAAAACTATATTTTTCTTTTAAAAACCTCTCCCCCTGTGTGTGTGCGTGGTTGCTCAAACTTACATGCAATTTATGGCCAGACTCAAGAAAAGAGAAAATAAAATAAATAAAAAATTATAATGATACAAACTCACACTCCTACTCTACCCAGTCTTGGGTCTTCCTATTGTCCTGAGTAACATGTGATCTTCCCGAAATGTTAGTACTCACAGACAATAGCAGAAATTAAAGATATTCAATGAATAGTAGTTCAGGTGATATTATTTGTCATCATCAAAATCTCAAACTCAGGGTCATGGATTATAATAACATCATCCTTAATGATAAATTACAATTATGCCTAAATTAGCCTTTTGATTAAGGAAATCAATTAAGATTTGATTGATCAATCATATCATCTTGGACAATCATCAGATCATCCTAAATGATCAATTAAAAAACCTTAGTTTCTTCCGGAGCCATCCTGGACGAATAGAACGATATGCTGGTTGATAGTTATTAATTTGAACTAATCATACTGGATGACATAAGAATTATCATAGATGATCAGTTATTTTTTCATCGTCCAATATATAATGTCTGGCCGAACAGATTGATTCTCTAGATGATACTTGATGTTTTTAACTAATCATACAGGATGATGTTCTCATCAACCTGGACAGTCTGAACAAATAAATCTCATAATCATCTAGCCACCCCCCGATCATCCTGGCTGAATGCTAAAAATATGTACTTATTTTACAGGATGATCCGTCGATAGTCCTTGATGATCTTTTTTAGTTAGTTACATGGAAAATTTGAAGCCCTTCTATATAAGATTTTTTGATTCCTCAAGATTATATTTTTTTCTACTATCTTGACCTGAGAAAGCTAAGATAAAAAGAGAGTGAGCTTTGGAGAGAGAGAGAGGATCTTATGAGGGAGAGTTTATGAGGGCTTCCCAAAGGTTATTCCAAGCAAGGATCTAAGTCATCTTCTCTAGTCATCGTCCCTAGTTCCTTAGAGGTTGTAGAGAGGTCTACTTCAGCATTCGATCATGGTAGCAAAAGGAGGTCGAGGTTCTCTTTCTTATTATGGAGGTAGCAAAAGGAGGTCGAGGTTCTCTACCTGCTTCTTGAGGAAGCAAAAGGAGGTTGGGTTCTCTGCCTCACTATAGCCGGTGGAAAGGATTTTTGTAAATGAATCTCCACCTTAGGTCAAGTTGATCGAACCACTATAAAATATGCTGTGTTCTTTCTTATTGCATTTATGTATTTAATTTATGCATTTTATTTTATTTGGACAGTAATTTAATTTAAATTGTGAATTTTGTTTGCAAATTATTAAAACACCAATTCAACCCCCCCCCCCCCCCCCCCCCCCCCCTCTTAGTTAGCCTCAGGTTAGTTCATAAGGGATGAAAATCCCTAACAAACTTTCATAAACTTGTGAACCCCCTCATAATTTCTCCCTCACAAAATCTCCCTATCTTCTCTCACCAAGCCCTCCTTCTTCTCTCCATCAAGCTCTCTTTCAAGAAGACTAAACAACCAAAGATATCTTAAAAGAAGTTATTAAATCGTTAAATAGCGGGCTTGAAAAAAAACCCTAAATTGTAAGCCATCTAAATTATTTTCGTACAATATAATAAACGTATCATATGGTACAATCAGTTCAATTCTGACTCATCCAACAAGATCATTCAGATAAAATATTAAATTTCTATAATACATCATATAGTATGATCAAACATCGTATGGTACGATGTGCAAAAATTCCTCTTATTCATTTTGGATGATCCTTGGCACGATCAACTTTGTATATGGGTGATCGTCCATCATTATGGACAATGTACGATACTATCAATACAAAAATCATGGATTTTGTTTGGTTCAATCCAAGGGATGACCAATTTTATACATCAGCAATCATACAAAATGAATTATTTCATATAGTACGATAAATTACAATAATTGTCCATGATTTGATTGCTTGATTTCACGATATTAATTAAGAAAGATTTTAATTAGGGCATGCATTATGAACAAAACTATACTATACAATTAGTACAGAATTAGTATCTTCCTTAACTTTTGGCAACTAGGATTTTGACATAACACCACAGTTCATACAATATGAATTAAAATCGTATAGTATAAAACCAATTTCAACTAGGTTTTTTTAAAGAGAAGCATTGAAATTATAAAAAAAATTCACAATAAGGACTAAAAGGAAATTTCATTACAAAAACTAGGAAAAAATACACAATTAAAAAATACATCATAATAAAAACTAAATAAAACTAGTACAAATATGGAACCTATTTAGAACATGGAGGTGGAGGTGGTTGGAAGAACTATCTAAAACTGTCATATTGTTATTATATGGTGGTGAATTGGTGTTGAATATTTCAAAATAGCTCCCTGAACCAACCAATATCATTATCGAATTTTCTATTGATCAAGGTGAGTCTCCAGTCTATCAAATCTTTGAATCAACTCCTCATATTTGTAGTGGAAAGAAGACAGTGTAGGTGCAACATCAATTGTAGGGGCAACTTCTCCTTCTTCATCAAGGAGAAGATTTTCAAGCTCCTTTTCCTTATTTAATAACATCCGGAAGTAGGCATCCAAAAAGAAGATTATCAGGAGGAGCAAGTTACGTGATATTATACTTTCTATTCAAGATATATCCAATCATATATCCTAAGGAGATGTTCTATTTTCTCCTTGTTGCTGGGAGTTAAATGAAAGTGAAGTTTTGGATTTAGTCAATTAGCATTTGAGCTTCATCTATTTGGGTATGTGTCATAATAAAATATGTGACAATGGACAGTAGGGGGGTCATATTTATTCGATCTCCATCTTTAGGTATGATTGTAGTTCTCAGAACGTGCTGGAGAACCCAGACATTTTGGTAAAGGGATTGAACCAAATGTTTGTGGTAATTAAGGGCAACATTTCTTAGCAGAAGGTTCAAAACACTCTAGTCAAAATATGTTCTAGAGGATAATGATTGATGTTTATTCCCTTGGGTATTTAGCTGAAGGTGGATTCCTATGTCTTCCTTGGTGATTTCTATATTTTTGCAGCACACTCAAGAGGACATAACAATAGCATTCTCACTAATCCTAAGGTCTAGGAGAAAGTCATAAAGGATTTCTATATTGAAGTGATAGCCCAAGGTAAGAAGAAATTGAGGTATAGTAGTGTTGAAAAGGTTCAATACTGTGAAGCTAAGGGCTTGCTAATTAAGAAGCCTGGAAGGCGTAACCATAGCTTCCTTATACTTTTTATAGGAAGATTTATTAGAAGTTATCAAAAAATGGTTGTCTATAGTGTTTCGAGATGATGAAGCCCCTTGTTTTTTTTTACTACATTTTTCACCGACCATTACAAAGATTGGAATGCAAGATAGGAGGATTTCAAGAGGAGTGCAAAAAATTTGAATGATGTTGGATGTTTAAATAGAAATTGAGCAAATCATACTGTATGATTGTGGAATTGTACAGGACGATCAAATGTGATTATTTCAGCTAGGGGAACAATAAAAAATATATGTATGATCATACCATATGATCAAACTTTGTACGAGACAATCAGAGATATGGATCTCATCCGAAGGAATCCCCTCTATGACCTTTGATAAAATGTTTAGTACAGTAAAAATAGATGTTTGTATAGTACAATCAATAACAAATGTCTTACCAACCAAAATCAATTGTCTAGATTTCCATATGTATCGTACAAAACATATTTTAGTGTTGTGTAGATCATATTGTATGATTATTTTCTTATAGTATGATATCAGATGAAGTTTTTGATTTGCAAGAAAAGACGATGAAGTTCAGTGAAGTGCCATGCGTGATGATCAAGACACAACCATATAACAAAATGACAAATATAAGAACAAAACTAAATAAAAAATCAAGTTAAGAAATAAACAAATAAAATAAAATCAAGAAAATTACACGATAACCCAAACACGGAAACAAGAAAAAATATGTAAATAAAAACAAACATAATAAAAATAAATAAAACATGTATGTTGAGAAGATCATGAATAGTTAATATCAAGTGATAGGAAATAGATATCAAGCCTAAAAAAATCACATCATCCCACTAGGTCTTAAGTGAAAGCCCTTAAATCCAAGGATCATGGAAGAATAATTTTGGGATCCCAAGTGAGTTTGGGTCCCTTCTTGAATTTGGATAAATCATCAAAATGCATATCATGCTGTGTTTGATGTATTCTTTGTCCTTATACCCAATATGTTTTATCATGAATAGTGCAAGTGTGGCTAATTTGTCCTAACATGTCACCTGAATAACATCTAACTTTAGGAAAAGGGTTAACTAACCTATGATAATTATAACTCATATTTCTTGGTTTATGAGATGCACGATATGGTGAGTGCTTATAGACAGGTTTTTTTTGAAAAGCCTTTACTTTTTCTAATAACATTTCATTAGCACTTTTAAGAGTAGATATTTTAATTTTTAAAGAGTGCTCACTGAGATCTGAAATGTTAACACATGCTACTAACTATTTAAATGTCTTTTTTAAATCAAGATGTAATGCTCGCACTAGCATTCTTCTTTTTCAGTTTCCTAAAAGAATAAGAAAATCTCTTCTAAAATAGAAAGTAATTCATAATATAAAAGTTGAAATAACTCATCATGTTCAGACTGATCAAGATAGTTGTTAGTCATTAAGCAAAAATTTTTTACTTATGATTCTTATTTTGTTCCAGATGAATCTAAATTAGAGTATTCTTAAAAAGTTTTCTGAGTTTTTTGGTTTTCCTTATGGAACATAGCTTTTTCTTCAACATTCTCCTTTCTTTGGTGGCCTTTAAGAGTTAGGCAATAAGTTTTAACATGCCCTGGTTCCCTGCATTCATAAAAGACAATATCACCAAAATATTTAGAATTTCTATAATTATCACCTTTGCTCCACTGCTGATGGTTCTTTTCTTTTTTTCTTAGAAAAGTTCTGAACTGTCATGTCATTAGTGTAATTTCTTCATATCCTCCATCAAAGGATCTGTCTGAATCATTATCCTTAAAGGCCATAATTTTCTCTTTCTTGGTTTATCCTACATAAAGTTATGTTAGATATACTCCTTGATCATAGGCAATGAGTGATCCAAGTAAATTATTAATAGAATAAACATTCAAATCCTTAGATTTAGTAATATCAGTAATTTTTGCATCTTAGGAAAAAGTTAAACAATGCAAAATCTTATTTACTTTTTCAAAATTTGATAATTCCATACCTAAAGCTTGCTGGGATGTGATGATTTGTGTAAACCTAGTATACATTTCAAAAAGGGATTCACTAGGTTTCAGGCAAAATAATTAATACTCAAGAAGTAAAAAATTTAACCCAGATTATTTTACTTAAATTATCCTTCATAAGTAATACATAATCTATCCTAAATTTCTTTTCCTTTTGTATATGTAGATATACGTATGAAATCTTCAGATTTTAAACACAAAAGAAATAGATTAAGCATTTAGCATTGGAATGGGCTAATTCTTTATCATCAGTAGTCCATTCAGTTAAATGAATTATAATTTTAACACCATTTACTAATCATGAAGGAGCAGAATAACCATCCTAAATAAGTATCCCCATGCGATAATCAATTGATTATAAAATGGTGGACATGCGAGTTTTCTAAAAAATAAAAAAGTATATTATATAATAGTGGTGTCCAAGTAATTGAATATCTTTCCACAGTTTTATAATTATTGAAGTAGCCATGGATCTTCAATCAGGAGTTTTCAAAAACTTGATCTGATACCACTTGAAAGTTTGTGAGGGTCGTTAAACCCTAAAGAACTAGTCCCAAAGCTAAGTAAGAGGGGGGATGAATTGGTTATTTTAAAAATTTCTTAATCAAATGAAAATTTGAAACCTCTTGTTGCAGAAGTATAACTAATTTTATAATAAGAAAAATTATATATTTTAAACACAGCTCAAATCATAGAAAAATGCAAAAAAATTAAAATACAAAAAAGTAAATAAAAAACAACACACCCAGGTTTATAGTGTTTCGTTCAACTTGACATATATCCACTCCTTGGAGACTCCCTCCCCAAGTATTGCACAAAATATAAGTGACTCTTATTTTGTTTCCACGGTATAGGTGGAGAAGCTTGTACAGATACTATTTCACATCTTCGGTGTGGTAAAGAATCCTGACTCTCTTACAGGAAGAAAACCTCAACACAATTTTCACACTCTAGGTGATGGTCAAAGAAACACAAATCTCTTTTCAAACTCCAGGTGATGGTAAAAGAACCATGATCTTTGCTAAAGAACTTCTTCTATGGAGTCATAGAGATTCCAGGCTGATGTTTGTAGGTATTAAGCAATATTCTTGCTTGGAGAAATCTTGTGAACCCCCTGATATCTCCTCCCTCACAAAATCTCCCTCTCCTATCTCACCAAGCTCTCCTTCTTCTCACCCTCAAGCTCTCTCTCAAGAAGACTAAATAACCAAAAATATCTCAAAAGAAGATATGAAACCCTTAAATAGCATGCTTGAAAAAACCTTAAATTTTAAGACATCCGACTTCTTTATGTACACTATGATACACATATCATACGGTAAGTTTTGTTCAACTCAGACTTATCCAATAAGATCGTTCAGATGAACTATTCAATTTTTATAATACATTATATAATACGATCAAACATTGTAATGTACGATGTACATAAATTCTTCCTATTCATTTGGGATGATCCTTGGGATGGCAAACTTCATACACGAGTAATCTTCCAGCATTATGGAGATCATACGGTATGATCAGTTCAAAAATCATGAATTTAGTTTGGTATGTTGCAAGGAACGACCAATTTTTTACACGGGTAATTATATAGTATGAACTATTTCATACAGTACAATCAATCACAATAATTGTCCATAATTTGATTGCCTTATATTACAAGATTAATAAAGAAAGATTTTAATTAGGGCATATAGTACAATACAAATCATACTATACGATCAGTACAAAATTAGTATCTTCCTTAACCTTTGGCAGCTAGGGTTTTAAATAAGCACAATAGTTTATATAATAAATATTAAAATCAAATAAAATACTTTGTACAGAATAAAACTAGTTTTATATAGTATGAATTACCCAAAAAAGACTCTCTCTCAAAAACACTTTACTATCTCCCTTGTGTTTGTGCAAGGTTGCATAGTAATGATATCCACCCAATTACAAAATATGACTAACGAAAGGAAAAAAATACATAATAAATTGAAAAATGATGTTTAATGACATACCAAAATTAAAGAATGAACTACATATGACCCGAAGGGTCAAAATGATGTTTAGTCAAATATGTAACTATGATAATCTAGATGTGTTATCATTAATTTTATATTTGAGGTCATAATAACAAATAATAAATCTTCCAATTGAAAGAAATATAATTTCTTATTATTTATTTGAATATAATGATAACATTCATTGTTGATTTTCTTTATATTTCTAAAGAAAAACAATTTACTTTTAATTGATATGGGGTCTTTAATTCTCCTACAAAGGAAAGCTCTTGTAGTTAATTACATCATAAGAAGTTTGGGCTTCCTACGAAAACTCTCGATTAAAAAAAAGGTAGACATTTTATTTTTCAATTTTCAAAGAGTGATATCAAAGGCATGAGGTTAGAATTTCAACTAGGATTAGATTAAATTTGAACAGTTATATTGGAGGCCAATAGAATAAGAGTAGGAGATTTTTTGGGATTCTAAAATAGTTCAAAAATGCTTAAGCCTGCCATATATGATTGGCTTTAAATTTTATATCAAGAAATATTTTAATTTGAGTGAATAATTTATTAAAATGTTGTGATTATATTATTGAATGTGGGGTCTTATAATTTAAGGTCCACCCTGGATCCTATGTTTTTTTGGGCACTAAATATAATGGCCTAAACCTAGCTAATGATATGTAAATATGGACTTATCCCAGTTTAGATTAGGGAGCCAACTAAACACCTAATGATTAAAAACCAAGTGCATGGTCTTTTATGGAAGATGGTTAAAATTGATATTTAAGTTTTAGAAAAATTTGGGTCGATGTATAGAGAATGTTATAATTAGTCACTTAACTTATTAATTAATATTATGTTTTGAATGCAATTAAAATTTTATTAATTTAATTAAATTCAAATGCAATCCATGTCGATAAACCTTTTTTGAAAAAGTAATATGAAACAATTTTAAAAAGGTCTTACAAAATATATTTTTCCTATAGATTACGAAATATCCCCTTGGCAAAACTTCACGCTAAAAGGTTAGGTGGTCTACCATACCCCGTAAGTGGGGAGGTGCATAACAAGGAAGAGAAAGTTTTAAAATGAATGCATGAGTCCCTCGACAAAATTGAGATTACTTCTTAAAATCATTTATGTTTCTACATTGGCCTAAAATTTTTATTTAAATTATAAGTAGAAAATTTTGAGTCCTTAAAGAGCATTAATAAATTCTAGGCAAAGTCAAAAGTGGCATGCAAGAGTAAGAAACTAGAAATATTATGAAACTCGTACTTCACAAAATTAAACACATCAATCAAATCTAATAACTTAAGGACTCCTCCCAAAAGGGGTTCAAACAAATCAAGCAAATATATAAAGTCCATGTGCCAAATTCCACTTAATTACAAACCAAAATCTATTGAAATTAAAGTTGTTGGGTAACACAAATAATATCCCATATTCTAATCCTAGGAATGATGCAAGTAATTTTAAGAATGAGATATTCTTGATGTCTTACTTTCTTCTCCTTCCTCCCTTCTTAGAGCTCCTTGAATTTGTCAAGTACAAGAATCGAAATGGAAAGAACTCCTACTAGAGGGGTGTTTCTTTCCTTTTTTTATTTTTAAATCATCCTAACTTGAATCTCTAATGACAGGAACTCTCCCCTTAGTTAGATTTCCCTTCTTTTTGTAATTCAGGTTGAATGGTTACTATTCTATTTAAAAATTGACTTTCATAAAACTTGAATTTAAAATAATTATAAAAAATTTAAAAAAATCTTTAAAATAACATGCACAGTTATAGAATGATATAAAACTATTCATCCCAAGTAGTTATATATTTTAATTTGCTCAAATTTAAAACACAGTTACACTTGGAAAAACTCTTTTAATTTGAAGGGGGACTTAGCATGTTTAGGATAAGAAGAAAATTTTTCAGTTAAATTTTAATTTTTCCCCCTTGATTTTAGATCTACATGGGCATGGCCACCTATAGGAAACACTATGAGCATCCAGATTGTTCTCAACTTAGGAGTAATATAACACTTATCACTTTAATTCATATATTACATGATAAAATTAACCTATAATAATGCATAACATAATTCAATTCATTATAACCCAAAAGAAGTTGTTGTTCTAGCATACCATATCAAGTATATGGATCTAATTAAGTGGCTTAGATTTGTCCTTTACCCAGTATTTAATAAAATTTTCTTTTTCTTTAATGATTATTATCAATCAAAGGGGATTTTTAATTTGAATTTAAGTGTTAGTGATTTAATGTTTTTTTAAGATATATTTAAATATTGAGTGATTACTACCTTTTTGACACCAGGACAGTAAAATTTATTTCACATTATTTGGGGCTAAGTTAATAGCTTCATAGACCTTGATTATTGAGTACTAACTAGTATTCTTTAATTAATTTAATTGGTTTAAATTATAAGGATGATAATTTTTTAGTTATTTGATTGGTTGCTAATTTGAATCATTAAGTTAATTATGTTTTCCATCAACCAGTTTGTGACATTATCTTGGTGGGCATTAGTTACTAGGCCACCTTAAGACAAGTAGCCCCATAGCTCAAGATAGCCCTTCTTAAAAACCAGGTTGATGCACCTTAATTAAAGAATAATTTTATTAAATAATTAATAATAAATTAATTATAAAGTTTTGCACTCCAATGAATTCGTTCGTGGTATTTTTTCATGGGGTTCAAGAAATTAGACCTTGTTAGGACACATGAAAGATTGTTAGGGAGACCTTGTTAGGACACATGAAAGATTGTTAGGGATGTTAAGCCCTTATGAACTAGACTAAGGGAACTATAAAAGAAAATAATGGAACAAAAACTACCTACAAGAAACAA
Source organism: Dendrobium huoshanense (assembly GCA_016618105.1). NCBI lineage: Eukaryota > Viridiplantae > Streptophyta > Magnoliopsida > Asparagales > Orchidaceae > Dendrobium > Dendrobium huoshanense. The sequence goes on along the minus strand of CM028359.1, from coordinate 40,215,424 downwards.
ACTACATTATATAAAAATGGCACATGGAAAATAATCTATAAGTATGACGGGCCCTGATAATCAAAAGGAGGTGGTGGTGGTGGCTGAAAGTTTCTAGAAAGAGTAGCGAACTGCTCCCCAAATTAGGCCATATTTTGGTCGTGCTACTTTTGCTGGTGAGCCACATACGAATAAAATCGAGCAACATCCACCGTATGTTTCTACTCCTTTGTAGCAATATAAGAGTCGTATAGAGCCTCCCATAAGTCGAACCGCTTCACTAGCTGATCTAGCTATGATTGTTGGTGAAGCGGAGCAGGTGCAAGAGCCACTTTCTCATAAGTCGAACCGCTTCACTAGCTGATCTAGCTATGAGCCATTTTCAATTTGATTGATTAAATTTGAATTATCCATATCAATTATAATCAATTGTGTAATTATTGATGATTAGATAAAGGAAGTCAAGTTGGGATCACTAGGTACTAGTGCACTGAGTAGGGAATATTGATGATTAGATAAAGGAAATTATTACTAGTGCACCCTTCTATAGTATATGGCTGCAACTTCAAGTGATCTTAGATTGATATAAACTAGATGTCTAAAGTTAATTGATGTGTGATTGAAGTTTTGTTGAAGTTTTATTGAAGACTTGATGACTGTAGATAAGTGTAGGTTGATGTTAGAAGTGTAGATTGATTTTTGAATGATTGATAGTTGGATTATTATCAATTATTAAATCAACATACTTGAGTTAAAATGGATCTTGGTGGCCTCATTGAAATGAGGTCAACATATCCTTTAAAAAAATAATCAGATCATGCTTGAATAAATAACAGATCATCTTTTGATCAAGAACATCTAATCCAATGTAAAGATTGCCTTGAACTGAAAGTTTCTTTAAAACTTGACCACAACATTGAAAACGACCATTGGTAAGTAGAGAATTTTTGTTGGATTTTCTTATGTTGAACTTAAATTAGCTTGAGGAGCAAGTTTGTTTCAAGTTGTAGAGAGCTTAGAGCTATTGATCTAGAATTCACGTTTATTTAGATAAAACTAATTGGTGCTTAATCCAATCTATGTAAATTGAGGCCAATGAAGTAAGAGTAAGCTAAGGATATCAAAATAAACCATGAGGGAATGATTTAAAATTAATGAATAAAACCCTCATGTTTAGAAATTTAGGGTATTTATATCTTTATTTGTTATGGTTTAAAGTTCAAAATTTGGTTAGCCTATGTTGACTCCAATTACATTTTCTATTTTGGATGGTCCAATAAAATAAAGGAAAGTGTCTTTAAAGAGTTGAGTGTACATGGTTTATTAACCAAGCTATTAGGAATTAAACCACATGCAATGAGGTTATTTTCATCTTTTTGAGCCATCTAACACCCCCACTAAGCCTAAGATGATAGTGTTGCAAATCTATTTTTCATAATTTATGTTTGGATGATTGAAAAACACTGTTTCTCTTGGACTGCTTGTTGCTTCTAACTTTTCAGGAATCGAAGATCGGACGATCAAGAAGAAGCCAGTTCAGGATTGCGTAGGTTTAGGGTTGAGTCAATCTGTACTTTTTTACCTTCTGAGTCAACTTGTAATGGTCAAGAGACTGATGCTAAGTAACCCTACACACACACACTTGAGAGACTTAGAATTTCTATTTTTGCCCACATCGGCCAGGCCGATATTCATATCGTCATGGACGATTAACTTAAAATAGAAAGTCTAAATAAGGATTCTTAATTAAGGCAGCCGACATTAACATATCGGCCTGGACGATACGTGTATCGACCAAGATGATAAGCTCAAAATAGAAAAAAGTTGCCGCCATAGACAATTAAGGTATACTGTATTTTTAAATTATCGGCCAGGACGATCCTAGGATCGGCCTGGACGATATGCACAAATTATGCCTTAATTGATCAGGAAATCAAGGGAGTAATTAAGGATTATTGATACGATCACATCGTCCTGGACGATCGCAGGAACAGCCAAGACGATCCAGTCAAAAACCTTAAGTTACTTCAGGACGATAAACATCGGCCAGCTCGTATCCAAGGCTATTGTCAGGACGATTTTCCTCTGATTTGAACTGATCGGCCAGGACGATCATTCGATCGGCCTGGACGATCAAGCCAATTTTCAATCGTCCTGTTTTGCATCCAGGGCTATGCTCTGGCCGATCTTCATTGATTTGTACTGATCGGCCAGGCCGATGTCCATATCGGCCTGGACGATATTATCGGGAACTTGCAATTAATGATCTCTTTGAAGCTCTTCTATTTAAGAACCATTGTTCAATGTTTTTCAAGACCCTTGGCTGCTGCCTTGACCTGAGAAGACCTTGAGAGAGAGAGAGAGAGAGAGAGAGAGAGAGAGAGAGAGGATCTTGTGAGGGGGACCTTGTGAGGGGATTCACAAGGGTTGCTTCAAGGATCGCTCTGCTTGTTCTTCGTCTAGAGTTTCTCGTCCGTGGAAGTGTCAATAGAGGTAAGGAGTTAGCTTTTGGTTGTGGTTCTTTACCAGCTTTAGGAGGAAGCAAAAGGAGGTAGGTTCTCTGCCTTGCCGGGGTGGCAAAAAGGAGGTTCTTGTGAGGGCTTCTCCGCCTAGTCGTGGGTGCTAAAGGAGAGTCACTTTTTGTAGTGCAATACTTTGAGGGTGCCTCCAAGGAGTGGATGTAGGTCGAGTTGACCGAACCACTATAAATTTCTGTGTTCTTATTTTTGCTTCCGCACTTTTTAATTCCCCATTTATTTTTGTGGTGATTTTAGTTTGTGATTTTTATTCTTTGTGAAAAGAAAATTTTAAAATACCAATTCACCCCCCTCTTGGTTAGCTTGGGCTAGTTCTATAGGGCTTAACATCCCTAACAAACTTTCAAGTGTATTAGAGCGGGATTTGAATTTTTAAGTTTGAAAACTTTTTGAATTAGATCCATGGATAACCTTGGGAATCGTAACACTACGGAAGGGTATTCTATTACCAGACCTCCCCTGTTCGATAACCTACCTTTTGATTTTTGGAAAACTCGCATGTCAACATTTTTACAATCTACTGATTATCGCATGTGGATACTTATACAAGAAGGTTATTCTCCACCTTCTCGTGAAATTAATTTTATTAAAACTGAAATTTCCTTTACTGAATGGACTTTTGATGAACGTGATTTAGCTCAACTAAATGCAAAATGTTTGAACTATTTTTTCTGTGCTTTAAAATCTGAGGATTACATGCGTGTCTCAACTTGCAAAATTGGTAAGGAGATTTCGGATAAATTGTGCATCACCTATGAAGGTACTAATGAAGTTAAACAATCCCGGTTAAACATTCTCTTGCATGACTACGAACTTTTTCGTATGAAACCTCATGAATCGATTTCTGACATGTACACAAGATTTACTCAGATAGTTACTTCACTGCATGCACTAGGAAAAGAACTTTCGAACTATGAAAAAGTAAACATGATTTTGAGATGCTTGCCTTCGTCTTATGATGCTAAAATCACTGCAATCACTGAATCTAAGGATTTGAACACCTTTTCTATTGATAACTTACTTGGCTCACTCATTGCTTACGAGTAAGGGGTGAATCAAAGAAATCTTGATGCAGGTGAGAAGAAAAAGGAGAAAAGAATTGCACTGAAGGTGCACAAATCAGATTCTGAATCTTCCGGGTCTGAAAGAGATGAATTTGCCTTCATCACAAGGCAATTCAAAAGCTTTCTAGGGAAGAAACAAAAGCATCATGAAAGTTGGAGAAAAGGTAAGAAAAATAAACATGTTAAAGGATCTTCTGATGTTGTCTGTTTTGAATGCAGGAAACCTGGACATGTGAGAGCCGATTGCCATACAAAAAAATCCATGCATCACACAAAAAACTTAAGAAGAAATATGCTAGCTTAAAAGTGGAACTTGTAAATTTGCAGAAGGAGTATGAAGTCATTCTTAAAGATCATTCAACAATTGATTCTAATAACATGATTCTTCTTGATGAATTTGATGAGTTGAACAAACAGCATTCATAATTAATTGATGAACATAAGGCATTAAAAGTTTCACACACCTCACTTAATTTTGATCTTAAGAAGTCTAAAGAGATTGAGAAAAACTTGAGGATTGATAATGAGGCATTAAAAAGAACTAACTTGAGGATTCAAAATGATTTGGATACAATAACGAAAAATTGATGACAACTACTTTTAATCCGAAGCCAGAATCTAGGAAGAGGCATTATAACTCAAACCATTTAAGAAACCCTTTTCCTGGAGTTAGACATTTCTCATGTGGCATGCTAGGACACATCTCACACACGTGCACCGTTCACCGTAGTACACATTGGGTGTGGAGACCTAAGATGCATGATTCAAAGAATACAACATCTTTATTGCACTCTACTTTTCCTAAGAAGGGGCCCAAACCTATTTGGGTTCCTAAATCTGACTGTTGTTGAGTTTTGTAGGTGTGCTCTCACCAAAGACCTCGTGGGAGCATAGGATAACTGGACATAAGGAGGCTCGCAGCTCAAAATTGCTTAAATTCGCTGCTTTATCACTTGCTTGAAATCTTTAGTTTCTGTTTGTGTTATTTGTTTTTGTGCTAGTTTTTGTGCTTGCTTTGTGTTGCTCTAGTTTGCTTTGTTTTCAATTTTTTTTAAGTTTTTTTTTTGTGATAGCCTTTTCATTATTTTAGAATAGTTTATTTTCATGTTGCTTTTATGATTGGTTTTCATATGTTGGGTCTTTTCAAGTTTTTAGATTTCTGGATGTTTTTGGATATAGTGTTTAGCTTTTCTAAATCGGTTAAAGAAGAAATCTCGTTGATGGTTTCCCTCCTTCTGACCTTGTTTAGTGGTATGATTTTCTTCTCTAAACAAAAGTCTAAACTCATTTTTACCAATAGTTCTTTAATTAAGATCCTTTTCTTATCTTGCTACATTAATTTATCTTATGCCTAATAGCCAAAGTTCTTATATATCTTTCAAGTTTGTTGAAATCTTGCCATTGCATTTATCACATGATTTTGATTTTGTGTTGTGGATTTATCTTCCCTATGTTAGAGAGAGAGCTCCTATTCTCTAATATTTGGAGGATATACTTACAACTAAGTTTTTTTTAAAGTTATATTAAAGAGTTTCTAGCTTGCAAGAGTTAAAAAGAAAAGAGGCCAATGAAGTCAAATTGAAAAGAAAGCTATAAACACAAAAGTGTATCAAAAAATTTTAAAAAAAATGCTCAAGATCCAATCAAAGTGACAAGAGGCATAAAATGAGCCCACTAAATGCAAGCTATCCTCTCTTTGCTAAAACTCTTAAAACTTAGAGAACTCATGGATTATGTAATACTTTCAAAGACTTGATTTTATTTTTTTCATGATTGAGAAAAATTACTTTGGTTTATTAAATATGAGATATTTTCTTGGTAAACAAGTCTTGAATGGATCTTCTTATCCTATTTTTTATTCTTAGTTAGGCCTCTGTTTTCCAAAAGAATTTTGTACCCTGAAGGATGTCCAATCTAGGGTTAACAGATCAGATTTTCTACCTTCTTCTGATTGGGATTTGTTAAACTTCTTGATCTCTTGGAACTTTAAATGTTTAAATTTTTGAAAAGAATTCTCATATGATGCCTCCGTAAAACAAAAAAATAATTAATTAAAATCCAAAAATATTCGTTGTTTGATTTTCGTTGTGTTTTTATTTTTGTTTTCCTTTACTATGTTTTGACTATTTTTTTTTTATTTTTTTTTAGGGTCTTGATCATCACCATTCCTTCCTTTATTTGAATTTCTAGTCACATCATCCTGGCCGATACTTTTATCGTCCTGGACGATATGGAAAATTCTGTTTAAAATCCATATGCTGACCTTTTACTGTGCTTGCTACAACTCATCGTCCTGGACGATACTATATCGTATTGAACGATTTGATCGAACTCATGGTGATAGTACTGGACGATAGTATATTTGTCTGGCTGATGCATTTTATGTGCATCGTCCTGGCCGATACACTGGACCGGGCCGATACACTGGATCATCCCGGATGATCCACGTGTCAGCATATTTTGATCTTTAAAAATGGCCCCAGACGATCCTTTATTGGACCATCGGCCGGACTGATCCACTGTTCGTCCTAGACGATACACGTGGCAGTGATTTAAAACATTTTAACTTCGGCCGGTACAATTAATTATTGTGCATCGTCTTGGACGATACACCTAATCGGCCTGGACGATCTACTTTATCAGCAGTCGTCCGGACTGACTCCTCGGGCCGATCGCCTGTGTCTAATCGTCCTGGCCGATATCTGATTGGCCCGGACGATCAAACCGCCTTTTTGACCAATCGGCCAGTACATAATTATTGAACCATATCGGCCTGGACGATTCTGCGATCGGTCAGGACGATATTGTCGTTTCTTTAAATTCAGGCCGTTCCAGCCATGATTTTTCACTCTTCATCGTTTATCCTCTTGTGTTTTTGCTTAGTGCTCTCAATGGCTGGTGGGAAACACGTCCGACAAACTTCTAGGTGTTCCTCGAGGGCGAGGATTGACCCTCGTTTCAGGGAAGCAGAAGATGAAGCCGACTATCATCATTACAAAGAGTGTGGAATTACTGTCTCCAGAATCATCAATCCTGTCCACATCTCTTACCCGGTAATGGATCTTTTCGCTCACACCTCCCTTTGCTTCATTTTGTCTCTTGCTTTCCCTTTCAATTTAGAGTTTCTTCGAGAATTTTTCACAAACCTTCGCATCAACCCTACCTTCACAGCCCTGACCTCATATGTGAATCGACGCCCTGTCAAAACCACATATCAAGATTGTATTGATCTTTTACAGCTATCCACCACCGGGGATAAGCTGCACGTAATCGCCTCTGACCCTGATCTTGACTAGTCCACGGCGAATCACTTTCTTCGCCAGACCAATGTACCTTACCATGTTGGAGAGACTAGCTCTTTAGTCAAAGATGCTAGGACAATCCAATATGTCCTTCGCTCCTCTGTAATTCCAAAAGCCGGGGACCGAATCCACATCACCCCTCTACTTTCCCTCACTACTTTCTACATTATGGCTCATAGAGAATTCAACACTGCAGACCTAATTTTTTGATACATTGATCACCTAACCACAATTCGCGATCCAGGTCACAAGAGAAAACCAAATCTAGCCTTAGGACACATCATAGCCTATGTTCTTGAAACTAAATACCAACTTCAGTATCCTATTCCACCAAACCTCTCAACTCCCTTCTACTCAAACAATTCCTTCAGCACCCTTCACAGTACTCGTCTCCACCCTGAGGAACCTCAGGGGGCTAGAGAGGAGGAGGCTCCCACTCCCGCTCCCTTTCCTGACCCTGTACCTCTGCACCAGCACTCACTGGTTGATCAGTTGATTGAGAGATTTGATCGATGGGAGACCCATTTTGATGCCTATGTTGCTGCACAGGAGCAGCAACATTCTGAGGACATTGCCCGTTACGAGCATCACCGCACTGAGGATATAGCACGATTTGATAGTTTCCTTACTCAAAAGCAGCAGCAGCATGACAAGGACATCGCCTGGTTCAATGCTCAGTTTACCACGCTTTCCAGTTACTTTCAGCAGCCACCTCCTCCACCTCCATCTGATGATCTGGATCCCTCGTTGTTTTAGTCTGTACTTTGTGTTGTTTGTTTCCTGTATTTTTTTTTTGTTTGCTTGTTAGTCTTTTGTGATGTTTTCCTGTTATTTCTGGACCCTCTTTTTGTGATTCCAAAAGGGGAGTAGGGAAAGAAAAAGCTGTTGTAATTTTGATTTTCTAATGAACCTATTTTTTTTTTTTAATTTTTTCCTACTTGTGTTTGTCATCATCAAAAAGGGAGAGATTGTTGTAAATCTATTTTTCATAATTTATGTTTTGATGATTGACAAACACTATTTCTTTTGGACTGCTTGTTGCTTCTAACTTTTCAGGAATCGAAGATCGGACGATCAAGAAGAAGCTAGTTCAGGATTGCGTAGGTTTAGGGTTGAGTCAGTCTGTACTTTTTTATCTTTTGAGTCCACTTGTAATGGTCAAGAGATTGATTCTAAGTAACCCTACACACACACACACTTGAGAGACTTAGAATTTCTATTTTTGCCCACATCGGCCAGGCCGATATTCATATCGTCCTGGACGATCAGCTTAAAACAGAAAGTTTAAATAAGGATTCTTAATTAAGGCAGCCGACATTAACATATCGTCCTGGACGATACGTGTATCGGCCAGGACGATAAGCTCAAAATAGAAAGAACTTGCCGCCATAGACAATTAAGGTATACTGTAATTTTAAATTATCGGCCAGGACGATCCTAGAATTAGGAGCGATGTAAACAAGTTGCGTACCAGATGAGAGGTCAATTTACATTGTTCCAATAATGGATACATCAGATCTCCAGCGAGTATCCCTTAGTACAATTAATGCAGTAGTGCCAGCATCACGCCTATGAAGAGTCTGAACACGGACCATGAGTTGCCGCCATAGACAATTAAGGTATACTGTAATTTTAAATTATCAGCCAGGACGATCCTATGAACGGCCTGGACGATATGCACAAATTATGCCTTAATTGATTAGGAAATCAAGGGAGTAATTAAGGATGATTGATACGATCATATTGTCCTGGACGATCGCAGAATCGGCTAGGATGATCCAGTGAAAAACCTTAATTTACTTCAGGATGATAAACATCGGCCAGCTCGTATCCAGGGCTATTGTCAGGACGATTTTCCTCTGATTTGAACTGATCGGCCAGGACGATCGTTCGATCGGCCTGGACGATCAAGCCAATTTTTAATCATCCTGTTTTGCATCCAGGGCTATGCTCTGGCCGATCTTCATTGATTTGTACTGATCGGCCAGGCCGATGTCCATATCGGCCTGGACGATATTGTCGGCAACTTGCAATTAATGAGTTCCTTTGAAGCTCTTCTATTTAAGAACTCTTGTTCAATGTTTTTCAAGACCTTTTGATGCTGCCTTGACCTGAGAAGACCTTGAGGAGAGAAAGAGAGAGAGGGAGAGAGAGAGAGGATCTTGTGAGGGGGAGCTTGTAAGGGGATTCACAAGGGTTGCTTCAAGGATCGCTCTGCTTGTTCTTCATCTAGAGTTTCTCATCCGTGGAAGGGTCGGTAGAGGTAAGGAGTTAGCTTTTGGTTGTGGTTCTCTGTCAGCTTCAGAAGGAAGCAAAAGGAGGTAGGTTCTCTACCTTGCAGGGGTGGCAAAAAGGAGGTTCTTGTGAGGGCTTCTCCGCCTAGCCGTGGGGGATAAAGGAGAGTCGCTTTTTGTAGTGCAATACTTGGAGGGTGCCTCCAAGGAGTGGACGTAGGTCGAGTTGACCGAACCACTTTAAATTTATGTGTTCTTATTTTTGCTTCCGCATTTTTTAATTCCACATTTATTTTTGTGGTGATTTTGGTTTGTGATTTTTATTCTTTGTGAAAAGAAAATTTTAAAATACCAATTCACCCCCCCCCCCCCCTCTTGGTTAGCTTGGGCTAGTTCTATAGGGCTTAACATCCCTAATGAACTTTCAGATAGGTCCATGAGTGTGCAATATTCTAGAACCAATTGCAAGTGTATATTTATTGGGTCAAATTTATTCTATGTGTGAAAAATGGTTATTAGAATATATTTTTTATGCATCTAGGTCAGCCCAATTGGATGAGCCAAGTTAGCCCAAGGGATAGGTTGGCCATGGATAATGTAGTGAGACTATAACCATCTAATGCCAGTGTTTATTTGGAGAAATTTTACTTTATATGTAAGTTAGCTCAAGAGACTACTTTGGTTAGCCCAATTGGCTAGTCCAAGTTGGCCCATTATTTAGGTCGACTAAATATAGTCCTTGGCCACCCAATGGATAGCCCAACGGAGTTTCAATGCCTTAAATTGACCAATATCACTTGACTTGAAGTTTTAATTGTGTATGATTGATTTCAGCAACCTAGTTTGACTCGGTCAGTCAGATTTGAACAGATCATTTAGAAGGGTCCAATCCATTCCAAATGACATTTAGAACTTATTGGAAGAGGTCTTGGGCTATGTAAATGTCAAGCTTTATAGATGTTTATTCAATGTTTAATTATGGACATTTAAGATTTAATAGATTATTGGTTAAACATGGTCAAATATGGCATACCAAAGGCTCATTTTAGTTAAGGAATGAATGATCTAATGTTTAGAAAAGTTTTGAAGGTTTGGTTAAGTTTAGATGAGTTTCAATGCAAGATTTGGGGTTTATTGTTTAAATAAACTTTAAATGGTTAAAATGACCACTAATTATCAACTAAGACCATTCAATGATTCAATTTGGTCTATGCATGATCATGAATTATTAAAAATGCGAAGGGGTAAAAACTAGGTCACGAGTTGAGTTTTTTTAAGATGATTAATGTATATTTAAGGATTTAGGGATAAAAGGGTCTTATTAGTTAAACTAGGTCAAATTAATTCAACCATATTAAACCATGGATCCATGTGGTTCAAATCAATGAAATGATTATTATGGACACGTTTAATTAATTTCTAAAGGCATCTAGGGTGGTATGTACCAAGATGCCATGTTAAGTGTTATAGGCTATAAATATTTGAAGGTTTTGAACCTATGAAATATACTTTGGGATTTAGGGCGTAGAAGGATAAGGTTTCTCCAAGATGAATATGTTAGCTCTAGGGACAAGTCTATGTATGATGTGAATGATCAAACACAAAATGACATTACCTAGGGTAAGATCTAGTTTTTTTTTTGATGAATTGCAAACATTGCATTAATAGGCAAAAGTAAAGCTAATTACAATTGAAAGGAATGATTAGCATCACATTCTTCCTTGATAGCAAATAAAAGAAAGGAAGGGATGCTATTAAAAGAAGAGCTATCAAAGAAAAAACTCCTATTACTAGCCATGGTAACACAAATATTAGCCACCTTATTACAATTTCTATGAACATGACTAAAAACCACTTTATGAAAGTCATTAAAGAAGAGCATCTCCTCCAATGGCCGATTATCCACAATTTGCTTTTTCATCTTGAAAGAATCTTGAATGAATCTAATGACAGTGAGATTATCACTCTCAACAATCAAGCCTTTGTATTCTAGCATCCAACTTCTAATGTAGTCCTTGACCGAGAAAATAGCATCCATCTCTAGTTTGGTTATATCCCAATGAGTCTTCTTTTCTCCAAAAGCAAGGATAAACCTTCCTTAGTGATCTCTGAAAATCCCACCCACTCCAGCACAGTTGGATCTAGCCAAAGAAGCATCAACATTTATTTTCATCCATTCTTTCGGAGGAGGGCACCAAGATTCACAAGACTCCCTAAGGAGATTGGTTCCCCAGCGTGAGAGATATGGACTACCTTTAATACTAGCAAATGACAATGTGTTAGCAGCTGTAACAGAAGATGGAAAAGCAGATTTCCCATGGTTCACATGATTTCTATTACTCCATGAAAGATACACAGCAATGCAGTACAGTTTAACAACTCCATAATTTCGGACAGATAGCCTTCTCAGCTCCTTTAAACAGCTATTTAAATATTGGAAAACAGGGATACTAATACCCCACAATTGTATTTGTTTGATAACATCAATCAAATAATTACAAGTTACCATGATGTGCTCATAATTTTCACTACAATTACAGCCCCTAACACAATTTTTATCCAGCACCAGTTTTCGGTAATGCAGAAAAATCATTGTAGGAATAGCAGCCTTCCCTAATCTCCACCAGAAAATCTCAACCTTCTTGTTGAGTTTTAGTTTAAATAACCAAGAAAAATAGTCTTCACATTCAAAATTGTAATTGCACTTCAAGATGTTGTCAAAAGACAAGGCTGAAATTGTCTTACCCGACAGCAAAGACAGCAGCTCTCTCCGATCCTCCAATCCAGGCGAAATCTGGATATTGTTGATCATGGAGATGAAATTTGGATGAAAGATCTCCTTGAGCAGGTTGTAGTTCCATTGTCCATCATTAGTTAACAAACGGCTTATATTTAAACCCTCCAAAGCATCACAGTTAACCATAGTTGGCCATTTGTTAATACACTTGTCCAACACCCAAGTGTCATTAAGCACATTAATTTTATCACCATTACCCACATTCAACCTGGTAATGTTCTTTAGCTGTTTACCCCCATCAACAAGAATTTTCCAAGCATTTGAGGAACAATTCTTATGAGTTCCAATCCTCAAATCTTCCCCATATTTGTGCTTTATAACTTTATAGCAAAGAGAGTCCTCTTTTTGATAAAAATCCCAAGCTAACTTCGATCTCAAAGAGCTAACACGCATTAAAGGAGAATGAAGACCCAAACCACCTAAACACCTTGGTTTGCATAATTCTTCCCAAGCCACATAATGAAGACTATGATCTCCATCCGATTTATGCCAAAGAAACTTTCTACAAAGTTTCTCCTCCTCATACAACATCTTCTTAGGAATTAGAGAGTGGGTAGCTAGAAAGTTTGGCAAAGTTAAAAGAGCACTAGAGATAAGAGTGATTTTACCCCCCAAAGATAAATTCTTCTTGCTCCAAGCATTTAATCTATCCATAACATTGCCAAGCATGTCTTGAAAATCAACCATCTTCAATCTACTTAAGGATAATTTGATCCCAAGGTAGCTCATCTCCTTCACACTTTTGTAACCCAAAAATCTGGCCACTTTCTTCTTAATTGTGTATCCAACAGCTTTCCCAAATAAAATCTGAGATTTGTTAGCATTGATTCTTTGGCCCGTCCAATTACAAAAGTCTTCAACAATCTACTTCAAGGATTTGGCAAGAGAAATAGAAACATGTGCAAAAATAAGCACATCAGCTGCATAAAGAAGATGAGTGATCGTAGGGCCTCTAGGAGAAACCCTGATACCAAGATCATGTCCCCTCTGCTCAATAGAGTTAGAAAACAATTGGAAGCACATAATGAAGAGATAAGGAGAGAGTGGACATCCTTGTCGAAAACCGCTATGAGCATCAATCCAATCAGAGTTTATTCCATTAATCATAATGGAAAATCTCACACCTACAACACAATCCATAAGAAGATTAGAAAACATATTGTTAGAATAGTTGCTATTTGAATGCTTTATATTTTTGCAACTTATGTAGTTTTGATGATTCCAAACATTATTGTTCAAATGTGTAGTTATCTCCTAACAATTTTAGAAGATTTATATTTGCTCTTGTATGTACTAATATTTCAGGAAAATCAGACTCCAGACTACAAAAACTTCAAATCAAATTCAACATGAGATACTTTGTTAATTTGAAACTTGCATTTTTCTTTGAATTAAATTTGAAAGGGAGTGATTGTAATTGAGTGAATAAAAATGTACACACACATAAGGAGATCATAAAAATTTTATACTGATCGTACGGGACGATATTCGATCGTACGAGACGATCAGACAGTTATCTCCTATAGAGCACATGGAACGAATAGGAACTTGCTCGAAAAAATTTTCTAAGTCCTATTCGTCCAGGATGAAATTAATTATCGTCCAGGACGATTGGTTCACTGTAAAATTTTCGTCCAGACTAATTTTATTATCGTCCGTGGCGACTGGTCCTCTAGAAAGATTTCGTCCAGACAAAATTTAAAATCGTCCAGGACGATCGGGTATCTGGAAAATTTTCGTCCAGACGAAAATAAATTATCGTCTGTGGCGATTGGTCCTCTGGAAAATTTTCGTCCATACGAAGTCAAGAATCGTCCTGGACGATCGGTTCTCTGTAAAAATTTCGTCCAGACGAACATATTCTTGTCCAAATGATTAACCGACTTAGAACAGTTTTCAGCAGTTTCTAGAACTGACCTTGTAATAACTGTTCGTACTGGATGAACCTAATTCGTACAGGACGATCAGCTGTACGAAGACACTTCGTACACATATTCAAATAGGGTCATTTCAGATCGTTTAAGTAAAATCGTCCAGGACGATCCACGATCGTACAGGACAATCCACGATCGTACAGGATGATTTACTGCGTACAGAATTGAAAAGTTGCAGTTTTTGGGTGGTTTTTCTTGTCTTTTATATAAATAGTCCAAATTAGACTGCCACCCAATCTTTTTATCATTTGATCTTCGTGCCTCTTGAGAGAATAGCCAAGGAGAGAGTGGAAGAGAGCATTCAAGAGAGGATTCCTACCATTGGAGCGTGAAGGCTTCACTTGGAGTTCAAAGGTAAGAATCTCTACTTGTGAATTGGGATTACTTCACTCTTTTCATTCTTCCTTCTAGATTACTTGTGAGAATATCAGTCAAGGAGATCCGGTTCGCTGCCGACACTTGAAGAGTGTGAATAGCCGAAAGGATCGCTTCCTATACTTGGAGAGTGTGAACAGCCGAAAGGGTTCTCTGCCCACACTAGGAGAGTGTGAAAGGACGGACGGTTCTCTGCCAACACTGGGGATTGTGTAAAAGGACGAAAGTTCTCTGCCAACACTGGGGATTGTGTAAAAGGATGACGGTTCTCTGCCAGCACTGGGGATTGTGTAAGAGGACGACGGTTCTCTGCTGCACCGGGTAGTGGTGAAAAGAGTGTGTTGTAAAGACTTCTCCGCCTTGCTGTGGGTTCTAAAGGAGAGTCACTATTGGTTTTAGTGCAATACTCAGAGGGTGCCTCTGAGGAGTGGATGTAGGTCTGGTTATAGACCGAACCACTATAAATTTGGTGTCATTTATAGTTTTTTATGTTTCCGCATTTTATTTTAATTTTTAACAACTCTATGGTTGAAAAATATTTTCTAGAAAAACTTTAAAAGAAAAATTTTCATTTCGGTTCAACTTAATCTTCAAAGAGGGTTTAAAATTTTTAAACTACCAATTCACCCCCATCTTGGTAGCCTTGGGACATTAACTTAGGCTTAACAACCTAATTACTAGATTCAATAAGTGGTATTAGAGCTCCATTTCAAAATCATAAGTTTGAACTACTTTTTGATTAACGTAGATGGCTACATTTGGAAACGGAAACACACCTGAGGGTTACTCTATCACTAGACCTCAACTGTTTGACAATATTCCTTTTGATTTTTGGAAAACACGCATGTCTACTTTCTTACAGTCACTTGATTATCGCATGTGGATGCTAGTCCAGGAAGGTTACATAAAACCAACTAGATTAGTTGATGGAGTTAGGGTAGAAATAACTTATGCAGATTGGACTATTGAAGAACATGACTTAGCACAATTAAATGCCAAATGTTTAAATAGTTTCTTTTGTGCTTTAAAATTTGAAGACTACATGCGAGTTTCCACTTGCAAAAGCGGAAAGGACATATGGGATAGACTTTGTATAAATTATGAAGGGACAAATGAGGTTAAGCAATCAAGACTCAATATCTTGTTACATGACAATGAATTATTTCGCATGAAATCTAATGAATCTATTTCAGACATGTACACAATATTCACTCAAATTGTCACATCTTTGCATGCACTTGGTAGGGAATTAACTAATGCTGAAATGGTCAATAAGATTCTTCGTTGTTTACCTACTGCTTATGATGCTAAAATTACTGCAATTATAGAGTCTAAAGATCTGAACATCTATTCTATTGACAATCTTCTTGGTTCACTCATTGCTTATGAGCAAGGAGTAAGTCAAAGAAAGACTGATGCAGGTGAACCACGAAAGGACAAGAATATTGTACTAAATGTGGAAGAGTCAGAAAGTGAACACTCACTACCTGAGGATGAAGATGATATTGCATTGATGACTAGACAATTCAGAAGCTTTTTAAAGAGGAAGCAGAAGAGACGCCAGCAATGGAATAGAGGTAAGTATAACAGAAATGGCAAGGTTTCTAATGAAGTGATTTTTTATGAATGTAGGAAACCAGGTCATATAAAGACTGATTGTCCAAAACTCAAAGCCACTCCTAGCAAGGAGAAGGTAGAGGAGAAACCAATGGTAAAGAAGGGCAAGAAGAACTTTCAATGAGCTTTCTGGGCGGACTCAGCTTCAGACTCATCTGAGACTGAAAAAGAAGAAGAAGTCACCAACCTTTTGCTTGATGGCAGATAGTGTTGAACAATCAGATCAAGAAGAGGTATGTGATTTAAGCTATGATGAATTGTTTGAAGTTTCTGAACACATGCATGATGCATATAGGAAAATGAAAAAGATGCATGCTATTTTAGTTTTAGAATTGGAAGAGCTTAATAAGGAACACAAAATCCTTAGGAAAGATCATGCTTTAATAGATAACAACCGCATGAAACTACTTGATGAATATGATGACTTGAATAAAAATTTTGAGAATTTAAAATCATCCTATGCTGAACTTGAAAAAGAATTTAAGAATTTTAAGGATGAATCTGAGAGCAAGACATATAGAATCAATTATATCAATCGAATCTTCGAAGATATGAATTCATTTTACAAACTCCCAATAAGAGCTCTCGAGGATAATAGGAACCCCCCTAAACTTGAAGATTTTACAAATCCTAAATATTATCCTAAATTCATGAAATCCCTTAGAAGACAATCATATGAAAGAAAACATATGAATATTTTTTCTAATGTTAAATGTAATAATTATGGATTTTTGGGACATATATCTCACACCTGCACTTTAAAGATGAAAACTAATTTGGTGTGGAGAACTAAGATGCATAAACCTAGACATATCATACATGCATCTGATTATAAATTTCATAAAGGTGAACCCAAACTTGTTTGGGTTCCCATGTCTAACATTTGAGAATTTTGCAGGTGTACTCTCACACAAGACCTCGTGAGAGTATATGGTACCTGGAAAGTGGATGTTCAAAGCATATGACTGGAGATACTGCTCAATTCATAACGCTGGAAGCCAGTAATGGAGGCAAGGTTACACTTGGAGATAATACCACAAAGAAAGTGGTCGGATCAGGTATGATTGGAAATTTGAAAAACTTTTTTATAGACAATGTGTTATTAATTGAAGGCTTAAAACATAATCTGTTAAGCATAAGTCAGCTATGTGATAAGGGCTATAATGTAAAATTTTTACCTACTAGTTGCATAATAACCCTAAATGGGAAAAGTGTTTTAAATGGAAAAAGGGTAAACAATGTCTACATGCTAGATTTAAATTATATTCAATCTCCTACTGCTTTTTGTTTGAAAATTGTTTCTTATGAATCATGGCTTTGGCATAGGAGACTTTGTCATTCTAGTATGAAAAACCTTAGGAGAATTACCCAAAAGAACTTAGTGAGAGGTATACCAAAACTAGACTTTACTATAGACCTCCTTTGTGATGCATGTCAATTAGGAAAACAAGTGAAGTCCTCATTTAAGTCCAATAAAGATCTTAGGACCAGTAAACCTTTAGAAATTCTACACATGGATCTTTTTGGACCTGTAGGCACTGTAAGTCTAGGAGGTAAGGTATACGGATTTGTGATGGATGATTTCTCAAGATTCACTTGGGTTAGATTTCTCTTTCATAAGAGTGAATCGTTTGAGGAATTCAGAAATTTTTCTTCTTGGATTCACAATTTTTCTGCACCTAGAACCCCTCAACAAAATGGGGTAGTTGAAAGGAAAAATATAACATTAATAGAAGCCGCCCGAGCAATGTTAGCAGAATACTCACTTCCTAGATATTTTTGGGCTGAGGTGGTTAGCACTGCATGTTATGTTCTGAATAGGGTAAATGTGAGATCAAATTTGAATAAAACACCCTATGAGTTGCTAAAAGGTAGAACACCTAATTTGTCTCATTTGCCATGTATTTGGTTGCAAGGTGTTCATACATAATAATGGAAAATCTGCCTTAGGAAAATTTGATCCAAAATCAGATGAAGGAATTTTTGTTGGATATTCAAGTGTTGGAAAATCATATAGGGTAATCAATAAAAGAACTTTAGTCATTGAAGAAACTACACATGTTGTATTTGATGAAAGTGGAAATTTGGAAGAGCCAAATGTTGTTGAAGAAGAAATTGAAGAAAACTCCCAAAAGATTGATATATTAAATTTGGAAGAAAATGTGGAAGAAAAATTGGAAAGAGAAAACCCTTTGCCTAGAGATTTGAGATTTTCTAAAAACCACCCAAAGGATTTGATTATAGGTGAACCAAGTGAGGGTGTTAGAACTAAATGTGGATTAAACAAGGAAGTCAATCATTCAGCCTTTATTTCAACTATTGAACCCACTAACATTGATCAAGCACTTTCTGATGAATTTTGGATATTGGCCATGCAAGAAGAGTTAAATCAATTTGTAAGAAATAAAGTTTGGGAATTAACTACAAGGCCAAAAGATCAAAGTGTTGTTGGAACCAAGTGGGTGTTCAAAAATAAAATGAATGACTCAGGAGTAGTCATTAGAAATAAGGCTAGATTAGTTGCTAAGGGGTATAATCAAATTGAAGGAATTGATTTTGAGGAGACTTTTTCCCCTGTAGCTAGATTTGAAGCAATTAGGGTTTTACTTACTTTTGCCTGTTTTAAAGGTTTTAAATTGTTTCAAATGGATGTAAAAAGTGCCTTTTTGAATGGGGTTATTGAAGAAAATGTTTTTGTAGAACAACCTCCAGGTTTTGAAAATTCTAAATTTCCAAATAATGTTTTCAAGTTAAAAAAGGCATTATATGGATTGAAACAGGCACCTAGGGCTTGGTATGAGAGGTTGAGCACCTTCCTACTTGAAAGATCTTTTGAAAAAGGAAGTGTGGATACAACTCTCTTTTTAAGGAAAATTGGAAAGGATATACTTATTGTTCAAATTTATGTAGATGACATCATCTTTGGATCTTCAAATAAAAATCTTTGTGTTGATTTTTCTAAAATAATGAGTAGTGAATTTGAAATGAGTTTAATGGGAGATTTAAATTACTTTCCAGGATTTAGCATTAAGCAACTTGAGGAAGGTACATTTCTTAGTCAAACCAAATATATTAAGGACATCCTCAAAAAATATGAAATGGACAATGCTAAACCTGTTAGTACACCAATGAGTTCCTCAGTTCAGTTGGATAAGGACCTTAAAGGAAAATCTGTTGATCAAAAGAAATTTAGAGGGATAATTAGATGTTTACTTTACTTGACTGCTAGCCGACCAGATATTATGTTCAGTGTTTGCTTATGTGCTAGATTTCAATCAGATCCAAAAGAATCACATTTGACAACAGTGAAAAGGATTTTAAGATATTTACTAGGAACTCAAAACTTAGGGATTTGGTATCCTAAGTTTAGCTCTTCATTTGAAATTATTGGTTACTCAGATTCTGACTTTACAGGCTGTAGAGTGGATAGGAAAAGCACTTCTGGAACATGTCAATTCATTAGAAATTCATTAGTTTCATGGTCTAGTAGAAAATAAAATTCAGTGGCACTATCTACTGCAGAAGCAAAATACATTGCATTAGGAAGTTGTGTGGCACAAGTACTTTGGTTAAAACAACAGCTGATTGATTTATGATTAACTATAGGAACTATTCCAATTTATTGTGACAATACTAGTGCATTTGCATTTCCAAAAATCCTACTCAACATTCTAGAACCAAACACATTGATATAAGGCATCATTTCATAAGGGATCATGTATCGAAGAGTGAAATTGAACTCACACATGTTTCAACTGAAAATCAACTTGTAGACATTTATACAAAACCTTTAGCCTTTGATACCTTTAGTACTTTAAGAACAAGGCTTGGTGTTATTGATTTGAATGCCTAAACAAAATGTCTTTGCAACATTGATATTTTTTTGTTGTTTTGTTTTTGATTTTATGAAATTTTGTGTGTTTTGAATGAATTTGTTTTTGGGTCTATGGTTTTGTTTTATGTTTTCTGTGTTTTTGAATGTTTAGTTTGATTTTCTTAAATTAAAATTCAAAATTAAAAAATTAGAGAAAATTGTCCGGGATGAATTTTGTTTCGTACTGGACGATGTGTGAAAGAACGGTTTGGGCGAATTTTAACCATTTTGAGAGCAGTTTTTAATTAGATCGTCTGTACGATCTGACGATCGTCCAGGACAAAATTTTTTTTTTCTCTCAAACGTCGAGACGATTGAATGCAGCGGTTGAGTGGATAAGATAGTTTTAAATATGGATTTTGTCTGTACGAATTTTTGGTTCATCCAGACGAACAGATGTCGATTCATTGTAGGGGACAATTTTCAAGAGACATTAAAACGAGTTACTTTTTGATCGTCTGTATGAAATAATTTTGTCTGTACGATCGGTCAAGTCAAAAAGCCTGTACGAAGGGACGCATCATAAGTTGTGTTGATTACGAAAAGTCGTTACATTTTGGACGAATTTCATCGTCTGTACGAAATATTTTCGTCCAGACGAACGATGATTTTCGTCCAGGATGAAGGTTTTTCGTCTAGGACGAACGTATCATTTTTCTTTAAATATGAAGGCTTTCAAACTTAACAATCACACTTCCAAACTTCACTTTCAATCCCTTTCTACTTCAAATCGACAATGACCTCCTCAAGCAAGAGACAAATGGTGTTGGCAAAGAAACCCAATAGGAATTCCTCAGAAAACTTCCTGTCTAAGGTGAATGAGGAATCTTTTCCTCATTTTGCATCCGCCAAAATAACTCCCTCTCGCATTTTAATCCAAAGCTAGTTAAATTTTAAGGTAATGCACCTTTTTGCCTCAACCCAATTTCATTTCATACTTTCTCTCATCCACTTCTACAACAAGATAACCTACCACTATTTCCTAGCAAACATGAGTTTTAATTCCAACCACTCCTCCATAAGTTCTTATGTCTTGAAGCAAAAAGTTGAAATCACCAAGCACGACATTGGTGCCTTTTTGAACTTAAGAACTGAGGGATATAGAGCTCACACCCTAATGACAGAAACCACTTTCAAATGATATGATGTTAATAGGGTAATTAGACAAAATGGTCTTGACTATCATGTCGCTAGAGTCTCCGGTATGACCAAAAATGCCTGAATCATCCAGCATATCCTTCGATCTTCAATCATTCCTAAAGCTGGTGATATGATTAATATTACCCCTCTCCTTTCTTGTCTATCCTTTTTGATTATAGAATGTCATCCTATTGACGAAGCCCAACTTCTCATAGATCATATCTATGGGCTTTCAGAAATAGGACATGCAGAACAGAAGAGAAAAAGGAACATCTCATTAGGAAACTTAGTCACATATATTTTGGAAAAGAAATACAACTTAGTGCATCCTGATGATGAATACGAAGAGCCAGTATACTATAATGATGCTTCCTTCAGATTGTTTTTCAAGGAGGAAAAAGGAAAAGCA
Source organism: Dendrobium huoshanense (assembly GCA_016618105.1). NCBI lineage: Eukaryota > Viridiplantae > Streptophyta > Magnoliopsida > Asparagales > Orchidaceae > Dendrobium > Dendrobium huoshanense. The sequence continues at coordinate 40,194,162 of CM028359.1, read as the reverse complement.
CATGCCAGTGCTTCAGAAGAGGAAGAAGAAGGAGAGCAAACTTCTACACCTCAGTCAGATTATCAGAATCTGATTGAAAGATTTGATAGATTAGAGGCTCATGTTGATCAAAGATTTGATAAATTTGATGCTCAACTTAAGCAGCAGCAACAAGACATTGATAATATTAGAAATGAAGTACATGAAATTAATACCAATGTAATGTTGATGGCCTCCTACTTCAACCTTTTTGGCGGCATTCCTCCTCCACCTCCTCCAGAACAATAGAGATGAATTTCTTTGTGTTTCTTGTACTCGTGTTTCATGTTTTGTTGTGTTAATTTTTATGTTAAGTGTTTGTTTTTATACTTTTTTTTTCTTTCTTCTTCTTTTAAGTTCAGTGTATTTTCTTACTTGTTTTTAGATATTATGTAATGTGTAATCCTTTCATTAATATCAATGGATGTTGTACTTGTTTCAAATTTGATTTGTTTTTAGAATGTGGTTAATTTTTATGAATTTCATTAGTATTATTTAATCTTCATAGTGCTTAAATTAGATTGTAATTTGAGATTATCTATATTAGAAAATCTAGTCTTTCTAAATTTAAAAGTTGTTTATAACTTGTTGTAATTAGAACTTTTAAATTCATGTCTATTCATTTAGACAACATAAAAGTTAATATTATTATTGCAATTTAGATGTTTTCTTATTTTATATTTCTATGCTCAAGTGATATTTATGCACTTAGAAATATTTGAAATTTTAGATTATTGATTTTGGAAAGAATTGGTCTCAATTACTCTTGAAAATTATACAAAAAGTATAAAAATCAAAAGGAATGCGTAAAGATTTGCAATGTGAAAAATAGGCACAAAATAAGCCCAACAAAGAAAAAATGCACAAAAATGTGCCCCAAAAATTTTGAAAAAGATACGCAAAGCGCCACATGTGGTAATTCTCTTCTTTCCAAATTCTTTCAATCTCTTAATTCAAATTGATCTTATGTTCATTTATATTCCATTGAACTTTGAAATATAAATTTTTTTTTACATCTCTCTTGTAATGTTTTTCTATATTCGAATGTCTAAATTGAATCATGTCTTTGAAAAATTCTTCTTACTTACAATGTTATATCACTTCTTAAATTTTATGAATTTCTATGATTGACCTAATGTTTTTAGTTTAAAATTGCATACCTTATGTCAATCACCATTTAGATTAAATTTTCAAATGAATTTCATATAATTACTTACATTGCTCGTCTATTTCTTCTTCACTTTTTGTTGTTGTCAAAAAGGGGGAGAAATTATTGTGTTTTGATTTGTTTTGTTTTGATTATTCTGTTTGTTTTGTTTTGATTATTCTGTTTGCATTTTACTTTTATGTGTTTGACTTTGTGATTGTTTTTGTTAAAAATTTTTGAAAAACAAAAATATTGTTCTTTGCTTCAAAATGCCTCCTTATTTTCATGTATTCATCAATTCAAGGGGAGTTCAGGAGATATGAGATTTGTTGAAACCATACAAACAATAATTGTTTTGCCATCATCAAAAAGGGGGAGATTGTTAGAATAATTGCTATTTGAATGCTTTACATTTTTGCAACTTATGTAGTTTTGATGATTCCAAACATTATTGTTCAAATGTTTAGTTATCTCCTAACAATTTTAGAAGATTTGTATTTACTCTTGTGTGTACTAATATTTCAGGAAAATCAGATTCCAGACTACGAAAACTTCAAATCAAATTCAACATGAGATACTTTGTTAATTTGAAACTTGCATTTTTCTTTGAATTAAATTTGAAAGGGAGTGATTGTAATTGAGTGAATAAAAACATACACACACACATAAGGAGATCATAAAAATTTAATACTGATTGTATGGGACGATATCCGATCGTACGGGATGATCAGACAGTTATCTCCTATAGAGCACATGGAACGAATAGGAATTTGCTCGAAAAATTTTTCAAAGTCCTATTCATCCAGGACGAAATTAATTATCTTCTAGGATGATTGGTTCAGTGTAAAATTTTTGTCCAGACGAATTTTATTATCGTCCGTGGCGACTTGTCCTATGGAAAGATTTCATCCAGACGAAATTAAAAATCGTCTAGGACGATCGGGTCTCTGGAAAATTTTTGTCCAGACGAAAATAAATTATCGTCCGTGGCGATTGGTCCTATGGAAAATTTTCATCCAAACGAAGTCAAGAATCGTCCAGGACGATCGGTTCTCTGTAAAAATTTTGTCCAGACGAACATATTCTCGTCCAAACTATTAACGGACTTAGAACAGTTTTTAGCAGTTTCTAGAACTGACCTTGTAATAACTGTTCGTAATGGACGATCCTAATTCGTACAGGACGATCAGCTGTACGAAGACACTTCATACACATATTCAAATAGGGTCATTTCAGATCATTTAAGTAAAATAGTCCAGGACGATCCACGATCGTACAGGACGATCCAGTGCGTACAGAATTGAAAACTTGCAGTTTTTGTGTAGTTTTTCTTGTCTTTTATATAAATAGTCCAAATTAGACTGCCACCCAATCTTTTTGTCATTTGATCTTCGTGTCTCTTGAGAGAATAGCCAAGGAGAGAGTGGAAGAGAGCATTCAAGGGAGGATTCCTACCATTGGAGCGTGAAGGCTTCACTTAGAGTTTAAAGGTAAGAATCTCTACTTGTGAATTGGGATTACTTCAATCTTTTCTTTCTTCCTTCTAGATTACTTGTGAGAAGATCAGTCAAGGAGATCCGGTTTGCTGCCGACACTTGAAGAGTGTGATTAGCCAAAAGGATCACTTCCTACACTTGGAGAGTGTGAACAGCCGGAAGGGTTCTCTGCCGACACTAGGAGAGTGTGAAAGGACGGATGGTTCTCTGCCAACACTGGGGATTGTGTAAAAGGACGACGGTTCTCTGCCAACACTGGGGATTGTGTAAAAGGATGATGGTTCTCTGCCAGCACTGGGGATTGTGTAAAAGGACGACGGTTCTCTGCCGCACCGGATAGTGGTGAAAAGAGTGTGTTGTAAAGGCTTCTCCGCCTTGCTGTGTGTGCTAAAGGAGAGTCACTATTAGTTTTAGTGCAATACTCAGAGGGTGCCTCTGAGGAGTGGATGTAGGTCTAGTTATAGACCGAACCACTATAAATCTGGTGTCATTTACAGTTTTTTATGTTTCCGCATTTTATTTTGATTTTTAACAACTCTGTGGTTGAAAAATATTTTCTAGAAAAACTTTAAAAGAAAAATTTTCATTTCGGTTCAACTTAATCTTCAAGGAGGGTTTAAAATTTTTAAACTACCAATTCACCCCCCCTCTTGGTAGCCTTGGGACATTAACTTAGGCTTAACAACCTAATTACTAGATTCAACACATATGAGGGAATCCATACCATTCAAGAATCTGCTCCAATGCTAGCCAACCCATACTGTCATAAGCTTGTTCCATGTCAAGCTTTAATGCCATCTAACCTTTCTTGTTTTTTGAGAATTTAAATTTATGAATAATTTCTTGAGCCACCAAGCAATGTTCAGAAATGGATCTACCAGGGATAAAGGCCATCTGTTCTTTAGAGATCATAATAGAAATGCATTTCTTCAATCTATTAACCAACATAGTAGCTGCAATTTTGTAATTAATTTGACACAAACTAATCAGCCTGTAGTTGGATGGAATTAATGGATCTTTGATTTTGGCAATCAAAACAATAAGGGTGTCCTTCCAAGACTTATACATATGACCAGACTTGAAGAAGCTACTAATAGCATTCCATAGAGAACTCCAAATAATATCCCAATAGCATTTATAAAAAGAAGATGTCAAACCATCCATACCTGGAGCTCTATTGTTTCCTTGTTGAAAAACTGAGAGTTTCATTTCAGCCAATGAGAAGTCCAAGCAAAGTTCATCCACGGCCTGTTGGTTAAGTTTTTGTTTTTCCGAAATGTTAGGCCATCCATTTAGCTCACACCTTCTATTCCTCCACTTAGATTCAAAGAAATGAGTGAAAACCTTCTCAATTTCCTCCTCTTCAACATGAATTACATTATTCATATCTCTAACTTGTACCACTCTATTGCCATTTCATCTAGCCGAAGCAAAATTGTGGAACATCATGGAGTTGTTGTCACCTTCTTCATGCCATCTAGCCTTAGCCCTTTGATTCCACCAAGTAGCCAATCGGTTCAAAGTGATATTTAGATCATGCACCTTACTTCTAAGCAAAGTAAGATCTTTCTTGGTCCAATTCACTCCATCCATTTCTTTCTTTTGAAGTTCAATGATTTCTTTCTTCAAGTCCTCCTTAAGGGTCTTCAAGTTTTTACACTTACATTTGCTCCAAAAGAACAAAGCCTTCAAAGATCTATGATTCTTCCTTTGAAGGATTTCACAATGCTCCCCAAATTCATTCTTAATCCAAGAATGATAAACAATAGTTCTAGCTGCAGGATAGGATCTCCAAGTGTCTTCAAACTTTATATTGTTTATATTAATTTGAATCTTCCTATCCAATTTAATAGAAATTGGACAATGGTCTGAAGCCACTCTTGCTAAATGCATAGTCATAGCTGTCGGGATCACTTGAAGAGCAATGGAGTTCAACAAGCATCTATCCAACCTCTCCCAAATTCTAGAAAATCCTTCTTTGTTGTTACACCAAGTGAATTTTGGACCAATGCTTCTAATATCATGAAAATATGAATTTGTCATAAAGTTCTTCATTTCCCTAGGGCCTTTAGAGAAAATAAATCTCTTCCCACCTCTCTTCTCCTCCTTGTTCAAGATGCAATTAAAGTCCCCACCAATAATGGATGGAAAAGGCTCCTTCAACCCTTCTTCAAGTTGTCTCCAAAGATCATCTCTTTCATTGCAACAACGACTCCCATAAACCGTTGCAATCTTCCAAAGACCCATCTTAGGAATCAACAAATCACCCAAGATAGCTTGTGAAGAATTACTTCTAACCATAAAAGAAACACTTCTAGTGTCCCAAAGCACCACCATACCACCAGATAAACCAACTGCTGGAACTTGGAAATAATCCCAACTATTCCCAATGAGATAATCAACCTCCTTCCTTCCAATATGAGTCAACTTAGTCTCCAAGAGACCAACAAAGCAAACATCATGATCTCTAATTAACTCCTTCAAATACAAGGCGGCCTCCTTCTTCCTAGCCCCTCTGCAATTCCAAAACAGTATAGAAGACATTAACACATTATAGGGGAAGCCTCCCCACTCATGGAACTCCCTTTTCCATCCCTTCTCTTCTTTTTATGACCTAAAACAATAGGTCCCAAAGATTTTATTTCCTTGGCTAATTTAGCCTTATTACTGCCATTCTGTATGTCATAAGCCGATCCCTGCACATTTATTTCAATAGATTTTAAATCTTCATTCCCTTCATCTATCAATTTCCCATTGCTCTGTATTGCTAAAGCAATATGTTCATCATCCTCCAAAATCACAGGTTCATCATTAACCTCATCCACAAGAGCATTAAATTTGTTACTAACCTTCAAAGGCTGAACTTCAATATCAGATTTTTGATGTCCACCAGTCACCGGAAATGACTGCAGATTTTCATGTGTGAAGCACTGGTTAGAAACATTATCTCCTTTCTTTACTTCCAACTGATCTTCTTTCATTGCTAATTGCTCCCTCTTAAGTGTCATGTTTTCTTTCATCTTCCTCCCGTCACCCCAAGACTTGACAGATTGGTTTTTTCCTGAACTGAACATGTATCCACGGTCCGTATTCCTTCTTAATCACCCCCGGATTTACTTTAGCAACTTCCTGATTATCAACCGTGGTTTGATCTGAAATCCCCTGCGCAACTTCAACAGGACATCCATTCTGATTATGGCCAACACGACCACATTTATAATAAACTAAATCAACCTTTTCATGCTCTACCCATTGGAAAAACCTGCCCGCTGCTCCTTCTACCCAAACACCGTTTGGTAGCTTCTTCTCTAAATCCATTTTAACACATATTCGAGCAAACTCCCTCTTCCCCCAACGGAAGGTATTACCAAAAAATACATCGGCGTTCAAATTCGAGACACAATTCTTGTAATGTTGTCATCATCCCAGCAATACAGCGGCAGACAGAGGAGACAGATCCAAATGGGAGCAGTGATCCCTTTAAAAGAATAAGGATCAAACTCAGTGGTCCACCTATCCATTCCGACTATATGACCTCCAACAAACCAAGGTCCGCCATTAATAACCTCTTCCACGGCTTCCTCTGTCTTGAAGGAACAAAGGATCCAGTCCATCCCGATTGATGTTAAGTGAAAAGCTCCATACCTGCTCCACTGTTTTCTCAATTCCAGACTACACATTGGGAAAGGAACATTGTTGCCAAAGACTTTGATCACCACCGAGTTCCTTAGAACATGTTTGTTCTTCTCTTCCTTCTCCAAATTTAGTAAGACAGCTACCCCATCATCCGATAGTTCAGTAGTTTCATTGTTCCATTCAATCTTAATATGCCTCGGCTTCATCCACGCATTACCCACCTCATTCCAATTATTCGATTGCTTTTCAACATTCAACCCCAGATTCTCACCTTCTATAACCCTGCCGACTTCTTCTCCAGAATCAAGAACAACTAATCCTTCTTAGATTTAAACAGGGAGTTCGATCCGATCTTGAACTGATGCCAATGAAAGAATCAATAACCTTCAAAGATGCCAATCCAGATTTAGAAACTCCAAGATTCATGTCGCTAGGCCTTCCACGAACATCCTTCTTCGAATTTGCATTATCATCCACAATCACCTTCTTCCCTTTACCTTCAATCACCGGAAGACGAGACACAGGTCTCAATCCTTCTCTGATCACCACCCCATTACCGCTTCTACCACCTGTCCGAGCCGACGTTGGGGGTCGCTGAGAAGCCATATGAACCGCCAATGTCGCCGATCAACATTCGGTGGCCGCGCCACCCGCTTCCGAGAAACGCGCGGGAACGAAAATTTCGAAATCGGGAACTTTCTCTCACTAGAAAACCAGACTCTCTCTCACTAGAAAACCAGACTCTCTCTCACTCCTCTTACTTTTGGGTAAGATCTAGTTGAAAGTTCCTCTAGAAAAGGGAAATTTTCAAAGGTCCGTAGGTTTTAAATTTACACTGAATTTTAAACACATGATTTGAACTATTATTATATTGAATGATTTATGAATTAATTGATAATTTAACAGTAATTAAATAATTGAAGTGTTTAATGTGATTGAATGGCTTATTGATTTTACCTAAATGTTGATTGAAAGGTTTATAAATTTGATTGAAACTTAATGAGGGTTGAGTCATTAGCAATCATTAGATTATTATTAAATATTTGAATTAGTTAATTATTTATGTATTGGTCAAACTGAAAGTAATTGACTGATTCTCAAATAATTAAATGGTTTATCACTTGAAATGATTGATTTAAGGTTTTTTTTTATTGAACACTTATGCCAAGGCACAATGAAAAACAAGATTTATAGTTTAAAATGGAATACAAAGTTTTTGAAGGCCATGTCCAAAATTTGGATTTAAGATTTAACCTCACAAAAAATTTGGCCAATAAATTGACCCCCAATAAGTGTGATGAACATCAAAAGAAAATAACATGTGTTGGTGATGACAAAAATAATTAACAGAATTCAAAGGAATTTAGTTGATAAAGACGTAAAAGAAATGATCCAAAATAGGCCGATTTAATCAAACAGGATATCGTATAGGGAAATCACCTTGATTGAATAGATTTATTTTTGAGAAGGGATTGAAAAAGATAACTATCACAAACAAGTCAAATTTTGAAGTATTTAAGAAATATATTTCATTTACCTGACCATATCAAAATAGTAAAGGATGATAACTAAATTTTCACTTAAAAAAGTAAAAAAATGTAATTTTAAAAGTTTTGATGTCAGAATGACCATATCAAAATAGATGGATAATATTTAAGAGGATATATCATTCACATCAGCTTATTAAAATAATTAAAAAAAATTAATAAACACCTAACCATATCAAAATACTTAGCAAAATATATACTTGAATGGAATGTCACTTCTAAACAAGTAGATTTAACATATTTAAATGAGAGGTCACTCTTAAATGGACATATTTAAAGTTACTATTTAAATGAAATATATATCTAAAATTAATAGATTTAAAAGGTTGGATAAGGAAGTTATATTGGATCTTATTACAAAATTAACCCAGGTTTAGAAGAAAAGGATGTCGCATGGGAAACTAATCTAAATATTTAAGAACATGAATTTATACCTTGATGAGTGATCTACCCTAAAAAAATAAATTTAGGAAAACTCAATGGGAGGAGATAAGTATAAATAATGTGTTCTTTTATGTGTTAGATTTCATATGAAAATGTGTTGTTTAATTCTACTGTGGAGGAAAAATATAGAAAATTGCACAAAATTCTATTTATCATCCAGTGTCGAAGTGTTGGGCCAAACAATGCCATAAAAGTAAGGTTAATTTAAGTGTTTTTATAGAAACGAAGTGCCTAAATTTATATAAACTAAGGTTTTTTTATAGAATTGAAGTGCCTAGCTTACTATCTTCATGCACTGCAGTGTCAAAATATATCATGCCTAGGAGCCTAAATTATAATTTTGGCACCATAGTATGTTTGAGTGAGTTTAGAAAAGAGATTTTGAAAAGGTTAATTTATTTTTGGAAATTTCATTTTTGGAATTTCAGTTTTGAAATGAAAAACCTCATTATGAATGATATATTGCTCCAGAAAGCAAAAGAATTATTTAGTAATGGGTTTAGATTATAAAAATAAATTTTTTATCCATTTTATAATAGTTAGATCCCATGACAAACTAATACGACCCCAAAAGGGTCAAAATGATGTTCTAGTTATATTTAGTTATTATATCCTAGAAGAAATATTATTCATTTCATATTCAAAATCACTTTAGTAAATGATATATATCCTTGAGGGAAGAAGAAATGATTTATTGTAGATCATAAAAACATTTTGGTAATGATCATCGTTGATTTTTATTTACCCAAAGAAGAATAATTAGATTTTTAAGATTGATTTTGAAAAAGTAGATGTTGGATCAAAATCTCCTATGAGCTCAAGCTTTCGAAGTTAATTACATTAAAAGAAAATGAAAGTCTCCAATTAAATCTATCGGTTGAAATAATGAAAGAAATTTTATTTAGAAATTTTTTAGGAGTGATATCAAAGGATGTGAATTTGAAATATGAATTGGGAAAGGATCAAGATTGAACATTTATTTTTGGAGTCAATGGAGGAGAGGTAAAAGACTCTTTGAAATTCTAAAACCATTCAGAAGTTCCCCAACCTATTATATGTGTTGGGCTTTATGTTTTGGATGATAAAATGCTTTAGTTTGAGTTGATCATTTTATTAGAAATTTGGGACTATATTCGCAAAAAATGATGTCTAAAAGCCCGGGCTTACCTCAGAACCAAAATGTAAATGTGGGACTAGACAATAGTGGCTCGAACCTAACTAATATAATGTAAAATATAAACTTACTTTAGCCTGGATTGGGAAGCCAGCTAACCACCTAGTCAATTAAAATCTACAAAACAAGACAATTTTATAAAAGAGTGGTGAGCTATTATTATTAATTAATTTTTTAAGAATTTGGACTGATGTCTAGAGCAAATCTTAATTTGTCCCATGACTTATGTTGGGTGAAAAATTCTTAAATCAAATGTAATTAAAATTTTATAATCATTTTATTGATTTCTAATGGGATTAATACTAATTAACTCTAATAAATGCATAAAATAAGATGTTGTAGCTTTTGAAAAGGGATTACAGAAAAAAAAAAAATTTAAGATTGCATAAGATTGGCTTGATAAATCTAGAACCTTATAGGTCAGATGGTCTGCCAAAACATGCTGGTGGGGAGGTGCCTAACAATTTTGAGAAAGTAAAAATATGCTTATGTAGACTCCCTATAATTTTAGGCTTATTTCTTAGAACGTTAGAGTTTCTATGTTATACTAAAAAAATTTATTTAAGTTTTAAGCTAAAAAGAATTTATTCATACCCTTACGAGGATATGATTAAATTTTAGGTAAAATTAAAACATGATAGATAAATCACCCCAAAAAATTAAGAACAACAGGCAATCATAACTGCAATCAAATTAAAAAAATTAATCCAATAATCAAATTATTTAAACAAATTAAATCTTTACATGCAACTGCCTAATTATTATAACTCGTAATTTATAAAAATTAAAAGTGGCCAGACACCACTGATAATAGACTCAGATTTTAATCCTAGGATAGACATAAGTGACTTTAAGTGGGATACCCTTTATCTTCAACTCTTGGTCCTTCTCCTCTTTGGACTCTTTAGATTCATTGTATCAAGATACAAAATAAAAGGAAAACTCCTCCTCAGTTGGATGTTTCTTTTCCCTTTGGATATCAAATTAATCCTAAGTTGGATCTCTAAATTGAAGAGGGCTCTCCCCTAAGGGATATTATCTCCAAATTAAGGGGTCTTGAGCTTTTAAATTTTTCCCCTTGATTTATAGCCCTGTATGAGCATGACTATCTAAAAAAATCCTTATGTGTAAGTAAATCATTCCTAACCTAAGAAAAATCTAATGGCCATCACATCAATTCACATATTACAATAAGTAAATAAACACTCATAAATCAATTAATTTAGCCAACATAATGCAATGAAAACTCAAATTTTGATATACGACAATAGAAAAGTAAATAATGTCCTAGCCTAATTCTTGAGTTAGTTGTCTTAGGTATCCATTTAAGGTGTGTGTAGAAAGTTGTGTGACAAGGATATGTCCCAAACTGGGTGGTTTGTTGAAGTTGTCTATTGTTTGGGTTTGTTAAAATGATTGATTTGCTATTGCCTTTATTTCTCACTTGAGCCATGAAGTTTATTTCACCTTCCTTTGGGCTAATTTAATAGCATCGTAAGCCCAAGTTACCTAGTAGTAATTAGTGTTGATTAATTTTATTTAATTAGTTGAGTATTAATGTTGATAGATTTTGAGTAAATTTATTATTTTTTGTTTGAATAATTAAGTTAGAATTTTTTTGGAATTTTAAGTGAATTATTTGAATTTTGGAATTATATGAATTATTTAATTATATTAATTTATGGGTCAAAAGTTAACTTTTAAAATTATACTGATTTCTAGATTTTTAATATTTTTTTTCTAAATACTATATCTTAAGGTAAGTAATTAGACATCGAGTTTGCTCAATTTATAATTTTCTAAATAATTTTAAGATTTTCTAAAGTTTTAACCTAGTTTTGAACTACATTTAACCGGAATGTTGGCTTTTTAACCTTGACTAAATTTTGGAGGTTTGACATTTATAGTAAAAACTACTTTTTAATTGGAGTTGAAAGACATTAATTTTGATTAATTTGGAATTTTCTAGTATTACGTATGACTTTTTAAATTTTAAGTATTTTTAAAAATTTTAAAATTTTAAAATTATTTAATAAGAGAGGGTTTTAGAGTTTTGATTCAAATCAATCCCAAACTTTTTGAAATCACCCACAAAGGTAAAAAATAGACAAAGTGAATGTTCCTGAGTGTTTTGGAATTTTTTTAAAATTTTCACCAATTTTTAATTATCTAAACTAATTAATTGTAGATTTCTAATAAAAAATAAATTAATATTAAATTAAAGGTTTGGTCATATGTTTTTTGTTTTTCATGGGTTTAGGGTTCTAATATAAGCAATCATAGACCTTATATGAATTTTTAGGATATTAAATGAATCAATTATGATTTAATTAAAACTCTATGTTATATTTAGAGGACAATTTTGGCTTCCCTAGTTGGTGGACCAAATGGGCTCTACTTCTAGTGAAACATAGGCCACAAGTTCACCAAAACTCAAGGCCCATGCAAATTGAATTGGGCCCAAATTGAATCCTCTAATTTGTTAACCAAATAACCTAAAGTAAACACTAGGAAAGTTTACCTTAGAAACATCCTACCTCACTACCTAGGGCAAGGGAGGGGAAGAAATCAACGGCTTTGATCCCCTTATCCTATGCACAATCAACACACAAACAATCATCCTAATTATCATTAGAAGGATCATTAGAATAATTTTAATTTAGGGGTCAAACCCCGACCCCTAGGTTCAAATTAACTCAAATAAGCCCTTAGATATTTCAAACAAGGGAAAGAAAATTTGAACATGCCAAAGACATGCCCAAATTAGATTTCCCAAAGTATTAAGTGTTCATTTTCATGATGAAATTCAAAAGTACCCCTAGGATAATTACTATAATTAATCAAGTTTCTTATAGAATCAAAATATAAGATAATAAGTCTTTTAAGGATCTCCCTGAGATGTTTCCAATGAGCCTAAGAACTCTTAATTTAGTCAAGTAGATTGGGAGTATTAACTTTCAAAGTTTTGTGTAATTTTTTGATTTTTTAAACCTTGAATTACACAGTCAACTTGTAACCTAAATGTAGTTATAATTTGTTTGGTTCGCTAATCTTTGTGGCTGATAATATAAACAAAGGATTGAATATATCCATCATATCATTGATCAAATGACTGCCATAAAATTGGCTCTGACACTGCTAGATATAGTTTGAGCTATTGATCAGTATCAACTGCCAGGATTATATCATCAACCTTTTCTATGGGCCTAATACTATACACCTTTTCCTACGTGATCTGAGGGATCCCGCCAATGAACTCCTTCAAAATTTCTTAAGGAGGTTAAAGACAATATAAACTATTAATCCAATGACTAGATTAGACTGTCTTGATGGTTTACTTCACACTTGACGACCACTAACTAACTATGAGCTCTTGAGGAGGACCTGACCATATAGAAAGCCTCAATGAATAGGTTTTTTTATCATGAAGCTTCAAGGAGGGATGATGAGCAATTCTTCTTTAGGTATCCAGACCAAAAAATCTCCAAAGGTTTAATGTTGAGCAGAACATGAATGAATTTTATTGGAGCTAGCTAGAACTGATGGTCGAAGAGGGCTAAGAAGTGAGGGAATGAGAGAGGAAAGCTTGATGACCTGTTGGGTGGAATTTTAAAAGTTTGGATATGAATTAGGTGCTCTAGAGGGCATTGCCTCATTATATATTTGGCCCTGGTGAAAAATAACTAGGATTGATTGATAGAGACATGAGATGCTTGCAAAATAGAAGAGCGATTTTCCCTAAGATCTCGTAAGAATCAACCTAGCAAATATAGGGCATGGAAGGATTTAGATGAGGCATGAGTAGGATGGGATCACTAGAGCTCCAATATGCTTGCTTTAGCTTCCAATAGTCATTGGCTGGGTTAGGTTGACTTAGAAAGGATGCTGGTAGTGTGGTGAGCTTAACTAAGTCACCAATTAGGCATGGGTGATCCTAGACCAAAAGGAAGGCTAGGGTTAAACCTAACTTGTATGATTTGGTTTAGGATGGGTGTCACCTAGGTCAAGCTAGGTGGTAGGATTGAGGTGTATGTTGCATTTGTTGAGATTCGTTCATAATGAATTAGGTTGTTAAACCTAAGCTTATGTCCCAAGGCTATCCAAGAGGGGGGGGGGTGAATTGGTACTTAAAAATTTTAATTTTAACCCTCTTGATGTTGAGTATGTTGAACCAAAAACAAACTTTAATGAATTTTTAGAAAAAGTTTTTCAACCACAATTTTTGGAACAAAAATAAAACGCAGAAAATAAAAAAGCAATAAAAATAAAAGACACAAGATTTATAGTGGTTCAGTCTAAACCAGACCTACATCCACTCCCCGGAGGCACCATCCGAGTATTATACTAATACCAATAGTGATTCTCCTTTAGCTCCCACAGCAAAGTGAAGAAGCCTTTACAAAAACTCTTTCCACCACTACCCGGTGCTGTAGAGAACCATCTTCCTTTTACACTTATCCCCAGTGTTGGCCGAGAACCGTCCGTCCTTTTACACTCTCCTAGTGTGGACAGAGAACCCTTCGTCCTTTCACACTCTCCTAGTATGGGCAGATAACCCTTCGTCCTTTCACACTCTCCTAGTGTGGGAAGAGAACCCTTCATCCTTTCACACTCTCCTAGTGTGGGCAGATAATTCGTGGCTGTTCACACTCTCCAAGTGTCGGCAGAGAATCGGATCTTCTTGACAGATCTTCTCACAATAATTCTAGAAGGAAGAAAGAAAAGAGTGAAGTAATCCCAAATTATAAGTAGAGATTCTTAGCTTTGAACACCAAGCGCAGCCTTCACGCTTCAGTGGCAGAAATCCTCCTTTGAATGCTCTCTCACACTCTCTCCTTGACTCTTCTTCCAATTGGCATGAAGATCAATAAGAGAAAAGATTAGGTGGTAGTCTAAATTGGACTATATATAGGAGAGACAGGAAAAATCATCCAAAACTGTAAATTTTTCAAGTCAACACGAAATGAATCATTCCGTACGATCATGGATCGTCCTGGACGATTTTAATTAAAGTGTCAAAAATGATCCTTATGTATATTGGTACGAACTATGTTCGTTCACGATCATCGTCCCATACAAACTAGGTTTGCTCTGTACGATCCGTTATACATAGACTGCATGGACGTAATCAGTTTTGGTAAGTCAGTTCGCATCGTCCTGGGACGAATAGGACTTTGTCCGGATGAAAGTTTTATAGAGAGCAACTCATCCTGGCACGATAATGAACTTCGTCTGAACAAAATTTTTACAGAGAAAATTCAACCCGGGACGATTTGGATTTTATCTGAACGAAATTTTTTACAGAGAAGAATTCGTCCTAGGATGATTTGGATTTCGTCTAGATGAAATGTTTTATAGAGAACAAATTGTCCTGGGATGATTTGGATTTTGTCTGGATGAATTTTTTACATAGAATAAATCGTACTTGAATGAAACTAAATTCGTCCTGGACGATCAGGACTTAGAAAAATTTCTCCAACTCTTGTTTGTTCTATTGCTCTTACAGGGAGAAAACTGACCTGATCGTTCCGTACGAACTTGGTTCGTCCCGTACGATCAGTACAAATTTTGTAAGATCTCCTTAAGTGTGTATGTGTGTGTTTATTCACTCAATTACAATCACTCCCTCTCAATTCAAAGAACAATTTAGAGCTCCAATATGCAAAGTATTATATGCTGAATTTTATTTGAAGTCTTCATAGTTTTGAGTTTAAATTTCCTGAAATGTTAGTACACACAAGAGCAAAAAAAATTCTTCTAAAAGTGTTAGGTAATAATTGCACATAAAATAATAATATTTGAAATCATCAAAACTATACAAGTTGTAAGAATGTAACATATGCAAATAGCAACTTTTTTAATAATCTCCCCCTTTTTTATGATGGTAAAACAATTATTGTTTGTCGAATTTCAAATTATAAGAATCTACTAAACTCCCCCTGAATTAATGAGCACATAAAAATAAGGGTTCAACGAACACAAAAACAAATTTTTAAATTTTTATTTTCAAAAATTTCAAAAACACCCAACAACGAACAAAACAATGAACAAAACACAAAACAAGACAAAACAGACAAAACTCAACGACACAATCACAACAAACAATTATTTCTCCCCCTTTTTGCCAACAGCAAAAAGTCAAGAAGAAAAAAGAACTTGAAATGCAAGCAGACATATGAAAATCATTTGATAATTCATTCTTAAAAGTGATTCTAATAAAGTTATGCAAATAAAATTAGTACATTAGATAAATCATAATAATTCATAGAATTCAAGAAGAGACATAACTTAGACAATAAAAAAATTTATCAAACAACATGATTCAATTTAGACATTTATATAGAGACATCATTGCAAAGAGGATGAAAAGAAAAATTGTATATTTCAAAATTCAATATACATGAATGAACACAAGATCAATTTGAATGAGAAGATTAAAAGAGACTGGAAAGAAATAACTACCATAAGTGGCGCTTTGTGCATATTTTTCACATTTGTGACACACTTTTGTGCAAATTTGCATTTATAGGGCTTATTTTGTGCCTCTTTTTCACATTGCGAACCATTGCACATTTCTTTTGATTTTTGTACATTTTTACATTTGTCAAGAGTAGTTGTATTCTTTCCAAAGTCATTAATCAAAGCTTTCAAATTAATCTAGGTGCATAAATATTAATTGAAGAGTGAAATAGAATATAAGAAAAACATCACAATTGCAATAATAAATTAATGTAGTCTAAACAAGAGACATGAAATTTGAGAATCTTAATTATTATCAAGTTATAAGCTAAACATAAATTTAGAAAAATTAGATTTTCTAATGAGTGGGATTTTTAATTTGCATTTTAAGAATTATGACACTGATAAGAAAATAAAAACTAAAGATTTTCATAGTTAAACACACATTTTAGAAACAAGATAAAGACAAGACATGTTTACTTATATTGATATCAAAAAGATATTTCAGCCACTGCATTCTATATCAATACATACCATCTAGAGAAAAATAGAAAATACATCTAAAAATGCATCCAAAGAAATACTACAAAAAAACAACAAACACATGAACCATAACAACTCAAACACAAAATAGAAAGTGTAACAATCACTCGGACGGTCCCTGATCTGGAGGATGAGAAGGTTGAGCATTGAAGAATGTAAAGTAACTGCTTACCATAAGAATGTTACTATTCAAATCATTCATTTGCTCTCTTATGAAGCCCATATCCTGATTGTAGCGATTTTCAAATTGATCAAAATGTTGATCAAAATGAGTCTCTAGCTGATCAAATCTTTGAACCAAATTTTGTTAATTTATATCATTGGTCAGTGCTGGTTCAGTTTCAGGATCCTCCTCGGTGTCACTGATGACGTGTGCCTTACTAGTGTCATCATTTTTGAAGATTGCTCAGAATGATGCATCATTGTAATAGAGCAAATCTTCAAACTCCTGATTAGGATGAATCAAACCAACCTTCTTCTCCAGAATAAAGGCAACTAGATGTCCTAAAGCAATATTCCTTTTTCTTTTCTGATCAGCCTGACCTATTTCGGAAAGCCCAAAAAGATAGTCGAGAATTAACTGGGCTTGATCTATTGTTTTTTTAGTCATGACAATAAAAGTGATTATAGAAAGAAGTGAAGTTATGTTCACTCTATCACCAGCCTTAGGGATAATGGAAGTTCTAAAGACATGCTGGATGATTCGTGCAATTTTCACAAGACTGGATACTCTAGCCACATGTTCATTCACATTATTCCCTCTAATCACTTGATTGATTTCAGACCCCGAATAGTCATCGGTAGTGATCAGATAATTTGCTCTTTCCCCTTCAGTTCTTATGTTTAGAAATGCTCCTAAGTCATGCTTAGTAATTTCTACTTTTTGTTTAAAGACAAAGGAGTGGACTACAGACTGATGAGGGCCAAAGGACATATTGGCCAGGAAATAGTGAAAAGTCTCTTTTTGTAAGGGTGGACCAGAGTAAGAATGAAACCAAATTGGGTCGAGGCGAACAGGTTCATTACCTGGAAAGTAAGATTTTCTTGAAGTAGGATCCTAGAGGGTGTGATTTTGGCAGAGGCAAATCAAGAAAAAGATTCCTCATTTTCCTTAGACAGAAAGTTCTTTGAAGGATTCCAATGTGGTTTCTTTGTTATAACCTTCTGCCTCTTACTTGAACTAGCCATCTGAAAAGGACTGATCTAATGAACGAAAGAGATTGAAGGTGATGTTTAGAGTGTGACTGTTAAGTTCAAAAGCCTGTCAATTTATTGAAAAATGGCATGTTCATACTGGACAAAAAAAAAATCGTCCCAGACGAATAAAAAATTTGTCCCGTATGAAATATTTTCGTACAGACGATTCAATGCGTCAAAAATGAAACAGCTTTTCGTAATCAACATAACTTACAATGCGTCCTTTCATACAGACTTTTGACCGATCTGATCATACAGATGAACACATGTTCATCCCGGGACGATCAGAACTTATATCGTTTTAATGAAGTTGAAACCGTCCTCTACATTGACCCGACATGTGTTTGTCCAGACGAACCAAAGGTTCGTACAGACGAAGTTCATATTAAAAATTGTCTTATCCATTCAACTGCTTTATTCATTCATCCCGTCGTTTGAAAAATATTTCATCCCGGATGATCGTTAGACGAAGTACATTAAAACTACACTTAAAACGGTTCAAAATCCCATAATTTGTCATACTACACAAATCATCCCATACGAAATGATTTCGTCCCAAACGATGATGACTTAAAAAAAAATTTGCTCTCAAACAAAAAACTACAATTAAAAAATAAAACAAAATGAAATCATTCACACAAATCAAAACTAAGAAACACATCAACAACAAAATAACAAACACAAAAACATTAACTAGAAAAACAAATATCAATGTTGCTGAAAATATTTTTATTTAAGCATTCAAATTAATCACACCAAGCCTTGTTCTTAATGCACTGAAAGTATCAAAGGCTAATGGTTTTGTAAAAATGTCTGCAAGTTGATTTTCAGTAGAAACATGAGTGAGTTCAATTTCGCCTTTGGACATATGATCCCTTATGAAATGATGTCTTATGTCTATATGTTTGGTTCTTGAATGTTGAATAGGATTTTTAAAAATGCAAATAGAACTAGTGTTATCACAATAAATTGGAATAGTGCTTTTAGACAATCCTAAATCAATCAACTGTTGTTTCAACCAAAGTACTTGTGCCACACAACTTTCTAATGCAATGTATTCAACTTCTACAGTAGATAGAGCTACTGAATTTTGTTTTCTACTGGACCAAGAGATTAAAGAATTTCTAATAAAATCATATGTTCCAGAAGTACTCTTTCTATCAACTCTACAACCTGCAAAGTCAGAATCTGAATATCCAATTATTTCAAATGAAGAGCTAAACTTAGGATACCAAATTCCTAAGTTCTGAGTTCCTAACAGATATCTCAAAATCCTTTTCACTACTGTTAAATGTGATTCTTTTGGATCTGATTGAAATCTAGCACACAAGCAAACACTAAGCATGATATCGGGTCAGCTAGTAGTCAAATACAGTAAAGATCCAATTATCCCTCTAAATTTCTTTTGATCAACAGATTTTCCCTTAGGGTCCTTATCCAACTGAACTGAGGAACTCATTAGTGTACTAACATGTTTAGCATTATCCATTTCATACTTTTTGAGGATATCCTTAGCATATTAGACTGACTAAGAAATATACATTTCTCAATTTGCTTAATGCTAAAGCCTAGAAAATAACTTAAATCTCCCATCAAACTCATCTCAAATTCACTACTCATTGTTTTAGAAAAGTCATCACAAAGATTTTTATTTAAAGATCCAAAAATGATGTCATCTACATAAATTTGCACAATGAGTATATCCTTTCCAAATCTTTTCAAAAAGAGAGTTGTATCTACACTTCCTTTTTTAAATGATCTATTAAGTAAAAAAGTGCTCAACCTCTCATACCAAGCCCTAGGTGCCTGTTTGAAACCATATAGTGCCTTTTTGAATTTAAAAACATGATTTGGGTATTTAGAAATTTCAAAACCTGGAGGTTGTTCTACAAAAACTTTCTCTTGAATTACCCATTCAAAAAAGCACTTTTCACATTCATTTGATACAATTTAAATCCTCTAAAATAGGCAAAGGCTAATAAAATCCTAATTGCTTCAAGTTTAGCTACAGGGGAAAAAGTCTCCTCAAAATCAATACCTTCAATCTGATTATGCCCCTTAGCTACAAATCTAGCCTTATTTCTTATGACAGCTCCTGAGTCATTCATTTTGTTCTTGAACACCCACTTTGTTTGAACAACACTTTGATTCCTTGGCCTTATAGTTAATTCCCAAACTCCGTTCCTTATAAATTAATTTAATTCTTCTTGCATAGCCAAAATTCAAAATTCATCCGAAAGTGCTTGATCAATATTAGTGGGTTCTATGGTTGAAATGAAGGCAGAATGATTGACTTCTTTGTTTAATCCATGCCTAGTTCTTACACCCACACTAGGTTCACCAATTATCAACTCCTTTGGTTAGTTTTTAGAAAATCTCAAATCTCTAGGCAACGGGTTTTCAATCTCTAAATTTTCTTTCATATTTTCTTCCAAATTTTCTTCCAAATTTATTCTTTCAATCTTTTGGGAGTTATCCTCAATTTCATCATCTACAATATTTGGCTCTTCTAAATTTCCTGATTCATCGATTACAACATGTGTGGTCTCCTATATTCTCAAAGTTTTTTTATTGAATACTCTAAAAAATTTTCCAACACTTGAGTACCCAACAAAAATTCCCTCATCTTATTTTGGATCAAATTTTCCTAATGCAGATTTTTCATTGTTATGAATAAACACCTTGCAACCAAAATATGCAAATGAGACAAATTAGGTGTTCTTCCTTTTATCAACTCATAAGGTGTTTTATTTAAAGAAGATCTCATATTCACCCTATTCAGAACATAACATGTTGTGCTAACTGCCTCAGCCCAAAAATATTTACGAGTGAATATTTTGTCAACATTGCTCGGGCGTCTTCTATTAGTGTTCTATTTTTCCTTTCGACTACCCCATTCAGCTGAGGGGTTCTAGATGCAGAAAAGTTGGGATCAATTTCTTTTTCCTTACAAAAATCTTCAAATCTTTTATTCTCAAATTCTCCTCCATGATCACTTTGTATAGAAATAATTTCACACCCTAATTTTCTTTGAATCCAAGTCAAAAAATTCCTAAAATTCTCAAATGATTCACTTTTATGAAATAGAAATCTAACCCAAGTGAATCTTGAGTTATCATCCATAATAACGAATCTGTATAACTTCCCTCCTAGACTTACAGTTCCAACTGGTCCAAAAAGATTCATGTGTAAAATCTTCAATGGTTTATTTGCTCTAAGATCCTTATTGGACTGAAAAGAGGACTTCACCTATTTTCCTAATTGACATGCATCACAAAGGTGGTCCTTAGTAAAGTCTAGTTTTGGTATACCTCTCACTAAGTTCTTTTGGGTAATCCTCCTAAGGTTTTTCATGCTAGAATGACAAAGTCTCCTATCCCAAAGCCATGACTCATTAGATACAGTTTTCAAATAAAAAATAGTAGGAGCTTGAATTCAATTTAAATCTAGCATATAGACATTGTTTACCCTTTTTCCATTCAAAACATCTTTACCATTTAGGCTTAATATGCAGCTAGTAGGAAAAAATTTTACACAGTAACCTTTATCGCATAGCTGACTTATACTTAACAAATTATGTTTTAAGCCTTCAACCAATAATACATTGTCTATGAAGAAATTCTTTAAATTTCCAATCATACTTGTCCCAACCACTTTCCTTGTGGTGTTATCTCCAAGTGTAACCTTGCCTCCACTCCTGGCTTCCAGCGTTATGAATTGAGCAGTATCTTTAGTCATGTGCTTTGAACATCACGAGGTTTTGTGTGAGAGCGTCCCTGCATAATAATCAAATGTTAGACCTGGGCAAACAACTTTGGGTTCACCTTTTAGAAATTTATAATCAGATGCGTGTATGATATGTCTAGGTTTATGCATCTTAGGTTTCCACACCAAATTAGTTTTTATCTTCAAAGTATAGGTGTGAGCAATATGTCCAAACAATCCACAATTATTTTATTTCACTTTAGGAAATGGATTCCTAAGTCTTCTAATATTCATCTATCCTTTTAGGGATCGCATAAATTTAGGATACATAATATGATTAGTAAAATCTTCAAGTTTAGGTGGTATCCTATTATCATCGAGAGGTTTTATCTTTAATTTGAAAAATGAATTCATATCTTTAAAAATTTGAATTTTATAATTGGTTCTATAAAGTTTTCTCTCAAATTCATCCTTAGAACTCTTAAAATCTTTCTCGAGTTCTGCATAGGATGATTTTAAATTCTCATGATTTTTATTCAAGTCATCAAACTCATCAAGTAATTTCATATGGTTGTTATCAATCAAAGCATGATCTTATCTAAGGATTTCATGTTCCTTTTTAAGTTCATCAAATTTTAGACTTAGACTAGCATATATTTTCTTTATTTTTTTATTTGCATCATGCATGTGTTCAGAAACTTTAAATAATTCATCATATGTTAAGTCACATATCTCTTCTTGATCTGAATGATCAAGATTGTCGGCATTAAGCACAAATTAGTGACTTCCTCTTCTTTTTCAGTCTCTTATGAAACTAATACTGAGTCTGTTGCGAATCTATGATTTTGATGATAGCAAACATTTCTTATTTCTCTACGATTGCCTTATGTGCTAACGTTTCAGGTCCACACGATCAAACTGCAATCTGGAACCAGCTCAAGATTGGGTAGACTAGGTCTGTGTCAGTTTGTAATCTTTTTCCTTTCTTGAGTCTGTTGTATTAGGTGTGGTATCTAATGATTTGTAACTTGGAAGATTTTTTGTTGTGACCTAAAAGATTTTTATTTTTGGTAACATCATCCGGGATGCTATTTATATCGTCCTGGACAATCTGACAAAAGTAGAAACCCTAATTAGGGCATCCTCATTAAAGCAGCCGTCTTTTTGCAAAACACATCGTCCTGGATGATTTTGTATCGGCCAGGATGATCGCTCAATTCAGCAAGAATCTGCTGCCATATCTACTTAGGAAAATCTTATTTTTGGATATCTTCCTGGTATATCAGTCTGGACTATAAAATATCGTCCTGGCCGATCCAGAGCAATTTTTCCAAAATTTCTCAAGCAATTTTGGAAAGCAATTAATGGGGATTTTGTCCGGGCCGATCGCAAGATCGTCCGGGATGATTAGACATCAAGATTCATTTCAGGGCGATATTCAGGATGATTTTTCCTCATATTTGAACTAATCGGCCAGGACGATATGCCTATCATCCTGGACGATAATGTCGGCAACTTGCATTAATGAGCTCATTTTTAGCTCTTCTATTTAAGCTATAATAAGGCACTTTTTTAAGTGTCTTTGGCAGCCATTTTAGCTTCGTTCTTGTGGGGGAAACTTGAAGAGAGAGCTTGAAAGGGAGAGAGGAAAGGGTGGAGTTTGAGAGAGGGAGAAGATCCTGTGAGGGGGGACTCAAGGGAGTGTGGAGGGGGTTCCACACGGTTGCTCCGGCGAACTCGCACCTTAGTACCATCGGATTCAAGGCTTGTCTCGAGGTAAGTTCACCAAAGAAGAAGTCTCTTTGGTGTTAAAGGAGCTGGCAACTCCGCCGCACCTGGAGAGGTGGAAGTGATTTTGTAAGGGCTTCTCCGCCTAGCTGTGGGGGCTAAAGGAGAGACACTTGTGTTAGTGCAATACTTGGAGGGTGCCTCCAAGGAGTGGACGTAGGTCAAGGTTTGACCGAACCACTATAAATCCGATGTGTTCTTTCTTTATTACTTCCGCACTTTTGATTTCTGCTTCGTTGTTTTACTATGTGGTGATATTGGTTTTAGTTTTATCTTTGGTTTTAAAGTTTTCCAATTCACCTCTCTCTTTTAAATTAGCTTGGACCAGTTCTATAGGGCTTAACATCCCTAACAAACTTTCAAGTTGTATCAGAGCGATTTTCATAAAATAAGTTTTTAAAAACTTTTGAATTTCGTACCATGGCTAATATTTCTAATCGTATTTTTGTGGAAGGATATTCAATCACTAGACCACCATTATTTGAAAATATTATATTTGATTTTTGGAAAATTTGCATGTCTATTTTTTTGCAATCAATTGATTTTCATATGTGGCATATGATTTTAACTGGTTATTCATCATCATCACGTATTGTTAATGGAATTAAAACTGATATTCCTTTTAATCAATGGAATAGGGATGAACGAATGGATGCTCAATTAAATGCTAAATCTTTAAATTGTTTTTTCTGTGCTTTAAATTCTGATGATTTTTTGTTAATTTCCACATGCACTACTGGTAAGGAAGTTTGGGATAAATTACACACCATATACGAAGGCTCTAATGAAATCAAGCAATCAAAGTTGAATATTTTAATGCATGATTTTGAAATGTTTTCTATGAAATCTTTTGAAACGATTTTAGACATGTATATAAGGTTTTTTCAAATTACGACATCATTGCATGCCTTAGGAAAAGATTTTTCAAATTTTGAAAAAGTTAACAAAATGCTTCGTTGTTTACTTGAAAAATTCGATGCTAAAGTTGTTGCTATTTTTGAATTAAAAGATTTGAATGATTATTCTATTGATAATTTGATTGGCTCACTCATTGCCTACGAGCAAGGGTTGGGTCAAAGACTTTTGGATACAGGTGAAACGATCGTTCTAAAAGCTGAAGATATGGAAAGAGGAAGCTTAGTTGTTGACGATAGAAAGGGCTTGTCAAGCAAATCATAAAGCTCACCAAAGCATAAGCAAAAGTGGAAAAATGGTAAAATTGGTAAGGATGTTAATATTTCCTCTGACGTTATTTGTTTTAGATGCAGGAAATCTGGACATATGAAAAATGAGTGCCCTATTTTAAGAATTCTTCCTACAAAAGAAAAGGGTAAGGCAAAGTTAAATTTAAACTGGGAAAATAATGAAAAGCAAAAAATTTCATGGGCAGATCTGATTTCTGAAGCATCAGACCAAGAAAGAGATAATGGATAAAAGTCTTATTTGAATTTTCTTTGTTATTTTTTTATTTTATTTTTATTTTTTTATTTTTATTGTTTATTAGATTTTTTAACTTTACTTGTTTTATTTCGTATTTTTTTTTCTGATCAACACACACATCCACTTATCTAGAAATGAAAAATTTACTTCCTAATTTTTCTTGAAATCTTTAGTAAGTTGTGATTGACTTCTCTAAAAACAATCAAAGGAAGGAAACTCATGTTTTTGACTTTTAATCTCTGTTTCCTAAAAGAGATTTTTCTACTTTTGATTTAAAATCTTTTTCATCTTTTAAATTAGTTTTTGAAACTAAATTTTTTATCTCCCTATATTTTATTTATCGCATAGTAATCTTTTGCAAGTTGTTGAATCTAATTCAAATTTTTCTTAATCAAGAAATTCGCTTTATCAATAGTATGGGTTTACTTTTAGTATTTAAGATTTCAAAAAGGTAGCATAATAAAAAAAATTTGGCCAATGATGCCAAAAATAAAAGATGCGCAAAGCGCCAAATTAAAAAATATAGAATACACAAAGTGTTTCAAAAGATGTGCAGTGAGCCAACCAATTGTCAAGAGGCATAAAATGAGCCCACTAAATTTTAATGCTTACCATTCTTATACTTCTTAAAGCTTAAGAAAACCCTTGATTTTTTGATGCTTGAGTTTGAAAATCTTGATTCATGATTCAACAAATCGTGCATTAATCTTCTATTAGATATATTTTATGAAAGGAGTTTTGAAAAATTACTGATTCTTTCTCTAATTTATTCCTTGATTTAGATATTGAATAAAAAAGTTTTTGAGTCTTTTTAAAGTACTTGAGTTTGGATTATCAATTCTTGATTTTCTAACCTTTACTGGGCTATGTGTTGTCAATCCAATTCTACTAAGTTTTTTGATTAAAACTCAGATGTAACTTTCTCATTTTAAGAAAATTTGTTTTTTCACTTGATCAGGAAATGTTTTTTGTTCATTTTGTTTTTTGTTTGTGCCTCCTCTCTTTTTGATAATGTCAAAGGGGGAGAACGTTGTATCATTTTTCTTTTCAAAAATTTTAAAACAACATAAATATTTTTATCTCTCCAATTTTTTTAAAAAGGATTTATTCTAGTGAGGGGGAGATTAGGAGGATTTACTTTTATGAAAATTCAAATTGAAATATTTTGTCATCATCAAAAAGGGAGAGATTATTGTGAATCTATGATTTTGATGATAGTAAACATTCCTTATTTCTCTACGATTGCCTTATGTGCTAACGTTTCAGGTCCACACGATCAGACTTCAATCTAGAACCAGCTCAAGATTGGGTAGACTAGGTCTGTGTCAGTTTGTAATCTTTTTCCTTTCTTGAGTCTGTTGTATTAGGTGTGATATCTGATGATTTGTAACTTGGAAGATTTTCTGTTGTGCCCTAAAAGATTTCTATTTTTGGTAACATCGTCCGGGACGCTATTTATATAGTCCTAGATGATCTGACAAAAGTAGAAACCCTAATTAGGGCATCCTCATTAAAGCAGCCGTCTTTTTGCAAAACACATCATCCTGGACGATTTTGTATCGGCCAGGATGATCGGCTCAATTCATCAAGATTCTGCCGCCATATCTACTTACGAAAATCTTATTTTTGGATATCGTCCTGGTATATCGGCCTGGACAATAAAATATCGTCCTGGCCGATCCAGAGCAATTTTTCCAAAATTTCTCAGGTAGTTTTGGAAAGCAATTAATGGGGATTTCGTCCGGGCCGATTATACATCGTCCAGCTTCATTTCAGGGCGATATTCAGGACGATTTTCTTCATATTTGAACTAATCGGCCAGGACGATATGCCTATCATCCTGGATGATAATGTCGGCAACTTGCATTAATGAGCTCATTTTTAGCTCTTCTATTTAAGCTATGACAAGGCACTTTGTAAGTGTCTTTGGCAGCCATTGTAGCTTCGTTCTTTTGGGGGAAACTTGAAGAGAGAGCTTGATATGGAGAGAGGAAAGGGTGGAGTTTGAGAGAGGGAGACGATCCCGTGAGGGGGGACTCAAGGGAGTGTGGAGGGGGTTCTACATGGTTGCTCCGGTGAACTCGCACCTTAGTACCATCGGATTCAAGGCTTGTCTCGAGGTAAGTTCACAAAGACCCGGCAACTCCGCCGCACCGGGAGAGGTGGAAGTGATTTTGTAAGGGCTTCTCCACCTAGCTGTGGGGGATAAAGGAGAGACACTTGTGTTAGTGCAATACTTGGAGGGTACCTCCAAGGAGTGGACATAGGTCAAGGTTTGACCGAACCACTATAAATCCGGTGTGTTCTTTCTTTATTACTTTCGCACTTTTAATTTCTGCATCATTGTTTTTCTATGTGGTGATATTGGTTTTAGTTTTATCTTTAGTTTTAAAGTTTTCCAATTCACCTCTCTCTTTTAAATTAGCTTGGGTCAGTTCTATAGGGCTTAACATCCCTAACGAACTTTCAGAGTCCACCTAGAAAGCTTTTTAAAACTTCTTTCTTCCCTTCTTTACAGTAGATTTCTCCTCTACCTTCTCCTTGTTAGGATTGGCTTTGAGTTTAGGGATATCTGTCTTTATATGTCCAGGTTTCCTACACTCTTAGAAAATAACTTCATTTGTAACCTTGTTATTTCTATTGAATTTACCTCTATTCCATTGCTGGTGTTTCTTCTACTTCCTTTTTAGAAAGCTTCTGAATTGTCTAGTCATTAAAGCAATATCTTCTTCATCCTCAGGTTGTGAGTGTTCACTCTCAGACTCTTTCACATTCAGTGCTATGTTTTTTCCCTTCGTGTTTCACCTGCATCAATCTTTCTTTGGCTAACTCCTTGCTCTTAAGCAATAAACTAACCAAGAAGATTGTCGATAGAATAAATGTTTAAATCCTTAGACTCTGTAATTGGAGTAATTTTAGCATCATAAGCAGTAGGTAAACAATGAAGAATCTTATTAACCATTTCAGCATTTGTTAGCTCCCTACCAAGTGCATGGAAATAGGTGACAATTTGTGTGAATCTTGTGTACATGTCAGAAATGGATTCTTTAGGTTTCATGCAAAACAATTCATAATCATGCAACATAATATTGAGTCTAGATTGTTTAACCTCATTAGTTCCCTCATATGTTATACAAAGTCTATCCCATATATCCTTTCCACTTTTTCAAGTGGAAACCCGCATGTAGTCTTCCAATTTCAAAGCACATAAGAAATTATTCAAGCATTTGGCATTTATTTGTGCGAAGTCACGTTCTTCTATTGTCTAGTCTGCAAAAGGTGTTTCAACTCTAACTCCATCAACTAATCTAGTTAGTTTTGTATATCCTTTTTGGACTAAGATCCACATACGATAATCAAGTGACTGTAAGAAAGTAGATAAGCATGTTTTCCAAAAATCAAAATTTATATTGTCAAACATTGGAGGTCTAGTAATAGAGTAACCCTCAAGTGTGTTTCAGTTTCTAAATGTAGCCATTTATGTTAATCAAAAAGTAGCTTAAACTTATATTTATGAAACAATGCTCTGATACCACTTATTGAGATTCGTTCACTATGAATTAGATTGTTAAACCTAAGCTTATGTCCCAAGGCTATCCAAGAGGGGGGGGGGGTGAATTGGTATTTAAAATTTTAAATTTTAACCCTCTTGATCTTGAGTATGTTGAACCAAAAAAAAACTTTAATGAATTTTTAGAAAAAGTTTTTCAACCATAATTTTTGGAACAAAAATAAAATGCGATAAATAAAAGGCAATAAAAATAAAAGACATAAGATTTATAGTGGTTCGGTCTAAACCATACCTAAATCCACTCCCCGGAGGCACCCTCCGAGTATTGCACTAATATCAATAGTGACTCTCCTTTAGCACCCATAGTAAGGCGGAGAAACCTTTACAAAAACTCTTTTCACCACTACCCGGTGTGGCATAGAACCGTCTTCCTTTTACACTTATCCCAAGTATTGGCAGAGAACCGTCCGTCCTTTCACACTCTCTTAGTGTGGGCAGAGAACCCTTCATCCTTTCACACTCTCCTAGTGTGGACAGAGAACCCGCGGCTGTTCACACTCTCCAAGTGTCGGTAGAGAATCGGATCTGCTTGATAGATCTTCTCACAAGAATTCTAGAAGGAAGAAAGAAAAGAGTGAAGTAATCCCAAATTACAAGTAGAGATTCTTACCTTTCAACACCAAGCGAAGCCTTCAAGCTTCAGTGGCAGGAATCCTCCTTTGAATGCTCTCTCACACTCTCTCCTTGACTCTTCTTCCAATTGGCAAGAAGATCAACGAGCAAAAAGATTGGGTGGCAGTCTAAATTGGACTATATATAGGAGAGACAAGAAAAACCGTCCAAAACTGTAAATTTTTCAAGTCAACACGAAATGAATCGTCCCGTACGATCATGGATCGCCCTGGACGATTTGACTTAAAGTGTCAGAAATGATCCTTATGTATATTGGTACGAACTATGTTCGTACACAATCATCGTCCTGTACGAACTAGGTTTGTCCGGTATGATCCGTTATACATAGGTTGGTTCTCAAATAACTGCATGGACGTAATTAATTTTGGTTAGTCGGTTCACATCGTCCTGGGATGAACAGGACTTTGTCCGGATGTAAGTTTTATAGGTAGCAACTCGTCCTGGCACGATAATGAACTTCGTCTAAAAGAAATTTTTACAGAGAAGAATTCATCCTAGGACGATTTGGATTTCGTCTGGACGAAATTTTTTACAGAGAAGAATTCGTACTGGGACGATTTGGATTTCGTCTAAACAAAATTTTTTATAGAGAAGAAATTATCCTGGGATGATTTAGATTTCATCTGGAAGAAATTTTTACATAGAAGAAATCATCCTGGGACGAAAATAAATTTTTCCTAGACGATCAAAACTTAGAAAAATTTGCTCCAACTCCTGTTCGTTCCATTTCTCTTACGGGGAGAAAACTGACCTTATCGTCCCGTACGAACTAGGTTCGTCTCGTATGATCAGTACAAATTTTATAAGATCTCCTTAAGTGTGTGTGTGTGTGTGTGTTTATTCACTCAATTACAATCACTCCCTCTCAATTCAAAGAATAATTTAGAGCTCTAATATGCAAAGTATTGTAAGCTGAATTTGATTTGAAGTCTTCATAGTTTGGAGTTCAATTTTTCTAAAATGTTAGTACACACAAGAGAAAAAACAATTCTTCCAAAAAGTGTTAGGAAATAATTGAACATAAAATAATAATATTTGAAATCATCAAAACTATACAAGTTGCAAGAATGTAACATATGCAAAAAAGAAACTTTCTTAATAGCATTGGGTCAAGGGCTACCCAATGAAAATGTTTATTGTGTCTAACTAGGTCTGTGGTGAATATTAGCTCAGGTTAAAGTGAGTTTGACCACTTTGGGTTTGCATAGAGGTTGGCCCAAGTCACTTAAAATATTGGGTTGACTAAGGTAGGTGAGTTGGAGGTAAGGCCACCTAATGGTGATGTTGATTTAGATTAGTTAGGCCTAGGTTGGAAATGACTCAACCCATAGTAGTTTTGACCACTTTGGGCTAACCTAATTCCCAACTAAGTTGACCCAAGAGCTAGGTCAGCTAGGGTAGGTGCATTGGGTAGTGGGAAACCCAATTCCACGATTGGTTTGATTTTGTTTGGTTTTGGAAGAGATTTTTCTAATGGGAGACCTCTCTTTGGACACTTGGGTCAAACCATGTGGCTATCCCAAGTGGGCACAAAGCTTACGCCTCTTAGAGGACATCTCAAAGGACTTTATGAATCATCTTAAGGGTTTTAATTGGCCTCACAAAGCCTCGTTCAAAAGGTTTCAAGAGGTTAAAATTTGTATGTGTGGTTTATTCAAACTTGGTTTACTTAATCAACTATATTGTCATAGGGTTAAGGGTTGGGTCCTTTAAGTTTAAATTGATCATTTGAATGCAATGGAAGTGACTTTCAGTCAAGTGTAATTCATTTGGTTAGAAATGGAAATTTGAATCCTTAAGGCACATTTTGGGGAACCTTTGTTGACTTTGTCAACCAGGTCAAACTAAACAGGGGGCAGGTTTGAGTCCAATGTGTCCCTATTAGTATTTAGGATTCATTAGGATAAGTTTCAAAGGTTGATAAGGTTGAGCTATGTTGAGTTTTGGGGAAAAGTAAAAAAACCCCCTTAAAAAGCATTTTGGTCATTTTGACCTCTAATTAATTTTGGGTCAAATTGGGTCAAACAAGATGTGTTTTATTGTTGAAAATGTCATAAGGAAGGATATGGACATGGTTAAAGGCCTTTCAGAAGGTTCCGAAGCCAATTTCCACTATGTGGTAAGTCTAGTGGACATATGTTATAAATATTTGAAGGTTTTTTAGATTTTGGAAATAAATTTTGTTTATGGGATTAGAGAACTTAAAATGGACTCTAATTTGGAGAGTTTACCCTAGAGACATGTCCAATTAATATGTAATTTATAGACCATGGTTTAGAAGTCATTTAGCTAGAGTTCAAAGGGATTAAAAACTGGAGTAAAAAGGGTTTTTGGGCACAACCCTTTAACCTTGGGTTTTGACTTGGAATTTTATATTTAGATGCAATTCTTGATCTTATTTATTGGGTTTAATTTTTCCATATCGATCACAATCAAGTGAATTATTAGATTTGATTGTATATGATTGATGTTTAATTGAGGGTTGACTTAGGGTCTCATGTTAGATTGAGCTTGAGTTTTAACTGGGATATGATTAGGGATCCAGGAAAAGATCTATATGACTGGCTTATGGACAATTATTAGCCATTAGATCACCAAGGATAGGACTGGATTGGTCTTGATGTCCTCCTACAAGAATGAGGTCAATATAGTGCTTGAAAGCCAGTAGTGTTACAACATAAAAGTTATTACTGCCCAAGGACATGACCTATTAGTAAAATAATGATGTTATTCACTAAGTAATTGATCCACATTAGCAAGAAATATGATGAAGCAAAATTAATATCGTTGTGGTGTTATTTTCTTTTTTTTGGCGTAGCAGCACTAACCTTTCAAGCTCTATAGTACAAGTTGCCTACTTTATGCTATCCTATAAATAGTCAATGTGTTATGTTTGTGGGGAAGTTCAGTCACTTGTTTAATTTTAGTACATACAAAGTACTTCTCAAAATATCTCTTAGGTTGACAACTAAGGGAAGTTAGAAAATTATTTGATACAATTGTTAGATTACAAAAGATAAAAAAGCTAGCAAACCGTTGAAGTCCTTTGAAAAGAGAACAACAATAATTTTAATTATTGATAAAGGGAAGAAATCGATCAACATCCAAAATTTTGACAAATATCAATTAATTCAGGATCAACTCTATATATTAAGGAAAAAGAAGTGCAAAAGAGACTCATTGAACTTTCCAAGTGATATCATTCTCTTATATTTTCTTTCCTCTATGGTTATCTTTTTTTTTCATGACATTATAATTCCATAGTTTTGGATTGATGATGTAGTTAACATATTAAGTATTAATGAAAATTTGTGTGCTCTAAAGT
This sequence comes from Dendrobium huoshanense, assembly GCA_016618105.1. Taxonomy (NCBI): domain Eukaryota; kingdom Viridiplantae; phylum Streptophyta; class Magnoliopsida; order Asparagales; family Orchidaceae; genus Dendrobium; species Dendrobium huoshanense. Next base: position 40,162,039 of record CM028359.1, on the reverse strand, counting down.
TAAAATATATTTTCATTATTATATTGCTCTTTATTTAATATACATTGTTACTATATATATATATATATATATAGTTAAAACCTAGTGTGATGTATATCCTCAACAGAGAAATATAAGAATAACCATAAATATTGAAATAGTTTGAGAGTTCATTAGGGATGTTTGTCCCCTTATGAACTGGCCCAAGGCTAATTAAGAGATAAGTGAATTGGTAATTTAAATATCTTTAAAAAAAATAAAAAAACCAAACCAAAATTCTCAAACACAATGTGAAAATAATAAAGGAATGAACACACAAGACTTATAGTGGTTCGATCAAACCTTAACCTACTTCTACTCCTCGAAGGCACCCTCTGAGTATTGCACTAAACTAAGTGTCTCACCTTTAGCACCCACAGCTAGGCGGAGAAGCCCTTTCAAAACCACATCCACCATCCCCGGTGCAGCGGAGTCGATGGGTCTTTTGACACCAAAGAGATATTCTTCTTCTATGAACTTCCCTCAAGACAAGCCTTAAATCCGACGGTACTAAGGTGCCAGCTTGCTGGAGAAATGGTATGGAATCTCCCTCCTTAGTCCCTTAATTCCCCCCTCACAGGATCTTCTCCCTCTCTCAATCTTCACCCTTTCCTCACTCTCATTGAAGCTCTCTCTTTAAGTTTCTCCCAAAAGAACAAAGCTATAATGGCTACCAAAGACACTTACAAAAGCACCTTGTTAAAAGCTTAAATAGAAGATCTAAAAAAAAGCTCATTAATGCAACTTGCCAACTTTATCATCCAGGCCGATATAAATATCATCCTAGCAAACAGTACAAAATAAGCTCAATCATCTAGGATGATTTGGGACAATCAGAAGAAAATTGGTACAATCATCCAGGCCGATACAATATCATCCTCACCGATTAGTTCAAATTCGAGGATAATCGCCCTGATAATTACCCTGAATAGAGTCTGGCCGATGTCAATCATCCAGGACATAGTCTTGGCTGATCCTACGATCTTCCCGGTCGATGTGATCAGGTTAATCAGCATTAATTGCTTTCCATAATTACCAGATTAATTTAGGTATAATTGTGCTCCATCATCTAGGCCGATGTTTAGATCATCCTGGCCGATAACCTAAAATAAAGAATACCTAAATTGATCATGGCGGCTGATTCATTCTGACTTGAGCCTATCGTCCTGGCCGACACAAGTATTGTCTAGGCCGATAGACTTAATGATGGCTGCCTTAATGAGGATGATGCCCTAATTAGGGTTTTAATTTTTTGAACCGATCATCCAGGCTGATATAAATATCGTCATAGAAGATGTTACCAAAAATAATAAACTATAGGGAAAAGACAAAAAATCTTCCAAGGTGTGTGTGTGCAAAGTTACATAGCGTCAAGAGCCACACCAATTATAATAGACTCAATAAAGTAAAAAAGGTATAAGCTAATTCAAACCTAGTCTACCCAATCTTGAGCTGGTTCCAAATTGCAGTCTGATCTTCTGGACCTGAAATGTAAGTATATAAGGGAGTCGTATAGAAATAAGAGGTTTTGCTATCATCAAAATCATAATCCATGAAAACACATGTGCAACAATCTCCCTCTTTTTGATGCTGGCAAACATTACAGGTTGAATATGCAAAAAGAAAACATTTTCTCCTAATCTCCCCCTTACTAAAACAAAACTTTAAAAAATAAGGGAAATTTAATTTTTTTGAGTTTTTAATATTTGAAAGGAAAAAAAGATACAAATACAACAATACGATCTCCCCCTTTGACATTATCAAAAAGAGAAGGGCACGAAAAAACTTTAAAAAGAAAAAGTTACCACTTAATTTTATAAAAAACTTAGTAGGGAGTGGATTGATGAAAGTTTGTTAGGGATGTTAAGCCTTTAAGAACTAGCCTAAGGCTAACCAAGAGGGAAGGGGGGTGAATTGGTATTTTCATAAAAAATTCTTAAAGTAAAGAACAAAATTAAAACCAAAATCACCACAGAAATCAGAGTGCAAAAATAAATAAACGAGGAAACAAAATAAAGAAAGATCACACCGGATTTATAGTTATTTGAACAATCCTTGAACTTTGTCCACTCTTCGGAGGCACCCTCCGAGTACTGCACTAACTAAGTGTCTCTCCTTTAGCTCCCACAGCTAGGCGGAGAAGCCTTTACAAAACCTCCTTTTTGCCAACCCCGGCATGGCAGAGAACCCAACTCCTTTTGCTTCCTCCTGAAGTGGGCAGAGAATGCGGACCTTTTGCTGAAGTAGACCTCCCAAGAACCTCCCAAGGACAAAGGATGAAGAACATAGATGAAAAATTGGAACCTTGCTTGGAGCAACCTTTGTGATCCCTCTCAAAAACTCCCCCTTACAAGTTTCTCTCTCTCTCCCTCTCCCAATGCTCTCTCAGGTCAAGACAGCAGCACTCAAGGTCTTATTGTATGAAAAAATTCGGGTCCTTTGAATAGAATTTTAATAACCGACTTTATCATCTAGGATGATAGGAATATCGTCCTGGCCGATTAGTACAAAATAAGTTCAATCAGCCAGGATGATTTGGAAAGATCAGAAGAAAATTGGTTACATCATCCAAGCCGATACAATATCGTCCTGGCTGATTAGTTCAAATTTGAGTACAATCATCTTGAACATCGCCCAAAATAGATGATGGCTGATGTCAAATCATCCAGGACATCATCCCGGTCGATTCTGTGATCGGTCAAGCCGATGTGATCACATCAATCAACCTTAATTACTTTCTATAATTTCTAGATTAATTTAGGCATAATTGTGTTGTATCGTCCAGGCCAATATAGAGATCGTCCTGGCCGATAATTAAAAATAAAGAATACCTAAATTAATCATGGCGACTGATTCTTTCTTATTTAATCATATCGTCTTGGCCGATACATGTTTCGTCCAGGATGATTTACTTAATGACGTCTGCTTAACTAGGTTGCCCTAATTAGGGTTTTTTATTTTTAGTCAAATCGTCCTGTCCGATATGAACATCGTCCAGGTCAAAATAGGAAAACTCAGAAAACCCCTCAAGTGTGTGTGTGCAAGGTTACTTAGCATCATGAACCACTTTTACAATTGACTCAAGAAAGGAAAAAATATATTCTTGGCTCAACTTAAATCTACCCGATCTTGAGCTGGCTTGAGTTGCATTCGATCTAGTGGTCCTAAAAAAATTAGTAGGCAAAGCAGTCGTAGAAAAAAATGAATGTTTGCTATCATCAAAAGTCTAATCCATACTCTCAGATTCGCAACAATTGACACATCATAATTTAGTAAAGGTTAGAAATTTAGAAATTATTAATCCAAGCTCAAGTTCTTTTAAAAAATAAAAAACTTTTAAATTTAATATCTAAATCAAGGATTAATTAGAAAAAGAAACACTAATTTTTCAAAACTCCTTTCATAAAACATATCTAATAGAAAATTAATGCAAAAATTGATGAATTTAGAACCATGATTTTAAAGATCAAGTATTAAAAATATCAAGGGTTTTCTTAAGCTTTGAATAAAACAGAAAAGGTAAGCATACTCCTTGTGCGCTCATTTTATGCCTCTTGTCAGTTTTTTGGTGCATTTACACATCTATTTTTCTTTTGATACACTTTGTGTATCTTTTTCAATTTGGCGTCATTGCGCATCTTTTGATTTGGTGTCATTGGCCACATTTTTTTTAGTTGGCATTATTGGCTTTCTTTTTTTTAATATGCTACTTTTCTTAAATTTAAAAACAAAAGTAAACTCATACTATTGATACAAGGAACTACTTAATTAGGAAAATTATGAGGTAGATTCAACAACTTGCAAAATATTCCTATGATTGATAAAATATAGAGAGATGAAAAAGTTCAGTTTCAAAATCTAATTTAAAATATGATGAAGATTTTAAATCAAAAGTAGAGTAACATCTTTTAGAAAACTAAGATTGAGAGTCAAAATCATGAGTTTCCTTCCTTTGACTATTTTTAGAGAAGTCAACCACAACTTACATAAGAATTCAAGAAAAATAGCAGGTAGATTTTTCATTTTTAATTTTTTTTAATACAAAACACTACTTAAAAAAGTAAAAACAAAATTAAAATTTTAACGAAGAAGAAAAAGAAAAGAAAAGAATTAATGAATGAAAAGAGAATAAATCCAAAAAGAACACAAAAAAAAAACATAAAAAACGAACAAAATATGTAAACACAAAATAATTTAAACATTATCTTGCTCTTGGTCTAATGATTCAGAAGCTAGGTTTGCCTACGAGATTTTTTGCTTTACATTACTTGCTCTTTCTATAATTTGCTTAGCTTTAGCCTTTTCGCTTCCAAAACGAGTTCTCAAATTAGGGCACTGATTTTTCATATGTTCAGGTTTCCTACATCCAAAGCAATTAATATCAGAAGAAATTATAACATTCTTACCATTTTTACCTTTATTCCACTTTTGTTGATGCTTATGTTTTAGTGAGCTTTCCAATTTATTTGATAAGTTATTGCTTTCGTTACCAACTAAGCCACTTTTCTCCATGTCTTCAGCATTTAATACTATCATTTCACCTACATCCAAAAGTTTTTGACCAAAACTTTGCTCGTAGGCAATGAGTGAGCCAATAAAATTATCAATAGAATACTCATTCAAATTCCTTGATTCATAAATAGCAACAACATTAGTATCAAACTTATCAAGTAGAAAACGTAGAATTTTATTAACTTTTTCATGGTTTGAAAACTCTTTGCCTAAAGCATGCAATGATGTAACAATTTAAAAAAAATCTAGTATACATGTCCATGATCATCTCATAAGGTTTTATGCAAAACTGTTCATAATCATGAATTAAAAAATTTACCTTAGATTGCTTGATTTCACTAGTGCCTTCATTTATGGTGTTTAATTTATCACAAATTTTCTTACCAGTAGTGACATAGAAACTAACATAAAGTCTTAAAAATTTAAAGCACAAAACAAATAGTTTAACGAGTTTACATTCAATTGAGCATTGATTTTTTCTTCCCTATTTTATTGATTAAAAGAAATAATATTTTTAATTTCATCTATAACACATGACGGTAAAGAATAACCAGTTAAAATAATATGCCACATTCGATAATCAATAGACTATAAGAAAGTAGACATGTGAATTTTCCAAAAATCAAAAGTAATGTTTTCAAATAAAGGTGGTCCTGTGATTGAATAACCTTCTGCAATATTACGATTATAAATATTACCCAGGGATCAAAATTCCAAAGTTTTCAAAAACTCAATTTTATGAATCCCGCTCTGATACCACTTGAGAGTTTGTTAGGGATTTTAGTCCCCTTATGAACTAGCCCAAGGCTAATTAAGAGAGAGGTGAATTAGTATTTTAAATATCTTTAAAACAAAATTAACAAACCAAACCAAAATTCTCCACAAAGAAAACACAATGCAAAAATTTAAATGCAGAAATAATAAAGGAAAGAACACACCAGATTTATAATGATTTGATCAAACCTTGACCTACGTACACTCCTCGGAGGCACCCTCCGATTATTGCACTAAACTAAGTGTCTCTCCTTTAGCCCCCACATATATGCGTAGAAGCCCTAATAAAATCACTTCCACCTTCCACGGTGCAGCAGAGTCGACGGGTTCTTTGACACCAAAGAGATCTTCTTCTTCAATGAACTTCCCTCAAAAAAAGCCTTTAATCTGACGGTACTAAGGTGCAAGCTTATCGTAGTAACCATGTGGAATCCCCCTCCACACTCCCTTGAGTCCCCCCTCACAAGATCTTCTCCCTCTCTCAAACTTCATACTTTTCTCACTCCCTTTCAACCTCTCTCTTCAAGTTTCACCCAAAAGAACGAAGCTACAATGGCTTCCAAAGACACTTACAAAAGTGTCTTATCAAAAGCTTAAATAGAATATCTCAAAACGAGCTTATTAATGCAACTTGCTGACTTTATCATCTAGGCTGATATGAATATCATCCTGGCCGATCAGTACAAAATAAGCTTAATCAGCCGAGATGATTTGGGATGATCAAATTAATTTTGGTACCATCGTCCAAGCCGATACAATATCATCCTGGACGATTTGTTCAAATCCGAGGACAATCACCCTGATCATCGCCCTGAATAGAGTTTGGTCGATGTCAATCGTCCGGGACGTCATCCTGACCGATTCTGTGATCGGCCCGGCTGATGTGATCGTGTCAATCAGCCTTAATTGTTTTCCATAATTACAAGATTAATTTAGGTATAATTGGGATACATCATCCTGGACGATGTTTTGATTATCCTGGCCGATATCTTAAAATAAATAATACCTAAATTGATCATGGTGGATGATTCTTTCTAATTTGAGCCTATTGTCCTGGCTGATACAAGTATCGTCCAGGCCGATCGTCTTAATAATGGATTCCTTAATGAGGATGATGCCCTAATTAGTTATTCTATTTTTTGAACCAATCATCTAGTCGGATATAAATATCATCCGAGACAATGTTACCAAAAATAGTAAACTCTAGGGAACATACATAAAATCTTCCAAGGTGTTTGTGTGCAAAGCTATATAGCATCAGGAGCCACACTAATTACAATAGACTCAAGAAAGGAAAAAAGGTACAAGCTGACTCAGACCTAGTCTATCCAATTATGAGTTGGTTCCAAATTACAGTCTGATCTTCTGGACCTAAAATGTAAGTAGATAAGGTAGTTGTAGAGAAATAAGAGTGTTTACTATCATCAAAATCATAATTCATGAAAATAGATCCGTAACTTAGTTTTCTTTGCATATCAAGACATAAGATGTAAAACATGCTAGGTTCTTAAAGGAATGATATAACTATGAGAGGCTTGAAAATGTCCTTTTCAACCCAATGAGCTTGATAGAGATCTATAAATGCATATTATCAAATTAACATAATAATTAAGAATTTCATTAGTAAAGATACAAAATTTACATTCATTAATCCAAAACACTATTCAAAAATTATATACATTATTTTGTTATTTTTATTTAGTAATTGAATCTCTTAAATAATTTTTTTTTATAAAAGTAGGATGATTTTTTATTAGAGTAAGCAATAGTAATTATTTGTTGGAAAGCATACTTTCTCGTGGGTTTGAAACTCCACTATATCACTTTATTACTTGATTCAGCACATATATCTAGCCATATTAAGTGATGTTTGTTAACTTATATCAATGAAAATCTAAAAGTTATTTAATGAAGATAGAGATGTAATCGTATATTTTTAGAATTAAGTATTAAACTCCATCGCAGTCCCTTCCCCTTCAGGAAGTCATTCCCAAATGAACAAATTTAAATGGTTAGATCAAGACAATACTTTGGATCACATTACTCAATCAACCAGAGTTCAAAAGTAAACGATGTCACTAACTTTAGGCAAGCATTGAGAAATTAATTTTTTTTTAGTTTTAGTATAACTTTTATGTCCCAATCTTATTATTCAAACCTAATTCATTTCAAAAATATCAAAAAACTCTGGAAATTTTATTTATTGAGATTTTCCTTCAAAAATAGTATATATCATTATATCTCTTGAGATATTAACCATTTATAGGTACCATGGGAAATCTCCTTTACCATCAACCAGCTCAAGGAACCTCTTTGGTAGATATTCTCATTCATGATTATATATTTTCCTGTCGGTTCAAATATACAATCCAGCTCTTGATGGGCTAAAATGGGTCTTCATAGAACCATGACCAAGTTTCCTACCATTTTTTTTTAGAATTGTAATTTGCATTAAGAAAAAAAAACTGTTACAAACTACACGTGATAAAAATCCCAAGACATTCCTTTTTTAACAAAGAAAGGAAAGAAGAAGGAAAATTATCATCACTAACATTCTCGCAAAAAAATTAAAAATAGAAAAATTGGCACATAAATCAGCCAAATTATTACATTCTGTAAGAGTAAATTGGAATAAAACATGATTAAAATCATTTAAAAATAGCACTTATTTCATTAACAAATTTTTTGTATGCCATTTGGAAAGTTTCATGGTATTCTAAACCAAATTTATAATGTTGAGATTATCACTTTCTATTATGTTACCTTTATATTCAAACATCCATTCTTCAACCATCTTCCTTAAAGAATAAAGAGCTAAAAGCTCCAATTGAGAGATATCCCAATGCATTGTTTTGATTCCAAAAACAAGCAAAAATCTACAATTAGGATCTATAGAAACCTCTATGATTTCTGCCTTACTGCACAATAGAATAGATGCAACAATATTAACTTTAATCCATTCAGGTGGTGGAGGGTTCCAAAATATATAGTGCAGCTATAAAAGCTGGTTAACTCCCCATTATGCAATGATAGAATTAAAGTGAGGCAGAATATAACAACTAAGAACAGTAGACCAAATTAACAACAGCTCCTCGATGTTTCGTTGTATTCATATTTCTCCAAGAATAATAAACTATTGTACAATAAATTCTAGAAGTATTGAGATTACTGGATTTTTTTTTGCATCTAAGTACAACATTCATGAAAAGAAAAATTAAAAAAGGATTTGAATAGCCCAACTATTTAGTTTGATAATAATCTCATGCAACTCCTTGCATTCTACTAAAATATGTTGAGAATTTTAATTGCCTAGTACCCTTTAAGACAAACTGGAATTTTTATTTATTAGATACTCTTTTGTTATAATAACATTACTACAAAATCCCCACCAAAACATATCCATATGAGATTTATGATGCAATTTCCTTAACCATCTCGAATAACCATAATCATTAGAATAAATTTGGCAATAAATGCTAGTGGCATAATTATTTTACCTAAAATTAAAATCATAAGTTCAAGTTGATCTATAGAAAACTTTTGATAAATTTGAATTTCCTGAATGAGTTTAAGAAAATGATCTCCCAAGAACTTTTTAATACATCCTCACTCCATTTCCCATTAGACAAAAATTTTCCAACCGTCTGATTTAGTAATTTGTGATCCATAGTAGTTGTCGGCCATCTATCATAGCATTTCTCAAGAATCTGTACATCTTTAACACATTAACTAATTTATAGACAACATCCATCTAATAATAGAATGAATATATTTAGCTCCATCATTTATAATTGTCAATGTTGAAGAGGAGCGCCATTTTATTTCAGCATTCCACATATCTTTACCATATTTAGCATTTAAGTTTTGATTTACAAAGGCTCAAGTTTGCAAATAAAATTCCATGCCAATATGGCCTTTAACAGTCCAACTTTATCCATAAAAGAATGAAGAATGAGACCTACTACCTTCGTTGGCTTACAATGCTCCTACTAAGCCATAAAATGAAGACCTTGTCTTCCATTATCTTTATGACAAATAAAGTTTATGCACATCCGATCTAAATCATTCTGCACTCCAATAGGAACTAATGAATGCGTAGATAAAAAAACTTGGAGTGAAAGAAAATCTAGTTTTATAAAAATTATTCTACCAGTAATAGAAATAAATATATTTCCCAAGCATCAACTTATTTAGTGCATTATCCATTATATTTTGAAATCTAAAACCACAAGTGTTCTCAAGGCAATATTCACAACTAGATAAATTAGTTCTTTGAGAATTTTGAATCCTTATATTTTAGATCTCAAAATTTTTCTCCTTAATAACATTCCCAAAAATCATCAAGGATTTTTCCTTATTAACTTTCTTCCCTTAATAACAATAAAATAGGTAAACAATCTTTTTAAACTCCTTAAATATTTTGGTAGTTGTTTCAACACATTATCAGTGTATAGAAGATGAGATTTTTGTGTGTATTTGGAGTAATTTTAAATCCATGCACCTCGCCTCTTTGATATAAAGCATTAGATAATAATTGTGAACACAAAATAAATAAGTAGGGAGATAAAGGACACCATTGTCTAAAGCCACTCCTCGATTCAATCCAACTAGAAGTCCTTCCATTAATCATAATAAAAAATCTAGGATTATTTACACATTCCATAACGATAATAGAAAAGATTATAGGAAACTAAAAAAAATTAAGAACTTTAAAGTAGACCATCCCATGTTCTCCTAAGATTGTTCCATGTCTATGTCAACAGTCATTAATCCTTTCGTAGCCTTAGAATATCTGAGATTATTGTTGTCCTCATTGGAAAGTAGCACATGATTTGACAAAGACCTTCATTGAACGAAAGAAGCTTGGTTCTCTAAATTGATTTTTGAAAGAAGAAAAAAGTTGTCTAATTACCAACATTCTTGTAACAACCTTATAAATGGTCTTACATGGACTTATTGGTCTATATTTAGAGGGATCCATAGGGGTTTTAACCTTTGGAAAGTGAAAAATTAAGGTGTCCTTCCAATATGGACACATCTTATCATATTTAAAAATATATTGATTGCACTCCAAATATCTTCCTTTATTAAACTCTAATAAGCATTGAAGATAAAAGTTGTGCTTCCATCGGCACCAAGTGATTTATTAATGCCCAAATGATTAAAAACTTACCTTAATTCTTCCCTATAAAATTCTACTTCTTAGTTTCTTACATGGAAGGTTATTATATTAATCATTTTGTCATGAACTTGAATCATTCTAGCTTTATATAACTTTAGATTTAGTTGAACCTACAACCACCTCTCTTTTAAATTTTTGAGCTCTTCCAACTAGAGCATAAGAATTTGTTCTTTTTTATTGTTTATTATGATGAACAAGGAAAGTAACAATACCTCTAAAGTTAGAAAAGCCTTTATTCTAAAGATTAAACTGAACAACATATATTGTGTTGAAGTTCTATATATGCTATGATATTCCCATAAGTCTTCATCTAACTTTTAATGCTATTGACACTTGCTATCATCTACGATTTTCTTTAAGATTTTTCCCATAGCTTTATTTAAGGTCTCATCTAATCAATTTGACCGTCGTGGGAAAAAGATAGTTGAGTATAACAAATATAATTTATAAGTTCTAACTAACTAATTTATTTTAGGGCTTCAAAATGATGGCCAATTGTCATATATTATTCAATGAGGATTTCCAAATTAATATATGATATATAATTAAAAAAAAATTAGAAGGTGATGTGCTTTATGTTCTTCTAAAAGTACTACTTTTCCTATTTTGGGAAAGAATATGTTGTTGCTAATTTGATCTTGTAACCTCTAGAAGATGGTGGATATATTAGACATAATTATATTTGTACCCTAGATTTTAAATGGCCATGAAGTTATTATTACATGAAGACTATTTGGTAATTTGTTTAGAACCACACCATGCATCTTACACAGATGACAATAATGGGAAATAGTCATACAATTTTCTATAATTTAAGGCCGATAATATCCAATCATTTAATCTTTATTTTCATTTTAAGGGCATACTAGTGAGCAGTACACAATTGACAATGTATTTCTTTTACTATATTATGGGCTTCTTATTTATTTAGACTATGCAACCACATTTGATCAAATTATCTTATGTACAATGTTTTGTTTACCAAGGTGTATGATAATAATTTTTTTTTTTTATTTGGTCAACAACTAATTTATCACAAGGATGTAGGGTATTATCTAATCAATCGATTCATAATCTATAATGAAAAAAAATTCACCTTGGCTAGGATTTTTTTATTTATGTATATATCTATAGGTGACAAGATCTTGATACCTTTTATCTCTACAAGAATTAATTCTTATTCTTGTCAAGCTAATTCCTAAGCATGCTTTACTAAGGCATCTTCCATGGAATTATTTTCATGTGGTATCCAATACAAAGTCACATTTAGAATCTAATCGATTAGCTTCATTCTATACTGATGCTATGGAATTAATTTTTTTTAGTACTTTATAAATTCTTGAAACATGATTTATGATAAGGTGCGGGTCTCCAAAGATCTTCACTTTTTCAGCATTAATTGATATTGCAAATTCTAAACTAGTTATCAATGCCTCACACTTAGCTTAATTATTCATATAGGGTTGTGTCAAATGATAAGATTAATACCTCAATCCTTTATTTGGATTGATAAACACTATACAAATTCCATCTTTCCCAATGGAATTATCTTATGGTTCTTTATATCTTTGATAAGATGAAGAAATAACAAAATATAACTTCTATGTAGATTATATAATTTCTTCTAATTTTATAATCTACTCATATGGTAGTTTGTCATTTACTAGATATTCATCTTGAATTGGATACATACTAGGAAATTTGTTAGTGCTTATCCCTTAACAACATGTAGAGGAATGAATGTAATATCAAATTCTAATAAAATCTCTTAACGTTAAGCTAATCTTGTTAACAATACTAGAGGAGTCATCAAATACTATAATGAATTTACTCGAGATATAAGTTTTAGTCCATGAGACTACAATGAATGCCTTAATGTTTTAGACATTATTTCTTAATTGAAGGGTTTTTTTTTTTTTGTCAGAAGCAACTATCTACTCATGTAATAAAGCACATTCTCTTTTCCTTCCTCATTAACATACGCTAATATTGTGCCAAGAGATTTGCTTAAAGCTATTGCAAAATGAATTAATGGCCTTCCATAATAGTTGTAACCAAAATTGGAGGATTAATTAGGTATTGTTTAGTATTAACAAAAACCTTTTGATATTTGTTGTCCCACTAGAAACAAAAATCTTTCATATAAAAGGCTTAAAAATGTTGACATCTTCCCGATAATTTTTATATGAATCTTCAGAGATATGCTAACTAATCTTGCATGGATCTCAATTGAATGAGATTTCTAGGTGGCAGCATTTCAAAGATTGTTTTCATTTAACTTGGATCAATTTCATCTATATCACACCACAAACCCTAGAAACATTCCTAAAGTAATTCTAAAGACATGCTTTAGAGGGTTCATTTAAGATTAAACTTGCTAAGCCATTCAAAAAAAATTCTCAAGTAATTAAAATTGTCATACCTTTTATGACTTTTAACAACAAGATCATCGATAAAATTTCCACCTACTGGTGGATAGGTTTGTTAAATATCCTCTTCATTTCAAGTAGATATGTTGCTCCAACTTTCTTTACTTCTATGGTTTGAATTGTGTATATTTTTAATCTTTAGTTGCTATTTAATTTGATTATAACTTGATGAAACAACCATAATGGAGAATATTATATTTGAGAAAGCAATTTCTTCCCTATGTCTGGTATAGGATGCAGAAACCTGTCTTTAAAACAAACTTTATTTAATTATCTAAAAGTAATATAAACATGAATTTCATGTTATTCATCTTTACTAGAAAAATGCTAGCTAAACAGGTTGAACATTTCTCTTCCCTGATGAAACCTGTTTCTATATGTTTCTTAACTTTAGTGATAACATTTTTTTAATTTTAAATTTCATTAGCAAAAGTCCCTTTTTTATAGTAACCATATATATTTATTTTTCTTATTTATGAATTGTACTATATGTAGACAATATGTAAATTCTTCATAACTCTAGGCAAAATAGTCTTAAAACATAAAGAGAAACTTGATAAATTTACTTGCCTCATCCTTATTCATTAGTGAACTTATGAAGATAAGATGCCCAAGTTTATTTTCTTTAGATTTAATCTCCTATTCAAGTTTTTTTTTTTTTTTTTTTTTTTTGGGGGGGGGGGGGGGGGGGGGGGAGGGGGGGAGATTATCCATAACTTATGAGTCATCCATATTATCTTAGGCTCCTAACTAAATTTAATTAAAATAATTAACATATGTTATTAAGAGACTATAAAATTCTAGATTATTTTATATAACTATGCAATACTCATCATCATCACAGGGACATTGGAGTACTGAAGCCAACACCTTCTCTAATCTTATATTTAATGAAATTTGTTCTCCACGAGTTCTCAAATTTTTAAGCTTCACCTCTAGTCAAAGTTGATGGTGTTAAACCTTTCTTAACAAAGATGTTTACACAATTTAAAAACATGTTAAAGGAAGTTCTATTATTTTAACAAAATATTGATAATCTAGGATTACAATGGTATTTAGACTTTTGCTGGTAGAGGGTATTAAGGTGTTTATTTTATAATATAGATTTAGAGAAGGAGTGACTTTAGCTATCAACTTAATTATATTATTTTAAGATAATAGGGTAATAATCACAATATATACATAATTATATAATATATCAATAGTATATTATCTTTATTACGTAATAAATTATATGGGCCATGGTCTTGTCATAACCTTCTTCTTAAAATTTTCAAACTTTTGTTGTTCAATTATATTCATACATTCTAAACCTTTTTTATTTTTCTAAAAAAATATAGGATTTATTCTTTAAACTGGATTCCAATTTGATCTGTATTATATGCATATTTATTGACATATAATCTGTTTTATTATCTTTTTCCATCCTCTACCTCACCCTCTAGATTGTTGAGTGATTCTTCTTTGTCATTTTGAAGGAGGGGTAGGACACCAATAAACATTTTGTGCATGATCAGTATATTTTTTTCTTTTACATGTTTTACTTTTCCTCTACTATTATTTTTTGTTTCTCTTGTTATTTAGCTAATTTAAAGTTTTTAGAGAAGATTGTTTTCTTTTTTGGTAGATAATATTTGGCATCTTCATATATACTTACTTCATGAATAAAGAATGGTTGGAAATCTCCCATGATATTGTGTTCTATACTCTTATGAGAGTAATTAACACACTAGTACATAGAGGAAGGAACAATTATTTATTATTGAAGCCTTGGTATACTTCAGAGATAATTAAAAGAACCCTCCAAATCTATAATGCAAAATTTAACTTTAGCTATAAGGTTGTCTACACCTAACCATAAGGTTATAGAATCCAAAGCCCTCTTACATTTTTCATAGACCCCTCATAACATCTTTTTATTATAGCTGAGATTGGGAGTATCCACCTTTAGGTATGCAAGAGTTATAAGAGTCATTATGTTGACGAATGCACACAGATCAATAAAGATACAAGAAAAGTTAAAAAATTTCAGCATTTATAGAAATATACAACGATAATTTATGATATGCAGTTTTTTTTTTTTTTTGAAAATTGCAATTAGCATTAAAGAAAGGAAACTAATTACAAGAAATAGAAACCTCACATTCCTTCTTTAACAAGCTAGACAATTTAGAAGGAATGTCGGCAAACGAGTAACTATCAAAGCAAAAATCATTGCTTAAAGCTAAAGTAGCACAACTATCCGCTACTTTATTACAATCTCTATGAATATGATTAAAAAATACCTTATTGAAATCATTGAGGAATAAGAGATCTTTATCATACCTTGTGCTTAAGTTCCATTTAAGCTTATTAAAAGAATTTTGAATAAAGTTGATGATATTTATGTTGTCACCTTCAATGATCACGCCTTTAGCTTCCAACATCAAAGGTTGTATGAATTCCTTTATATTTAAAACAACATCTAATTCAAGTTGAGAAATATCCCAATGAAGTTTCTTCTTTCTGAATGCCAACTATAGCCTTCCTTTGTGGTATCTAAATGCACCTCCAATTCCGGCTGGATTTGTCTTCAATAATGATGCATCAAAATTTATTTTGATCCAATCTAGCGGTGGACGGTACCAAGCATTAGTAAAACCCCTTAAGAGATTAGCACCCTAGTTATCTAGATTTGGGAAGAATGTCTGCTTTGCCAAAAATAGAACATTTGCTGCTACAAAAGTACTAGAAGTGACGGAATTACCATGAACTAGGTCATTTATGTTTTTCCAAGATAGAAAAATTGTTGTAAGGTAAATTTTTACCATGTTTGGGAAACGAGATGAATGGCTTCATAGTTCTTTGTTGACCTTATTTTTGTATGAGGTCACTAAGGCCCTTCCAAACCCCAGATCAATTCTAGGTCCTAGGATCCTCTCTAGAGTTTAAGATTCTTTCCTAGAGCCAGACCTTAGGGCCTACTCTAGAGCTTAAGATTCTTTTCTAGATCCATGACCTTAGGGCCTACTCTAGAGCTTAGGATTCTTCCAAAATCCAAATTCTAGAGCCCCTCTAGATCCTAGATCTTAGAATTCTTCTAAACCCTTTGATCAACTCCAACCTTAAATCAATCCCTACCTTTGATCAACTCCAACCTCAAATTAATTCCTACCCTTGATCAATTCAAATCTCAAACTTCTTTCAATTCAAACCCAAATTAATTCAAGCTTCAAACACATCCAAACTTTGATCCAATCAACTTGAGAATCCAAACTTCAATCTAGACTTTGATCCCACCTTTAATCTAGTTTTGACCTTATCCATCCATTAACAATCACAACATGATTGTAAATGATTTGGATATTTTAATATTAATCATTCAAACTTGAAATCCATTCCAAATCCAGACTCAAATCCAAAGTCTTAAGGCCCTGTCCTAAAGACCTTTTTCAAGGATTTTTCAAACATTTCAAAACCCAGTCAAATGATATCTAATTTAGAGCCTATCACTTGCAAAGTGATAAGACATGTCTCTAGAGGTTACCCTCCAATTTTGTGCCCATTCTGAGGTCCCTAACCCCAGAATCTAAATTAAAATCCAAAGGCTGTAAAACCTTCAAATATTTATAGCCTATGCCATTTGACCTAACACCTTGAAAATTTTGATCTTGGAGCCCTCATCAAAGCCTCCAATCACTTCCAGACCCTTGATTGTAACTCATTGAGCAGTAAACTGCATTTTTTTAGGCCCATTTTTAACCCTAGTTGACCAATGGGTCAAAATTGACCAAAATACCCCGGTGGGGATTTCAAATGCCCATTTCAATCCAAATCAACTCCAAATTCTTTGAAACCACTTTCAACAAGTTTCAAATATCAAACCAAACTTGTTGAACTTGAACCCAGACCTTGGGTCAACCTGGTTGACCAAGTCAACCAAATTTGACCCATTTACCATACACCCCTTCTCTTTCAAACCTTTGAATCAAGTCCATTCCAAGTCCTTTTGAATGTAAGGGATGACCCCTTGGGTACCCAAGAGACCTCTCTTGGAGACCCAAGCCTTGGGCTCACTTGGGTTAGTTATTTAGCTTGACCCAAGTGACCAAAGAGATGTCTCCCTTGAGCCATCTCTTAACCTTAATCAAATTGAATCCAAATCAAGGTGTCATTGGGTTCCCATTGACCCAATACACCTTCCTTGACCAGCCCAACCCTTGGGCTCACTTGGGTCAAGAGTTAGGCTAATCCAAAGTGCCCAAGATCACATAGGATTGAGCCAATTCTTAACCTAAGCCCAATTGAACTTGATCAATACCTCCCATAGGTGGCCCTAGGTCCAACACACCTCCTCCAGCCAGCCCATGCTCTGGGCTAACCTGGGTCAGGTTTTAGGCTAACCCAAAGTAGCCAAAAACACATGGACCCGAGCCATCTTCCAACTTAGATCAAATTGGACCCAATTGCCACTTGCATTGGAACCACAAGACCCAGACACACTTCCCACCTTAAGCCCAAGGTCTGGCCTGAGCTGGGTTGAGCCCAAATCAACCCGAACCGAGCATATTTGGATCAACCTGAGCCATTTTTTAACCCAGACCAAGTTGAATCCAATTTCCACTTGCATTGTGTGCACCAGACCCAGACCTATCTCCCATACCAAACCCAGGGTCTGACCTGACCTGGATCGACCTCAATTCGACTCGAACCGAGCAGGTTTGGGTCAAACCCAGCCACCAGTTCAATCCAGACATCCCCAGGCCAAATTGACTCCACCCTTGACTCTAGTATGTCCCCATCGGCCTCCCCCAGTCAACCCGACCAGAACCAGGGCTGGCGGTGGTCGTAACTAATGGAAAATGAGTTCCGGTGGTCCCCTCAGACAACTCCTTGATTAAAGCTGCTGCCCGCCGGTCTGATCCCCACGACCTCCCTACGACGTCGCCATCTTCCACCTGGCAGCAATTCGAGCCCCCTCCAGCTCAACCTCGGCCGTCTATGCTTGTGAAAGGTGGCCGAATAGACTTGAGTTCCCCAGACCATGAAAAGCATCCTCAATCGCTTGAGATCATTTTCCAGAGCTCCTGCGACCTCCCGAGCTCTCTCTTCGAGCTCCCAGATCGATCCCTTCACCCGTTCGAGCGACTGCCCGTGAAAGCTTTCGGCATCCTGCTCGAAGTCGCACCTCCGGCCTGTTGAGTCTAGTAATTAGGTTGTTAAGCCTAAGTAAATGTCCCACGGCTACCAAGAGGGGGGTGAATTGGTAGTTTTAAAATTTTAAACCCTCTAATGATAAAGTTGAACCGAAATAAAATTTTCTTTTAAAGTTTGTAGAAAAATGTTTTTCAACCACAGAGTTGTTAAAACTGAAAATTAAAAATGCGGAAACGTAAAAGCAATAAAGTAAATGACACCAGATTTATAGTGGTTCGGTCTATAACCAGACCTACATCCACTCCTCAGAGGCACCCTCTGAGTATTGCACTAATACCACAAAGTGACTCTCCTTTAGCACCCACAGCAAGGCGGAGAAGCCTGTACAAAACACTCTTTTCACCACTCCCCGGTGCGGCAGAGAACCGTCGTCCTTTTACACAATCCACAGTGCTGGCAGAGAACCGTCGTCCTTTCACACTCTCCTAGTGTGGGCAGAGAACCGTTGTCCTTTCACACTCTCCTAGTGTGGGCAGAGAACCCTACGGCTGTTCACACTCTCCAAGTGTAGGCAGAGAACCTTCTTCCTTTTACACTCTCCTAGTGTAGGCAGAGAACCCACGTCTGTTCACACTCTCCAAGTGTCGGCAGAGAACCGGACCTTCTTGAATGATCTTCTCACAAGAATCTAGAAGGAAGAAAGAAAAGAGTGAAGAAATCCAATTTCACAAGTAGAGATTCTTACCTTAGCAATCCAAGTGAAGCCTTCTTGCTCCTATGGTAGGAATCCTCCTTTGAATGCTCTCTTCCACTCTCCCCTTGGCTATTCTCTCAATAGGCACGAAGATCAAATGACAAAAAGATTGGGTGGCAGTCTAATTTGGATTATTTATACAAAAGACATGAAAAACCGCCCAAAAACTGCAAATTTCCAATTCTGTACGCAGTGGATCGTCCCGTACGATCCTGGATCGTCCTGGACGATTTTACTTAAACGATCTGAAACGACCCAATTTGTATATGTGTACGAAATGACTTCGTACAGCTGATCGTCCTGTACGAACTAGGTTCGTCCAGTACGAACGGTTATTACAAGGTCGGTTCTAGAAACTGCTGAAAACTATCCTAAGTCGGTTTATCGTTTGGACGAAAATATGTTCGTCTGGACGAAAATTTTCCAGAGAGCCGATCGTCCTGGACGATTATTTATTTCGTCTGGACGAAAATTTTCCAGAGGACCAATCGCCGGGGACGATAATTTGGTTTCGTCTGGACGAAAAGTTTCCAGAGAGCTGATCGTCCGGTACGATAATTATTTTCGTCTGGACGAAATTTTTCCAGAGAGCTGGTCGCCTCGTACGATGGTAAAATTCGTATGGACGAAATTTTACAGAGAACCCATCGTCCGGTACGATATTAAAATTCGTCCTGGACGAATAGGACTTAGAAAAATTTTTCAAAGCAAGTTCCTATTCGTTCCAAGTGCTCTATAGGAGATAACTGACAGATCGTCCAGTACGATAAATATCGTCCTGTACGATCAGTATTGAATTTCATGATCTCCTAATTTGTGTGTGTGAGATTTTATTCACTCAATTACAATCACTCCCTTTCAAAATTAATTCAAAGAAAAGACAAACTTCAAATAAACAAAATATCATATGTTGAATTTGATTTGAAGGTTTCGTAGTCTGGAGTCTGATTTTCCTGAAATATTAGTACACACAAGAGCAAGTGCAAATCTTCTAAAATTGTTAGGAGATAACTATACATCTGAACAATAATGTTTGGAATCATCAAAACTACATAAGTTGCACAAATATAAATCATTCAAATAGCAACTATTCAAACAATCTCCCCCTTTTTGATGATGGCAAAACAATTATTATTAGTATGGTTTCAAGTTAAAACAAATCTCTTATCTCCTAAACTCCCCCTGAATTTATGAGTACATTAAAATAAGGAGGCATTAAAGAACAATATTTTTGTTTTTCAAAAATTTTAACAGAAAACACAAACCACACACAAATTACAAAAATTACAAAAACCCACAAACACAAACACAAACATAATAATTTCTCCCCCTTTTTGACAGCAACAAAAAGTGAAGAAGAAAAAGACAAGAAATGTAAATAATAATATGAAATTCATTGTTAAAATTTAATCTAAATTGTGATTTGACATAAGGTATGCAATTTTAAACTAAATATATTAGTTCAATCATAGAAATTCATAAAATTTATGAAATGATATAACATTGTAAGTAAGAAGAATTTATCAAAGACATGATTCGATTTAGACATTTTGATTATTGAAAATCATTACAAGTGAGATGTAAAAAAAATTCTATATTTCAAAGTTCAATAGAATATAAATGAACAGTAGATCAACTTGAATTAAGAGATTAAACGAATTTGGAAAGAAGAGAATTACCTCATGTGGTGCTTTGCACATCTTTTCAAAGTTTTGGAGCACATTTTTGTGCATTTTTCTTTGGTTGGGCTTATTTTGTGCCTCTTTTTCACTTTGCAAATTTTTGCGAATCCCTTTTGATTTTTGTACATTTGTACAATGTTCAAGAGTAATTTGACCAATTCTTTCCAAAATCTATAATCTAAGATTTCAAATATTTCAAGGTGCATAAATATCATTTGAGCATAGAAATACAAAATAAGAAAACATCAAAATTGTAATAATAATATTAACTTTTATGTACTCTAAATGAATAGACATGAATTTAAAAATTCTAAATACAACAAGTTATAAACAAATTATAAATTTAGAAAGTCTAGATTTTCTAATATAGATAATCTCATATTACAATCGAATTTAAGCACAATGTAGATTAAAAACAATATTAATGAAATTCATAAAGATTAGCCACATTTCAAAACAAATCTAAAACAAACAAACTTTCATTGATTAAAGAAAAATTACATAAAAACATTGAACTTAAACAAAAACATAACAACACAAAAAAATACAACAGACACACATAAAAAAAAAACTTCTACTGTTCTGGAGGAGGAGGAGGAGGAATGCCGCCAAAGAGGTTGAAGTAGGAGGCCATCAACATTACATTGGTATTTATTTCATGAACTTCATCTCTAATATTACCAATGTCATGTTGCTGCTGCGTAAGGTGAGCATCAAATTGATCAAACCTTTGATCAATGTGAGTCTCTAGTCTATCAAATCTCTCAATCAGATTCTGGTAATCTGATTGAGAAGCAGAAGCTTGCACTCCTTCTTCTTCTTCTTCTGAAGCACTGCCATGTGCTTTTTCTTTTTCTTTTTCCTCCTTGAAGAGCAGTCTGAATGATGCATCGTTGTAGTAAACTGGCTCTTCATATTCCTCATCAGGATGCACTATATTGTACTTCTTCTCCAAAATATAAGTAATCAAGTGCCCTAAAGAAATGTTCTTCTTCCTCTTCTGATCAGGATGTCCTATTTCTGAAAGCCCATAGATATGATCTAGGATGAGTTGGGCTTCATCAATAGGTTGTCTTTTCATGATTAAAAAAGTTAGACAAGAAAGGAGAGGAGTAATGTTAATCCTATCACCAGCTTTAGGAATAATTGAGGATCTAAGGATATGCTGGATGATTCGGGCATCTTGGGTCATACCGGCCACTCTAGCAACATGATTGTCAATTGCATTTTCTCTAATTACCCTATTGATTTCAAACCATTGGAAGGTGTTTTCTGATGCTAGGGTGTGGGCTCTATATCCTTCAGTTCTTAGGTTTAAAAATGCACCAAGGTCGTGCTTGGTGATCTCAACTTTTTTCTTAAAAACAAAAGAACTAATGATAGAGTGGTCAGAATTGAAACTCATGTTGGCTAGGAAGT
The DNA here is from genome assembly GCA_016618105.1 of Dendrobium huoshanense. Lineage (NCBI taxonomy): Eukaryota > Viridiplantae > Streptophyta > Magnoliopsida > Asparagales > Orchidaceae > Dendrobium > Dendrobium huoshanense. The sequence goes on along the minus strand of CM028359.1, from coordinate 40,140,133 downwards.
AATGGTAGGTTTGCTTATTATAGAAGTGGGCGAGAGAAAGAATGAACTGAAATTGGGTTGAGGCGAAGAGGTGCAATACCCGAAATTTCAACTCTGTTTGGATAAGAATGCGAGACGGAGTGATTTTTGCGGATGCAAAACGAGGAAAAGATTCCTCATTTGCCTTGGAAAGGAAGTTGTCTGGGGCATTCCTGTTAGGTTTCTTCACCAAAACTTTTTGTCTTTTGCTAGAGGAGGCCATAGTTGAGTTGATGTAGAAAGGGATTGAAAAAGATGTTTGAAAGTGTGATTTTCAAGTTTGAAAGCCTTCATATTTAAAGAAAAACGATATGTTCGTCCTGGACGAAAACATTCGTCCTGGACGAAAAATTATCGTTCGTCTGGACGAAGTAATTTCGTACAGACGATCCAATTCGTCCTAAATGTAACGGCTTTTCGTATTCAACACAACTTACGATGCGTCCCTTCGTACAGGATTTTTGACTTGACCGATCGTACATACGAAAAAATTTCGTACAGACAATCGAAAAGCGTTTCGTTTTAATGACTCTTAGAAACCGTCCCCTACAATGAATCGACACATGTTCGTACAGACGAAAAAAAATCGTACAGACGAAGTTCGTATTAAAAACTGTCTTATCCACTCAACCGCTGCATTCAATCGTCCCGACGTTTGAGAAAAAGAAAAAATTCGTACTGGACGATCAAAGATCGTACAGACGATCCAATAAAAAACTGCTCTCAAAACGGTTTAAATTCGCGCAAACTGTTTCTTTACACATCGTCCTGTACGAAAATATTTCGTCCTGGACGATTTCCTCCAAAAAAAAATTTTAATTTTAAATTTTTTAATTTTTTAACAAAATCAACAAAAACAATCAAAAACACAGAAAACATAAGACAAAATCATAAATCCAAAAACAATTCATTCAAAAACACACAAAATTCACAAAATCACAAAAACAAAACACAACAAGTATCAATGTTGCAAAGACATTTTGGTTAAGCATTCAAATCAATAACACCAAGCCTTGTTCTTAATGTACTGAAGGTATCAAAGGCTAAAGGTTTTGTAAAAATGTCTGCAAGTTGATTTTCAGTTGAAACATGAATGAGTTCAATTTCTCCTTTGGATACATGATCCCTTATGAAATGATGCCTTATATCGATGTGTTTGGTTCTAGAATGTTGAATAGGATTTTTGGAAATGCAAATAGCACTAGTATTGTCACAATAAATTGGAATAGTGCCTATAGTTAATCCTAAGTCAATCAACTGTTGTTTTAACCAAAGTACTTGTGCCACACAACTTCCTAATGCAATGTATTCTGCTTCTGCAGTAGATAGTGCCACTGAATTTTGTTTTCTACTAGACCATGAAACTAATGAATTTCCAATGAATTGACATGTTCCAGAAGTGCTTTTCCTATCCACTCTACAGCCTGCAAAGTCAGAATCTGAGTAACCAATAATTTCAAATGAAGAGCTAAACTTAGGATACCAAATTCCTAAGTTTTGAGTTCCTAAAAGATATCTTAAAATCCTTTTCACTGCTGTCAAATGTGATTCTTTTGGATCTGATTGAAATCTAGCACATAGGCAAACACTAAACATAATATCTGGTCGGCTAGCAGTCAAGTAAAGTAAAGATCCAATTATCCCTCTAAATTTCTTTTGATCAACAGATTTTCCCTTAAGGTCTTTATCCAACTGAACTGAAGAACTCATTGGTGTACTAACAGGTTTAGCATTGTCCATTTCATATTTTTTGAGGATGTCCTTAATATATTTGGTTTGACTAAGAAAAGTGCCTTCCTCAAGTTACTTAATGCTAAATCCTAGAAAGTAATTTAAATCTCCCATTAGACTCATTTCAAATTCACTACTCATTGTTTTAGAAAAATCATCACAAAGATGTTTATTTGAAGATCCAAAGATGATGTCATCCACATAAATTTGAACAATAAGTATATCCTTTCCAATTTTCCTTAAAAAGAGAGTTGTATCCACACTTCCTTTTTCAAAAGATCTTTCAAGTAGGAAGGTGCTTAACCTCTCATACCAAGCCCTAGGTGGCTGTTTCAATCCATATAATGCCTTTTTTAATTTGAAAACATGATTTGGAAATTTAGAATTTTCAAAACCTGGAGGTTGTTCTACAAAAACATCTTCTTCAATTACTCCAATTAAAAAGGCACTTTTGACATCCATTTGAAACAATTTAAAACCTTTAAAACAGGCAAAGGCTAGTAAAACCCTAATTGCTTCAAGTCTAGCTACAGGGGCAAAAGTTTCCTCAAAATCAATTCCTTCAATTTGATTATACCCCTTAGCTACTAATCTAGCCTTATTTCTAATGACTACTCCTGAGTCATTCATTTTATTCTTGAACACCCACTTGGTTCCAACAACACTTTGATCTTTTGGCCTTGTAGTTAGTTCCCAAACTTTATTTCTTACAAATTGATTCAACTCTTCTTGCATGGCCAATATCCAAAATTCATCTGAAAGTGCTTGATCAATGTTAGTGGGTTCAACAGTTGAAATAAAGGCTGAATGATTGACTTCCTTGTTTAATCCATGCCTAGTTCTAACACCCTCACTTGGTTCACCTATGATTAATTCCACATTTTCTTCCAAATTTAATCTATCAATCTTTTGGGAGTTTTCTTCAATTTCTTCTTCAACAACTTTTGGCTCTTCCATATTTCCATTTTCATCAAAAACAACATGTGTGGTTTCTTCAATGACTAAAGTTCTTTTGTTGAATACTCTATAAGATTTTCCAACACTTGAATATCCAACAAAAATTCCTTCATCTGATTTTGGATCAAATTTTCCTAAGGCAGATTTTCCATTATTATGTATGAACACCTTGCAACCAAATACATGCAAATGAGACAAATTTGGTGTTCTTCCTTTTAGCAACTCATAGGGTGTTTTATTCAAATTTGATCTCACATTCACCTTATTCAGAACATAGCATGCAGTGCTAACCGCCTCAGCCCAAAAATATCTAGGAAGTGAGTATTCTGCTAACATTGCTCGGGCGGCTTCTATTAATGTTCTGTTCTTTCTTTCAACTACTCCATTTTGTTGAGGAGTTCTAGGTGCAGAAAAATTGTGATCAATCCCCTTTTCTTTACAGAAATCTTCAAATCTTTCATTTTCAAATTCTCCTCCATGATCACTTTGTATAGAAATTATTTCACATCCTAGTTTTCTTTGTATCCAAGTTGAAAAATTTCTGAATTCCTCAAATGATTCACTCTTATGAAAAAGAAATTTAACCCAGGTGAATCTAGAAAAAAATCATCTACTATAACAAATCCATATACCTTTCCTCCTAGACTAACAGTGCTTACTGGTCCAAAAAGATCCATGTGTAGAATTTCTAAAGGTTTACTGGTCCTAAGATCTTTAATGGACTTAAAAGAGGACTTCACTTGTTTTCCTAATTGACATGCATCACACAGATGGTCCTTAGTAAAGTCTAGTTTAGGTATTCCTCTCACCAAATTCTTTTGGGTAATTTTTCTAAGATTTTTCATACTAGAATGACAAAGTCTCCTATGCCAAAGCCATGATTCATCAGAAACAGTTTTCAAACAAAAGGCAGTACGAGATTGAATACAATTTAAATCTAGCATGTAAACATTGTTCACCCTTTTTCCATTTAAAACAATTTTCCCATTTAGGCTAATTATGCAGCTAGTAGGTAAAAATTTTACATTATAGCCCTTATCACATAGCTGACTTATGCTAAGCAAATTATGTTTTAAGCCTTAAACTAATAAAACATTATCTATGAAAAAGTTTTTCAAATTTCCAATCATACCTGATCCAACCACTTTCTTTGTGGTATTATCTCCAAGTGTAACCTTGCCTCCACTCCTGGCTTCCAGCGTTATGAATTGAGCAGTATCTCCAGTCATGTGCTTAGAACATCCGCTGTCCAGGTACCATATACTCTCACGAGGTCTTGTGTGAGAGTATTCCTGCAAAATTCTCAAATGTTAGACCTGGGAACCCAAACTAGTTTGGGTTCACCTTTATGAAATTTATAATCAGATGCATGTGTGATATGTCTAGGTTTATGCATCTTAGTTCTCCACACCAAATTAGGTTTCATCTTTAAAGTGCAGGTGTGAGATATATGTCCCAAAAATCCATAATTGTTACATTTAACATTAGGAAAAATATTCCTATGTTTTCTTTCATATGATTGTCTTCTAAGGGATTTCATGAATTTAGGATAATACTTAGGATTTGTAAAATCTTCAAGTTTAGGGGGGTTCCTATTATCCTCGAGAGCTCTTATAGTAAGTTTGTAAAATGAATTCATTTCCTCCAAGATTCGATTTGTATAATTGACTCTATATGTCTTGTGCTCAGATTCATCCTTAAATTTCTCAAATTCTTTTTCAAGTTCAGCATAGGATGATCTTAAATTCTCAAAATTTTTATTCAAGTCATCATATTCATCAAGTAGTTTCATGTGGTTGCTATCAATTAAAGCATGATCTTTCCTAAGGATTTCTTGTTCCTTATTAAGCTCTTCCAATTCTAAAACTAAACTAGCATGCATCTTTTTAGTTTTCCTATATGCATCATGCATGTGTTCAGAAACTTCAAACAATTCATTATAAGTTAAATCACATACCTCTTCTTGATCTGATTGTTCAGCTTTATCTGCCATCAAGCAAAGGTTGGTGACTTCTTCTTCTTTTTCAGTCTCAGATGAGTCTGAAGCTGAGTCCGCCCAAAAAGCCTTTTGAAACTTCTTCTTGCCCTTCTTTACCATTGGTTTCTCCTCTACCTTCTCCTTGCTAGGAGTGGCTTTGAGTTTTGGACAATCAGTCTTTATATGACCTGGTTTCCTGCATTCATAACAAATCACTTCATTAGAAACCTTGCCATTTCTGTTATACTTACCTCTATTCCATTGCTGGCGTCTCTTCTGCTTCCTCTTTAAAAAGCTTTTGAATTGTCTAGTCATCAGTGCTATATCATCTTCATCCTCAGGTTGTGAATGTTCACTTTCTGACTCTTCCACATTTAGTGCAATATTCTTGTCCTTTCTTGGTTCACCTGCATCAATCTTTCTTTGACTTACTCCTTGCTCGTAAGCAATGAGTGAACCAAGAAGATTGTCAATAGAATAAATGTTCAGATCTTTTGACTCTGTAATTGCAGTAATTTTAGCATCGTATGCAGTAGGTAAACAACGAAGAATCTTATTAACCATTTCAGCATTAGTTAATTCCCTACCAAGTGCATGCAAAGAGGTGACAATTTGAGTGAATCTTGTGTACATGTCAGATATTGATTCATTAGGTTTCATGCGAAATAATTCGTAGTCATGTAACAAGATATTGAGTCTTGATTGCTTAACTTCATTTGTCCCTTCATAAGTAATACAAAGTCTATCCCATATGTCTTTTCCGCTTTTACAAGTGGAAACTCGCATGTAGTCTTCAGATTTTAAAGCACAAAAGAAACTATTTAAACATTTCGCATTTAATTGTGCTAAGTCACGTTCTTCTATAGTCCAATCTGCATAGGGTGTATCTACCCTAATTCCATCAACTAATCTAGTTGGTTTTGTGTAACCTTCCTGGACTAACATCCACATGCGATAATCAAGTGACTGTTAGAAAGTAGACATGCGTGTTTTCCAAAAATCAAAAGGAATATTGTCAAACAGTGGAGGTCTAGTGATAGAGTAACCCTCAGGTGTGTTTCGGTTTCCAAATGTAGCCATCTACGTTAATCAAAAAGTAGTTCAAACTTATGATTTTGAAACAATGCTCTGATACCACTTGTTGAGTCTAGTAATTAGGTTGTTAAGCCTAAGTAAATGTCCCACGGCTACCAAGAGGGGGGTGAATTGGTAGTTTTAAAATTTTAAACCCTCTTAATGATAAAGTTGAACCGAAATAAAATTTTCTTTTAAAGTTTGTAGAAAAATGTTTTTCAACCACAGAGTTGTTAAAACTGAAAATTAAAAATGCGGAAACGTAAAAGCAATAAAGTAAATGACACCAGATTTATAGTGGTTCGGTCTATAACCAGACCTACATCCACTCCTCAGAGGCACCCTCTGAGTATTGCACTAATACCACAAAGTGACTCTCCTTTAGCACCCACAGCAAGGCGGAGAAGCCTGTACAAAACACTCTTTTCACCACTCCCCGGTGCGGCAGAGAACCGTCGTCCTTTTACACAATCCACAGTGCTGGCAGAGAACCGTCGTCCTTACACACTCTCCTAGTGTGGGCAGAGAACCGTTGTCCTTTCACACTCTCCTAGTGTGGGCAGAGAACCCTACGGCTGTTCACACTCTCCAAGTGTAGGCAGAGAACCTTCTTCCTTTTACACTCTCCTAGTGTAGGCAGAGAACCCACGTCTGTTCACACTCTCCAAGTGTCGGCAGAGAACCGGACCTTCTTGAATGATCTTCTCACAAGAATCTAGAAGGAAGAAAGAAAAGAGTGAAGAAATCCAATTTCACAAGTAGAAATTCTTACCTTAGCAATCCAAGTGAAGCCTTCTTGCTCCTATGGTAGGAATCCTCCTTTGAATGCTCTCTTCCACTCTCCCCTTGGCTATTCTCTCAATAGGCACGAAGATCAAATGACAAAAAGATTGGGTGGCAGTCTAATTTGGACTATTTATAAAAAAGACTTGAAAAACCGCCCAAAAACTGCAAATTTCCAATTCTGTACGCAGTGGATCGTCCCGTACGATCCTGGATCGTCCTGGACGATTTTACTTAAACGATCTGAAACGACCCAATTTGTATATGTGTATGAAATGACTTCGTACAGCTGATCGTCCTGTACGAACTAGGTTTGTCCAGTACGAACGGTTATTACAAGGTCGGTTCTAGAAACTGCTGAAAACTGTCCTAAGTCGGTTTATCGTTTGGACGAAAATATGTTCGTCTGGACGAAAATTTTCCAGAGAGCCGATCGTCCTGGACGATTATTTATTTCGTCTGGACGAAAATTTTCCAGAGGACCAATCGCCGGGGACGATAATTTGGTTTCGTCTGGACGAAAATTTTCCAGAGAGCTGATCGTCCGGTACGATAATTATTTTCGTCTGGACGAAATTTTTCCAGAGAGCTGGTCGCCTCGTACGATGGTAAAATTTGTATGGACGAAATTTTACAGAGAACCCATCGTCCGGTACGATATTAAAATTCGTCCTGGACGAATAGGACTTAGAAAAATTTTTCAAAGCAAGTTCCTATTCGTTCCAAGTGCTCTATAGGAGATAACTGACAGATCGTCCAGTACGATAAATATCGTCCTGTACGATCAGTATTGAATTTCATGATCTCCTAATTTGTGTGTGTGAGATTTTATTCACTCAATTACAATCACTCCCTTTCAAAATTAATTCAAAGAAAAGACAAACTTCAAATAAACAAAATATCATATGTTGAATTTGATTTGAAGTTTTCGTAGTCTGGAGTCTGATTTTCCTGAAATATTAGTACACACAAGAGCAAGTGCAAATCTTCTAAAATTGTTAGGAGATAACTATACATCTGAACAATAATGTTTGGAATCATCAAAACTACATAAGTTACACAAATATAAATCATTCAAATAGCAACTATTCAAACACGGCCGTCCTTCGATCTCGACGTTTAAAGGAGATCAGTTCTCCATCGTCCCCTGAAGCTTCCTAATAGAGAAGCTCGTTCGTTGAGACTTTCTCTGCGGTAATCCGCTCATCCTGAGCTCCCTAACTAGGTTGTCCGGTCAAGTGTAAAGGAAACCTTCACCCCAACGGATCTCCACCGTTGGATTGAAGGTTTCCACTATCCTGATCCTCCCTGTGAAATTTCATTGGAGTTCATCGGCGGGATCGCCCAGATCACGCCGGAGAAGCTCCACGGTCTCGGATACGAGCGAGAGGTTGAAGACATAATCTCAGCCGGTTATTCCGATCAACTGCTCAGATTAGATCCGGCGGTATCGGATCGCATTTAATCCCAGCCGTCCGATCCGCCATCCGACGATTGTGGTTAATCGGACCTTTAACAGTTAGCACCAATGATTGCCCAACCAATCAGCGCGCGGCGCGTGTAAAGGGATGCTGACTATGTAATGGCCGAATTAATAATTCAAGAAATTCAAGGGAACTTCAAAAAATCATAACTCCCTCCAAACTTGTCCAAATTAGGTGTTCTTAGGCTCATTGGTAAGGTCTTAGGGGGATCTACAAATGCCCTATGGTTCCAGGCCCTGGTTAGGTCAGTGTTAAATTTAATTTCAGTTTGAGCATTTTATCAATTTCTTTAATTAATCTTTAAATACAAGTCCACCAGGCCTAGAATTTTGGGAGATCAAAATTGAACATGTTTTTGACATGTTCAAATTTTATCTTCTCTTTTAAGATGTTCAAGGGCATTTTCCCCAAATTTTGAGTTCAAGGGTCATGGTTTGACCCTTATCTTCAAAATGGGGTATAGACCTATCCAATGGGATTTAGGGTGTGATTCTTTGTGTGATGATGACGTGTAGGGTAAGAAGTGTAGAGCCACTGATTTTGCCCCAATCCAAGCTTAGGATAGATCCCTATAGTGACTTGAAGGTGACTTAGAGTTCACCTTGGGTGGTTTAGTTAACCACTTTATAGTGCTCCATTTAAGCTTAAATTTTGTGGGTTTAGTCCTTAGGGTTTGGTGATCCAATGGTCCAAATTTCATCAAATTTGGAGTTGATTTGGTTCCCCAAGTAGGAGCCTAAAAAATTCCTCTTAGAAGTGGCCTATTAACCCTAATTAATTAATAATGAACTATCTTTAACTCATAAAATCTATTAAAATGTTTATAATTGTTCCTAATTAATCCCTAGATCATTGAGAATTGAAACCCCCTTGAATTAGCTTCTAGATTTGGCTTAATTTAGTCTTTAGGTAAGATCAAGGGTTAATTAGTTTTAATTAATTAAAAATTATTAAAAATCCCAAAAAATCTTTAAACATTTGCTGATCTCTCCTTATATTATTTCTGATCTTTGGAGTTGATCTCAAGAAGTTTAAGACTCATTTGGGTTTCAAATCATTAAAAGATTCCTTAATTAAAATAATTTAATAATTCAAATAAATACCTAAACTTCTAAAATTTATAATTAATTATAGAAAATCCCAAATCACTAAAACTCAATGGAAAATGACTTCAATTAGAATGTAGTGTTCTTTAAAAATATTAAACCTCCATAATCTGGTCAAAGTCAAGGAGTCAACATTTTAGGTTAACTTTAGGTTAGAATCGGGCCCAAACTTCTAAAAATCATAACTTTTCATATAGAACTCCAAATTGAAAGTACCACCAATCTAAAAACTCATAATTTGTTCTAGTATTTATTAAAAATCTGAAACGATTAAAATTAATTCTAATTTTAAAAGTCAAATTTTTACCCCTTAGTTAACATATCCGGATAACCTCCAAAACTTATTAACTCCCCCAAACTCCAGAATTTCCTTAATAGGATAATAAAATTCTCAACAAACATATTAAAATCAGTAACTAACTCCCTTTAATATCAATCCACTCCTTTAATTCCAACCAATTTAAATAACTTAATCAACCCTGATTGCTACTGGGTAACCCGGGCCTACGAGGCTATTAGCTTAGCCCCAAGGAAGGTGAAATAAACTTCACGGCCTCGGTGTGAAACAAAGGTAGTAATCAATTAAATTTTAAAATATGTTTAATTAAAAATCTTAATCTATCAATACTTAAATTTTAATCTAAATCCCCTTCTAAGTCTTAACAAATTCAAAACTATTCTAGACAACTTTAACTAATCACCCACTTTAGGACCTACCCTAGCCACACGACCTTTTACACACACATTAGATGATGTGCTAGGACAACCAACTCTAGACCTAGGTTAGGCCGGTGTTTACTTTACTGCTGTGTGCCGGATTTTTTGTGGTTTTCACTGCATGTTGTGGATGAAATTGATTTGCTGTGTCTGCTTACTTTTTTTGCACTCTGTGGATGGATTGATGTGTTTGGCGATTAGATTACCCTTAGGGTAGGTACGATCTGGATGTTCACACAGTTTTCTGCAGGTGGCCACGCTCATGCAGGGCAATAAAAGGGGGCTAAATCAATAAAAATATTAATTGCTATAAATGCTTGCACAGGTGCTTCAGCTGCTAAAGCCCCCAAATAAAAGGAGCGTGGCCAGTGTGTTTACATTCTTTTCTGCACAAATATAACTGCTTGGGAATAATTGCTTTTCATTTATTAACTACTTAGGATAACCTGCAGGTGAGTCTAGATTTTATTTTCAAATAAATGAAATTTGTGCAATTGTCAAGTGTTGTGAAAGTTAATTTTGAGTTGGGATATATAGGTCAAAAGTTTGGATTCCAAAGAAGAAAGGATGCCCCTGTGGGAAACATTCCTTGTCCATTTGGGAATCAAAATTTGGATCATACCTCTTCTATACCCAAAGAGCAAAGAGTGGCCTTCCCTTTTGAAAGGAAGTGCCCTCTTATCCATTTGGGTAGTTCACCACGAAGAATCCGAGGAGTTTGGTGAAAAGGAGTTCAAAGAAGAACAAGATTGAAGACTTGAAGATTGAGAATATCCTACTCAAAATTATTAGCGTCATTACTAGGTTTAGAATCCGGGATGTTGTTAGTGGTGCCCGTCCACTTTACCTTCTGCAAAATTCTGGTTTGTAATAAGCAAGGCAACTTTGCCTATGAACATTTATTAATTAGTTAATTTATATTTGATGTGATTAATTAATTGCCTCTAGGACTGCCTGCTTTTCATAGTTTTTTGGCGATTGTGTGCCGCTTTTATTTTCGCCTAGATACGTGAGACTCGTGAGGGTGTGAAAGTTTTCTACTTGAAATCTTAAATGTCTAAAATTTTAGTAAGTCTAAATAACATAGAAAGATAACAAATCTAGAGAATTAGCCGGGGATCGACTCTAGGGTCGCATGCATATTTCTGCATTATTCTTTCCTTGCTTTAGACCCTTCCCCGCCTGCGGGTAGAGTCCGGATAGTCTGACCTATGAGGACGAGGTGCCGGATCTGGGGAAGTCCAGTCTTCTAAAAAAATTATTTTCTAAGCCTGCTTTTAAAAATTTTAAGCATATTTGATTTGGAAGTTGTCGACCAGCATGCATTGCATTAGATACAAATTAAAAGAGTCAAGATTTTAATTGCATCAATTTTAGCATTTTAGCACCCAACATAAGTCGAAGGGGCCAATTAGGAAAATTGCTAGATGTCGGCCCCAACTCTCCAAAACTTTAAGTACAATGTCCCAACCACTCTTTCATAAAAGACTGGACTCATCTCTTTTAAATCGATTAGGTGGTTAGCTGGCTCCCCAATCCAGGCCAGGGTAAGTCCAGGCATTGCATTGCATTAGTTAGGTTCAAATGACTGTGGTCCAGTGTCCAAAATAGATTTAGGATCTGGGGCAGATATTTTATCATAAGACCCCAAATTTTGGGAGTATAATCCCAAATTTCTAATAAGATGCTCAGCTTCAATTAAAAGTTTTCTTTCAATCCTAAGACATAAAGCCCAATACTTAGATAAAGTTGGGACACTTCCAGATCGTTCTGGAATCTCAAAAAGTCCCCTACCTTTCTTCCCCTGACTCTATTAATAAATGTTTAATCTCAATCCATTCCCTCTTGATTTTCCAAAAAATATCATTCGTCTTTGATATCACTCTTAGAAAATCTAACAAAATTTCATTATTATTTTAATAGAGAGTTTTCGTAGGGGATCCTGTCTCCCTACGATGTAATTAACAACGAGGGCTTGCGCTCGTAGGAGATTTAGAATCACACGCACCTGATTTCAAAATTAATCTTTTTTAAATTTTCTTAGATTTCTTTGAGAAAAGTTAAGGGATGATCGGTGTTATTGTATCAGAAGAATTATCATTGAAAGGTGTCATCTCCTTTCAGGGAGGTACATCCTTCTTTGATAAGGCTTCGGATATAAATTCGATGATCATACTTCTTGGATATCATAACTGGATATTTAGTTGAACTTTACCTTGTCCCCTATGGGCCATATAAAGTTCTCCTTAGAATCTGGTCATGATATTCAAGATGAGTTTCGTAATTCTAAGTCTGAATACCGTTATGAAATTTTATTTTCGTCCTTCGGGGAGATATACTTTGTCTACCGAGTTGATTCGACTCTAGAATTAGAATCCAATTTCGATTTTAATATTCCCAAAGAAAGCTAATATTTTCAAAACATGTTTTCAAAATTCCACCAACAAAAAAATGGCACTCCCGGTGGGACAAATCTCTCTCTCCATCTCTAAAAAAAATGAAATTTTGTTTCATCGGTAGTCTTAACTACCTTCCTTCCATTGGTCCCTCAACCCATTTTTTCTTGGGGGAGTGTGGCCAACATCTAAAAACAAATTAAAACATTAAAAGAGAGGTTCTACCTCAAAAATTTGTTACGTGCTAACTTAATCGTCCTGATTTTGACCTTCTGCCCTGGGATTTCCTATGAGGCGACAATGTCAAACCAGGTCCCAAAATATTCTTTTTAAAATTATGATTAACAAATGTCACATTCAATATATCAATTTTTTGAATTGAAAGGAGTTAAAAAAAACCTTTGATTTTAAGAAGTTTCGAAGTATTTTTAGTCTTAACCCCTTTACTTGGGTTTGAGGGTTAGACTGTTTGCTTTACTTGGGTTATCTTCTTACAATTCCATAAGCCTTCGGGCAAGGGGAAACACTGTCCGTTGTGTTTTAGATTTTGTAGAAAAAACCCCTTTTAAAATCATTCAAAATTCAAATTCCCTTCAAAACATAGAAAACAAGTTAATAATAATTTTCTCCAAGTTCCAAACCTTCATATGTTACCACATACGACCATCTTATGGGCTAACATATGTTGACCTTTTGAGAAAACGCATCTTTTGGCATGTATCTCTTTATCTTCTTAACGTGTGTTGGGTGTTTTCTACCACTCAACATGTGTTGGAAGGTTGAGGCAATCCTAAAAGCCTTAAGTTTCAAGATAACAAATGCTTTTCCACTTCTCTTATAAGAAATCTAATTTCAATCCCCTCTTTAATTTTCAAAAAATTCAAATGGCTGGCCAATGGATCTTTTCTTTCGACCAAGAGTTATCCTCAATTGTTAATGACCAAGGGAGAACTATCATCTTTGGAATGGGATTCAGTACCCTTGAGCTCTCTATGGATGGACACCAGATTATTAGTTTGGATGCCAGTAAGGAAGTTCCCCCAGTGGTTGAGTTGATTGTGGGATCTGTACCTACCCTGCCAGTAATTAGTGATGACCAGAAATAGTCTGAGCCAGTTGTTGAGCCTCCCACTAAAGTCAAATCTATTTTTGAGGAAGGATCTAGTTCCAGACTTAACTTCTCCACTAAGAATCAAAAGAATAACTTTTTGAGGAGACTTAGGAAGAAGATTTCTAAGGCAAAGAGAATTATGCCTTTTAAGACTTTAGCTCAAGTAGAGTCTGAGGCTGAAGAGGAGCTACCTATTCCTGCTTCCTCTCCCCTTCTAAAAGGGAGCCGCTTTTACCCCATAGCTTCTGCTCAAGGGGAGGAGAGGATAGCTAGGATAGGCTGTTCCCGACCATGCCCGGTCGACTACTCGACTAAAAAGACTCCAAAGGAAAAGCATCTGCAGAAAACAAGGATTTTGAGAAACATAATTCATACATGTGCTGCAAAATCTGGGCAAACAAAGGAGCAGTACATGAAACAGTTGAAGGGAGTGATCTCTCATCGCTTCCAAAAAGAAGTGTTAAAAGAAGAGGCGTCTGAGGCAAAGAATTTGACTCCACAACCTGTTAGGAGAAATAAGAAGTATGTTAGACAGCCAGCCACTTCAGTACTAGTTGATGGATACCACTGGGCGCCACGCCCTCCTTCTTCCAAGACGGAGGGTATTGTGTTGACTGGGTCCGAGAGAGGCCGATACCCCCTTCCAAAGCTATAAAGTTGGCCTCGGTAGTTGTCAAACCTGAGGGGAATGAAACTCTAAAACATCTGGATATCAAGGGCAAGAGGCCCAAATCCCCTGAGAAGAAGTTTGTCCCAAAAAGGACTAAGTTGGAGAATTTACCACCGCCTCCAAGAACCCCAAAGTTCATTCTCCAACTCCAACGAGTCCCAGTTAAACCTCCTGCAATCTTGATTGAGTCGATGGATGTTCAACCTAGTTCTCCAGTTGTTGCAGTAGATAGCCCTCTTGCAGCCAGTCCAGTTCCTGATTCAGTTATGATTCCCGTTGATGATCCGGTTATTGATAGCATAGATTTATGTGTCATTCCTGGGCTTCCCACAAAGGAATCTGAGGGCCTTACCTTACCTGATGTAGGAGCTATTTCTCTACAAGCTCCTGCTTCACCTCCTGAGGTATGTGCCCCTCTCCCAGTAGAGAATGCCACTTTTCTGACTACCGATCTTGGGACAGTCGAGAAGGAAGGAATTGACCTAGATCTTGAGATAGAAGAAGAGCTAGTTACAGAGCCTTAACCTGATCCTAACCCAAAACTTATAGAAATCATTGCTCTCCTGGATTCTAAAGAATTATTCGATATGGCTAAGTACAAAGGATACTTGCCCCTCAATCCTAAGTCAATTGGGGATAGACTGGTCGAGGAGGTAGTTCAAGAAATAAGAAATATTTTGTTGAATAAAGAGGGAATTGCTTCTTTCGACCCAGACCTGGATGACCTCCTTGGAGAGGAAGATGATTACGTTGGTAGCATTTCCATGGTCGAAACTAGAGGGTAAAACAAAGAGGACGAACCTGGTAGGCGCCGGCTTGCTAGAGATGATGATCCCCATGTTGCTGAGTCTGATTCAGATGAGCTTTTAAGGGCTAAGGGTGAGGAGCACATTAAAGATTTGGAGAATCAGTTGACAACTATGATGTCACAAGTCAAAGAAATGCAAGAAAGATTTGATAAGTCAGAGAAGGATTCACTTAAGATTCAACAAACAGCTCGAGAGATTGTGAAAAGGGTTAGAAAGATAGAGTCTGGTTCCAAGCCTCCCGAGTCAACACCAGTGAACCCTCCTTGCCTACCAGAGGCATCTCCAGCAGCACCTACAGTTTCCCCTGTCCCTCCAACTCTGCCTCAGAAGGATATTAAGCAACTGATTGATGACCAGGTAAGGGAGGCCTTAGCCTTTTCGCAAGGAACCGCATCTATTCTGAAGGGTAGACCTTACCCCGAAGAATATGATTCAGTTCCTTACGCAAAAGGCTTTGTGCCACCAACTTTTAAAATTTTCACTGGAATAGAAAACTCGAGACAGCATCTGGCCCACTTCAGAGCAAGTTGTGCAATGCGGGAGGGTCAGATGCTCTACTATTTCGGCAATTTCTAAGTAGTCTATCCTGCATCGCTTTTGAATGGTACGTCGATTTTCCCAATGGTTCAATAAAAACCTTTAGCGATCTAGAAAACCTTTTCCTTAAAATATTTTCTGGAGCGCAACAACGAACTACTGTGGGCGATCTTGTTGTTGAGAAACAAAAGCCTGGAGAGTCTCTGGTTGAGTACATCTTGAGGTGGCAAAATCTCTCGATGAAGTGTGAACCCCAGTTGCAAGAGCAACATGCGGTGGATATCCTCCTTAAGAATATCCACGGCCCTGTTGCTTTTTTCCTGAAGGGTTTCACCATTAAAACTTTTGAAAAACTTCTTAATAAGGATAGCAATTTGCAGAAAGAGGCTCATAAAATGTCATTCCTACGAGAGCAGTCTGAAGATAAGAAAGGTCCTAGATTGGTTAAGAATTTTGATAAAAAGGTAGTAGTGTCCGCAGTTGACAAGGGAAAAAGTCCAATGGCTAGTCAGTCCAGTGTTCCTCCACCACCGCCACCACAGCCAGCTCAGAGACAGCCCTTTTAGGTCACTCCTCAGTACACCAGAGACCCTAACTTTGTCCCTTTTAGAGAGAGATTGGCAAAACCATATCCATTTAAGTGGGAATTAATCAGCTAAGAGGATTTCAAGAGTTTGTTAAAGAAACCAGATTTTCAGCTGCTAGAGGCCAGGAGGCCTGAAGATGAAAGTAAGATAGATGATCCCACGTATTGTCCATACCACCGGATGCTTAGTCACCCTCTTGAAGACTGTGTTGTGTTCAAAGATTGGCTTGAGAGGAACTACACCCAAGGTAATATCATAATTCCTAAGGAATACTTGGTCGATCTAGAGAAAGCTTCCATTAAAACTATTTCAGGTAACTCTCTTAACTCTCCTTGTCTTGTTGAAGATGGTTGAGATATTGCTTTATCCCGGGCACTTAAAAAGTTAATTAATAAGTCTTTTCATCTTTCTCAACAGCTGACTATGATAGCCTAGGCCCCAACGTGGAAGGTTGACCTGGACGCTTCGTAGGAGGATGTTGAGCCACTTTCCTCTCCAGTAGTCACAGGAACTACTATTAAGTGTTTAAAAGAGAGAGAAGTTGATTTTATAGATAGGAAGTGTGTAGATGAGAGATGTATTAGGATGGAGGATGGGGGTGTTAAAACCCTCTCCCCTCTTTTATTATCTGACTTTTACTTTGCCCCATCAAGGGTGAAGGGTCAGAAGATGAATTAAAAACATTCTTCTGCTTCTGTCTTGATGATTAACCATGAAAATGAAATGTAAGTTGATGACTCTCATGTTTTAAATCAAAGTTCTGTTGAAGAAAGTCTTAATATCAAAGAAATTGACCTTCCCGAATCAGCTATTCAAGAAGAGGTCGAATGTGAAGCTTTATAAAAAAGTGATTTCCCTCAAATTAATTTTCAAGGAAGTCCTATCTTGATAGAACTTTCAGATTCTGACTCGCTTTCGAGAAATGATGATCCAACGCCTATGGCGTGCGTAGACACTGCCCTCGTTTGCCCTCCCGAAGATATCGAGCAGGTACAACTCCGCGGCGGTAAAGTCTTACCCCCTAGGCTTTCCCCTCAGGAGAAAGGCAAGCAAATTCCCTTCGAAGATTTAAATCCAAATTCCCCTCAGCAATCAAAATTTCCTCTAATTCCTCCTAGTTTTGAGTCCGTCGTTCCTAAGGTTGATTACAACATTTTAGCCCATCTTAGGAAGTTGCCAGTAAAATTAAGTATTTATGATGCCCTCCTTCTCTCCAAAGAAATGAGGGAGTCTTTAATTAAAGCGCTTCTCGACCCTGAGATTTGCTTAACCCAGTTGGTTGCAACTTCAGAAGGTGAGGCATTCTATTTCAAAGAGGTTCCTGGAGTTACCTTTTCAGATGAAGATTTGCTCTTGAGAACTGCTGACCATAATTGTCCCCTTTACATTACTGTAGATGTGGGAAATTTTAAGTTATCAAGAGTCCTCGTTGATCCGGGTTCATCGGTCAACATAATGAACATAAAAACCCTCACATACCTCAGAGTTGATACTAGCAAGCTCTCAACTGATAAGTTGGTGCTTCGTGGGTTCAATGAAAAGGGCGAGAGGGCTTTAGGTTCAATCACTTTGCTCTTAGAAATAGGAGACTTGAAAACTGAAGCTAAGTTTCATATAATTGATTCGGCGACGTCCATTAATGCCCTTTTAGGTAGACCCTGGATTCATGAATATAGAATGGTTCCATCTACCCTTCACAAATGCATCAAGTACCAACGAGATGTCATTGAACACGTGATTAAGGGTGATCTGCAACTGTTTTCGATTCAAGAAATTGGGATCTACGAAGATGCTACATATTTTGTTCCAAAAGGGTCCTCGTCCCGCTCTAAGTTAGAGATCAAAATTGAGGAGAAATTGGTTGGGCAAAAGTCCAATCAAGAGAAAGAAAAAGAAAAGTTTACTGATCAAGAAATGATACAATTAAGTAGTGAAGACGACTCTGACATCATTGTCCTTAGGCCTCCAAACACATTACCTCAAAGAGGTGGGAGGATGGCCTTAAGGGCATGAGGTCGAGGCTGTGCTTCATCAGAGAGGAGAATAACACCTGTTTATATTGATTTGGAATTAGATTCCGACGTTGAGTCCAAAGATCAAGGTGTTGCTTTCTCCCTCAATTATAAAAATACAAATACTTCTCCAAAATTTGATCTCACCTTAGAAGAGGATAGTGACATTGAGGAAGATGTTGTAAA
Organism: Dendrobium huoshanense; assembly: GCA_016618105.1. Taxonomy (NCBI): domain Eukaryota; kingdom Viridiplantae; phylum Streptophyta; class Magnoliopsida; order Asparagales; family Orchidaceae; genus Dendrobium; species Dendrobium huoshanense. The sequence goes on along the minus strand of CM028359.1, from coordinate 40,121,977 downwards.
GGTGAAAAGTGACGAGCCTGAATTGACAATGTACGAAAATCTCAGTAGAAGGATTGAGGCCCTTTCTCTGACCCCACTGTCAGTTGGCAGGATTGCTGGGTTAGAAGTTAAAGTGGCCCCTAACTTGAACGGTGAAGTAAAGAAAGTCCATAAATTCTTTCCTGGCTCCTCCTCCGCAAGGGATGAAAGTGATATAACCCTTGAGGAGGCAGATTTTAATGAATTAATGGAATTACCTTTCGACTACTTCACTCTTTGTGTGAAAAATACTTTCTCCAAAGGTCCTGTACCATACCGATGGACTAAGGGTCAGGCTAGATACCATGAAAATATTTGGCAAGCAAAAAATAAGAATAATCCTACAAGTGGTATCGGCTTTGAAACTGTTAGTTCATTCGATGACGATGAGTATCGCCTAATGATAACTTACCATCTTGAATCACCAAATGTCCATACAGATCCTTTCTGTGCTCTTGATGGGCTCTATTTGGAGACTTTAGATGATCCCGATGACCTTCGAGTTTGGGATGCACCCCCTGAATTAGAAGAAAAAATTAAATCGACAGTCGATGAATTAAAAGAAATTAACCTGGGAACTGATGATGACCCCTGTCCAATCTTTATAAGTGCTCTACTGAGCAAGGGTGAAACCAAAGATTTGATTCAACTGTTGTCTGAGTTTAGGAATTTCTTTGCCTGGACATACGACGAAAAGCCAGGTTTACCTGCTGAGGTAGCGGTGCATAAACTTGGAGTTCGACACGATGCCATTCCTGTCAAACAAGCTCCTCGACACATGCTCTTAGAAATCAAGCAACAAGTCGTTTCTGAAGTTAAGAAATTGGCCGAAGCCGGGTTTATTCGAGAGGAACAATACCCCTCTTGGGTGGCTAGCGTCGTGCCAGTCCAAAATAAAAACGGTCAAATTCGGATTTGCGTCGATTATAGGGATCTGAAAAAGGCATGTCCTAAGGACGAGTTCCCTCTACCAATACCAGAACTCATGGTGGACATTGCCTCCTCACATGCCATTTTCTCATTCATGGATGGCTCGTCGGATTATAACCAAATCAAGATTGTCCCAGAAGATGAGAGAAATACTGCGTTCAAAACCTCTATTGGAATCTTTTGTTACAAGGTGATGTCATTTGGCTTAAAGAATGCCGGGGCAACCTACCAACGGGCCATGACCCGTATCTTTAACGACTTAATTCATAATCAAGTTGAGTGCTATATTGATGATTTAGTTGTCAAGAGCAAGGTCAAAGAGGCTCACCTGTATGATTTAAGAGTTATATTTGAGCGGTTGCGCCACTACAACTTGAAAATGAATCCCTTGAAGTGTTCCTTCGGCGTTACCTCAGGGAAATTCTTAGGATTCGTAATGAGGCATCGCGGAATTGAGATTGACCCTGCTAAAATTGAATCCATCTTAGCTATGCCACCTCCTAAGAGCCTTACCCAGCTAAGGTCTCTACAAGGTAGAGTGGCATATATTAGGAGGTTTATTTCTAATCTTTCCGTGAGATGTCAACCCTTTTCTGCCCTTGCAAAAAAAGACACTAAATTCGTATGGGACGAGAAGTGCCAAAATGCTTTCGATAACATTAAACAATACCTTTCTAACCCACCAGGTTTGGCAGCCCCAATTCTAGGAAAGCCGTTAATTTTCTACACTGCAGCCTTAGATGAGTCTTTAGGTGTCCTATTGGCTCAAGTCAATGACCAAGGAAAGGAGAATGCTCTCTATTACCTTAGTCGAAGACTTCTTCCTACTGAAATTCGATATCCGTCAATTGAAAAGCATTTTCTTGCTTTAGTTTTTGCAGCCCATAAACTGAGGCACTACATGCTCTCCCACTCAATCAGTTTGATTTCAAGAGTTAATCCTTTGTAGTATCTTATGACCCGACCTATCTTGTCAGGACGTTTAGCCCATTGGTCTATGATATTACTGCAATTTGAGATTACTTTCACTCCCCTTCGTGATGTGAAAGGACAAGCCGTTGCTGACTTTCTGGCAGCACACCCACTGCCGGTAGACTCTCCTCTGAACGATGATTTACCCGACAAACAAATCATGAGTTTGAGGGAATCTAATGAGGCCGTCTGGGAATTGTATTTTGATGGAGCAGCATCCTCCCGTATGAATGCGACCCAACAATCTATAATTCCTGGAAAGGTTGGAGTCGGTCTAATTTTTATAACACCAGAAAAAGGAATGATGCATTTCTCCTAACATTTATCGGAGTCCTGCACAAATAATCAAGCTGAATACGAAGCTCTGATAACCGGTTTGGAACTTGCAATTCTAATAGAAATTAAAGAGATTAAGATCTTTTAGAGATTCCCAATTGGTGATTAACCAAGTGATCGGAACCTATAAAGTCTTGAATCCTAATCTCCTAAGATACCACCAGTACACACTTCACTTGTTGGAACAGATTTCTACCGACACTTTGTATAGGGTTCCCCGTGGAAGTAACTCCGCAGTGGATGCCTTAGCAAAACTTGCAAAGGAATTTGCATGTCCTGAGGAGGATTCCATCCCTATAGAGATTCAGGGTCGTAAAGCCCTCTCTCTTATAGATTTGGAACACATTAGTAAGACTCCCCTTCAGATCATTTATGCCTCTTCGACAACCGACGAAGAAGGCAATTGGAGACGACCCTTAATCGACTACCTTAAAGAAGGGAAGCTTCCCCAGGATAAATCACTCTCCAACCAGATTAAGAAACGTGCCCTATCTTATGCACTAGTCAATAATTTACTGTACCGTCGGTCATTCGATCACATGTGGATGCGCTGTTTAGACCAGCGAGAAACCCTAAAGATTGTTAATGAAGTTCATTCAGGACTATGCGGTGCACATCAATCGGGTACAAAAATGAGATTGAAAATTAAAAGACTTGGATACTACTTGCCTACAATGATTGACGATTTCATGAATACTGCAAAGCACTGTCATCAATGTCATGTCCATGTTATGGTTTTGCATCAGCCGCCTAATGTGTTACACCCAACAATAGCCTTGTGGCCCTTCGAGAGTTGGGGCACATATATCATTGGGCCGATTGACCCCCCCTTCGCCAGAGGTCATCGTTTTATATTAACAGCGACTGATTACTTTTCAAAATGGGCGGAAGCAATTCCCCTACGCAATGTAACATCACACCATGTCTTAAAATTCTTTCGTGACCATATCGTATATCGATTCGACGTACCCCGCAGAATCATATTCGATAATGGGTCCGCATTCAAGTCTACAAAAATCAACAGTTTTATGAGATGCCATAATATTGATTGGAGATACTCGACGATCTATAACCCTCGGGCAAATGGATTAGCCGAGGCCTTCAAAAAAACCTTGGTATAAATTGTTAAAAATACCCTTGATGATAACAAACGATAGTGGGATGAGCGGTTGGTGGAAGCTCTGTGGGCTTATCATATTACTTATAGAACCCCGACCCAATCCACCCCGTTTGCACTAGTGTATAGATCTGAGGCCGTTTTACCCTTGGAAATACAAATCCCTTCGCTCAGGATTGCAGTTCAGAATAAGATTACAAATGAACAAAATGCAAAACTGTGGTTGGAAGAACTCGAAGGCCTTGAAGAGCGACGTCTCCAAGCTCAACAAAGTTTAGAGTTATATAAATCCCGTATGGTTCAAGCCCATGATAAGCTAGTGCATCCTAGGACCTTCCAAGCGGGAGACTTGGTGTTGGTCCTTCGGAGGCCTAACTTAGCCCATCAAAAATTGGGAGGCAAATTTGAACCCACTTGGGAAGGACCCTTCGTCATAGAGACTGTCTACGAAGGAGGCTCGTATCAGTTAGTAGATTGTAAAGGAAATCACCCAATGCTACCTGTCAATGGGTGTTTCCTTAAGAAATACTATGTTTGATGTAGCTCGTTTTGTCAATTAATGAAATTTTCCTTCTTGATTCGCAACCCGGTTCTTTCCTTTTTAAATTCTTTTACTTTTTAACGCTCTTCGCCTTCTCCTTAGGGTCGGACTGTCCCCTCCCTTAGAATCACACCCATTAGTGGTGGAGTACGCCCTCCGTGGCACCACCCTGGCATTTGACTTGGGGATTAGTGGTGGAGTACGCCCTTCGTGGCACCATGCTGATTCACACTTGGAGTACGCCCTTCGTGGCACCATCCTAGTTTGCCAGTTTCGGTCCTCTATGTGGTGCAAGTTTCCTCCCCACATGACCATTCGCTAGTGGTGGAATACGCCCTTCGTGGCACCATCCTAGTTTACCAGTTTTGGTCCTCTTTGTGGAGCAAGTTTCCTCCCCACATGACCATTCGCTAGTGGTGGAGTACGCCCTTCATGGAACCATCCTAGTTTGCCAGTTTTGGTCCGCTGTGTGGAGCAAGTTTCCTCCCCACATGACCATCCCAGTTAATTTTTCTATTAGGAGTAAGTCTTCTATCAGCATCCTATAGGCCTAAGGTTGGGTGATGCCCTTCCTTAGACCCAAGGCTAGGTATTCCCTACCTTGGTTTCCCAGTTGATCTGTCTATTAGGAGTAAGTCTTCTATCAGCATCCTGTAGACCTAAGGTTGGGTGATGCCCTTCCTTAGACCCAAAGCTAGGTATTCCCTAATTTGCTTTCCAGTTAATTTGCCTATTAGGAGTAAGTCTTCTATCAGCATCCTATAGGCCTAAGGTTGGGTGATGCCCTTCCTTAGACCCAAGGCTAGGTATTCCCTACCTTGGTTTCCCAGTTGATCTGTCTACTAGGAGTAAGTCTTCTATCAGTATCTTGTAGACCTAAGGTTGGGTGATGCCATTCCTTAGACCCAAAGCTAGGTATTCCCTACTTTGGTTTCCAGTTAATTTGCTTATTTGGAGTAAGTCTTCTATCAGCATCCTATAGGCCTAAAGTTGGGTGATGCCCTTCCTTAGACCCAAGGCTAGGTATTCCTTACCTTGGTTTCCCAGTTGATCTGTCTACTAGGAGTAAGTCTTCTATCAGCATCCTATAGACCTAAGGTTGGGTGATGTCCTTCCTTAGACCCAAAGCTAGGTATTCCCTACTTTGGTTTCAAATTAATTTTGTCTATTAGGAGTAAGTCTTCTATCAGCATCCTATAGGCCTAAGGTTGGGTGATGCCCTTCCTTAGACCAAAGGCTAGGTATTCACTACCTTGATTTCCCAGTTGATGTGTCTACTAGGAGTAAGTCTTCTACCAGCATCCTGTATACCTAAGGTTGGGTGATGCCCTTCCTTAGACCCAAGGCTAGGTATTCCCTACTTTGGTTTCCAGTTAATTTTCCTATTAGGAGTAAGTCTTCTATCAGCATCCTATAGGCCTAAGGTTGGGTGATGCCCTTCCTTAAACCCAAGGTTAGGTATTCCCTACTTTGGTTTCTCCAGTTCTCTTGACTAATAGGTGTAAGTCTTCTATTAGCATCCTATAGACCTAAGGTTAGGTGATGCCCTCCCTTACACTTTTAAGATTCTACTTCTATTCAGTCAACGCCAATGTGTGCAATAGAAGTTCTTTCTACCACACACATTGGGGGTCCATTTGTTGACCTCAGTTTTGTATGAGGTCACTAAGGCCCTTCCAAACCCCAGATCAATTCTAGGTCCTAGGATCCCCTCTAGAGTTTAAGATTTTTTCCTAGATACAGACCTTAGGGCCTACTCTAGAGCTTAAGATTCTTTTCTAGATCCAAGACCTTAGGGCCTACTCTAGAGCTTAGGATTATTCCATAATCCAAATTCTAGAGCCCGTCTAGATCTTAGATCTTAGAATTCTTCAAAACCCTTTGATCAACTCCAACCTTAAATCAATCCCTACCTTTGATCAACTCCAACCTCAAATTAATTCCTACACTTGATCAATTCAAATCTCAAACTTCATTCAATTCAAACCCAAATTAATTCAAGCTTTAAACACATCCACACTTTGATCCAATCAACTTGAGAATCCAAACTTCAATCTAGACTTTGATCCCACCTTTAATCTAGCTTTGACCTTATCCATCTATTAACAATCACAACATGATTGTAAATGATTTGGATATTTCAGTATTAATCATTCAAACTTGAAATCCATTCCAAATCCAGAAATCCAGACTCAAATCCAAAGTCTTTAGGCCCTGTCCTAAAGACCTTTTTCAAGGATTTTTCAAACATTTCAAAACCCAGTCAAATGATCTCTGAATTAGATCCTATCACTTGCAAAGTGATAAGACATGTCTCTAGAGGTTACCCTCCAATTTTGAGCCCATTCTGAGGTCCCTAACCCTAGAATCTAAATTAAAATACAAAGGTTGTAAAACCTTCAAATATTTACATCCTATGCCATTGGACCTAACACCTTGAAGATTTTGATCTTGGAGCCCTCATCAAAGCCTCCAATCACTTCCAGACCCTTGATTGTAACCCATTGAGCGATAAACTGTATTTTTTTAGACCTATTTTTAACCCTAGTTGACCAATGGGTCAAAATTGACCTAAATACCCCTATGGGGATTTCAAATGCCCATTTCAATCCAAATCAACTCCAAATTCTTTGAAACCACTTTCAACAAGTTTCAAATATCAAACCAAACTTGTGGAACTTGAACCCAGACTTTGGGTCAACCTGGTTGACCAAGTCAACCAAGTTTGACCCATTAACCCATACACCCCTTCTCTTTCAAACCTTTGAATCAAGTCCATTCCAAGTCCTTTCGAATGTAAGGGATGACCCCATGGGTACCCAAGAGACCTCTCTTGGAGACCCAAGCCTTGGGCTCATGTGACCAAAGAGAGGTCTCCCTTGAGCCATCTCTTAACCTTAATCAAATTGAATCCAAATCAAGGTGTCATTGGGTTCCCATTGACCCAATACACCTTCCTTGACAAGCCCAACCCTTAGGCTCACTTAGGTCAAGAGTTAGGCTAATCCAAAGTGCCTAAGATCACATGGGATTGAGCCAATTTTTAACCTAAGCCCAATTGAACTTGATCAACACCTCCCATAGCTGGCCCTAGGTCCAACACACCTCCTCCAGCTAGCCCATGCTCTGGGCTAACCTGGGTCAGGTTTTAGGCTAACCCAAAGTAGCCAAAAACACATGGACCTGAGCCATCTTCCAACTTAGATCAAATTGGACCCAATTGCCACTTGCATTGGGTCCACCAAACTTAGACCCACTTCCCACCTCAAGCCCAAGGTCTGTCCTGACTTGCGTTGAGCCCAAATCTATCCGAACTGAACAGATTTGGATCAACCCAAGTCATCTTTTAACCCAGACCAAGTTTAATCCAATTGCCACTTACATTGGGTGCACCAGACCCAGACCTATCTCCCATACCAAACCTAGGGTCTGACCTGGCCTGGATCGAGCTCAATTCAACTCAAACCGAGTAAGTTTGGGTCCAACCCAGCCACCAATTCAATCCAGACATCCCCAGGCCAAATTGAATCCACCCTTGACTTCAGCATGTCCCCATCGACCTCCCCCAGTCAACCCGACCCAAACCATGGCCGGCGACGGTCTGAACCAATAAAAAAAGAGTTCTTGTGCTCCCCCCAGACAACTCCTGGATCAAAGCTGCTGACCACCGGTCTGATCCCCACGACCTCCCTAGGACGTCGCCATCTTCCACCTGGCAGCAATCCGAGCCCCCTCCAGCTCAATCTCGGCCGTCCATGCTTGTGAAAGGTGGTCGAATAGGCTCGAGTTTCCCAGACCGTGAAAAGAATCCTCAATCGCTCGAGATCGTTTCCTAGAGCTCCTGCGACCTCCCGAGCTCTCCCTTCGAGCTCCCAGATCGATCCCATCACCCGTTCGAGCGAGCGCCCGTGAAAGCTTTCAGCATCCTGCTCGAAGTCGCACCTCCAGCCGTCCTCCGGTCCCGACGTTTAAAGGAGATCAGTTCTCCATCGTCCCCTGAAGCTTCCTGATAGAGAAGCTCATTCGTTGAGACTTTCTCTGCGGTAATCCCCTCATCTTGAGCTCCCTAACTATGTAGTCCGGTCAAGTGTGAAGGAAACCTTCACCCCAACAGATCTCCACCGTTGGATTGAAGGTTTCCACTATCCTGATCCTCCCTGTGAAATTTCATCGGAGTTCATCGGCGGGATCGCCCGGATCACACCGGAGAAGCTCCACGGTCTCGGATACGAGCGGGAGGTTGAAGACGTAATCTCAGCCGTTGATTCTGATCAACGGCTCGGATTAGATCCTACGGTATCGGATCGCGTTTAATCCCAACCATCCTATCCGCTATCTGACGGCTGTGGTTAATCGGAGCGTTAACAGTTAGCGGCAATGATTGCCTAGCCAATCAGCGTGCGGCGCGTGTAAAGAGCTGCTGACTGTGTAATGGCTGAATTAATAATTCTAGAAATTCAAGGGAACTTCAAAAAATCATAACTCTCTCCACACTTGTCTAAATTAGGTGTTCTTAGGCTCATTGGAAAGGTCTCAGGGAGATCTACAAAATCTATATGGTTCCAGGCCCTGGTTAGGTCAGTGTTAGGTTTAATTTCAGTTTGAACATTTTATCAATATCTTTAATTACTCTTTAAATGCAAGTCCACCAGGCATGGAATTTTGCGAGATTGAAATTGAACATGTTTTTGACATGTCCAAATTTTATCTACCCATTTTAAGATTTTCAAGGGCCTTTTCCCCAAATTTTGAGTTCAAGGGTCATGGTATGACCCTTATCTTCAAAATGGGGTATAGACCTATCCAATGGGATTTAGGGTGTGATTATTTGTGTGATGATGATGTGTAGGGTAAGGAGTGTAGAGCCACTGATTTTGCTCCAATCCAAGCTTAGGATAGATCCATATAGTGACTTGAACGTGACTTAGAGTTCACCTTGGGTGGTTTAGTTAACCATGTTAGAGTACTCCATTTGAGCTCAAAGTTTGTGAGTTTAGTCCTTAGGGTCAGGTGATCCTATGGTCCAAATTTCATCAATTTTGGAGTTCATTTGGTTCCCCAAGTTGGAGCATCGAAAATCTCTCTTAGAAGTGGCCTATTAACCCTAATTAATTAATAATGAACTATCTTTAACTCATAAAATCTATTAAAGTGTTTATAATTGTTCCTAATTAATCCCTTGATCATTGAGAATTGAAACCCTCTTGAATTGGCTTCAAGATTTGGCTTAATTTAGTCTTTAGGTAAGATCAAGGGTTAATCAGTTTTAATTAATTAAAAATTATTAATAATCATAAAAAATCTTTAAACACTTTCTGATCTCTCCTTAGATCATTTCTAATTTTTGGAGTTGATCTCAAGAAGTTTAAGACTCATTTGGGTTTAAAATCATTAAAAGAGTCCTTAATTGAAATAATTTAATAATTCCAATAAATATCAAAACTTCCAAAATTTATAATTAATTATAGAAAATCCCAAATCACTAAAACTCAATGGAAAATAACTTCAATTAGAATTTAGTTTTCTTTAAAAATATTAAACCTCCATAATATGGTCAAAGTCAAAGAGTCAGCATTTTAGGTCAACTTTAGGTCAGAATCGGGCCCAAACTTCTAAAAATCATAACTTTTCATAGAGAACTCCAAATTGAATGTACCACCTGTCTAACAACTCATAATTAGGTCTAGTATTTATTAAAAATATGAAACCCTAAAGATTAACTCTAATTTTAAAAGTCAAATTTTGACCCCTTAGTTAACATATCCGGATAACCTCCAAAACTTATTAACTCCCCCAAACTCCAAAATTTTCTTAATAGGATAATAAAATTCTCAACCAACATATTAAAATCAGTAACCAAATCCCTTTAATATCAATCCACTCCTTTAATTCCAACCAATTTAAATAACTTAATCAACCCTGATTGCTACTGGGTAACCCGGGCCTACGAGGCTATTAGCTTAGCCCCAAGGAAGGTGAAATAAACTTCACGGCCTCGGTGTGAAACAAAGGTAGTAATCAATTAACTTTTAAAATGTGTTTAATTAAAAATCTTAATCTATTAATACTTAAATTTTAATCTAAATCCCTTTCTAAGCCTTAACAAATTCAGAACTTTTCTAGACAACTTTAACTAATCACCCACTTTAGGTCCTAACCCAGCCACACGACCTTTTACACACAATTTAGATGATGTGCTAGGACAACCAACTCTAGACCTAGGTTAGGCTGGTGTTTACTTTACTGCTGTGTGCCGGATTTTTCGTGGTTTTCACTGCATGTTGTGGATGAAATTGCTTTGCTGTGTCTGTTTACTTTTTTTGCACTCTGTGGATGGATTGATGTGTTTGGTGATTAGATTATCCTTAGGTTAGGTACGATCTAGATGTTCACAAAGTTTTTTTGCAGGTGGCCACGCTCATGCAGGGCAATAAAAGGGGGCTAAATCAATAAAAAAATATTAATTGCTATAAATGCTTGCACAGGTGCTTCAGCTGCTAAAGCCCCCAAATAAAAGGAGCGTGGCCAGTGTGTTTACTTTCTTTTCTGCACAAATATAACTGCTTGGGAATAATTGCTTTTCATTTATTAACTGCTTAGGATAACCCTGTAGGTGAGTCTAGATTTTATTTTCAAATAAATGTAATTTGTGCAATTGTCAAGTGTTGTGAAAGTTAATTTTGAGATGAGATATATAGGTCCAAAGTTTGGATTCCAAAGAGGAAAGGATGCCCCTGTGGGAAACATTCCTTCTCCATTTGGGAATCCAAATTTGGATCATACCTCTTCTATACCCAAAGAGGAAAGAGTGGCCTTCCCTTTTGAAAGGAAGTGCCCTCTTATCCATTTGGATAGTTCACCACGAAGAATCCGAGTTTGGAGAAAAGGAGTTCAAAGAAGAACAAGATTGAAGACTTGAAGATTGAGAATATCCCACTCAAAATTATTTGCGTCATTACTAGGTTTAGAATCTGGGTTGTTGTTAGTGGTGCCCGACCACTTTACCATCTGCAAAATTCTGGTTTGTAATAAGCAAGGCAACTTTGCCTATGGATATTTATTAATTAGTTAATTTATATTTGATGTGATGAATTGATTGCCTTTAGGACTGCCTTCTTTTCATAGCTTTTTGGCAATTCTATGTCGCTTTTGTTTTCGCCTGTATACGTGAGACTCGTGAGGGTGTGAAAGTTTCTACTCGAAATCTTAAATGTCTAAAATTTTAGTGAGTCTAAATAACATAGAAAGATAACGAATCTAGGGAATTAGCTGGGGATCGACCCCGGGGTCGCATGCATATTTCTGCATTATTCTTTCCTTGCTTTAGACCCTTCCTCGCCTGCGGGTATAGTCCGAATAGTCTGACCTATGAGGACGAGGTGCTGGACCTGGGGAAGTCCAGTCTTCTAAAAAAATTATTTTCTAGGCATGTCTTTAAAAAATTCAAGCATATTTGATTTGGAAGTTGTTGACCAGCATACATTGCATTAGATACAAATTAAATGAGTCAAGATTTTAATTGCATCAGTTTTAGCATATTAACACCCAGCATAAGTTGAAGGGGCCAATTAGGAAAATTGCTAGATGTGGGCCCCAACTCTCCAAAACTTTAAGTACAACGTCCCTACCACTCTTTCATAAAAGACTGGACTCATCTCTTTTAAATCGATTTGGTTGTTAGCTGGCTCCCCAATCCAGGCTGGGGTAAGTCCAGGCATTGCATTGCATTAGTTAGGTTCGGACTACTATGGTCCAGTGTCCAAAATAGATTTAGGATATGGGCAGATCTTTGATCATAAGACCCCAAATTTCGGGAGTATAATCCCCAATTTCTAATAAGATACTCAACTTCAATTAAAAGTTTTCTTTCAATCCTAAGACATAAAGCCCAACAATTAGATTAAGTTGGGACAGTTCCGGATGGTTCTGGAATCTCAAAGTGTCCCCTACATTTCTTCCCCTTACTCTGTTAATAAATGTTCAATCTCTATCCATTCCCTCTTGATTTTCTAAAAAATTTCATTCGTCTTTGATATCACTCTTAGAAAATCTAACAAAATTTCATTATTATTTTAATCGAGAGTTTTCGTAGGGGATCCTGTCTCCTTACGATGTAATTAACTACGAGGGCTTGCGCTTGTAGGAGATTTGAAACCACACGCATCTGATTTCAAAATTAATCTTTTTTAAATCTTCTTAGATTTCTTTGGGAAAAGTTAAGGGGATGATCACTGTTATTGTATTAGAAGAATTATCATTGAAAGGTGTCATCTCCTTTCGGGGAGGTACATCCTTCTTTGATAAGGCTTCGGATATAAATTCGACGATCATACTTCTTGGATATCATAACTGGATATTTAGTTAAACTTTACCTTGTCCCCTAGGGGCCACATAAAGTTCTCCTTAGAATCTGGTCATGATATTCAAGATTAGTTTCATAATTCTAAGTCTGAATACCATTATGAAATTTTATTTTCGTCCTTCGGGGCGATATACTTTTTCTACCGAGTTGATTCGACTCTAGAATTAGAATCCAATTTCGATTTTAAAATTCCCCAAGAAAGCTAATATTTTCAAAACATGTTTTCAAAATTCTACCAACATTCTTCAAGGAAATTATCAAGGGAATGGAAAACTGGAATAAAGAAACCCCATTCTCTTAATCTGAGAATGATTTCTTTGATGAATTTGCAATGAACTATTATGTGCTCATAGCTCTCTACCATCTTACAACATTTTGGCTTAAACTTCTATATTTGAGATATTCAAAAGTTGGAATAGCAAATTTGCTCATCCTCCACCAAAAAAGTTCTACTCTCGGGTTCAGCTTTAACCTTCTTATCCAATCAGTGAAATCATAGTCTTGCTCCTTAGGATGATACTTTAATGATTCTTCATAAGCCATGGCAGTTATAGTCTTACCATTGTGACTATAGATGGTTTCCAAATAGTCTTGTCCAGGTTAATGATCAATTTTAACTTGTAGAATCCGCATAATGAGATCTTCATTAAAGAAATTTTGTAGCAAATTATTATTCCAAGTGACATCATCCAAGATAAACATATCCAGATTAATGTTATTCAATTCTACACAAGCAGCAAGTATTGGCCATGAGTTGAGGCATATAACCAATAGCCAAATGTCATTCATAACATTTATTTTCTTCCCATTAACAGCTTTCCATTTAACAATGGATCTGAGATGCTTTCCACCGTCGAGCAGAATTATCAATGTTGATGAGCCAGTTTTCTTTCCTTCAAATATATTATCACCATATGTAGTAATAATATTTCTATGTAGTAGATTGTCATGATATTGAATGAATCTCCAAGCAAGCCTTGATCTAAGAGGTCTCGTCCGTTGGACAGCTGAATGTAATCCCAAGCCACCTTCTGATTTCGGTTTGCATAAAACATCCCATGAAACATAGTGTAATCCATTTTTTCCCATTCCTTTATGCCATATGAATTCTTTACAGAAATGATCTACTTGATGCAAAATTTTCTTGGGAATCAAAGAACGAGTTAATAAAAAACATGGTAAGGTTACGAGAGAAGCCTTAACCAAAGTGATCTTACCAACCATGGAAAGATGCTTGCTTCCCCAAGCATTTAGTCTTTCTAAAATAAGGTCAATCATACCTTGAAAATCAAATGTTCTAAGTATTCTTAGAGCCATTTTAACACACAAATAAATCATCTCGTTCACCCCATTGAAACCCAACTTCTTCTTTATGTGTTTCTTCATTGGAAGCTTCACAGCCTTCCCAAATAAAACCTGTGATTTGGATGCATTGACTCTTTGTCCAGACCATGTGTAGAAATCAGACACAATGGTTTTCAATTCTTGAGCTGCTATTGAAGATGCTTGGGAAAATATTAATACATCATCTGAATACAAGAGATGTGTAATTCTCTGGTTTTTGGTTGTTAAACTAACTCCCAAATGCTGCCCTCTTTGGTTAATCGCATGGGAAAGGAGCTGTAAACATATTATGAACAAGTAAGGAGATAATGGGCAGCCTTGACGAAACCCACTTCTAGCTTTGATCCAACTGGATAATCTTCCATTTAAGATGAAGGAGAATCTAACATTCATAACACATTCCATGATAATTTTGCAAAAAGAAATAGGAAATCCATAAGTTTGTAAAACTTGATGCAATGTTGGTCATCCCATGCTATCAAATGCTTGTTCCATATCTAATTTTATTGCCATCAAGCCTTTCTTGTCCTTTAGGGTCCTAAATTTGTTGAAGATTTCTTAAGAAAGTAAGCAATGTTTAGACATAGATCTCTCGAGGATGAAAGCAATTTGTTCTTCCGGAATGAGCTTGGAGATAAATAGCTTCATTCTGTTGACCAGCATGGTTGTAACCAACTATAAGTGGTTTGACACAAGCTAGTTAGTCTGAACCTAGAAGGCACTGTCAGATGTTTCACTTTTGGGATTAATACTATCAAAGTATCCTTCCATTCATCTTTCATATTTCCAGATTTGAAGAAGTTCTCAACAGCTTTACAAGTAGATTCTCTAACAATACTCCAAAAGAATTGAAAGAATTATGGCGTATTCCCGTCCAAGCCCGGGGATTTGTTTTTGCCCTGCTGGAAAACAGCAGTTTTTAGTTCTTCCTTGATGAAATCACTGTTTAGGAATTTAATATCCATGGATTTAAGCTTTTTTCCTTCAGGAAAAACTTGCCAACCTTCTAAAATACAATCTCTGGACTACCATTTCCTTTCCAAAAAATTCTTGAAAAAAGATGAAATCTGTTGAAAATATTCCACCAAGGCATTATCATCATTCTTGATTTGTTTGATAAGATTTCCATTCCTCTTTGCTGCAAATCTATGAAAGAAATTTGAGTTTACATCTCTTTCTTCTTTCCATCTCACCTTGGCTCTTTGGTTCCAGCATGTAGCAAGTCTACCCAAAGTTATATTTAATTCATGCACCTTAAATCTAAGTAGCTTCAACTTTTCATTTGTCATCCCACCTTGAGAAGCTTCTTCCAATTGGAGATCAACTATCTCCTTTTTTAAAATTTCTTTTAGTTCATTTAGGCACTTGCACTTATTCTTGCTCCAAAAGAAAAGGGACCTCAAGGATCTTCTAAGCTTTCTATGTAATACATCCATCTGATTACCATAATCACTCTTCCTCCAAGCATTAGAAACAATGTTTTTTGCTGCTGGATATGATTTCCAGGTTTCTTCAAATTTGATAAAATGAGTTTTGTATTGTGCTTCCAACATTTTGAAAGCTATAGGGCAATGGTCGATGCGATCCTTGCTAAGTGTCTAACACGAGCCAAGGGAACTTTTTGAAGAGCAGCCGCAATGAGAAGACATCTATCAAGTCTTTCCCATATTCTCATATTTCCATCCTTGTTGTTGCACCAAGTGTATTTAGGACCAATAGTACCTACAACATGAAAATCATTGTTAGTCATAAACAATTTCATCTCTTGAGGTCCTTTTGAAAAAAGGAACCTCTTGCCACCTCTCTTATCATCATTAGATAATAAGCAATTAAAATCTCCTCCAAAAATTGATGGAATGTCTTCCTTAGTGGCTTTTTAAAGCATCTCCCATAAACTTCTCCTCATACGATAATCCTTGTTTTGCATACATGGTCCCCACCATCCAAGATCCAAACAAAGGAGATTTAAGCATCCCAATAACAGTTTGAGAAGAATGATCCATAACTTCAAAGGAAACATTATTTCTATTCCATAAAATAATGATTTCCACCTGAATTACCTTCAGCGGGATGGTGGAAGAAATACCACTCCCTTCCAATAACTTTATCAACATCAAGTCTATCAAAGCTTGAGATTTTAGTCTCTACAAGACCAATAAAACAACCTTCATAATCTTTCACTATCTCCTTAAGATAGATGGAAGCCTCCTTCTTTTTGGCCCCCCTATAATTCAAGAAAATAAGGGAAGCCATTAGTTCCTAGGAGGGGATGAATCCCCACCTTTCTTTTTGTTTTTATTAACTCCTCTTCTATTCTTATTGATTGTATCCACAGGGCCCAAATCCCTGACTTCTTTAGCTAACTTCAATTTTCCTAATGTTGTCTTGAATAGATTATCACATATAATAACATCATTTGTTATTACCAAATTTTGCTTGATTGGATTATTAGGTGTAGTGCATACCACAATGTTAGAAATTGATGGCAGATTTCCTGTCTGAACCTGCTCTGCAATACTATCAGCCTCCATAGTATCACCCATGCTTATATCTTGCATAATTTCTTCAAGGATACTGAAATTGTTCCTCAAACTTAAGCCAGAGTTGTTAGTCTCAAGTGAGTTACACTTAGCATTAGATTCTTTACTTTGAACTGCAACATTGCCTTGTGGTTCAATGATCTCACCTTCTTCTATCTGAATTGGTGGATCCTTCTGAATTCGATATACCTGCAGTTTTCCTGAATCCTTTATTCTTCATGAATTTGACCTGTATCCAAGGTCCTAATTCATCATGCTCAATAGATTTTCCTCCTTCGTGACTAACCCCTTCATTTCTTATATTTGCAACAATATCAAATGTTTTTGTTGAAGTGTTATTGGTAAGAGGGCATGTGTTCTTAAGATGTCCAATTTTGCCATTGTGATAGCATAGAGATGAAATCTTCTCGTATTCTACCTTTTGGAATGATCTACCATGCATTCCTTCAATCCAAACACCTTTAGGTAATTTTTTATCTACATTAATACGAACACAAACTCTGTCATACTCCCTCTTTCCCCATTTAAATGAATTGCCATCTAGATATAAAGGAACTCCTATCATAAATGCAATTCTAGAAATATTCTGTTCATCCCAACAGTGTAAAGGTAAACATGGCATACGAATCCAAATAGGTGTTGTAAGAAGGGGACCATTTGTCCAAGCCAGTAACATTTCCTCCAATAAACCATGGACCTGTTTGAATAGTTGCTATTTGAATGATTTATATTTGTGCAACTTATGTAGTTTTGATGATTCCAAACATTATTGTTCAAATGTATAGTTATCTCCTATCAATTTCAGAAGATTTGCACTTGCTCTTGTGTGTACTAACATTTCAGGAAAATCAGACTCCAGACCACGAAAACTTCAAATCAATTTCAACATGAGAAATTTTGTTTATTTGAAGTTTGTCTTTTCTCTGAATTAATTTTGAAAGGGAGTGATTGTAATTGAGTGAATAAAATCTTACACACACAAATAAGGAGATCTTGAAATTCTATACTGATCGTACAGGACGATATTTATCGTACTGGACGATCTGTCAGTTATCTCCTATAGAGCATTTGGAACGAGTAGGAACTTGCTTTGAAAAATTTTTCTAAGTCCTATTCGTCCAGGACGAATTTTAATATCGTCCCGGACGATGGGTTCTCTGTAAAATTTCGTCCAGACGAATTTTACCATCGTACGAGGCGACCAGCTCTCTGGAAAAATTTTGTCCAGACGAAAATAATTATCGTCTAGGACGATCGGCTCTCTGGAAAATTTTCGTCCAGACGAACATATTTTCGTCCAAACGATAAACCGACTTAGGACAGTTTTCAGCAGTTTCTAGAACCGACCTTGTAATAACCGTTCGTACTGGACGAACCTAGTTCGTACAGGACGATCAGCTGTACGAAGTCATTTCGTACACATATACAAATTGGGTCGTTTCAGATCGTTTAAGTAAAATCGTCCAGGACGATCCAGGATCGTACGGGACGATCCACTGCGTACAGAATTGAAAATATGCAGTTTTTGGGCAGTTTTTCATGTCTTTTGTATAAATAGTCCAAATTAGACTGCCACCCAATCTTTTTGTCATTTGATCTTCGTGCCTATTGAGAGAATAGCCAAGGGGAGAGTGGAAGAGAGCATTCAAAGGAGGATTCCTACCATTGGAGCAAGAAGGCTTCACTTGGATTGCTAAGGTAAGAATCTCTACTTGTGAAACTGGATTTCTTCACTCTTTTCTTTCTTCCTTCTAGATTCTTGTGAGAAGATCATTCAAGAAGGTCCGGTTCACTGCCGACACTTGGAGAGTGTGAACAGATGTGGGTTCTCTGCCTACACTAGGAGAGTGTAAAAGGAAGGAGTTTCTCTGCCTACACTTGGAAACTGTGAACAGCCGTAGGGTTCTCTGCCCACACTAGGAGAGTGTGAAAGGACGACGGTTCTCTGCCAGCACTGTGGATTGTGTAAAAGGACGACGGTTCTCTGCCGCACCGGGGAGTGGTGAAAAGAGTGTTTTGTACAGGCTTCTCCGCCTTGCTGTGGGTGCTAAAGGAGAGTCACTTTGTGGTATTAGTGCAATACTCAGAGGGTGCCTCTGAGGAGTGGATGTAGGTCTGGTTATAGACCGAACCACTATAAATCTGGTGTCATTTACTTTATTGCTTTTACGTTTCCGCATTTTAAATTTCAGTTTTAACAACTCTGTGGTTGAAAAACATTTTTCTACAAACTTTAAAAGAAAATTTTATTTCGGTTCAACTTTAACATTAAGAGGGTTTAAAATTTTAAAACTACCAATTCACCCCCCTCTTGGTAGCCGTGGGACATTTACTTAGGCTTAACAACCTAATTACTAGACTCAACAAGTGGTATCAGAGCATTGTTTCAAAATCATAAGTTTGAACTACTTTTTGATTAACGTAGATGGCTACATTTGGAAACCGAAACACACCTGAGGGTTACTCTATCACTAGACCTCCACTGTTTGACAATATTCCTTTTGATTTTTGGAAAACACGCATGTCTACTTTCTTACAGTCACTTGATTATCGCATGTGGATGTTAGTCCAGGAAGGTTACACAAAACCAACTAGATTAGTTGATGGAATTAGGGTAGATACACCCTATGCAGATTGGACTATAGAAGAACGTGACTTAGCACAATTAAATGCGAAATGTTTAAATAGTTTCTTTTGTGCTTTAAAATCTGAAGACTACATGCGAGTTTCCACTTGTAAAAGCGGAAAAGACATATGGGATAGACTTTGTATTACTTATGAAGGGACAAATGAGGTTAAGCAATCAAGACTCAATATCTTGTTACATGACTACGAATTATTTCGCATGAAACCTAATGAATCTATATCTGACATGTACACAAGATTCACTCAAATTGTCACCTCTTTGCATGCACTTGGTAGGGAATTAACTAATGCTGAAATGGTTAATAAGATTCTTCGTTGTTTACCTACTGCATACGATGCTAAAATTACTGCAATTACAGAGTCAAAAGATCTGAACATTTATTCTATTGACAATCTTCTTGGTTCACTCATTGCTTACGAGCAAGGAGTAAGTCAAAGAAAGATTGATGCAGGTGAACCAAGAAAGGACAAGAATATTGCACTAAATGTGGAAGAGTCAGAAAGTGAACACTCACAACCTGAGGATGAAGATGATATAGCACTGATGACTAGACAATTCAAAAGCTTTTTAAAGAGGAAGCAGAAGAGACGCCAGCAATGGAATAGAGGTAAGTATAACAGAAATGGCAAGGTTTCTAATGAAGTGATTTGTTATGAATGCAGGAAACCAGGTCATATAAAGACTGATTGTCCAAAACTCAAAGCCACTCCTAGCAAGGAGAAGGTAGAGGAGAAACCAATGGTAAAGAAGGGCAAGAAGAAGTTTCAAAAGGCTTTTTGGGCGGACTCAGCTTCAGACTCATCTGAGACTGAAAAAGAAGAAGAAGTCACCAACCTTTGCTTGATGGCAGATAAAGCTGAACAATCAGATCAAGAAGAGGTATGTGATTTAACTTATAATGAATTGTTTGAAGTTTCTGAACACATGCATGATGCATATAGGAAAACGAAAAAGATGCATGCTAGTTTAGTTTTAGAATTGGAAGAGCTTAATAAGGAACACGAAATCCTTAGGAAAGATCATGCTTTAATTGATAGCAACCACATGAAACTACTTGATGAATATGATGACTTGAATAAAAATTTTGAGAATTTAAAATCATCCTATGCTGAACTTGAAAAAGAATTTGAGAAATTTAAGGATGAATCTGAGCACAAGACATATAGAGTCAATTATACAAATCGAATCTTGGAGGAAATGAATTCATTTTACAAACTAACTATAAGAGCTCTCGAGGATAATAGGAACCCCCCTAAACTTGAAGATTTTACAAATCCTAAGTATTATCCTAAATTCATGAAATCCCTTAGAAGACATTCATATGAGAGAAAACATAGGAATATTTTTCCTAATGTTAAATGTAACAATTGTGGATTTTTGGGACATATATCTCACACCTGCACTTTAAAGATGAAACCTAATTTGGTGTGGAGAACTAAGATGCATAAACCTAGACATATCACACATGCATCTGATTATAAATTTCATAAAGGTGAACCCAAACTAGTTTGGGTTCCCAGGTCTAACATTTGAGAATTTTGCAGGTATACTCTCACACAAGACCTCGTGAGAGTATATGGTACCTGGACAGCGGATGTTCTAAGCACATGACTGGAGATACTGCTCAATTCATAACGCTGGAAGCCAGGAGTGGAGGCAAGGTTACACTTGGAGATAATACCACAAAGAAAGTGGTTGGATCAGGTATGATTGGAAATTTGAAAACTTTTTCATAGATAATGTTTTATTAGTTGAAGGCTTAAAACATAATTTGCTTAGCATAAGTCAGCTATGTGATAAGGGCTATAATGTAAAATTTTTACCTACTAGCTGCATAATTAGCCTAAATGGGAAAATTGTTTTAAATGGAAAAAGGGTGAACAATGTTTACATGCTAGATTTAAATTGTATTCAATCTCCTACTGCTTTTTGTTTGAAAACTGTTTCTGATGAATCATGGCTTTGGCATAGGAGACTTTGTCATTCTAGTATGAAAAATCTTAGAAAAATTACCCAAAAGAATTTGGTGAGAGGAATACCTAAACTAGACTTTACTAAGGACCATCTGTGTGATGCATGTCAATTAGGAAAACAAGTGAAGTCCTCTTTTAAGTCCATTAAAGATCTTAGGACCAGTAAACCTTTAGAAATTCTACACATGGATCTTTTTGGACTAGTAAGCACTGTTAGTCTAGGAGGAAAGGTATATGGATTTGTTATAGTAGATGATTTTTCAAGATTCACCTGGGTTAAATTTCTTTTTCATAAGAGTGAATCATTTGAGGAATTCAGAAATTTTTCAACTTGGATACAAAGAAAACTAGGATGTGAAATAATTTCTATACAAAGTGATCATGGAGGAGAATTTGAAAATGAAAGATTTGAAGATTTCTGTAAAGAAAAGGGGATTGATCACAATTTTTCTGCACCTAGAACTCCTCAACAAAATGGAGTAGTTGAAAGAAAGAACAGAACATTAATAGAAGCCGCCCGAGCAATGTTAGCAGAATACTCTCTTCCTAGATATTTTTGGGCTGAGGCGGTTAGCACTGCATGCTATGTTCTGAATAGGGTGAATGTGAGATCAAATTTGAATAAAACACCCTATGAGTTGCTAAAAGGAAGAACACCAAATTTGTCTCATTTGCATGTATTTGGTTGCAAGGTGTTCATACATAATAATGGAAAATCTGCCTTAGGAAAATTTGATCCAAAATCAGATGAAGGAATTTTTGTTGGATATTCAAGTGTTGGAAAATCTTATAGAGTATTCAACAAAAGAACTTTAGTCATTGAAGAAACCACACATGTTGTTTTTGATGAAAATGGAAACATGGAAGAGCCAAAAGTTGTTGAAGAAGAAATTGAAGAAAACTCCCAAAAGATTGATAGATTAAATTTGGAAGAAAATGTGGAAGAAAATTTAGAAAGAGAAGACCCTTTGCCTAGAGATTTGAGATTTTCTAAAAACCACCCAAAGGAATTAATCATAGGTGAACCAAGTGAGGGTGTTAGAACTAGGCGTGGATTAAACAAGGAAGTCAATCATTCAGCCTTTATTTCAACTGTTGAACCCACTAACATTGATCAAGCACTTTCAGATGAATTTTGGATATTGGCCATGCAAGAAGAGTTAAATCAATTTGTAAGAAATAAAGTTTGGGAACTAACTACAAGGCCAAAAGATCAAAGTGTTGTTGGAACCAAGTGGGTGTTCAAAAATAAAATGAATGACTCAGGAGTAGTCATTAGAAATAAGGCTAGATTAGTAGCTAAGGGGTATAATCAAATTGAAGGAATTGATTTTGAGGAAACTTTTGCCCCTGTAGCTAGACTTGAAGCAATTAGGGTTTTACTAGCCTTTGCCTGTTTTAAAGGTTTTAAATTGTTTCAAATGGATGTCAAAAGTGCCTTTTTAAATGGAGTAATTGAAGAAGATGTTTTTGTAGAACAACCTCCAGGTTTTGAAAATTCTAAATTTCCAAATCATGTTTTCAAATTAAAAAAGGCATTATATGGATTGAAACAGGCACCTAGGGCTTGGTATGAGAGGTTAAGCACCTTCCTACTTGAAAGATCTTTTGAAAAAGGAAGTGTGGATACAACTCTCTTTTTAAGGAAAATTGGAAAGGATATACTTATTGTTCAAATTTATGTGGATGACATCATCTTTGGATCTTCAAATAAACATCTTTGTGATGATTTTTCTAAAACAATGAGTAGTGAATTTGAAATGAGTCTAATGGGAGATTTAAATTACTTTCTAGGATTTAGCATTAAGCAACTTGAGGAAGGTACTTTTCTTAGTCAAACCAAATATATTAAGGACATCCTCAAAAAATATGAAATGGACAATGCTAAACCTGTTAGTACACCAATGAGTTCTTCAGTTCAGTTGGATAAAGACCTTAAGGGAAAATCTGTTGATCAAAAGAAATTTAGAGGGATAATTGGATCTTTACTTTACTTGACTGCTAGCCGACCAGATATTATGTTTAGTGTTTGCCTATGTGCTAGATTTCAATCAGATCCAAAAGAATCACATTTGACAGCAGTGAAAAGGATTTTAAGATATCTACTAGGAACTCAAAACTTAGGAATTTGGTATCCTAAGTTTAGCTCTTCATTTGAAATTATTGGTTACTCAGATTCTGACTTTGCAGGCTGTAGAGTGGATAGGAAAAGCACTTCTGGAACATGTCAATTCATTGGAAATTCATTAGTTTCATGGTCTAGTAGAAAACAAAATTCAGTGGCACTATCTACTGCAGAAGCAGAATACATTGCATTAGGAAGTTGTGTGGCACAAGTACTTTGGTTAAAACAACAGTTGATTGACTTAGGATTAACTATAGGCACTATTCCAATTTATTGTGACAATACTAGTGCTATTTGCATTTCCAAAAATCCTATTTAACATTCTAGAACCAAACACATTGATATAAGGCATCATTTCATAAGGGATCATGTATCCAAAGGAGAAATTGAACTCATTCATGTTTCAACTGAAAATCAACTTGCAGACATTTTTACAAAACCTTTAGCCTTTGATACCTTCAGAACTTTAAGAACAAGGCTTGGTGTTATTGATTTGAATGCTTAACCAAAATGTCTTTGCAACATTGATACTTGTTGTGTTTTGTTTTTGTGATTTTGTGAATTTTGTGTGTTTTTGAATGAATTGTTTTTGGATTTATGATTTTGTCTTATGTTTTCTGTGTTTTTGATTGTTTTTGTTGATTTTATTAAAAATTAAAAAATTTAAAATTAAAAATTTTTTTTGAGGAAATCGTCCAGGACGAAATATTTTCGTACGGGACGATGTGTAAAGAAACAGTTTGCGCGAATTTAAACCGTTTTGAGAGCAGTTTTTTATTGGATCGTCTGTACGATCTTTGATCGTCCAGTACGAATTTTTTCTTTTTCTCAAACGTCGGGACGATTGAATGCAGCGGTTGAGTGGATAAGACAGTTTTTAATACGAACTTCGTCTGTACGAAATTTTTTTTTCGTCTGTACGAACATGTGTCGATTCATTGTAGGGGACGGTTTTCAAGAGTCATTAAAACGAAACACTATTCGATCGTCTGTACGAAATTTTTTCGTATGTACGATCGGTCAAGTCAAAAAGCCTGTACAAAGGGACGCATCGTAAGTTGTGTTGAATACGAAAAGCCGTTACATTTTGGACGAATTGGATCGTCTGTACGAAATTACTTCGTCCAGACGAACGATAATTTTTCGTCCAGGACGAATATTTTCGTCCAGGACGAACGTATCGTTTTTCTTTAAATATGAAGGCTTTCAAACTTGACAATCACACTTTCAAACATCTTTTTCAATCCCTTTCTACATCAAACTCAATTATGGCCTCCTCTAGCAAAAGACAAAAAGTTTTGGTGAAGAAACCTAACAGGAATGCCCCAGACAACTTCCTTTCCAAGGCAAATGAGGAATCTTTTCCTCGTTTTGCATCCGCAAAAATCACTCCGTCTCGCATTCTTATCCAAACAGAGTTGAAATTTCGGGTATTGCACCTCTTCGCCTCAACCCAATTTCAGTTCATTCTTTCTCTTGTCCACTTCTACAATAAGCAAACCTACCATTACTTCCTAGCCAACATGAGTTTCAATTCTGACCACTCTATCATTAGTTCTTTTGTTTTTAAGAAAAAATTGAGATCACCAAGCACGACCTTGGTGCATTTTTAAACTTAAGGACTGAAGGATATAGAGCCCACACCCTAATGTCAGAAAACATCTTCCATTGGTTTGAAATCAATAGGGTAATTAGAGAAAATGCAATTGACAATCATGTTGCTAGAGTGGCCGGTATGACCCAAGATGCCCGAATCATCCAGCATATCCTTAGATCCTCAATTATTCCTAAAGCTGGTGATAGGATTAACATTACTCCTCTCCTTTCTTGTCTAACTTTTTTAATCATGAAAAGACAACCTATTGATGAAGCCCAACTCATCCTAGATCATATCTATGGGCTTTCAGAAATAGGACATGCTGATCAGAAGAGGAAGAAGAACATTTCTTTAGGGCACTTGATTACTTATATTTTGGAGAAGAAGTACAATATAGTGCATCCTGATGAGGAATATGAAGAGCCAGTTTACTACAACGATGCATCATTCAGACTGCTCTTCAAGGAGGAAAAAGAAAAAGAAAAAGCACATGGCAGTACTTCAGAAGAAGAAGAAGAAGAAGGAGTGCAAGCTTCTGCTTCTCAATCAGATTACCAGAATCTGATTGAGAGATTTGATAGACTAGAGACTCACATTGATCAAAGGTTTGATCAATTTGATGCTCATCTTACGCAGCAGCAACATGACATTGGTAATATTAGAGATGAAGTTCATGAAATAAATACCAATGTAATGTTGATGGCCTCCTACTTCAACCTCTTTGGCGGCATTCCTCCTCCTCCTCCAGAACAGTAGAAGTTTTTTTTATGTGTGTCTGTTGTTTTTTTTTTTTTTTTTCTTTTTATCGTATATGTGTTATTGTTATTGTTGTTATGTTTTTATTTAAGTTCAATGTTTTTATGTAATTTTTTTTAAATCAATGAAAGTTTGTTTGTTTTAGATTTTTTTTAAAATGTGGCTAATCTTTATGAATTTCATTAATATTGTTTTTAATCTACATTGTGCTTAAATTCGATTGTAATATGAGATTATCTATATTAGAAAATCTAGACTTTCTAAATTTATAATTTGTTTATAACTTGTTGTATTTAGAATTTTTAAATTCATGTCTATTCATTTAGACTACATAAAAGTTAATATTGTTATTGTAATTTTGATGTTTTCTTATTTTGTATTTCTATGCTCAAATGATATTTATGCACCTAGAAATATTTGAAATCTTAGATTATAGATTTTGGAAAGAATTGGTCAAATTACTCTTGAACATTGTACAAATGTACAAAAATCAAAAGGGATTCGCAAAAATTTGCAAAGTGAAAAAGAGGCACAAAATAAGCCCAACCAAAGAAAAATGCACAAAAATGTGCTCCAAAACTTTGAAAAGATGTGCAAAGCACCACATGAGGTAATTCTCTTCTTTCCAAATTCGTTTAATCTCTTAATTCAAGTTGATCTACTGTTCATTTATATTCTATTGAACTTTGAAATATAGAATTTTTTTTTACATCTCACTTGTAATGATTTTCAATAATCAAAATGTCTAAATTGAATCATGTCTTTGATAAATTCTTCTTACTTACAATGTTATATCATTTCATAAATTTTATGAATTTCTATGATTGACCTAATATCTTTAGTTTAAAATTGCATACCCTATGTCAAATCACAATTTAGATTAAATTTTAACAATGAATTTCATATTATTATTTACATTTCTTGTCTTTTTCTTCTTCACTTTTTGTTGCTGTCAAAAAGGGGGAGAAATTATTATGTTTGTGTTTGTGTTTTTGTGATTTGTAATTTGTGTTTTTCTGTTAAAAATTTTTGAAAAACAAAAATATTGTTTTTTAATGCCTCCTTATTCTAATGTACTCATAAATTCAGGGTGAGTTTAGGAGATAAGAGATTTGTTTTAACTGGAAATCATACTAATAATAATTATTTTGCCATCATCAAAAAGGGGGAGATTGTTTGAATAGTTGCTATTTGAATGATTTATATTTGTGCAACTTATGTAGTTTTGATGATTCCAAACATTATTGTTCAAATGTATAGTTATCTCCTATCAATTTCAAAAGATTTGCACTTGCTTTTGTGTGTACTAACATTTCAGGAAAATCAGACTCCAGACCACGAAAACTTCAAATCAATTTCAACATGAGAAATTTTGTTTATTTGAAGTTTGTCTTTTCTCTGAATTAATTTTGAAAGGGAGTGATTGTAATTGAGTGAATAAAATCTTACACACACAAATAAGGATATCTTGAAATTCTATACTGATCGTACAGGACGATATTTATCGTACTGGACGATCTGTCAGTTATCTCCTATAGAGCATTTGGAACGAGTAGGAACTTGCTTTGAAAAATTTTTCTAAGTCCTATTCGTCCAGGACGAATTTTAATATCGTCCCGGACGATGGGTTCTCTGTAAAATTTCGTCCAGATGAATTTTACCATCGTACGAGGCGACCAACTCTCTGGAAAAATTTCGTCCAGACGAAAATAATTATCGTCCAGGACGATCGGCTCTCTGGAAAATTTTCGTCCAGACGAACATATTTTCGTCCAAACGATAAACCGACTTAGGACAGTTTTCAGCAGTTTCTAGAACCGACCTTATAATAACCGTTCGTACTGGACGAACCTAGTTCGTACAGGACGATCAGCTGTACGAAGTCATTTCGTACACATATACAAATTGGGTCGTTTCAGATCGTTTAAGTAAAATCGTCCAGGACGATCCAGGATCGTATGGGACGATCCACTGCGTACAGAATTGAAAATATGCAGTTTTTGGGCGGTTTTTCATGTCTTTTGTATAAATAGTCCAAATTAGACTGCCACCCAATCTTTTTGTCATTTGATCTTCGTGCCTATTGAGAGAATAGCCAAGGGGAGAGTGGAAGAGAGCATTCAAAGGAGGATTCCTACCATTGGAGCAAGAAGGCTTCACTTGGATTGCTAAGGTAAGAATCTCTACTTGTGAAATTGGATTTCTTCACTCTTTTCTTTCTTCCTTCTAGATTCTTGTGAGAAGATCATTCAAGAAGGTCTGGTTCACTGCCGACACTTGGAGAGTGTGAACAGACGTGGGTTCTCTGCCTACACTAGGAGAGTGTAAAAGGAAGGAGGTTCTCTGCCTACACTTGGAAAGTGTGAACAGCCGTAAGGTTCTCTGCCCACACTAGGAGAGTGTGAAAGGACGACGGTTCTCTGCCAGCACTGTGGATTGTGTAAAAGGACAACGGTTCTCTGCCGCACCGGGGAGTGGTGAAAAGAGTGTTATGTACAGGCTTCTCCGCCTTGCTGTGGGTGCTAAAGGAGAGTCACTTTGTGGTATTAGTGCAATACTCAGAGGGTGCCTCTGAGGAGTGGATTTAGGTCTGGTTATAGACCGAACCACTATAAATCTGGTGTCATTTACTTTATTGCTTTTACGTTTCCGCATTTTAAATTTCAGTTTTAACAACTCTGTGGTTGAAAAACATTTTTCTACAAACTTTAAAAGAAAATTTTATTTCGGTTCAACTTTAACATTAAGAGGGTTTAAAATTTTAAAACTACCAATTCACCCCCCTCTTGGTAGCCGTGGGACATTTACTTAGGCTTAACAACCTAATTACTAGACTCAACAGGACCTCCTTCCATCATTTCTTCAACAGCTTCCGCCTTGGTAAAGGAACATAGGATCCAACTAAGACCCAAAGTTGTGAGATGGAAATTCCCAAATTTGGACCATTGCCTCCGAAGTTCTCTGCTTCAGAAAGGAAAAGGGATGTTGCTACCCAAGACTTTAATAACCAATGAACTCCTCAAAATGTGTGAATTAGCATTTTCACATTATGAATTCATAATCACTGCAATTCCATCATCAGAAACAGGTGTTGAATTCATATTATAGTTAAACTTGATGTGATGGGTCTTCTTCCATGCATTAGAAAAGCTTTCATTAGGACAAGTCTCAATGTCCTTTGCTATAGCCTCATAGCTATTCTTTAATCCATTCTCAGTTTGAACCTTTCCCGTATTAGAATGAACCTCACAGCTATTCTTCTCAACATTCTCAAATTGCAAGAAAGACTTAATAGATAATCCAGTGCAAAGAACAAAAGGTAGCTTATCATCAGGACGAGATATATTGTTAACTTCATTCTGGATATTAACATTTATCTCTGGCCATAGGTTAGAGATTGCATTTGAACAACCAAATTTATTAACAAAAATCTTTCTTTATGATGAAGAAGCTTCGAAACCATTAGAATTATGATTCAAATTTGCACTCGATTTCTCAAATCGAGGAGTAATGCAATCAGGGAAAATCAAAATATTCTTACCTTTTCCTTCCATAACATCAACAATCTTCTTCACAGGTGAGTCTCTTATATCTCTGATAACCAGAGGTCTTGCAGACATTTTCACATGCGTGTTGTTTGTTTCTGAACGCAAAAATGTCTTGCAACAATTTCCATCTTCTCTGATAAGTACATTTGATCTTCCATTACTGTTATGCACACCGACTGGTGGTCGACGGCCTTCCGCTATCATCACCAAGGGCCGGTGATGAGGATTGCTGAAAAACTGCAAAATCAAAATATTCTTACCTTTTCCTTCCACAACATCAACATTCTTCTTCACAGGTGACTCACTTATATCTCTGATAACCAGAGGTCTTGCAGACATTTTAACATGCGTGTTGTATGCTTCCGAACGCAGAAACGTCTGGCAACGATTGCCATCTTCTCTGATAAGAACATTTGATCTTCCATTACTGTTATGCACACTGACTGGTGGTCGACGACCTTCCGCCGTCATCACCAAGGGCCGGCGATGAGGGTTGCTGAAAAACCGCGAAATTAAAATTCAAAAATCCGGTAGTTTCTCTCTCTAACGGTAGTTTCTTGAGAAAGTTATACTTGAAACTTTATTAAAATATAAAGAATCTTCAGGCTTCATTATTTTTAGGAAAGCAATATAAATTTCTGGGTCACTAAAGTGTCCCTGGTTTCTTTAGAGAGGTTCAGAACATTATCAATTTTCTATTTTACATGTAGTTTTTTTAGATGAGCTAAGACGTTGTACTATACTTTAGGAATTTCTAAATTAGCTACATCTTGATAAAGTAATGGTTTTGTTGGGGTTTCTAGATTTTTAGTCACTTTATTTGATGCAAATACCCATTATAATATAACTATACCACTAACAAGATTTACATGAACTACCTCTTTAAGGGAAGAGGCCATTGACTCGCTTATTATTGGATCGCAAGTTAACTTTAAATTTTTATCTAGTGAACTATCAAAATCACTTATTGTGTTTTTTATAATAATAGGATCACCCTGAACATTTAATATTGGAGAATCACTATCAAGAAAATATTGATTGGAATCTTTTAGTTTATTTATATTTATTTTAGTTTCCTGATAATTATTTTCTACTATGTTGTTTAAACTGTTTATCTTTTGATCACCAGATATAAACATGATGTATCTAGAATCTTTATTCATTATTTTCTATATCCTAACCGAGATAAAGTTGAAATCATATACGGTGAGTGGCATAAGGGATTTATATCCCCCATCCATAGAAATTATACATTATAATTTATATTTTTACTTTTACTTTAAGTTTCCTCCCTCTAAATTTTTTATCACTGAGTGGCTTAAATCTTCTTTGATTCTTTGTTCAAAGTTATTTCCTAGATGCGACTTTATACTTCAGGAGCTACTAAATCAAACTAGATGCGACTCTATACTTTGATATGCTTGATTAGATGAATGCCATAATTTATTTTTATTGCCTTTTAGAAGTTTGGAATATAATGACAACACAACTATCATGTTAATTTAATAATCAAAAGGGTGTAGAAAGCTCAACATTGATTGATTTAGAAGATCACAGGCTAAAATCCACTATATATTCTTTGAATATCAATATTGCCTTGGTTTTAAATTTTTTTCTCAAGCCATTCCTTGAAGATTATACAATTCTCAAGTTTATTCCCTACCAACTTGTGATTTATAAATACTAGGGTTATCTAAATTTTCCCATTTATTCCAGCCTCTTAGGATCAAAAAGATTAAACTCAGATTTCCTTAAGAAGTTCTTGAAAATGCTTTTTATAACTTCATTTTTAAATGAGTAGGTTTAATTGATAAGGGAATCAAACTTCTCCCTTGTCTCTTTTGGATTAAGTTTGGAATGAGACCTAGATTGTTGATTATAAGATCTATTATGCTACTAAGACATGAGAATACTGCCTGGATTTTTTATGTGTACTTTCATTACTTGTTTACTTTTATCAATTATAGATACTAACCCAAAATATTTTTGGGACCATATAAGTTTTTATATTATTTACATTTTCCGAATTACTGGTCTTGAATGAAAGATAATTGAAAAGCTTTCTCTTGGATATAAGAGGCTTTACTTACTAACTTCTCAATATATTAATGGTAAACCCTTTTAATAAGAAGGATATCAGACTATGTATGTTCTTTAGAGGGATCTCCATAGTAATCTGCTCTTTTAATTTAAACTCTCACTTCATGCTATGATTCCTCCATCCTAAAATGTAGTCTAGTAGATCCTTGCTATGTTTTTTCTCTTTAATCATAGAATCTCTGACTATAATATGATGACATGCTCCATCAAATATGTTTATAAAAAACTATTCTAATTCTTCAAAGTTATTGATTGATCTATTAGGGAACTCATCATACTAGCCAAAAGGAACTCCAAATAAGTTACTATTGATTTAACTTAATAATAATGTATCACTACCCCCAACATTAGAACATTTCGTTGTAAAATGTCCTAAATACTGTTTGGGGTTACTTGTACCACCAAAGTTTTTAAATAGAGGCAACAAAAATCCTTTTCAATATGGTACCATGAGGTATTCTTTAAGTATGGACTACCCCTCATAACAGATGAAGTATCTTAAGACTATGTTAACGCCTCTTTTACTTACAACTACTCAAATTTCTTTATATTAACTGATTGAATAATTTGTTTCTCTAGTTTTATTGGTTTATATGTTGTTTTTATAACCACTTCCTTTTATTTACAGATCATTTGAAAAAACTCTATCAAAAGTAATTCTATTTGAGCTCTAGATGAAGGAGAATGAGCTCTAGATGAAGGAGACTCCTTACTCCGTAAGGCATCCATGGCGACCACCCTTTCTTCCATTTTATTATCTTTTCAAACTCATCTTTTTTACTTAACTTATTTATTAGGAACTGAGTTAAATCTAGTGTATGACCTTCTTTAGCTTCTTTATATGTTGGAATGGCTTTAGATTTTTATTATCTTTATGAGTAGATGCACGGGTATCTATTGCAAAGATATTATCATACATTTTCTTAAAATGGAATATCATTATGGACATTTCATATTATCTTCATATAATTTTTTTATACACTTCTTTAATTCTATCATCCTTTCTTAGATTTATCTTCCCAACAAGTAGAATGGGTTGACCAGAGTGTAGGCTTTATTTTGTGGGGACTCCATAGGAGTTTTACCTTTAATTTTTCTAATATCCTCTATTACATGATCGTTTTTGGCAATCAATGTAGTAAAAATGGCAACCATCTTGGGCCACCAAATCTTATTCTCTTTTTATAATAGTTATTAATTTATAGGTCTCAACTTCCTTATATTAGGAAATGAAGAAGATTGGTTACCCTCTAAGTAGTGCATGTTCACCATCAAAGATTATTGAATCAGAGCGCAATAAGAAAATTCAACTGGAGTATTATTTAATTTGTATTTGTTTACTTTTACAAAATATGAAGGAATGTAATACTAAAAGTATCTCTCTCTAGCTTTAACAATTTGTAATAGCATATGCTTAATAGATTGAACCTTTGTTACAACTTTTTTGCTCAATAATCCTTGAGGATTTCCTCTATCCTCCATATTAACTTATAAAAACTATTAATTTAACCAAATTTATATTTTTAAATTGTAGTCTCCTCTACCTAAGAAGAACAGGTATTTCTTCTTTTATGAAATATTCAGTTTCTTCTATAATCTGAATCATATATTTCATTCCTTCTAAGAATTCTTCTTTCAATTGTCTGAAGTTGGTTGGGAAAACTTGGACTAATCATTCTAGAAGTGATTTAAATTTCCTTTCCCTTTCAGACATGGAAAGAATAACTTGTTATTTGTAGAAAGCATGGAGTGGAGAATTAATTATCTAGATAATACTCCCTTCTCTAGACATAATGTACAAGATATGGAATAGGCTACCACTAAATTTTGGTGTATCCACTAGAATTTCAATCACTACTACCTCAATTGTAGCATTCAATGACAGCACCTCTTTTACTAACTTTGCCTTCTCAGCCCACTCCCTTATATGATGGTTCTTGTTGAATCTCTAAGTTTTTTCATGTCATGGGTAGGTGAGGAAGACCCAATCTCAATGTTGTTTAAAACTAGAAGGTATGGCTGGATAAGATATTTTCCCTTTTGGCTAAAATCTGACTGAGGGAAGATTAACCTAGAGAAGTCTGAAGGTTTAATAGGTACATTATCATCTATATGCCCACCCTAAATAATAAACACTACTATTGAAATATTTGTTGATACCTTATCAGCCTTGACCACTTTATATTATGGTCCAACGAAGGCAAGCTGGAGATTGTCGAATTTTTGGAAAAATTTAATTATTATATCCTCAGTAAATTGAGCCTCTGTAAAGGTTACATTAATGTATTCAGTTAGACTAATGATTAGTTTGCCTTCTATTTATGAAATTGAACCAAAAGTCTGAATTAGTCTCTTGATCTACTAGCTTTAATTATTATGTTTTTTTGTTTGGAGAATATACCAAAAATAATTTACATAATCCTAGGAGTAGGCTTAAATGAATATTTTTTATTTAGAATTAGATTTAGATTTATATTTAAGCATGATTTGTATTTGTACCTACTCCGGGTAAACACATGAAGCTAGATGAAGAAATATACCTACAATGTTTTACTTAAGAGAGCAAGAATGATTGAAACTAGGATTTAAATTTTGATTATAGATTTGATCAAATTTGGAATTTAGATTTAAGATTTAAAGTGATTGAAACATGGACTATAATTTGGATTTAGATTGAAGATTTAACTGAAATATGATTTAGATTTAATTTTGAAATTATTATAACTGGAATTTTAGAAACTGAAGATTTACGTCAAGAAAAAAAAAATTAATTTTAAAGATAGGTCAAAGTTTTAATATTGACCACTTTAACTCAAATGGGAAATGAGTGAAAGGGGCAATGGATTGAAGGGTAGTTTGAAACTACTCCAAGAGCTAGTTTACTACATATTTTTATGTCTAGTCTCCACTAAAAATGAAGTGTAGGACCCCATCCATAATAGAGTCACCAAAAAAACCATGGATAAACTTAATTTTTCCAATGATTTTGCTTTATGTTTCTCAAATCAAAATTGAAAAACTAACAACATACTATCTTAAAAGATAGACTGATGCTTGAATATCAATTGAAAATTTGAAAAAAAAAATTATATTCATAATCAAACTCAACATATGGAATGCAATATTCATCTAAATAGATAAAATAACAGTCACCTAACATTTTAAAAATTAAATAAATAATGAGTAGACTATATATATGCCCATGGTTTTGTGTCTTGCTCTATTAAGCTAAAGAAATATCTATTTATTTTTTATTAGGTTATGAGTCTCTTATTGAGATAAGCCACTAGTGCATATTAATTAAATATCAACAAGGATCGCGAGAAAAGTCTTCATTAAAGTTTTGACAATACTATTTTAGATTTACAAAGATTAAATTAAAGGAATTAGGTTTATACCTACCTATCAATGAGATAAGGTTTAATGCATGAATACTAATTTATGGGTCAAAAGGAAGAAATGATAGAGAGTCTTTAATATCTTAGAAAATCTAGAAACACACAAAGTAACTCTAATTTTTGGATTTATAGTTAGATAAGGATTTAATCTAACTTTAATTTTTTAATTAATTAGAAATTTAGATAACCTTCCCAGAAGGAAGAGAATTTAGTAAGTGAATGTTATATAGACTTACTTATGCTTGGAGTGGATTACCAGCCAACCATCTAAGCACAAAATGTTAAAATCAAAATTTCAAGTCTTATATATATAAAGTAGATAGCTATTTTTCTTTAACTAAAAATTAAGGAATTAAGTTTAGAATATAAATCAAGGACTTATAAGATGTTTGGGCTCAAATTCACCAAACTAATTCAATTTTTATACCAATTAACCTAAACTTTAAATTTTACATTTAATTTTATCAAAAATTTTAAATAATTTGTATGTCTTAATTT
The DNA here is from genome assembly GCA_016618105.1 of Dendrobium huoshanense. NCBI lineage: Eukaryota > Viridiplantae > Streptophyta > Magnoliopsida > Asparagales > Orchidaceae > Dendrobium > Dendrobium huoshanense. The sequence goes on along the minus strand of CM028359.1, from coordinate 40,087,175 downwards.
TGTAGAAATATCCAGCAGCACAACAACCTTATACCACTAAGGAATACTATGGTGACCCCGTCACAGCCCCATCATTACTTATTGTTGGCTTATGTGTTGATCTAGTGTATATTATAGAAAGTGAAATGCATGCATGTATGTATGATTGGCTAAAGGTGATTGGTTTTGGAGTACCAAATTATAATGTCATAGATCTAACATATATATCCTTCCAAAGGTAATGCTTTTTTTTTTTTTTTTTTTTTTGAAAAGTGCAAACTTGCATTAAGAACTAAAAAAAAGGGAGCTATTACAAACTAATCAATAAATACAAATCTCATATTCCTCTTTCAACAAGTTGAATAAGGAAGAAGGAATATCAGAATAAGTAAAAGAATCAAAACAAAAATTATTGTCCAAAGCAAGAGAAGCACACAAATCAGCAACTTTGTTACAATTGCTAGAGGTGTGATGGAAGATAACCTTATTAAAATCGTGCAAGAATGCAATCTTCTCGGAAATATGGTTGTTGGCCTTGGATTGCGTCATAGAGTCATGAAGAAATTTGATGGCGTTGTAGTTATCTCCCTCAATTATTAAACCTTTGCTTTCAAACATCCATTATTTAATAAATTCTTTCAAAGTAAAAACAACATCCAACTCAAGTTGGTTAATATCCCAATGAAGTTTATGCTTGCCGAAGGCTAGGAGCATTCTTCCCTTGGAGTCTCTAACTACACCGCCAATGCTAGCAATATTTGAGTCCAGTAAGGAGGCATCAACATTAATTTTTATCCAATCTAGTGGTGGGGGGTGCCATGAAGTTTCAGATTCCCTAAGAAGAGAGGCATCCCAGTTAACTATCATTGTATTCTTATTGGTAGCAGTGAATAAAATGTTAGCAGCAGTCACCAAACTGAGTAAAGTAGAGTTCCCGTGCTTCACATCATTTCTACAATTCTAGGAGTAGAAAACAGCAGTGCAATATATCTTAACAATATCCAAACTAGCATTAGAGAGATATCTTAACTGGTAAAGACAATATGCTAGCGAGCTAAAAAGTGGAATGTTAAAACCCCAGGATCTCAACATACAAATGATGTCAATGAGGAATTTACAATGGACCGCAACATGAGCACAGTTTTTCACTTCAGGATAGCCTCCAGCACAGAGATCGCTGTCACCAAGTCTTCTATATTTCAAAAACTCATTAGTAGGACAACCTCTAGCACAGAGATTGCAAAGTTTCCAAAGGTAATGCTTCATATGACACAAAAACATAAGAAAATAATCTACCCCTAATAAAAGCATTTACCACCAAACATTTATGTAATTTATTAGGTTCTAAGTCTCTTATAGAGATAAACCACTAGTGCTTTTTAAATATCAATAAGTATCATGAGAAAAGTCTTGATTAATGTTTTGAAAATACTATTTTTGATTTAAAATTATATCAATGGGGAAAGGTTTAATGCATGAATACTAATTTATGGGTCAAAAGAAAGAAAGGATAGAGAGTCCTTAATATTTTAGAAAATCTAGAAGCAAAAAAAGTAACTCTAAGTTTTGGATTTATAGATAGATAAGGATTTAATTTAACTTTAATCTTATAATTAATTAGAAATTTGGATAAACTTCTTAGAAGGAAGAGAATTTAGGAAGTGAATGCTATCTAGACTTACATCTACTTGGAGTGGACTACCAGCGAACCATCTAAGCACAAAATTTTAAAATCATGATTTCACGTCTAATATATATATATATATATATATATATATATATATATATATATATATATATATATATATATATATATATTTTAAATAATTTCTAAGTCTTGATTTTGTATAAAAATCCAACAGCACAACGACCTTATACCGCTAGGGAATACTATGGTGGCCCCATCACTTAGCCCCATCATTCCTTATTGTTGGCTTATGTGTTAAGCTAGTGTATATTATAGAAAGTAAAATGCATGTATGTATGTATGATTGGCTAAAGGTGTTTGGTTTTGGAGTACCAAACTATAATGTCATAGATCTAACACACACACACACACACACACACACACACACATATATATATCATTCAAAAGGTAATGCTTCATATGTCTCAAAAAACCTAAGAAAATTATCTACCCCTAATAAAAGCATCTACCACCCAACATGTATGTAATTTATGAATTTTCATGGAGAACTATTTAATTAAAATTTTATTATTTACTTACAAAGAATGTGGAGTATAGTCCAGGTTCTACTGTATAACTTGGGTGGTTAGGCTCCACAACAATAAGCATCGATTTCTACTTCCATTAACAACGTAAATTTAGAAGTTTTTGCTTATTTAATCTTCAATTCTCTTGGCTTCATTTCTTCTATAGAATTTCAGAAGAGAATGTTTCTCAAAGGAAAAAAGAATCATTTCTATTTAAAGTGCAGCAAGTTTATATAATTAAGTTCTTCTAAATTCTTTTACAACTCTTTATATTTACAAATTGAACTTGGTATTCAAAGAATCTATACTTTACGTTTATCTTATTTACATTCTACTTTTTTCAAAAGGAAAATACTGACACCTATGCAACAAACTGAAAAGTTATTTGCACTAAAAGTATAGTTCAAGTGTAGTGCCAATATCTAATAATGCAATTAATTTATGAAATCCCATAATACAGGAAAGTAAATAGATAAAGAAATTAGTGAAATTACTAGATGGATAAGAGGGGAGGGGGGGTGAATTTGGAAAATTTTAATGTAATAATTAAAACTTAAGCAGGAGTTCTATTTTTTTTTTTTATGTTTTTAAATTTTTAACAAAAAAATTTAAACTAATACGAAGGCAAACAATTGTACTCAACGTGCAACAATAGAATCCTTTTTCTTTCACAAGTTTTCACGAAGCAAGTATTATGAAAATAAAATGCACGCAAGAATAAAAAGCATTAAAGAAAAAACACACCGTAATTTTTATAGTGGTTCGGTCAAACCATGACCTACATCCACTCTCCAGAGTCCTCCGCTACGACAATTTCACTACAAACTATAGTTCTCCTTTTGCACCCCTCGGCAAGGCGGAGAAGCTCTTATAATACTCCCTTTCACCAACCCGGTATGGCGGAGATCCAAGCGCTGTTTTCACCCTCCTTGTGACGGCAGAGAACCTTCTCATTTTTCTTCCTTCTGGAGAAGGCTGAGTACCTTCAAGGTCACGGATGTAGAAGAGTCTCCCCCATAGAGAGCCTTCCACAAGTTCTTTCCGGGCCACAGGAGGAGCAAGATGCAGCAAGATCGGAGCAACCGTGTGATCTCCCTCACACCACTTCTCCCTCACCAAGCTCACCTTCTCCTTCCTCTCTCAACCCCACAAAACTTCTCAAGAGATCTCCCAAGGATTTCCTTTCTAATTACGTTCTCCCCTTTTGTCTCTCTCTTAAAATATGACAATTTTAACACCTTAAAATGGGCTGCAAAATCCCTGAATTTGCAAAGTGGCCATTACAATCGTATAGTATGATTAGTTATCATACAGTATGATATGTATAAACAGGCTTCGTCCTAGTACGAACGTGTATGAACAGTTCAAAATAACTCATACAATAAGATAATAAATCATACGGTATGATCCTCAACATTACTGATCGTACAGGATGATAGCTGGGACGATCAAATGTCATCTCTGTTAATCATATTGTATGATATACATCGTCCAGTACGAATGGTCAAAATCAAGGCATCATCCAGGATGAATTTTGGGACGATCAAATGTCGTCTCTGTTCATCGTCTAGTATAATATACATCGTACTGTACGATGAGGCAAAAAACAAAGGATCGTCTAGGACGATCTCCAGACGATCAGAATTCGTCTATGTTCATCGTATTGTACAAATAAGGTCGTACAGTATGATATTCAATTTGAAATTAAGCCTTGAATTATTCTACTAATCACGAGTTAATTTAAGTAAGTATTTAAAACAAATTGTTTAGTATGAAGAACTTCGTCCAGTACGAATGGCTAAGAAAACTTACTTAAGTTAATTTGACGGCTAGGGTTTTGGATTTGAAACACATTGTATAGTACGATATAAATCGTACGGTACGAACTATTCACAGAAAATTGTTTTACCAACTCAGATCGTACAGTACGAAATAAATTCATACAGTGCGATCACCAGAGAAGGAAAATCTTCATTTTTACTATTAAAACTCTCTCCCCCTGTATGTGTGCATGGTTGCTAAGACTTACATGCAGTTTGTTGCCAGACTTAAGAAAATAAAATAAATAACAAAATACATTGTCAGACTCATACTCCTAATCTAACCATTCTTGAGTCTTCATGCCATCATAAGCAGCTTGTGATCTTCCTGAAATGTTAGTACTCAAGGACAATAACCAATAATAAATGATATTCAATGAATAGTAAATTTTTATTTTGTCATTAGACAGTTTAAATTTTTATTTTGTTATACTATCAAAGATCTTTTATTTTTTATTGACTATTGAATTTAATTTATTTTATATTTTTTTAGTTAATTTTAATTTTTAATGACTTACTAAAAATTCTAGATGCTTTATATAAAAAAAATTAGAGTTTCTTATTTGATAGAGCAAATGAATTCCAAATGGCTTGAAATTTAAAACATAAGTTAACAATTAAGTAAAGTTTAAACCCTAACAATCAAGGCCTATCAAAACCTTACTAGGGTTTTAAATCAATTTCTAAAATAAATAAAATTATGACTTAGAAATTAAATTTTAGGCTAACTAGACCTAGGGTTAAATTAAAATCAATGGTAACCTAACCTCATTACACTAATATATGACACCAATAAAGAAGTTCCCTAGATGATCTATGGGTACACATTTTGTTGTATTTTAAATTTTTAGATTAACTTATTGTCTTATAGATACAAAATTATAATTAAACTCTCAAATGAGTTCAAATTAACCTTAAAAACTTTTTACAAGTGTAACACATCCTCAAGATTCCTTGTAAATTTCATTTTCATCTGTATTTAAAAAATTGCTTTTAAAATATAGAAAAATGTATTTCTAATATAAATTTTATCCATAACCATAGAGATTTTATTCTATTCTTGAAGACACATCCATAGAGCCTAAGGTCAAATGATTTAGAATAGTGTGCGTGTAGTTATTTCATTTTGAAGTTTTGATGTTTTTTGGACGTTTAATTTAGGGATTATTGATTTACACAGTTCACAATACTAACTATGTATGCACCTTTATAGCTGGTCTTTAATATTAGCTATTTAAAATGGTTGCTGACCCTACTGACTATGGGAGATTCCTTACAACTTTGATCTAAGATCAGACAATTGAGGATTATACACAAAAAATTTTGTGATTAATTGTATGAAATCCAATCCAAATATATTAATGGCATTCATTTACTTTTAATTAAATTATTATATTTAGTTTTTTCATCCATCTCCCACTTTGTTTCTTAGACATAGGTAATTCCATACAAGATCATTGAAATTAAATGGTCAGATCATGCTCAAATCAATAACAATTAAAACCAATGGTTGGATTGCATTGAATTGAATGTTTCTTTCACACTTGACAAAACCTAAGTGAAACGTGGATCGATATTTAAGAATCCCCTCAATAGAGTTTGGGTTAGATTTTATTCTATTGAATTTCACTAATCCTAAGGAGCAGTTTTGCTCCAAGTTGTAGAAAGCCTCAAGCAATGGATATGGAATTTTCATTTTGCTTGAGAGAACTCACCGGATCTTGACACAACTAACTTTAATAGAGGCTAGAGAAGGTGGAGGAAGATGGGAACTTAAAAAAGAACAACTAGTGAATATTTTTAAACTAAAGAATAAAACCCTTGTATTTTTCGTGTTTATAGATTTATTAGTAGTATAAAGTTCAAATTTTACTAACTAAGATTTTCTACAACCACATTTTCTCTTTTGCACAGTCCAACAGTATCAAAGCAAGTTTAATGGAAGAATTGAGTGCATGTAGTAAGTTGCCCAAGTTTTTAGGTGTGGACCCATGTGTAATGAGGATATTTTTTTATGTTTTTCGGTCACCTCAGGCCACCACCTGGCTTTAAATTATAGGTCAAAGTGCATGGAATATTCAAGAACCAAATGCAAGTGTTTATTGTATCTAAAGTAGTCTAGGTGTAAAAATGTTTCACTAGATTGTGCTTTTTAGAAATTTCGATTAGCGATGTTGGCCAATCCAGCTCTGCCTAAGTGTTAGGCTAGCAATGGTTGATGCATTGGGTCTATGAGAATCTAACACAAGTGCTTATTTGGACAAATTATACTTAGGTTACAAGTTGTTACACTGAAGACCCTACTTGGCCACTTAGACCAATTGGCTAGCCCAAGTGGGCCCAATGGTTGGGTTGACTAGATTCAATACATTGCCACCAAATTGATATACCAAACAGCTTTGGGTGCCATAGACTGAGCAAGATCACTACTTGACTTTAAGTTTAAATGGCGTATGATTGATTTTGTCATCCTAGGTTGACTAGGTCATGGAGTTGGGTCCAATCCACTCCAAATGACATTTGTGTCTTGTTGGAAGAGGTCTTGGGAATCACATGATCAAGCTATATAGAGGTTTATTAAATGTTCATTTATGGCCATTTACAATTTAAAGGTTACTTGGTCCATCAAGGTCAACCATAGCCTACCAATGGCTCATTTTAGTTTAGGAAAGAATGTTCTAATGTTTAGAAGAGTTTAGAGGGTTTGGAGGAGTTTAGATGAGTTTCTATGAAAAGTTTAGAGTTTGTGGTTTAAATGAGATTTAAATGGTCAAAGTTACCATTAAAGGTCAACCAAGCCCATTCAAGGTTTTATTTGCACTACAGGAAAACCTGTTATTACCGACGTACATAATCCGCCGGAACAAATGTAAAATCCGACGGAACCGTTCGTTTCCGGCACATGTTCCGGCGCAAATATCTCCGCCGGTTTTGGGTGCGTCGATAAATTTGTTCCGACGTATATGTTGCGCCGGAAACAGTTCCGGCGCCGTTTCTGACGCATTACCGGCGCATTAAATGGTTTGTTTGCCGACGTGAAAAATGTGAGAATTCCGGCGCCTAAAGCGCCGAGTTTTACCGTCGTATAATGCGATGGTAATTAACGGCGGATATGGCGCCGGAGATGCGTCAGCAAAATTCCACGATTGGTTTACGACGCAATTGTTGAGCCGGTAATTAACGGCGGAATATCCGCCGGACTTGCGACGGTAGTGTCCGACGAATCATATTCGCCGGTACGTACGCTCGATACATTTCTTTGTATCATCTTTTCCGGCGGAGTACCGGCGCATAATCCGCCGGAAACCTGTAGCATTGACAAAAAAAAAAATTGCCTTCCCAGCCAACAATCCCATTTCCACACCTGCAAACCTATCAATTCTAACACATACAAGTTCCACAACAGGTTCACAACAGTTCCACAACTTCATAATAATTTATAACAGTTTCACAACAGTTTAGTACTAAAAATCAACTGATAACATCATATTAAAAGTAATTGTCCAATAACACAAGTTCACATAAAAATACTAGTTCATTTCAACTAAATTACACTACTCTGACTCCGTCGACTCCTCCTCAGGTGGAGCTACGTCTTTTCCACTCAGTTGCTCCCTCATCTTGCGCATTTCATCCAGCAACTGATTGTGTTGCTCCGTACTTGTTTGCACCTGTGCTTGCAGCTGAGCTTGAACCTGTGCTTGCAGCTGAGCTTGCCAATCAACTTGTGATTTCCTTACTTGTTCTAGCTCAGCTTGAAGGGTAATTATTTGTTGAGCTTGTAAGGACTCATTCGAACTGGATGCAAAGATGGATGCAGTAGAGGAGGTCATCCCCTCATATGCCTGAGCTTGCGCACCTAAGCCATATACTCTACCATGCTGCATTCCTCCGACGGCCTGCGACCACATGCGATACTCAGAATACTCCACAAAGCCGCCAGAAGAGCCCTCACCTGCTGCGGCATGAGTCTCTCGAATCCGTGTATATTCCTCCTGTGAAAATCGAATATAAGTATATATATAATTAAACTAAAACTTATAAAATATCAAATATTTATAAAAATAAACTTACATGGGCCTTCCTTGCTCTCTCATCAATCCATTGTTGATCCTCCTGTCGCTCATGAGTGCGACTATGAAATTCCACAGGAGTTGGTTCTCTACCAAGTGACGCTTTCTGTTATAATTAAGAGAGTTTTATCAATACTAATTATTAAAAAACAATTTTAAAAATTAATTAAAATTCAGTACCAGACGACGCCTGTGCTCAGTATGTGGAACGGAGCCTCCTGTATGAAGTGCACTACCTAAGCCCCCAACATCAGAAGCTCTGTTCTGTCGATTTTGATCCCTCTTCCTAGTGTACTCTTCGCTGCCCCAAGCTGCATTCAACTCAGCCCATATCTCCTCTCCAATCCACAATGGTCGCTTCCCAACCTTTCTAACATCTGTGAACATGTCGCGCATCTGAGTAGAGCCACGCTTCTCAAAATTCTTTCTAATCCAGTCATTGTGTTGGGGAAGCCAACAAAACTCTTTCTACAATAAAAAACAATCAATTTATCTTAAGTAAGAAAGAATAAATCATTTAACATAAAAATAAAAACACAGAAATACCTCAAACTCTCAAAACCACATCTCCCGGGCTTCTTTTGGGACTTTCTTCCAAGAAACATAAGGAGCGTCAAACCTGCTCCGTATGATGTCCCGTATTTTATGTGTTGGTTGTTTTAATGGATAGAACCTACAAAAATAAAGTTATGTAAAACAAATATAAAATATAAAATAAAACAATTAGTTAATTTAAATAAAAGTTACTATACGTACGTGTCACCCTAAGGTGCTATCAACATTCTACCATCTGTCTGCTGCTCTGCTGCAGCTGCTGTCGAAGGTCCAGCTGCTGTCGAAGGTCCAGCTGCTGTCGAAGGTCCAGCTGCTGTCGAAGGTCCAGTTGTAGCAGGCTGATGGGGTGGTGGGGGAAAGTATGGTGGAGCATATGGTGGAAATGGATAAGTAGGAGGGGCACCAGCATAAGGTGGGGGTGTGAAGTATGGGTAGAAAGGAGTAGCCTGTCGGATTGGTTTCCTTAAGCAGCTCAATGAATTGATTAAAACATTCACGAGCAACATTATATTCAGCCTTGATGCTTAACATCTTCACAGCAACAGATAGTTCTGAGTGAGTCGTGCACCCTTTCCAGATTGGTTGCTGTGCAGCATGCAATAAATCATAAAAATTTTGTGCCTCCGTATTTGGTAACTATTCATAAATTCTAGTTGCATCATGAACTAATTCCTCAAGATTTGGACGGATGTTTTCAGCCTCAGCAACATTACTACTTGTAGAAGGACCGCATTGATAATCAAATTATGGCTCATACTCACCATGACAAGTCCAATACCAATACCGTGGCATGAATCCTCTGCGATACAGATCATCAGTTACGTCATCTGGTTCTAGGATCACTAGATTTTTGTGTTTAGAACATGGACATCGAAACTTTCCTTCAGATATAAAGATCGGTGGATGTTTCGCTTGCTGAATGAAAAAGTTCACCCCATTGATGAATTCATCTGTTAATGTCTTCCGACTTTGAGATAATCGGTTATACATCCAACTTCGTTGATTTCTAATATCCATAACCTATAAATAAGAGTAAAAAATTAATGGATTTATATATTTCTAATATCCATAACATAAAATTATGTTACACTTATTAATGAAATTATTGCTCAAAGTCACAATCCCCTCACTAGGTCTATTAACCACTAAAGCAAAAAGATATGGAGTAATGATGATCTCCATAATCCAACTTTACCTTCAACTCCCTCTCTAGTCTTATCAACAAGAAGAATATCATCCATGACTAAAGCAAAAAGATATGGACTTAATAAGTTTACCTTCAACTCCCTCTCTAGTCTTATCAACAAGAAGAATACCATAAACAAAAAGCATGCACCAAGGTATATCATATAATAAGTTTACCTTCAACTCCCTCTCTAGTCTTCTTTGCCTCTTATTATCGATTTGTCATCCTGAAGTCATTTTCCTTAGCCGCCTTATAATATTCCTCTTCTTTGGATACAATCCCATAAAAGTTGCCTTATTAATTTTCACCTACTTAGCATTCCTCTATCAGTTAGTCCATCTAGAGCCATTGGTTTGGATGAATTCTTGTTGGCCTCTTCCTTGTACCTAGTCACATATAATTTACCTTTTCATCTTTTGTATTTATAGTCTCTTACCACCAACTTGGCCTTTTAAGGTCATCAGTTTGGTCACCTTCTTTTCATCCTTATTATTGGACCTAATCTTACAGGAGACATCATCTTTGCATTCACATTCTTAGCCTCATGTCATTCACTCAACGACCTATCAACTATGTTATTTTATTCTCAACCTATTTTTATGACCAATTCTCTTGGATGTTTGATTCTATAAATTTCCCTTTCAAAACTCATACCATTGGTTTGACATCTCATGGAAGTTTCCTTCTTAGCTTTCACTTTCTTAAGGTTCACTTTCTTAGCTTTATCTTTGTTTGAATAGTTGCTATTTGAATGATTTATATTTGTGCAACTTATGTAGTTTTGATGATTCCAAACATTATTGTTCAAATGTATAGTTATCTCCTATCAATTTCAGAAGATTTGCACTTGCTCTTGTGTGTACTAACATTTCAGGAAAATCAGACTCCAGACTACGAAAACTTCAAATCAAATTCAACATGAGATATTTTGTTTATTTGAAGTTTGTCTTTTCTTTGAATTAACTTTGAAAGGGAGTGATTGTAATTGAGTGAATAAAATCTCACACACACAAATAAGGAGATCTTGAAATTCTATACTGATCGTACAGGACGATATTTATCGTACTGGACGATCTGTCAGTTATCTCCTATAGAGCATTTGGAACGAATAGGAACTTGCTTGAAAAATTTTTCTAAGTCCTATTCGTCCAGGACAAATTTTATTATCGTCCCGGACGATGGGTTCTCAGTAAAATTTTTGTCCAGACGAATTTTACCATCGTACGAGGCGACCAGTGCTCTGGAAAATTTTTGTCCCGACGAAAATAAATATCGTACCGGACGAACAGCTCTCTGGAAAATTTTCGTCCAGACGAAACCAAATTATCGTCCGCGGTGATTGGTCCTCTGGAAAATTTTCGTCCAGACGAAATAAATAATCGTCCAGGACGATCGGCTCTCTGGAAAATTTTCGTCCAGACGAACATATTTTCGTCCAAATGATAAAATGACTTAGAACAGTTTTCAGCAGTTTCTAGAACCGACCTTGTAATAACTGTTCGTACTGGACGAACCTTGTTCGTACAGGACGATCAGCTGTACGAAGTCATTTCGTACACATATACAAATTGGGTCGTTTCAGATCGTTTAAGTAAAATCGTCCAGGACGATCCAGGATCGTACGGGACGATCCACTGCGTACAGAATTGGAAATTTGCAGTTTTTGGGCGGTTTTTCTTGTCTTTTACTTAAATAGTCCAAATTAGACTGCCACCCAATCTTTTTGTCATTTGATCTTCGTGCCTATTGAGAGAATAGCCAAGGAGAGTGGAAGAGAGCATTCAAAGGAGGATTCCTACCACTGGAGCGAGAAGGCTTCACTTGGATTGCTAAGGTAAGAGTCTCTACTTATGAAATTGGATTTCTTCACTCTTTTCTTTCTTCCTTCTAGATTCTTGTGAGAAGATCATTCAAGGAGATCCGGTTCTCTGCCGACACTTGGAGAGTGTGAACAGCCGTAGGGTTCTCTGCCCACACTAGGAGAGTGTAAAAGGACGACGGTTCTCTGCCCACACTAGGAGAGTGTAAAAGGACGACGGTTCTCTGCCCACACTAGGAGAGTGTAAAAGGACGACGGTTCTCTGCCCACACTAGGAGAGTGTAAAAGGACGACGGTTCTCTGCCGCACTGGGTAGTGGTGAAAAGAGTGTTTTGTACAGGCTTCTCCGCCTTGCTGTGGGTGCTAAAGGAGAGTCACTTTGTGGTATTAGTGCAATACTCAGAGGGTGCCTCTGAGGAGTGGATGTAGGTCTGGTTATAGACCGAACCACTATAAATCTGGTGTCATTTACTTTATTGCTTTTACGTTTCCGCACTTTAAATTTCAGTTTTAACAACTCTGTGGTTGAAAAATATTTTTCTACAAACTTTAAAAGAAAATTTTATTTCGGTTCAACTTTATCATTAAGAGGGTTTAAAATTTTTAAAACTACCAATTCACCCCCCTCTTGGTAGCCGTGGGACATTTACTTAGGCTTAACAACCTAATTACTGGACTCAACAAGTGGTATCAGAGCATTGTTTCAAAATCATAAGTTTGAACTACTTTTTGATTAACGTAGATGGCTACATTTGGAAACCGAAACACACCTGAGGGTTACTCTATCACTAGACCTCCACTGTTTGACAATATTCCTTTTGATTTTTGGAAAACACGCATGTCTACTTTCTTACAGTCACTTGATTATCACATGTGGATGTTAGTCCAGGAAGGTTACACAAAACCAACTAGATTAGTTGATGGAATTAGGGTAGATACACCCTATGCAGATTGGACTATAGAAGAACGTGACTTAGCACAATTAAATGCGAAATGTTTAAATAGTTTCTTTTGTGCTTTAAAATCTGAAGACTACATGCGAGTTTCCACTTGTAAAAGCGGAAAAGACATATGGGATAGACTTTGTATTACTTATGAAGGGACAAATGAGGTTAAGCAATCAAGACTCAATATCTTGTTACATGACTACGAATTATTTCGCATGAAACCTAATGAATCTATATCTGACATGTACACAAGATTCACTCAAATTGTCACCTCTTTGCATGCACTTGGTAGGGAATTAACTAATGCTGAAATGGTTAATAAGATTCTTCGTTGTTTACCTACTGCATACGATGCTAAAATTACTGCAATTACAGAGTCAAAAGATCTGAACATTTATTCTATTGACAATCTTCTTTGTTCACTCATTGCTTACGAGCAAGGAGTAAGTCAAAGAAAGATTGATGCAGGTGAACCAAGAAAGGACAAGAATATTGCACTAAATGTGGAAGAGTCAGAAAGTGAACACTCACAACCTGAGGATGAAGATGATATAGCACTGATGACTAGACAATTCAAAAGCTTTTTAAAGAGGAAGCAGAAGAGACGCCAGCAATGGAATAGAGGTAAGTATAACAGAAATGGCAAGGTTTCTAATGAAGTGATTTGTTATGAATGCAGGAAACCAGGTCATATAAAAACTGATTGTCCAAAACTCAAAGCCACTCCTAGCAAGGAGAAGGTAGAGGAGAAACCAATGGTAAAGAAGGGCAAGAAGAAGTTTCAAAAGGCTTTTTGGGCGGACTCAGCTTCAGACTCATCTGAGACTGAAAACGAAGAAGAAGTCACCAACCTTTGCTTGATGGCAGATAAAGCTGAACAATCAGATCAAGAAGAGGTATGTGATTTAACCTATAATGAATTGTTTGAAGTTTCTGAACACATGCATGATGCATATAGGAAAACGAAAAAGATGCATGCTAGTTTAGTTTTAGAATTGGAAGAGCTTAATAAGGAACACGAAATCCTTAGGAAAGATCATGCTTTAATTGATAGCAACCACATGAAACTACTTGATGAATATGATGACTTGAATAAAAATTTTGAGAATTTAAAATCATCCTATACTGAACTTGAAAAAGAATTTAAGAAATTTAAGGATGAATCTGAGCACAAGACATATAGAATCAATTATACAAATCGAATCTTGGAGGAAATTAATTCATTTTACAAACTTACTATAAGAGCTCTCGAGGATAATAGGAACCCCCCTAAACTTGAAGATTTTACAAATCCTAAATATTATCCTAAATTCATGAAATCCCTTAGAAGACAATCATATGAGAGAAAACATAGGAATATTTTTCCTAATGTTAAATGTAACAATTGTGGATTTTTGGGACATATATCTCACACCTGCATTTTAAAGATGAAACCTAATTTGGTGTGGAGAACTAAGATGCATAAACCTAGACATATCACACATGCATCTGATTATAAATTTCATAAAGGTGAACCCAAACTAGTTTGGGTTCCCAGGTCTAACATTTGAGAATTTTGCAGGTATACTCTCACACAAGACCTCGTGAGAGTATATGGTACCTGGACAGCGGATGTTCTAAGCACATGACTGGAGATACTGCTCAATTCATAACGCTGGAAGCCAGGAGTGGAGGCAAGGTTTCACTTGGAGATAATACCACAAAGAAAGTGGTTGGATCAGGTATGATTGGAAATTTAAAAAACTTTTTCATAGACAATGTTTTATTAGTTGAAGGCTTAAAACATAATTTGCTTAGCATAAGTCAGCTATGTGATAAGGGCTATAATGTAAAATTTTTACCTACTAGCTGCATAATTAGCCTAAATGGGAAAATTGTTTTAAATGGAAAAAGGGTGAACAATGTCTACATGCTAGATTTAAATTGTATTCAATCTCCTACTGCTTTTTGTTTGAAAACTGTTTCTGATGAATCATGGCTTTGGCATAGGAGACTTTGTCATTCTAGTATGAATAATCTTAGAAAAATTACCCAAAAAAATTTGGTGAGAGGAATACCTAAACTAGACTTTACTAAGGACCATCTATGTGATGCATGTCAACTAGGAAAACAAGTGAAGTCCTCTTTTAAGTCCAATAAAGATCTTAGGACCAGTAAACCTTTAGAAATTCTTCACATGGATCTTTTTGGACCTGTAAGCACTGTTAGTCTAGGAGGAAAGGTATATGGATTTGTTATAGTAGATGATTTTTCAAGATTCACCTGCGTTAAGTTTCTTTTTCATAAGAGTGAATCATTTGAGGAATTCAAAAATTTTCAACTTGGATACAAAGAAAACTAGGATGTGAAATAATTTCTATACAAAGTGATCATGGAGGAGAATTTGAAAATGAAAGATTTGAAGATTTCTGTAAAGAAAAGGGGATTGATCACAATTTTTCTGCACCTAGAACTCCTCAACAAAATGGAGTAGTTGAAAGAAAGAACAGAACATTAATAGAAGCCGCCCGAGCAATGTTAGCAGAATACTCACTTCCTAGATATTTTTGGGCTGAGGCGGTTAGCACTGCATGCTATGTTCTGAATAGGGTGAATGTGAGATCAAATTTAAATAAAACACCCTATGAGTTACTAAAAGGTAGAACACCAAATTTGTCTCATTTACATGTATTTGGTTGCAAGGTGTTCATACATAATAATGGAAAATCTGCCTTAGGAAAATTTGATCCAAAATCAGATGAAGGAATTTTTGTTGGATATTTAAGTGTTGGAAAATCTTATAGAGTATTCAACAAAAGAACTTTAGTCATTGAAGAAACCACACATGTTGTTTTTGATGAAAATGGAAACATGGAAGAGCCAAAAGTTGTTGAAGAAGAAATTGAAGAAAACTCCCAAAAGATTGATAGATTAAATTTGGAAGAAAATGTGGAAGAAAATTTAGAAAGAGAAGACTCTTTGCCTAGAGATTTGAGATTTTCTAAAAACCACCCAAAGGAATTAATCATAGGTGAACCAAGTGAGGGTGTTAGAACTAGGCGTGGATTAAACAAGGAAGTCAATCATTCAGCCTTTATTTCAACTGTTGAACCCACTAACATTGATCAAGCACTTTCAGATGAATTTTGGATATTGGCCATGCAAGAAGAGTTAAATCAATTTGTAAGAAATAAAGTTTGGGAACTAACTACAAGGCCAAAAGATCAAAGTGTTGTTGGAACCAAGTGGGTGTTCAAAAATAAAATGAATGACTCAGGAGTAGTCATTAGAAATAAGGCTAGATTAGTAGCTAAGGGGTATAATCAAATTGAAGGAATTGATTTTGAGGAAACTTTTGCCCCTGTAGCTAGACTTGAAGCAATTAGGGTTTTACTAGCCTTTGCCTGCTTTAAAGGGTTTAAATTGTTTCAAATGGATGTCAAAAGTGCCTTTTTAAATGGAGTAATTGAAGAAAATGTTTTTGTAGAACAACCTCCAGGTTTTGAAAATTCTAAATTTCCAAATCATGTTTTCAAATTAAAAAAGACATTATATGGATTGAAACAGGCACCTAGGGCTTGGTATGAGAGGTTAAGCACCTTCCTACTTGAAAGATCTTTTGAAAAAGGAAGTGTGGATACAACTCTCTTTTTAAGGAAAATTGGAAAGGATATACTTATTGTTCAAATTTATGTGGATGACATCATCTTTGGATCTTCAAATAAACATCTTTGTGATGATTTTTCTAAAACAATGAGTAGTGAATTCGAAATGAGTCTAATGGAAGATTTAAATTACTTTCTAGGATTTAGCATTAAGCAACTTGAGGGAGGTACTTTTCTTAGTCAAACCAAATATATTAAGGACCTCAAAAAATATGAAATGGACAATGCTAAACCTGTTAGTACACCAATGAGTTCTTCAGTTCAGTTGGATAAAGACCTTAAGGGAAAATCTGTTGATCAAAAGAAATTTAGAGGGATAATTGGATCTTTACTTTACTTGACTGCTAGCCGACCAGATATTATGTTTAGTGTTTGCCTATGTGCTAGATTTCAATCAGATCCAAAAGAATCACATTTGACAGCAGTGAAAAGGATTTTAAGATATCTACTAGGAACTCAAAACTTAGGAATTTGGTATCCTAAGTTTAGCTCTTCATTTGAAATTATTGGTTACTCAGATTCTGACTTTGCAGGCTGTAGAGTGGATAGGAAAAGCACTTCTGGAACATGTCAATTCATTGGAAATTCATTAGTTTCATGGTCTAGTAGAAAACAAAATTCAGTGGCACTATCTACTGCAGAAGCAGAATACATTGCATTAGGAAGTTGTGTGGCACAAGTACTTTGGTTAAAACAACAGTTGATTGACTTAGGATTAACTATAGGCACTATTCCAATTTATTGTGACAATACTAGTGCTATTTGTATTTCCAAAAATCCTATTCAACATTCTAGAACCAAACACATTGATATAAGGCATCATTTCATAAGGGATCATGTATCCAAAGGAGAAATTGAACTCATACATGTTTCAACTGAAAATCAACTTGCAGACATTTTTACAAAACCTTTAGCCTTTGATACCTTCAGTACTTTAAGAACAAGGCTTGGTGTTATTGATTTGAATGCTTAACCAAAATGTCTTTGCAACATTGATACTTGTTGTGTTTTGTTTTTGTGATTTAGTGAATTTTTGTGTGTTTTTGAATGAATTTTTTTTTTTTTTTTGGATTTATGATTTGGTTTTATGTTTTCTGTGTTATGATTGTTTTTGTTGTGTTTATAAAAAAATTTTTTTTGGAGGAAATCGTCCAGGACGAAATGTTTTCGTACGGGACGATGTGTAAAGGAACAGTTTGCGCGAATTTAAACCGTTTTGAGAGCAGTTTTTTATTGGATCGTCTGTACGATCTGTGATCGTCCAGGACGAATATTTTTTTTTTCTCTCAAACGTCGGGACGATTGAATGCAACGGTTGAGTGGATAAGACAGTTTTTAATACGAACTTCATCTGTACGAAATTTGCGTTCGTCCAGACGAACATGTGTCGGTTCATTGTAGGGGACGGTTTTCAAGGGTCATTAAAACGAAACACTTTTTTGATCGTCTGTACGAAATTTTTTCGTCTGTATGATCGGTCAAGTCAAAAAGCCTGTACGAAGGGACGCATCGTAAGTTGTGTTGAATACGAAAAGCCGTTACATTTTGGACGAATTGGATCGTCTGTACGAAATTACTTCGTCCAGACGAACGATAATTTTTCGTCCAGGATGAATATTTTCGTCCAGGACGAACGTATCGTTTTTCTTTAAATATGAAGGCTTTCAAACTTGACAATTACACTTTCAAACTTCTTTTTCAATCCCTTTCTACATCAAATCAACTATGGCCTCCTCTAGCAAAAGACAAAAAGTTTTGGTGAAGAAACCTAATAGGAATGCCCCAGACAACTTTCTTTCCAAGGCAAATGAGGAATCTTTTCCTCGTTTTGCATCTGCAAAAATCACTCCGTCTCGCATTCTTATCCAAACAGAGTTGAAATTTCGGGTATTGCACCTCTTTGCCTCAACCCAATTTCAGTTCATTCTTTCTCTTGTCCACTTCTACAATAAGCAAACCTACCATTACTTTCTAGCCAACATGAGTTTCAATTCTGACCACTCTATCATTAGTTCTTTTGTTTTTAAGAAAAAAGTTGAGATCACCAAGCACGACCTTGGTGCATTTTTAAACTTAAGAACTGAAGGATATAGAGCCCACACCCTAACATCAGAAAACACCTTCAAATGGTTTGAAATCAATAAGGTGATTAGAGAGACAGACATAACCTATCATGTTGCTAGAGTATCCGGTATGACCCAAGATGCCCGAATCATCCAGCATATCCATAGATCCTCAATTATTCCTAAAGCTGGTGATAGGATTAACATTACTCCTCTCCTTTCTGTTCTAACCTTTTTAATCATGCAAAGACATCCTATTGACGAAGCCCAACTCATCATAGACCATATCTATGGGCTTTCAGAAATAGGACATGTAGATCAAAAGAGGAAGAAGAACATTTCATTGGGGCACTTAATTACTTATATTTTGGAAAAGAAGTACAATATAGTGCATCCTGATGAGGAATATGAAGAGCCAGTTTACTATAACGATGCATCATTCAGACTGCTCTTCAAGGAGGAAAAAGAAAAAGGAAAAGCACATGGCAGTGCTTCAGAAGAAGAAGAAGAAGAAGGAGTGCAAGCTTCTGCTTCTCAATCAGATTACCAGAATCTGATTGAGAGATTTGATAGACTAGAGACTCACATTGATCAAAGGTTTGATCAATTTGATGCTCACCTTACGCAGCAGCAACATGACATTGGTAATATTAGAGATGAAGTTCATGAAATAAATACCAATGTAATGTTGATGGCCTCCTACTTCAACCTCTTTGGCGGCATTCCTCCTCCTCCTCCTCCAGAACAGTAAAAATTGTTTTTATGTCTGTGTCTGTTGTATTTTTTTTTGTTTGTTTTGTTTTTATCGTATATGTTTTATTGTAATGTATTTGTTTTTATGTTTTTATGTTCAATGTATTTTCTTTAATATCAATGAAAGTTTATTTCTTTTAGATTTGTTTTGAAATGTGGTTAATATTTATGAATTTCATTAGTATTATTTAATCTATATAGTGCTTAAATTCGATTGTAATTTGAGATTATCTATATTAGAAAATCTAGACTTTCTTAATTTATAAGTTGTATATAACTTGTTGTAATTAGAAATTTTAAATTCATGTCTATTCATTTAGACTACATAAAAATAATATTACTATTGCATTTTAGATGTTTTCTTATTTTGTATTTCTATGCTCAAATGATATTTATGCACCTAGAAATATTTGAAATTTTAGATTATAGATTTTGGAAAGAATTGGTCAAATTACTCTTGAACATTGTACAAATGTACAAAAATCAAAAGGAATTCGCAAAAATTTGCAAAGTGTAAAAGAGGCACAAAATAAGCCCAACCAAAGAAAAATGCACAAAAATGTGCTCCAAAACTTTGAAAAGATGCGCAAAGCGCCACATGAGGTAATTCTCTTCTTTCCAAATTCATTCAATCTCTTAATTCAAATTGATCTTATGTTCATTTATATTCTATTGAACTTTGAAATATAGAATTTCTTATACATCTCTCTTGTAATGATTTTCAATAGTCAAATGTCTAAATTGAATCATGTCTTTGATAAATTCTTCTTACTTACAATGTTATATCACTTCTTAAATTTTATGAATTTCTATAATTGATCTAATATCCTTAGTTTAAAATTGCATACCCTATGTCAAATCACAATTTAGATTAAATTTTAAAAATGAATTTCATATAATTATTTACATTTCTTGTCTTTTTCTTCTTCACTTTTTGTTGCTGTCAAAAAGGGGGAGAAATTATTATGTTTGTGTTTGTGTTTTTGTGGTTTGTGTTTTCTATTTTTAATTATTCTGTTTGCAAGTTTTTTTTTTGTGTGTTAAAAATTTTTGAAAAACAAAAATATTGTTCTTTAATGCCTCCTTATTTTAATGTACTCATAAATTCAGGGGGAGTTTAGGAGATAAGAGATTTGTTTTAACTTGAAACCATACTAATAATAATTATTTTGCCATCATCAAAAAGGGGGAGATTGTTTGAATAGTTGCTATTTGAATGATTTATATTTGTGCAACTTATGTAGTTTTGATGATTCCAAACATTATTGTTCAAATGTATAGTTATCTCCTATCAATTTCAGAAGATTTGCACTTGCTCTTGTGTGTACTAACATTTCAGGAAAATCAGACTCCAGACTACGAAAACTTCAAATCAAATTCAACATGAGATATTTTATTTATTTGAAGTTTGTCTTTTCTTTGAATTAACTTTGAAAGGGAGTGATTGTAATTGAGTGAATAAAATCTCACACACACAAATAAGGAGATCTTGAAATTCTATACTGATCGTACAGGACGATATTTATCGTACTGGACGATCTGTCAGTTATCTCCTATAGAGCATTTGGAACGAATAGGAACTTGCTTGAAAAATTTTTCTAAGTCCTATTCGTCCAGGACGAATTTTATTATCGTCCCGGATGATGGGTTCTCTGTAAAATTTTCGTCCAGACGAATTTTACCATCGTACGAGGCGACCAGTGCTCTGGAAAATTTTCGTCCCGACGAAAATAAATATCGTACCGGACGAACAGCTCTCTGGAAAATTTTCGTCCAGACGAAACCAAATTATCGTCCGCGGCGATTGGTCCTCTGGAAAATTTTCGTCCAGACGAAATAAATAATCGTCCAGGACGATCGGCTCTCTGGAAAATTTTCGTCCAGACGAACATATTTTCGTCCAAACGATAAACCGACTTAGAACAGTTTTCAGCAGTTTCTAGAACCGACC
This sequence comes from Dendrobium huoshanense, assembly GCA_016618105.1. NCBI lineage: Eukaryota > Viridiplantae > Streptophyta > Magnoliopsida > Asparagales > Orchidaceae > Dendrobium > Dendrobium huoshanense. The sequence continues at coordinate 40,066,171 of CM028359.1, read as the reverse complement.
TTGTAATAACCGTTCGTACTGGACGAACCTTGTTCGTACAGGACGATCAGCTGTACGAAGTCATTTCGTACACATATACAAATTGGGTCGTTTCAGATCGTTTAAGTAAAATCGTCCAGGACGATCCAGGATCGTATGGGACGATCCACTGCGTACAGAATTGGAAATTTGCAGTTTTTGGGCGGTTTTTCTTGTCTTTTACTTAAATAGTCCAAATTAGACTGCCACCCAATCTTTTTGTCATTTGATCTTCGTGCCTATTGAGAGAATAGCCAAGGAGAGAGTGGAAGAGAGCATTCAAAGGAGGATTCCTACCACTGGAGCGAGAAGGCTTCACTTGGATTGTTAAGGTAAGAGTCTCTACTTGTGAAATTGGATTTCTTCACTCTTTTCTTTCTTCCTTCTAGATTCTTGTGAGAAGATCATTCAAGGAGATCCGGTTCTCTGCCGACACTTGGAGAGTGTGAACAGCCGTAGGGTTCTCTGCCCACACTAGGAGAGTGTAAAAGGACGACGGTTCTCTGCCCACACTAGGAGAGTGTAAAAGGACGACGGTTCTCTGCCCACACTAGGAGAGTGTAAAAAGATGACGGTTCTCTGCCCACACTAGGAGAGTGTAAAAGGACGACGGTTCTCTGCCGCACCGGGTAGTGGTGAAAAGAGTGTTTTGTACAGGCTTCTCCGCCTTGCTGTGGGTGCTAAAGGAGAGTCACTTTGTGGTATTAGTGCAATACTCAGAGGGTGCCTCTGAGGAGTGGATGTAGGTCTGGTTATAGACCGAACCACTATAAATCTGGTGTCATTTACTTTATTGCTTTTACGTTTCCGCACTTTAAATTTCAGTTTTAACAACACTGTGGTTGAAAAATATTTTTCTACAAACTTTAAAAGAAAATTTTATTTCGGTTCAACTTTATCATTAAGAGGGTTTAAAATTTTTAAAACTACCAATTCACCCCCCTCTTGGTAGTCGTGGGACATTTACTTAGGCTTAACAACCTAATTACTGGACTCAACAATCTTCCCAACATTTTATCATCATTTTAACATCCTATATTCTTTTGCATTTATTGCATTTTGGGTTGTCTCTTCATGGAACCTAATCTTGTAGAAGCCGCTTTCTCAATTAAATTTTATATTTTAGTCTTCTATTGTTACCTCAAAATTATAGATTCATCATCTTATCCTCTTTCTTTGCATCATTTTCTTTATATCCATGACTAAAACAAAAAGATAGCAAAAAAATAGCAAAACATCCATGACTAAAACAAAAAGATAGCAAAAAAAAAAAAATGCAATACCGATTGAGAGAGAGGGAGATGCTCGGCGGCGCGCGATCAGGAGAGAGGGAGATGCTCGGCGAAGTCTGGTGATCGTCGGCGGCGAAGTTCGGTGACCGTCGGCGACGTCAATATTCGGCCAGCGACGAACGGCGACGGAGGGCGACGGGCGAAGCAGGTGAGGTGAGAGAGAGTAGCGAAAAGAATGACGGCCCAGAGGGCTCCGATTCGCATTTTAGGGCTTTTAGCGGCGTCCTTTCCGGCGGAACGTCCGCCGATAATGTTACCGTCGGACAATGCGCCGGAACGTGTTCGTTGAGTTTAAATAAGCCGGCGCATTAATCCGCCGGAACGGTTTCGTTGAGTTTAAAAGAACGTTTCCGCCGTAATCTGCGTCGGAAATAATCCAGAGCCCTTTTCACCGGCGGTATTTCCGGCGCAATGGACGCCGGAAAATTTCCGGCGTCAGTTCCGCCGGAAATAACGCCGTAAACTTTACGTCGCATCATTCCTCCAAAACCTGCGCCGACAATGCCGGCGCAAAAAAATCCGCCAGAAATTTTGACGGTAATCACGTGTTTTCCCGTAGTGTTGGGTCTATCCATGATCATGAATGATCGACAAAAGCATAAGGGTCAAACCTAGGTCATGAGTTGAGTTTTCCAAGATGATTCATGCATATTTATAGGTTTAGGGTTTAATGGATCTTATGAGTCAAACTCGGTAAAACAAATTCAAAAATGGTTAACCATGAATCCAAATACGTTCAATTAAATATAATGATTATTATGAGGATGTTTAAAAGATTTCCATAGGCTTCCAAGGTGGTTTGTATCACGATGCCTTTAAGAAGAATATGGATGCCTCCAAAATAAGTTGATAAGACCTAGGTACATGTATATTTTTTAAGGATGCTCTCCTTAGCTAACCAAATTGGAGGATGTGTAAGAAAATCAATTACCGTATCACCTGGAGTAGGAACATCCTAAAAGACCTTCTTCATAGCCTCCATATATAATAAACTATATAAATGGGAAAAAAACTTATTACCTTTATTGTGAGATTTCATGAAATGCTCACTCATAGTTGGAACCTCAATGACATTTATCATCCTCCTTTCATTAGGCTCTTCTCTCTTGTTTTTTTGGAGTGGAGTGGAAGTCTCTTCAATTACTATCTTAGCCATCTTCTCCTAAAACTTTCGGAGCATCTATACCATGGACAAGGGAGAATAGGACATAATGAAAGGGAAAACAAGTAGCTTTGACAAGGGAGAATTAAATCTGCAGCATCACCGCGAACCCGAGTGTGTCTGGCTTTCTGTGCATCAGCACACAGACACGTACGTTGGTGTGGTGCATATGCTTACTCTTTTATGGATTACTCTTTAAAGACGCAAGAGAATCAATGAACTAAATGCACACCAAAATACTTCAAGCTTGCTTAAAGCTAAACTAGTTTTAAGTTTTTGAAAACTTACCAAACTTAAGATAGATAGAATGTAAGTCTAGTCGGTGAATTTTTCCTTAAGTTAGTGACACCCTCTAGCTTCCTCCCCCAAGTCAGTGACTTCTTCGAGTAAATTGGTAGCTTGACTCAAGAATTAGTCGGCACTAGTATGAGACTAAGAGGCATACAATATTGCTTCAAAAGCCAGAAACCTTGCTCAACAAGTTGGTGACCCCATGCGGCATCTGTGCCTATTGACCTTTTGGCCTGATCATGGGGCATCCTTGTGTCCATGGTTTACATATATTCATTTCATGTATTTTGTATTTGATTTAGCTGCATATTTGAAGTTATACCTCATGCATAATGAAATATTTTATTCTTATATAGCTTTTTCTGTAGCACCTAAAATTCAATATCTTTTGCAGTAGCACCTAAAATTCTATAAAAGCAAGATCAGAGGCTAATTTTTACACTTCTCACCATAAGAAGTTACCATATCCAAATTTTGTTGGCAATAAAATCTCAACTCCTCAGGCACTCAAGTCTCTAGGACTATTTTCTCTACAGTCTTATAAATATGACTCTGATATTGACTAATGACAAATTTAAACTCAATCATCTTTATGGGAACGTGTTCTTAATGACTGATTGAAGAAAAGAGGACGGCGACAAATAGCAGATAAAACATCAACTGTCGGTTTTCCATTATTTAGACGTTTATAAGAACACGCAAGTGATCAAATCTGGTTTGGTGCTTTACGTGTGCCACAAAGATAACATTTATTTAGAATATATATAACTTAGATTGTTGGCAAAATGTGAGACCTAACAGAGAAGTCGTCTTATCTTTTTTCTTGATTAACATATTTATCATTTTTGTCGCTTCAACTTTCTTCCACAAACATACTCAAAAGCATTGTTCACGTTATAATTAAGTTTATCTTTTTTTAATAACAAATGCACAAAATTAGACGTGTTAAATGGGCTGATGGGTTCGTTTTGGGTTCAACGCAAATTGACCTGATTTGAATCTAATCAACCCAAATCAACTCATTTAATAATCGGATCAAAAACTGATCAAAACCTGACCTTCTAGAAACCCGAATGATCCAAACTTAGCCCGTAAAGTTGTTCTTGTAATTTTTTGCATAATTTATTAACTATAAAGTTTAGCATATTTAATAAAAAGATAAGAAGATTATACCCACAAGGAAAAAAAAAAAGTACTAAACATGTAATTTTCGGGAAAAAAATGGGTTCGCGGGTCAACCCGAATACGACTCTTTTCAGAACAAATTCGAAACTGATCAATTTATTAAACTTATCAGTCCAAATCAAGATTGAACAGACAACTATTTCCCTCAAAATAAAGATTTATCATTGAAAATCTTAATCCAAGTAGAAGCATCTTATTTCCTTCCATTCAAGCTAAATTTGTAAATTCCATTTTAAGTATATCTCTCAAATAAATAATTAAGTATGACAATGCGTAACATTAATCGATCATAATTTAATCAAAAACTTATTTAGAGTTAGGTTATTTCCTTCATTCTATTGTGGAATCGAAAATCCAAATATTAGAGCAGAAATTTCAAACAAAAAAATCATACGGGTCAGGTTCGGAAGAAACTATTAACGTAATAGGCATTTGATATTAATTAATTATCTTATCACTACTATATGTAAACTAAGTATTGAAATATGTAGGTATATATAACTAGAATAGCTTTGAATATTTATTCAGTGAAAATTAAGATAATTATTTTTTTGTTTGGATATATTTGATTGAGTAAACTATTTAATTATTATCATATTTGATATCTATTTTGCTCTACAAAATGAATTGAATCTCTTAGAGGAAAGCAGCTGTCAATTTGAGCATTGCTCTATTTGTTATTGTATGTAAGGCTCAGTTTGAATTCATCATCTTATCTTTGATGAAGAATGCGTAAGCATGTTGTTGCCTACATCTCCTATCAGGAATACCCTATGAACAACTGCGGGAGGATCCATGAAATCCCATAAAGGAACTCATGATGATCCTGTGTTAAATCCCATAAAGATCCCAGGAAATCTCGCGATCTTACCATAAATTTTTGTAGTTGGTGCTTTGCCCGTCTTCGCCTCACGGACCTGTGCTTTGCCTACTAATGAATGGACCTGTTCTTCACTTATTCATGCTCTACTTCTCTCAGTTTCTCTCGTACTGTTCACCAGATGAAAGTTGGCTCAAAAATCACTGGCATGCTTCCACATTATTTATTTCATGCTAATAGGTCTCACTTAGTTGAGGACTCAATGTTACCTATGTCTACCATTTAAACTAGTAACTTATATATTTTTGGTGTACAGTTATTGGTAAAAACTTCTGTACTTGAGATTTTTAATTTTGATTATTTTAAATGGGAAAAGGTTTATGGGATAATTTTTATGGGAGTGATCCTAGACCTTCTGAATTTCTAAAAATAGCTCCATGGGAAAATAAAGATTTTAGAACCATGACATGAACATAGTATTTATTGATTAGATAATCATTCTTAATTTAAGCTCATATGAGAGACATTTATTTGTGGGACTATTTATAAAAAATTTTAAAATAAGAAAAAACTTTCTCTTTTTTTTTTTTTTTTTTGAAGAAGCACAAGGCTAGCTCTTATTAACAAAAGCAAACTACAAAGAAGAAGAAACTATAGATTCCTCCCTTAACAGTTCGGTAAATAAGGAAGGAATCTTATTAGAGGATAAATCCTCCTAACATAATTTATTGCAAATGGCATAGTTAGCACAAAGATTAGCTAACTTATTACAATCTCTATTTACCCAACTAAAAAAAATAAACTTATGATCTTTTAATAGTAAAAGCTCATCTTTCCACTTACCTTCGAAGGCTTGCAAAAATTTGATAACATTGTAGTTATCTCCTTCTATAATAATCCCTTGATAGTCTTGCAACCAATCCTTCTTGATTTCTCTTATGAACTTGACTGAAAAAAGCTCAAGAGTAGCAATGTCCCAATGCATACAAGACTGACCATAAGCTAGAATCATTCTGCCTTTACTATCACGGGCAGCACCACCAATTCCAGCTTTGTAATTTTTTAATAATGAAGCATCAACATTGATTTTAACCCAATTGAGAGGAGGGGGGTACCAAGTATTTGACAGTCTGGACGACCGATTCATACCCCAGTTTCACATTTTGCCATCAGCCATAAAAGAAATGGAGGCCAAACTTACAGCATAAGAAGCCAAGAGCACCGAACTATCTTCTGCTTTTCCTTGTATAAATTTGTTTCTGGAATTCCATGTAACATATACTGCATTGCAATAAACATTCACCAAGAATCCTTGTTTGCTATGGAATTCTTCCATCCACCTCCAACAAGATTGAAATGAATCAAATTCTATGAATTGAAATCCACATTTGATCAAGCTTTGAATCACTTCCTTTAGTTTAAAATAAGAAAAAAAGAATCAAACATTTATAATTAGATTATGAGATTTCAAGTTATACCCAGAGATATCTCTCAATTCATGATTCTTTTTTTGGAGCTTAAAATTTAAGACTTATTTAGTTCATATGATTTATGCTATAATACCTTGAATATCTTTTGGCTATTTAGGAATTTCACGAACAGTGTCTAATTCTTGATGAAACTTCATCTTGAATTTGCAACTATTAATTCCAATTTGATGAATATTGATCCTTTCCCTTCTTTGGATGTATGCTTTAGATTATTATCATCTGAAGGGCAATGTCTTTTGACAAAATAATTATTCAATAACATAAAGCGCATGAGAATTTAGTTGCTTATGAATCATATAGGGAGAATAAAGGAAAATAATATGTAATAGGTAGAATGCTTTTGTTTTACCGGCTATATAAATTTTGCTGCATGATTCAAAAAGAAAATTTGTGACCTTTGTAAGAAAATGTGAATCATGATTAAGGACTATCATACACATAGTAAAAATTGATAATTAAATTCTAAACAAGTAATCATTGTTGATAAGGCAATCAGTTTAGTACATATTGATAAATTAAATGTTACTTTTAATATGGTTCAACGGATGATAATTAAAGCTATATCAACCTAAGCACTATAAGGTACAAATGTACTCTCTCATTCATCTTGGCTCATGGATTTTGCTGTATCCATTAACATTGTTCAAACTTCACATTTTCATGATAGCAGACCACATCATGTATCATCATCTATTCAAATTGATAATTATACTAAATTTATTTGTTTGAACTATTTGAGATTTTATCTCTTTATAAAAGATGTCCTAAAATATCCTAAAATTTATATTAATTTTATATTAATAGGAAATAGTATTGATAATAGTTTTGATATTGGATTTTTTTTTGCTTGCTTTATGCATCCTCAAACACTGTTGTTGGATAAGAATAGTGGAGGGTTGTATATGGTACTCGCAACCAATTCACTACCAAAAAATAAGGTAATCGCAGCACAAATTTTGAGCTATCACGGTGTTTTTAACCGTCACTATTTTCTTTGCAGCGGTTATAAAACTGCTACAAATACGCTGTAATTACTATGCACTGCAACGACATTTTGCAGCGGTTTAAGGACCGGCGGGTAGATTTGATGAAGTGCTGGATTTAGCAGCGGTTATAACTGCCACAAAAGTCTAGATTTGTAGTGGTTATAACCGCTGCTAAAGGGTAGAATAGATTACAAAATATATAATGCTAAAAAAAATTGTGATCAAATTATAAATATCAATAAATTACTACACGAATATAAATTGAGTAAATATTAACAACATATAAATCTACATATACTTTTGGAACAAGTAACATGAATGTGTAAAATAGTATAATTAGTGACAAAGAGAACATTCATGTATGTACTTATTCCAGGAATCTAAAGAAATCCAACTGCTATATAAAGAGGGCCGATTTCAGTGGGATCCTATTTAATAGAAAATATTAAAAAAATGTAAACGCCTAGAGCAAAATTCAAAATATCCTTTATGATTTAGGACAAACAATTCTAGCATCTGCCAATCAAATGATTCAAACTAATTACTAAATGTTAAAAAGAGGGCATGAAAAAGATATGCAATTATTAGATCTACAAACTAAGTAAGAAAATAGAACAAAAAAAAGATGATGTTTGTTGAGTATTACCCGAATTGTTCATCATAAGCATTGGATGACGGGATCGCCTTCTGAAAGATCTGTCATAAATAAGATAGAATACTCAACACCAAAATGATTAAACATATAATGAAAGCATGTAAATGTTCATGTAAATGCAAACACCCATGTGACACATGCACAGTTTGACATTCTAGAAGCTCTGATATCTAAGAAAAGCATAAACATATAGCACATGACTAATTAAATTACTGTTGGATTGCTGGTGACACCCCTAACCCCACTAGCTATGTGCGGAAAAAGATCTGTAATAGGACGACAGAGATTATCATACCACGGTGATTGTTCTTGGCATTCATATAGGTCGTCGAGGCTTGTTCTCCTTGTCGGGGATCCATTTCCTTCTTGAGAACACTTCACAATGCTTTACACAAGAACACGTTATCCATCGGAAGAAAAAACTTAACTAATATCAGAGTGAAAACAATGCAATACCAAAATTAATGGGAAGAAGTAGCAAAGTAAAACACAATCAACAAAAGCAAATAGTACGACCTCAATCTGCATTTAACATGCAACTCTGACTAGTGGAATACTTTCTAACAAAGAATGGAGATATACATAGCCCTTACTTTTGTAATAACATAATTTTTTGTCGAGCCTTAAAGTAAAATTTTATAGAACATCAGTTAGCTTAGCTGCAAAAAATGAGAATGTTATAGAAAGATTAAGAATGCTAAGATGTATATATAGCATATCTTGGTAATATAGATTGAGAAATGATTACATCAAACAGATGGTGGAATCGGCACTGAGAGAAGATAAGTCAATGATAAATAGACTTGATAGTTTGAGCATATACAACTAAGGGTACAAAATATAAAAATAAGGCAAGTTGACAAGATTTATGTCGAAGGTTTATAAAATAAAATGGTTTAGCCAAAATTAATTTGGATTGAAGTCAAGCAAAAAGATTCGTGCACAATAGTTTTAGACCTTCTGTAGCACTCAACAAGAATAAATAGAGGATTTATAAAGCCAACCCAAATATCCAACAAAGAACTATTGATGACGATCATGCTGACGATGAATTACTTTTTCATTCACACATTTCTAATTTATAGAAGTAAAGAAATTTCCAAACATTTTTCAATAACAAAGTTATCACTAAAGGAATCTTCCAGCTTCAAGGTATTGCATTATTTGGGTATCAAGATCCATAATTAGCTTAAGGATCCTTTACCTTTCCATGAAATGGTACTAACATGCTCCACATATTAGTAGGGCTCAGCAAAAGCACCAATTTTTGTGAAAAAGGAAGAGGCGCAAGGGTTTTGGGGTGCGCGTAGATTGGTGTTGGGGCTGATTTTGGATTGATACAACAGGTAAATTAGTATGATAGTGTATCTAAGCCCGAGACAGAGCACTAGAAAACGTAGGGCTCACCAAAAGTACCAATTTTTAGGACCCTAAGGATCGAAGATCAACTAAGAGTTAGAGTCCATGAAAATGAAGGGTTGAGAAAGGGAGAAGAAGAGTTCTCAACAAATGAGGGTTTTGGTTAATCTCATCTAAATATGTTAGATTTCTCCAAGGAATTGCTACTTTGTAATGCCAGAAAACACTTTGGCAGGATATTTTTGACAAATGAAATTCAGTAAAAGAACCAAAGCTCATTTATGAAATCTAGTATTAGAATTTAGAAGCAAAGGAAAGTAAGAGAAACAATAGGCTTTGAAGTACAGATTTTTATTTTGAATAATTTTTAGCAAGCCACTAATTCAAACAAGGCTGACATTCATGAGTAAAGACTTCTTGCAAATCATATCCAACATTCTTTCCCACCAAAACACACATGAAGATGGATAGTCTTGAACTGATACATTCTACTCCTGATCAGACCCTTGAAGCTTGCATAAGTAATCAGATTCTTCTAGCAACTAAGGATCAGCTTCCAAGTTACAAAATTCATAGCTTTGACCAATAAACTCCAACAAAAAAGCATCACAAACCTACCATATTCATCCCAAACAAATTGTAAAACAATCAAACCCAGTCCATAAACCTAAAGCGTGTAAAACCATAACTTGATCCCTCACCATTTCGTTTCAATAATTCAAACTCCTACAAAACTGAGGTCCAAAATCTATAAAATTTCAAAAAAGCATAATGCAGAAATGCTCAGTTCCCAAAAATCAAGGAACATTTTCACACTTCTTCTTGAGTGCAATGTATTCGAAGAATTGCCTCAACGAATCACAATCAGTACAACAACAATTGAAACCACCAGGACAACCACTTGCCTATCTGATGAAGAACCATGGTTATCACTTTGGCGATTGGCTTCCAATTTCAATGATCGAAACCTCAACGACAAAGCCATTATGTAATTGTGTCACTGGAACAGCCCAACTGTGTTGTTTTCACCGTCGAAGAAGAATCTGGAAGGATTGCTCGATAAGGTGAAGGAACAAGGTGGGGAAGAGAAAAGTAACATTTCTAGTTCCGGATTTGTAGCTAAAAGATGGAGCGGACTCTTGTTGTGTGAAGCCGCTGCACTGTGAGGAATGCAAGATGTTCTCATCCAGTTTGAATGAAAACTGGCTCACTAATTAGGACCAGAATATAGCATTATAATCAATTTCCATGCTCTTTCATTGAAGTTAGCCATAAGCTCTAATCGGAATCTCTTTTTAACAATCTATCAGACTTGGTTAAACAAAAATCCTAAGATAGATGCACTTCCATAAACAGAAAACCAGATAAAATCTGCAAGCTAAAAACATGCATTCCTGAAACATAGTTTGATCACATACCTTTATTCCAGATGGGCTCTCCATGTAACTCAGCTAGTAAGTATTCTTCCTAAAGCTTTAGAAAGAACACCCTTTCCCCGACAAAAGCGGAACCCAAAGATTACCTTTGTCAACGCTACGCAAAGGGAACAATTATCCAGGGATCAAAGCAAACTAAAGGGGGAAAGACGGATTAGAGATGAGGGATCCGATGTCTCATTGCGTGTGAGGAGAATACCGAGCAAATGGGAATGGGGGAGAAGAGGGATCAGAGATGAAGCCTCGAATGGTCCGCTTGAGTCCCGCGCAGGAAGGAGAAGAGGGCTCCGGAGATGATTCATGAAATCACCGCTTGAGTAGCGCGCAGGAAGGAGAAGAGGCCGGGTTCCAGAGACGATTCACGAAATTTAGTTCACGCACTGGGAATTAGGGCTTTAGCGGGGTTAAATTAATGAGGAGTTATTTTCATCGGTTAAAATTGGTGCAATTAGCACCGGTTAAAACGGGTGCTAAAATAGATTTTTAGAAGCGGTTCTAAAACCGCTGCTAACAATCGATGCAAAAAAGTCCAGATTTCTAGTAATGCAAAGAAAAACTTCTAGAATTATCATGACATTAATCCTTTAAAAAATTATGTTAATACTACGACGTCCCCTGAAATGACGTATTGTATGGCCTGAATACAACGACAAGTGTGCAAGGGCCGTTGCACCGTGCCCGGGTGTAGTGTTAAATAGGCAAGGGTTCTCACATCAAGGACAGATGTCACAAAGAAGCTAGTCCATGAAACTAAAATTACGATATGAACTTGGAATATAGGCCCCCTCATAAGAAAATTTATGGAATTAATAGATATTATGATTCATAGGAAGATAAATATTATGTGCATTCAAGAAACTAAATGGGTTGGACAGAAGGATAAGGAGATTGATAGTTTAAGATATAAACTATAGTATTAGGGTAGGAGTCATACTAGAAATATTATAGGTGTGATTATATATAAGAGTTTGAAGGATAACATTATAAAAATTAATAGGATTGGAGATACAATTATAGATTTTAAGATTGTTATTAATGCTAAGATTATTAATATTATAAGTGCTTATGCTCCTAAAGTAAGTTTGGATATGAGTTCAAAATTAAAATTTTAGAATGATTTAATATAAAAGATACCTCTTGATGAAAGAATTTTTATTGAAAGAGATTTAAGTGAACATGTTAGTATAAAGATCACTACAGGAAAACCCACCATTACCAAAAGACAGCATACGCCGATAACATTAAAATTTTGACGGAAAGAGCATGTTTCCGTCGAATTTCCGGTGGAATTTCATACCCCAATTTTGCACATGTCATAAAAATGTTTTCGACGTAAATAATACGTTGGAACCCTTTTCGGCGCATAACCGATGGAAAAGTTGGTACTAGTTATGCTGATTTGAATGAGCTTATTCCGGCATTAAATATGCCGGAATTATCAGCAAAAAATTCTGCTAGAAATGCCGATGGAACAAATGTTGCTAAATACATTGAAACATAAATGACAGAGGTAACCGATGCAGTATCTGCCAGAAATATCGGCATAACAAAGACGCCTGAAATGGTTACAAAATTCATTGTATCGTCAATTCCGGTGGATTACTGACATTTTATCCACCGGAATCCTATATCAAAAACAAAAAAAATTACCTTGCTAGGAAACAATCTAATTTTCACACATGCAAAGAATTACAAATATTTCTAGCACTAATTAGCAAAAACTACTCAACAACACATATTTCCATAGAACATATTTCAACAACTTCAGTAAATACAAAAAAATATTAATATAAATATTATAAATTATTTATTAACATCAACAAATATTAAAAAAATATCACAAATTATTTATTAACATCATAAGATTCATCAAATATTTGGAAACTGATAAAAATTCATATGAATCTGACATAACTAAATAAATATTCTAAATCTGTAGACTCATCCTTAGTTGGAGCTACCTTCTTTCCACTCAACTGCTCTCTAATTTTGCACATTTCATGTAATAACTAATTGTGTTTCTCCCGCATATGCATCAGTGTCTGTGTCTGCAATTGCACTTGCCAATCAGCTTATGATTTTCTTACTTATTCTAGCTCCGCTTGAAGGGAAATTATCTGTTGGCTATATAAAGACTCATGTGAACTTACTGTGAAGATGGATCCAGTAGAGGTCATCCCCTCATATGCCTGGGCTTGCAAACCTAAACCATAAACTCTTCCATGTTGTATTCCTCCTACAACTTGCGACCAGATGTGGTACTCAAAATACTCCACAGAGGCGCCAGAAGAACCCTCACTTGCTCCGGCCTTACTCTCTCAAAGCTGTGTATACTCCTCCTGTGAAAGTTAATAAAGTAAGGATATGAAAATAGTTGGAAACTTGATAATTTTACAACGATCCTTCCGACTTCCATCACTCGTCTACTCTCCTTCTAACCATAAATGCTTAATTATGTTTTTCCTATAAATATCATCATTTTATGATCCCAAATATAAGGCTCCAAACATTACATCACATCATCAGACATTTTCTTCACTATTATAAATATTTTTGGAATATCTAAAATATTTTTTGTCAAATCTTATCTTCCAATGGAGTAACTCCAACCTTATAACGTATATGCTAATTTTGAAACTATCTAAAAGGGTAAATCCACTCATCCACCTAAGTATCCTCATCTCTGTAACACTATGAATAATACATCTAAAACATTCACTTTTATTAATGACTTACTCGCCCAAAGTCACAATCCCCTCAGTAGGTCTAGTATTTCATCTCTCTAGTCATATCAACATGAATAATATCATCATCAAAAAAGAATACTCCAAGGCACATCCTCTTACAAATGTCTAATGAAAAAATATAAAATAAAATAAAATCTTACAGTGGATGAAATCGGTGACTATGGCAGTGAATGTCGGCAAACTAGGTTGAACGGTCTTCACAGTGGTGGAGCTACTCCAACCTTATCACGTATAAAACAAGTTCCTTACCATTCTATACAAATTTATATAAAGAGAATCAATGAAAAATTAAAAAACTTACCATTGATTTTCTTGAAAACTGTGGCATTCTATGGCGACGGAGGCGATGAGCGTCGACGAACTCTCTTGGAAGTTCGAAAGGCTTGGTAGCGACAATAGCAATGAACTTTTGTGGGGTGATGGAGAAAAGTGGAGACCTAAAGCCAATCGGCATAATAAAATAATAAATTTGACGGGCTTGGGTTTGAAATTAGGCTTTCGCCAATGGATCTTTTGGTGGATAAGTTGCCAGAATTTTTTCTATTATTTTTTATGATGATAATATTTTATTGTGTTTAAAATGGCTGGTATCTAATTTGTCAGTCAATACGCCAGAAATTTCTAACATATAATGCGCCGCATTATACAATATGCTCATTGATTATGATGTATAAATTTGTGTAATCCGCATCAGAAAGGTATTGACGCCATTTCCACCAATAAGGCTGCCATAATATTTCTGTTATAATGACATCGGTAAAAATGCCATAGTTATCAATGTATATATATCAACGAAAGCTTCGACGGTAATACTACATTTTCCTGTAGTGGATATATGATTTAAAAAGTATTCATGGTGGCCATGGTTTTGGAATGACAAATGAAGGTGGTAAGACCATATAAGATTTTCTTTAGATTAAGATTTCTTAATAGAAAATACTTTATTTAAAAAAGGTATAAGTATCTTATCATCACTTATAAAAATGGATAGAATAAAATGTAAATTGATAATTTTCTTATATGAAAATTAGATTGTTTAGATTATAAAGATTGTAAAGTTATTTTGAGTAAAAATTTATTTTCCCATCATTTATTATTAGTTTTAGACTTTAAGAGAAAGGGGTATAAAAATATATATAAAATAAAATGATTGTCTAGGATTAGATGAGGGATTTTAAATAATATTAATAAAAGTTTTTTTTAGAGTAAGATTTTAGATCTTTAGATTTTTTTTTTGCATGAGGATGTTAATGTTATGTGGGTATAAGGGGTTAGCTATATTAAAATTTTTGTAAAAGATGTGCTTGGAGTTTCGAAGAAGAAAGCTCCTAATAGTAAAAATAGTTAGTGGTATAATCCAAAAGTGTAAGAAGATTTATTATAAACATTAGCTTAAATAAAAAATTTTTATAATTGGGAAAGTTATGAAAAGGCTCATAAGGAATCTAAGAAAGCTATTTGTGATGCAATGAACTTAGCTTTTAATGATTTATATAATATATTAGATACTAAGAAGGGAGAAAGATATATGTTTAATTTAACCAAACAAAGAGATAAGAGTAGTAAAGATTTAGTTGAAGTGAAGTGTATTCAGAATAAAGATCAAAAAATACTTTTCTTAGAAGATGATATTCAACAAAGGTGGATGAGATATTTTTCTAAACATTTTAATGAAAAATGTGAAAATATGATTGACTTTAGTAACTTTAGCACTCTAAATGAAAAAAAAAAAGATTTTTTTTATCAACGTATTAGTAAAATCAAAGTTTGAGAAGCTTTAAAGAAAATGAAGTGTGGAATAACTGTTGGAGCTGATAATATTCCAAAGGAGATGTGGAAATGTTTAGGAGATGAAGGAATTTCTTAGCTTACCAAACTTCTTAATACTATTTTGATGAGTAAAAAGATACTAGATCAGTGGAGAATTAGTGTGTTAATTTCTTTTTTAAAAATAAAGGTGATGCACAGGAGTGTACGAATTATAGTGGTAATAAGTTAATGTGTCATACTTTAAAAATATTGGAGCGAGTTATGGAGTGTAGGTTGTAGCATGATATTGATGTTTCTAAAGATCAATTTGGATTCATGCCGGGTAGATCTACTATGGAAGCCATACATTTATTAAGAGGTTTGTTGGAGAAATATGGAGAGAATAAGGAGGATATATATATGTTTTTTATTGATTTAGAAAAAGCATATGATAAAGTTCCAAGAGTAGTGTTATGGAGTGTCCTTTAGAAGAAAGGGGTTAAAAATGTTTATTTCCAAATCATTAAAGATATGTATATAGGAGATATTACTTGTGTTCAAACACAAGGTGGTTTAACCAAGTATTTTCCTATTTCAGTTAGATCGCATCAAGGATCAGCCTTAAATCCATATATTTTTTCTTTAGTAATGGATGTTCTCATTAGACATTTGCAAGAGGATATACCTTAGTGTATGCTCTTTCCTGATAATATTCTTCTTGTTGATAAGACTAGAAAGGGAGTTGAAGGTAAACTTGAATTATGGAGGTGAACCTTAGAGACTAAAGGATTTCACTTGAGCAGATATAAAAGTGAATATATATAGTGTAATTTTAGTAGCATTAGACATAGTGAAAGGATTGTGACTTTGGATGATCAAGTCATTAATAAGAGTACATGTTTCAGATATCTTGCATCTATTGTTTAGAGTGACGGTGAAATAAATGGAGATATTATCAGCATAATTCAAGTTGGATGGTTGAAGTGGAGGAATGCATTGCGCTTATTATGTGATAGAAAAGTTACCCTTAAACTTAAGGGAAATTTCTATAAGAAGGTAGTGAGACCTACAATGCTTTATGGTGCCAAATGTTGGTCATTAGAAAAGAATCATAATAGTAAGTTAAATGTTGTAGAGATGAGGATGCTTAAGTGGATGAGTGGCTTTACCCTTAGAGATAGGATACGAAATGAGCATATACGTGACAAAGTTGAAATAGCTCTAGTGGAAGATAAGATTAGAGATAGTTGCCTTAAATGGTTTGGTCACATTAAACAGAGGCCTTCCGATGAACCAGTTAGGAAAATTGAGGTATTAGATTTGACTATGTTAAGAAAAGTAGAGGTAGACCTAAAAATACTTTGTTAGAAAAAAATTAGAAATGATCTTTCTTTATTAGATTTGAATGAGAATTTGACTTTTAATAGGACACATTGATGAAAAAGGAATCATGTAGCCGACCCCACATAGTGGGACAAAGGCTTGATGTTGTTGTTGTTGTTGCTTTATGCATCATCAATGACGGGAAAAATACTCATGAAGTAGCCTAAGTTAGATGATTGTTTACTTACATCCTTCAATTTTTAAGTTTATTTCTTTTTCTTATACTATAGTAACACAAAACAATGATCTATCATTAGAAAAATATGACATATAAAAATAATCTTTTATATAATCAAAGAATTTCTTTTTGTTGTGCAAAAAAATAAAGTATCTTCCCATCAATCATTTTATTGCTTTAAGTGTAAATTTGCGAAAGCAAGAGCTCTTTTCTAGTATGTAGTAGTTGTTGTGAAAATTATTCCAACATGTAGTAGTTGTTAAGAAAACTATTTTAACTTAATTCATAATTTTCTATGGGGTATCACTCCTATTAAATAATATGAAAATTAAAAATGTTTATAGCTTTCATTAATTAATACAATAAATATACAGAGATTTATTTTCCTTGTTAAAAATTATTTATTCACTATTTTTGAAAATGTATTGCTTTATCGAAACTCAATTAATATTCCTCATCAAAGTATTAAGATCATAGTATATGGGTGAATATGTCACTTAAATATCATGAATTTCTTAACAATAAGAAAAATATTTTCTATGATCAAGTTCTTATTTACATCAACAAAATAATATTGTTGAATGCAAATATTTTCATTGGTTTCTTAAACCATGTAGCTAGAACCTTTAGTCCCACCTTAGTAATTGGTTGAAGTATTGAGTGCAACATTCTCTAATAAATATACTACTCTTTCATATGTTGGTGTTTAGTAGCCTTGTTAATCCTAACATCAAATTAACGTTATAAACTATAAATGCCATAAAATCTTAGGTTAACATAAAGAATTTGCACACATAGATTATAAAACTTCTCATAATAGATATAATGTTGTTATGATCCATGCTCCAAAAGCATATGAATCAATCATCTTGTCATTTTTTTTCGGATATCAAAATTTTATTCTATACTAATCTTGAGCCTTTGAAAAAGTTATAGGTTCTTTCTAATTTTGATGAATTAAATTGTAGTTATAATAATACTCAAGCTTAGAATTATGTATAAAAAGTCCAATTTTAACTTCTCTGGCCAAACCCACCATTAAGATTGTTTAAATTTATCTAACACTTGAGCCTACTAGCTATAATTTGGTTAGTACTCCTCAAAAATCTTCTATGGATTCTAACTTCAACTTCTATTCTTCCATGCTATTTATAGGCTAGTATGTATGATTATTGGAAAGAGGTTATGGCTAAAAAACTTTAAGCACATGAAAATAATCCTACAAAATGAATTGTTAATTGTCCTATAAATATTAAATTCATATGATACAAGTTAAATTTCCTTTAGTAACAAAAAAATATAAGATTGAAAATAAAAAAAAATTGGTTAAGTAATGAAAATAAGTAGAATATGAATAATTATCTTGATTGTTGCTTAACAAGATAGGCCACTTCACTAAGTGGATGTTAAAAATATTTTCTTCTTGGTGATCTCATGGTAGAAATTTACATGGATCATCAACTAATATTTTGCTTATTCTTTCATGGAGGCATGCAAAACTAATAGCAAATAGACCCACGTTTCAGATAAAGAATCTTATCACTTATGCTTCTTATGTTCCGAGATTTGCACTAACTTTTCTGTACTTTCTTGAACCAACATAAGTAAGCATAGGATTTGATTTATTTGGTGGGCATTTGAAATATTCCTTATAAATACTCTAATAGATACAAACACATGTTATCATAGTGTGGAATGTAAAGACCATAAATTTTACACCAAACACCCATTAATAAGTTGTAAATGAAAGATAAGAAAATTATTACAAACATTTAAAAAGAATGGGAGCACCAAGAATTTTTTTTTTTAGCATAGCTATGCTGGCCTCTTTGTATTTTGAGTTCTAGCTATGTGGGTGCAGCAGCACCAAAGGTGTTCTATGTGATGTCAGCCTCTCCGGTTTGAGGTGTTCACAGAGAGAATAATAATATTGAGATCAAGAGCTCTACAACACAAACCTGATCAAACTATTTTTAAATATATAAATTATCTAATTTTATTTATTGAAATCTTCATCACCCTCATTATATTCCTATTTTAGCTTCTTGGCTAAGAAGAAGATAGGAGAGAAGGGATGAAATAAAAGTTAGAAAGCTTGTTTAAGTCATTTCTATCCACTGCTCAAATTATCAAAAATTTTCTAATCATGGTAAGTAAACTTTTTCAAACGTATGATTTTAATTATTTCAATTTTGGTGGTTTTTATCTCCTAAATTTGTTAAAAATGTATTTTCTCCAAATTTAGATAATTTTTATCAAGTAACATTTAATATGTGATAGATATAATTATTCAAGGTATTTTGATATGATTATATTAAGATTTCACTAGATAGATTTTCATGTGTAGTATTTTAATTGAAGTGATAAGCATAAACACACAAATATAAATAAATATTTATGTGCTATATTTACTTAGATAGTGACATCCATGTATGCTTTAGGTAGAGAAATATCAAATTCTAAAAAAATTAACAAAATACTATGTTGCCTACCAAGTGTTGCATTTCTAAGGTCACTGAAATTTATAAATCTAAATATTTGAATGTGTATTATAATGATAACTTGCTTGTACTCATTGCCTACAAACATGGCATGAGTTAGAGATTACTTGATACATGAGATATGAAAAAGGAGAAAATTATGGATTTTAAAGCCAATAACTCTGATAGTAATAACTCTATAGCTGAGGAGGAGAATGACATTGCACTGATAACTCAACTGATAAAAAACATTCTGAAAAAAAGCATAATCATTATCAGCAATGGAGTAAAGGAAAAGGATGTAAAATTTTTAAAGTGACATATGACATAATTTATTTAGATTGCAAAAACTAGGCCAATTGTGAACTAACTTCCCCAATTTCAAAACTCACCCAATCAAGGAGAAGGGTAAAGATAAGGTAATGTTTAAAAAGGGTAAGAAAAGGATATAGAAGGCTTTTTAGGTAGAATCTCCCTTAAAATCATCTGAATAGGAAGCAAAGGAGGTAACTAATATGTGTCTCATGGATAATGATATCCTTAATCAGTCTGATTAAAACGAGGAATGACAACTATCCTATGATGAACATTTTATATCTCAAAAAATTCATATAAGAAGCTCAAAAAGATGTATAAAAGCTTAAACATTGATTTTTGTACTTTACAAAAAGAGCTTGATAGTGTGAGAGTTGAATGTTTTACTGTAGATGGAAATCACATATCTTTACTCAATCAATTATAATCATTAAATAATAAGCATGTTTATTTAACTAAGGCACATGAATCCTTGAAATCAAAGCATCTTGAGTTAGAATATTCAAACAAATAGTTAGTAGCATTTGGAACTGAACTAGATTATAATGAGCATGCATACAAATAGGAAGGTACAAGATTTGAATGTTAAAATAAATTCGTAAAAGCAGAACTCCATTAATTTCAACATAATAAACCATCACCTACAATGACATTGTTCTATAACCCCACATCATTGCATACATTATAAAGCCCTAGTAAGAGGCATAACCCCCAACATAAACTAGTAAATTCATTCCCTGGGTTTTTTTGTCATTCTTATTTCACGCTAGGTCATAGAACCCGCACTCACATAATACAACATAGGATTTACTTAGTGTGGAGGTCAAAATCACACTCACCATAACCTAGTATATATGTAAGTCATTCATAAAAAAATATAAGGTGGAACCCAAACTCACTTCGGTTCTCAAATCTAACCACTCTTTGACTTTATAGGAGTTCTCTCACAAAAGGCCTAATGAGAGCATGTGCTACATATATAGTAGATGCTCAAGGCACATGATTGGAGATATGAAGCAGTTCATCAAGATGGAGACTAGGATAGGAGGCAAGGTCACACAAGGAGATAACACCACCAGGAAAGTTAAAACTCAAAGAATTTTATTCTTGAGAATGTTTTACTTGTGGATGGTTTAAAGCATAATATATTTGGAATTAGTTAGTTGTGTGACAAAAGGATTTAACATTAATTTTTTTGTCCACAAAGTATATGATTAGTATGAATGACAAATTTATTCTAGAAGCAAAAAAAAGTTGACAATGTTTATATGCTTAATTTGAATTACATTGAATATTCTAATCCTTTGTGATCAAAAACCACTATTGATTAATCATAGCTACGGAATAGGAGGCAATGTCATGCAAATATGAAGACCCTTAGGAAGATTACACAAAAAGACTTAGTTAGAGGCATACTCAAGTTAGATTTCACTAAAGACCACATGTGTGATGCCTTTCATCTGGGAAAGAAAATTAAGTCTTCAATTCATTTAACTAAGGACATCATCACCTCTAACACTTTAAATATTCTTCATATGGATATTTTTGGACTCATTAGTATATCCATCCTTGGAGGGAAGTCTTATGGATTTTTGGTTGTTGATGATTACTCCAAATTTATTTAGGTTATATTCCTAATAAAAAAAAGAATCTTTTAAAGAATTTAGAACCTTCTACAACTAGATAAAGATGAAATTAGAATGTGATATCTCAACTATTCATCGTGATCATAGTGGAGAGTTTGAAAATGATAAGTTTGAATTCTTTTGCCAGGAAATAGGGATAGAGCATAATATTTTTGCCCCTAGCACCCCTCAGTAAAATGGAATAGCTACAAGAAGAATAGGACTTTAGTAGAAGCTACTAAATCCATATTAGCTAAATATTCTTTCTCTATATAAATTTAGGTAGAATAAGTAAATAATTCTTGATATGTGTTGAATAGGTTCAATGTTATATCCATGTTAAATAAGATACTCTATGAGCTCCTAAAGTGTAGAACACCTAACTTTTATCACTTACATGTCTTTGTTTATAAATGCTTTATCCTGATTAATGGCAAATCACCTCTAGGATAGTTGGATCCAAAATTTAATGGAGTCTTCTTAGGTTAATTATCTATAGGTAAAGCCTATAGGTTCTTTAATTAGAGGACCATTTTAGTAGAAGATTCTACCCATGTTGAATTTGATGAACTAGATAAATCTTTTGAGCCTAGGTTTGAATAAGAAGAAGAAGAAGTATAGGTCACCGAAGAGTTAGAATCCATTGATATATGAGATAGAGTATAACCTCACGAGTTTTAGCCTAGAGATTGGAAATACTCATCTAGTCACCCAAGAGAATGCATCCTAGGAAATCCATATGTATATGTTAGAATTAGGCATGGACTTAGAAAGGAGGTTAATAATTCTACATCCATCTCAATCAATGGTAGAACCCACCAACAAAGATTAAACCCTAGCTGATGAATTATTGATCCTAGATATGTAAGAATAATTAAATTAATTTGTTAAGAATGTGTGTGGGGACTAGTTAGTAGACCTAAGGACCAGAGTGTTATTGGAATTGAGTAGGTTCTCAATAATAAAATGAATGTCTCTAGTATAGTGATTAGGAATAATATTAGTACCTAATGGGTATAATTTGATTAAAGAAATTAATTTTGAGGTGGCCGTCTCCCCTGTAGCTAGGTTAGAAGCCATTAAAGTACTATTAGCTTTTACTTACTTTAAAGGATTCTAGTTATATTAGATAGATGTTAAGAGTATCTTTTTAAAAGGGTTTTTAAGAAAAAATATATGTTGAGAAAACCCTAGGTTTTGGGATATCTCAATTTATAAATCATGTATTCAAATTAAAGAAGTCATTATGTGGATGAAGCAAACACCTAGAGCTTGGTATGAGAGGCTGAGTACATTACTCCTATATAGAGCCTTAAGGGTAATGTAGACACCAAAGATTTTAATTTGTGGATCTAAAAAGTATATCATCAATATAAATTTGAATAATCCATAGGAAGTTTGAGATGAATTTCAAAAATAAGGAGTGAGGAGTTTGTGATGAGTATGATGGAAGAGTTTACTTATTTCCTTGGATTTAGTGTGAAGCAAATGGATGATGGAAGCTTTCTTATCCAATCAAAATATATCAAATATATCCTTAAGAAATATGAGATTGATAAGACTAAGGCAATCAATACTCCCATATGCTTTACCATGCTATTAAACAAGAATCTTAGTAGAAAATTAGTTGATAAAAAAATATATAGTGATAATGTAATCATTTTTTTCATTTGGCTACCAGTAGACCTAATATCTTGTTTAATGTATATCTTTGTGCTTGATTTCAAGTTGATCCCAAAGAATCCCATTGATTGCTATTAAGAAAATCTTTATATACCAAATAGGCCCCCTAATCCTAGGTATCTGGTATCTTATACATAACTTATCCTTTCAAATTATAGGATATTAAGACTTTAAATTGGTGGGATATAGGGTAGATAAAGAAAGCACCTCAGAAACCTATCTATTCATTGGGATATCATTATTTTATGGTCAAGTAGAAATCAAAATATAGTGGTCCTATCCACCACTAAGGGGGAATAATTTGTTATATAATGTTTTGTTGCTCAAGTTTATGATTAGTCAATTAAATCAAGGGTTGATATATATGACCAATCATATTGTATGATTGATAGAGAATAAATTCAATCATCCTAGATATCGTACTGGACGAAACCTTGATTTTTTCAACTAATCTTATATATAAAGTTAATTATACTGGACAAATCCTTAATGTTTTAACTAAATATTCAGTATAATGTAAATAAAACTAGTCAATTGATAGAGATCATTTTTAATTAATTTGGTGATTGTCATATATGAATAGAAGTAAATTTAATTACTCGTATCATATAAACATTCAATATTCCTATACAATAAATTGAGTAATTTGTCTAAACCACTATTCCATCTTTTTGGACAAGCCCCTAATTTTGAACTAATCATATTGTATGAACCTAGATACTATGGTACAAATAATAATGACATAGTTGAAGGCTTAAGGATTTTTTAATCCTTATACTTAAATAATTCAAACTTTTCCCTAAAAAAACTTTGGATGTTGAACCAGCTCTGAGGAAGAATTCTTTCTATCCATTGCTAAGAGAAGAGAAAAGAAAGGAGGAAGAGGAGAGAAAAGTGAGAGAATGATTGTTCCATTTCATTTCTATCCATTGCTCCAATTATCAAATTTCTCAAGTTGTGGAAGGTAACATTTAATCTTTATCAATTTTCAATTCTTCTATTTTTTAGAGTTTTTATCACTCCCAAATTTGATAACAATATATGTTCTTTTGAGTTTGATGATTTTCACTATCTAACTTTTGATATATGAAAGATGTTTTCATTTTGAGCATTATGATATGATCATATTAAAATTTTAGCATGTAATTTTGCATGTGTAGTATTTTAACCAGACTTATAAGAATAAAAACACACATTTAAATCAATAGGATTGTTGCATCTATTTAGTAAGGCCTAAGATGGCATGCATCTAGTATAGTTTACATGACATGGATTGTAAACTAACATATGCTAACTAGTAGAATTTGCAAACTAATAACAAATTATTTTCAGGTTAATTTCATTAAATACATATATGATACATAATATATAATTTATTTTAATTGATAAATATATTTATAAGAAAGGTTTATTAAACATAGGATTGATGAGAGAGATTCTTGTTAAATTGACCAAGGTATAATGAGTAGACCATGAGATTGATGTGATTAATTCCTATTTGGTTGACCATAGGGTTGATGAGATTGATTTATAAAATCAAATCCTATTAGAATAACCCTAGGAGAGTTGAGTTTGATTCCTGAAAATTTATCCATATGATTGATGAGGCTAATAACTATAAGGTTAACCAAATGACTAATAAGATTAGTGAAACGGACTTGTGCAAATACAAACACATGATACACAAAATAAGATGTGTGTGTGTGTGTGTGTGTGTGTTACTCTGTGTGTGTGTGTGTGTGTGTGTGTGTGTGTGTGTGTGTGTGTGTGTGTGTGTGTGTGTGTGTGTTGGTACATATGATATAGCATATTAATATATAATATGTACATGATACACCTACACAAACACAACATAACCTATATAATAACATATATATTGATACCTGACCTGGACTGAAAATGGAAATATGCAATTATTTTTTATTGGATATTAGTTAATGATATTCTTCTTTTTTATGTTTATAAATTTATATTCAATACTTAGTAATTCTTTCTATTAAAGGTTTATTTTTGAATGTATATAGTATTCAAACTTTTGCATTAAGGTTGCATTGTAGAAATAAATTTCATCAGCTGGAACGACTTTTTTTTTTTTTTGCTTATGCTACAATTTTTTGATGGATTTTCTATTGTAAAGTACATCAAATTTATGATACAATGCAAATGATTTGTTATTTTCAGCAAACTTTTCTGCCAGTATTTCTAGCGAATAATCTAACAAAAATGTTTATGTTAATAGCAGTGCAGCAGAGTATGGGTGGAGGATTAGACGTTGATACTTCCAGCTCAATTTTTACATCAAAAATACTGATAAATTAAGCACCAAAATTTGTTATGGAAAGCTAACGTATTTGCATCATTTTTTTATTGAAGTTATGCCAAAAACTTTGCCAAAAATGTTTATGGAAAATTTTTTTAGCTTGTTTAGATTTTCTAACACATATTATCGTCGAATTAGTTTTCATTAGAAATTCATTAAAAAAATAAAATTTTTGGGTAAATTTTGTATTGTTATCGGTTGATTTTCTCCGCAGGTAATAGGGAATTTTCATGTAGTGGGCATTTATAATATTAATCTACTTTAATAATTGATAAAATATTATTTTGTACATATAACTGATAAAACTTTTATTTGATTACATGGATTCATATGATGGTCCTTCTATAATTTTCATATGATGTTGAAATAGAATTCAGATAGGATTACTAATCCATCATTAGATTATTATTCATATTGATGGTTACTAATCACATTTTTCAGTATTATTCATATTATTACTGCTCACATGGATTGTTGTTATTTATACTGACTATCACATATTCTTTTTTTTTGAAGGAACGCCTAAAGCAATCTTATTAAAGAAAGGTAATAAACAACCTATTATGTGATTGCTCCACAATCACAGTCCTCCTTGAGTAAAGAAAAAAAACAAGGAGGAACCTTATTGCTAAAGAGATCATCCCAAATGAAATCTAAAGAGCAAGCATTGTTAGCACAAAAATCTGCTAACTTATTGCTATTTCTATGTACAAAATGGAAAATTACCTGATTAAATTATGAAAGAAAAGATAAGTCCCAATTGCAATTTTCCTCTTCTTCAACAGGTTGCTTATTAAAGATTTTCTGGACAAAATCTATAATGTTTTTATTATCTCCTTCTATGATAACTCCTTTGTAGTCATATCTCCATTCCAAAATGAAAGTTTTAATAGGAAAAATTGCTTGCATTTCCATTTGAGCTGAATCCCAAGGCTTATATTTAGATCCAAATGCACATAGAAATCTCCCTTTATGATCTCGGAAGAATCCACCAATTCCTGCATCAAAATTCCTTTTAACCGAGGCATGTATATTTAATTTAATCCATTCAAGAGGAAGAGGAAACCAATGATAGGACATCTGTGAGAGCTGGTTCGTTTCCCAGTAATCTGAATTTCTTTTGAATGATGCTTCAGCCATGCTTATAGCATTGGCTGCTATGGAAGAAGAGCTAATTTCCTTTCCACCATGAACAAACATATTCCTGTTATTCCAATTAAAAAATACTGCAGAACAGTAAATGATTCCTATAAAAGGATTAGTATTAGCCATTAGTCTCAAGGCTAAATAACAATCTTGAAAGGAATTAAAAACAGGAATTGCAAATCCCTGGCTTCTAATCATATTAAAAATCTTTATCAACTTTTGGCAATTCATCATGATATAGAATTTATTTTCTATAGAATTGCAGCCTCTCAGGCATTCATCATTACTAGATAATTTCCTGTATTTCAAAAAAGCTTTTGTAGGAAGTGCATTAATGCCAAACCTCCACCAGAATAAATCCACCCGTCGTCTAAGCTTAAGCTTTTTCCTCCATATCCTGTTTGTATCTTCATATCTATCCAATTCATTTTCCATAGATATTAAGGTTGAGATTGATTTTCCCAAAAATTTGTATTTGAGTTCCTACTGATCTTCATCTGATTCAGAATAAATATGGACCTTATTAATAATCTCAATCAATTTAGGTCTAAATAGTAACTTAAATTTATCGGCATCCCATTCACCTCTATTGATAAGGAAATTAGGATTTTGATTAATTGAATCTGTATTAGTGACAAAGGTAGGCCATCTGGATATGGATTTATCAAAAATCCAAACATAATATAACATGTTGATATTGTTTCATGTAGCAACCTTCCATCTTAAAATATTTTTAAGAGCTTTATACCCCTGGAAAATAATTCTTATAGTAGGAGAGCTTTGCTATTTAATTTGAAAATCCCAAAGCTGATTTCCATACTTAACATTCAGAATTCTGTAGAGAATAGAATTAGAACCAGATATCAGCTTCCATGCAAATTTTGCCAGAAGTGGATCAGCCCTGTCTACCACGGATTGAATACCTTGTCCTCCCTTTTTAATAGGTCTACAAAGAACATCCCATTAAACATAGTGTAATCCTTTACTACCATCATATTTATTCCACAAAAATTCTCTACTCATCCTGTCCAATTCCTTTAGCACTCCCAAGGGTACTAAAGAATGAGTAATATGATATATCGATAATGAAGATAAAATAGATTTGAGAAGTTGAATTTTCCCAGTTAAAGAAATGTATCTGTTACCCCATACATTTAAATGTTTGTTTCCTTTGTCCAGCAAATGAAATAAGTCTATCCGAGAGGACCTCCCCAATTCTATATTGAATCCTAGATATTTAATATCTTTAACTTCCTTGAAATCCAGAATTTGTGCCAATCCCCTACTTCTCCTTTTATGAACCAATTTCCCAAATAAAATGGAGGATTTATGAGCATTAATCTTTTGCCCAGTCCAATTACAGTAATGTTTCAAAATCTTCTTAGCTATCTTGACCTTTTTTCTATTGGCTTCTAAGAACATGATTATGTCATCCGCATACAAAAGAAGGGAAATTTTCTCAGCATTAGGAGCAACTTTTATGCCAAATTCCTTCCCATTCTGCATAACCTCATTAGATAGAAGTTAAGAACATAATATGAAAAGAAATGGAGATGGGGGGCAACCTTGACTAAACCCCCTTTTAGCCTTGATCCAATCAGATTTGTTACCATTAATAATAATGGAAAAATTGGAACCATTAACACATTGAATGAGATAATTTGCAAACTTATCTGGGAATCACAAATTCTTCAATACTTGGATAAGATTAAACCACCCCAAACTATCATAGGCTTTCTCCATGTCAATTTTAATATCCATAAGTCCTTTTTTAGATTTAAAAAATCTAAATTTATTACAAACTTCTTGAGCTAGTAAAATGTGTTCTGAACAAGATCTACCTTTAATAAAAGCCGATTGGTATTCAGAAATTTGTTTAGGAATGAGTCCAATAATCATGTTCAATAGCATATTAGCTACCAACTTACAGATAGATAAACATTGACTAATTGTTCTAAAATTGGAAACCAAATTTGGGTTTTCGATTTTTGGTATGAGGATTACAAAAGTTTCTTTCCAACTGGGACTCATAATGCCTTGATTAAAAAAAGAGCAAATAGCCTTCCAAACATCTTCTTTAATGATTAACCAAAACTTTTTTATCAAAGAGTAATATATTCCATCTATACCTAGAGAGATGTTGGATTCCAGATGATTAACCACTTCTTCTAATTCTTCTTTTCTGAAATCTTCAGCCAGATTTTTTTTATCCTCTTCATTCAATACATTGTAAGGTTTAGGCCATCCTAACAAGCACTCCTTCTCTTCCCATTTGTCTTTGAAAAAGTCATAAAAGATGATTTCAATTTGCCTTTGGTCTTCAGTAACAATTCCATCTTTATCCTTAATCTGCTAAATCCAGTTAGAGTTCCGTCTCCCAGATGCATAAATGTGGAAAAATTTGGAGTTTGAATCACCTTCTACCAACCATTTTGTTTTTGCTCTATACCTCCACCATGTGTTCAAACGAGATAGAGTAATATTCAACTCATGAATTTTAGATTTCAGCAGCTATAACTTACTATTGGACAGACCTAAAACTTCAGCTTCTACTAATTGCAAATCAAAAATTTCTTTCATCAGATTTTCCTTCAATAACTTCAAATCCTGGTGCTTGGATTTACGCTAGTAGAAAAGTGCTTTTAACACTCTTTTAAATTTCTTATTTAAAGCATTCATTGGGTATCCATTCATATTCTTCTTCCAAGAGCTCTTAACGATTCCAGTAGATGCTGCATATGAACACCATACTTCTTCATATCTTATCATTCTGTTTTTCTGAATTACTGGACTCATAAGTTTTAATAAAATTGGGCAATGATCATATGCTAATCTTGGAAGGTGTTTTATAACAGGATTTTGAATTGTTTGTAAAGCTAACAAATTCAAAATGCATCTATCAAATCTTTCCATGACCTGTGTTCCTCCTGTCTTGTTATTACACCAAGTAAACCATGGTCCAATGTATTTCAAATCATGTAGATCACATGAGCTTATAAAATTTCTCATATCTTGAACTCCTTGAGAAAACTTGAATTTTTTCCCTCCTTGCTTGTCCTCTTGAGATAGAAGACAGTTGAAATCTCCTACTATGATAATGGGAAAATATGAGTTGGAATTTTCTTCAAGATTTTTCAAAAGGCTTCTTCTTTTGTATAAATCATTACTCCCATAGATAGAAGCAATTAGCCAAATACCTTTGTTGAAGATCTTTAATTCTCCCATAATAGCTTGAAAAGAAGTCACCAAAACTGAAAAGGAAGTACGATCCTTTCTCCAACAAACCATAAGTCCTCTTGATATTCCTTCTGCAGGAATTATATAATAATCCCATAAATTGCCAATGAACCTGTCACAATCCTTTATATCAAAAGATGATATTTTTTTTTTCAGAAAGCCCAACAAAGATTAAATCATTTTCCTTAATGCATTCCTTCAAGTAATGGGAGGCTTATTTTTTCCTAGCCCCCCTACAGTTCCAAAAAATTATTGAATTCGTTATTGATAAGAATAGGGATTACTCCCTTTCCTACCTTTAGCAAGACCTCCTCCTTTTCTCCCATGAGAAATAATATTATCCATTCCCAAGGATTTCATCTCTTTTTATAGTTTAAAATCTAGTTTTTGAAAGGGAATACTTGAGTTCGCTGGTAATCCCTCAAGATTTACCAGAGTTCGCAAGCAACCCACCGCGTTGTTGTCATTTGAATGAGAATCATTCTTCTCTAGGAATTCAACTTGAAGATTCTCATTTTCCTGCTCTACATTTCCATTTAATTATTTAACTATTTTAACTTCTTCTATTGTCAAAACAGCTTTAGAACTTGTAGTCATCCTCTCATCTTCTATAAGAGGATTTGTTTTGTTAGTTTCTGCATTACTGCCTTCACCTCTGGGCTCATCAAAATAAGTGTTCTGCAAGCCCTCTTCCAGGATACTGAAACTGTTATTCAAGAGAACTTCAGTGCTTTTGTTTTCCTTAAAACCAATGGATTTATTGAAGGATTCTGAAATAGAATTTGGTACTACTTTTGTTTCAGTAAACTCAGTAGCTTTCTGTAAAGATTTTGTTTGAGGTTGCACCGTTTGAGTATCATATTTCTGCTTGAAAAAAACTTCTCCTGACATCTTTATTCCTCTTGAATTTGACTTGTATCCAAGGTCCTAATTCATCTTAAGCCTTGAAATTACCTCCTTCAAGATCCGTTCTCTTCCCATTAACATTTGATACTGCAGCAACTATTCTGGAAGAAGCATTATTGATCAAAGAACAGTTGTTCTTTAAATGTCCTAGTTTTCCACAATGGTAGCAAAGAGAAGATATCTTCACATATTCTACCTTTTGAAAGGATCTACCATGTAATCCTTCTATCCACACTCCTTTAGGAACTTTTTTGTCCAGATCCATATGAACACAAACCCAGGTATATTCCCTTTTGCCCCATTTAAAAGAATTTCCATCTAGATAAATTGGAATTCCTATCTTGGAAGCTATCTGACATATGTTATGTTCATCCCAACAGTGCAATGGTAAATAAGGCAATCAAATCCATATTGGAGTTGTAAGTCCTTTAAGGGATTCTGGTGAAAAGTTGGGGGACCACATATTTAGTCCAATTATATTTCCTCCTATGAACCAAGGGCCTCCCTCCAAGACTTCTTCAACTGCTTCCGGTTTTGAAAAGGAACATAGAATCCAATCAAGTTCCAAAGTTGTAAGATGGAAATTACCAAATATAGCCCATTGTCTCCTTAATTCTTTACTGCAAACTGAAAAAGGGATATTATTACCCAATACTTTGATACCCAGAGAATTCTTGAGAACTTGAGAATTAACATTTTCCAATTCAGAATTCATAATCACTGCAATCCCGTCTTCATAAACAGGGGTCAAATCCATGTCATAATTAATCTTTATGTGACGAGTCTTCTTCCACGCATCAACAACATTTATTTTAACACCTTCAGAAACCTTAGCCTCAGATGCTCTTAAACCATCTCCACCAATTTCCGACTGAGCTACTGGATTACTTGAGAAATCAGAACAAGGAACAGAAGACAGCTTTTCCGTAGAATGAGATTTATTATTAACTTTTTTTGAAATGTTCGCATTTATCGTCTGCCATGGGTCAGAGATTGCATTTGAACATCCAAATTTGTTAACAAAAATCTTCAATTCAGATGAAGAAGCTTCAGACTCCTTTTGTTTCAAACTTGATCGTGATTTTTCAAACAATGGAGTAATACTATCTGAATTGTCCAAAAAGTTTTTGCCTTTACCTTCCACGTATTCAACAATCTTCATCCTAGGAATATTGCTTACCTCATTGATAACGAGAGGCTTTGCAGTGATTCGAGATTGTACCTTATCTACTCATGGTTGCTGTAACATCTAATGCTGATCCTCGTTGTCCTTGATTCGTCCATCTGATCCTTTCATTTCCTTAAGCACGTTGACATGAGGTTGACGGTTGTCCTCCATCATCTCCTATCGCCAGCGATGAAGTAACCAGAAAAATCGGGAATTGAAAAGTTTGAAATTCCGACAGTTTCTCTCTCTAACTGTTTCTCTCTCTTCCAAAATTAGTTTTGCTTTGTTCCATCAACTAGCACATATTCATACTGGTATAATCTAAATGATTACATGCATATTATATATATGCCTTGCATTGATAGCAATTGTAGGTTTTGATAACTTACTAGGCCTTTTGCCTATTAATTGTGATTATCATGATTTCAAGGACAAAATTGGTGGAGGGATGTTGATTCTATTACTAGTTTTGGTACATCTTGCTATCAAATTATGTAGTCATGAATGTTTGGACGATGCAAATGAAATGTAATGTTTTTTATTCATGACCATTATATATATATATATATATATATATATATATATATATATATATATATATATATATATATATATATATATATATATGTGTGTGTGTGTGTGTGTGTGTGTGTGTGTGTGTGTGTGTGTGTGTGTGTTTGTGTGTGTTTGTGATTTGGAATATTATTTCCTCTACATTATTATGTACCTATGGATGATTTGGAATTATTTTTCTACTACCTTATTTTAAGTCCCAAGGAAAGAGACTTAAAATATATACTTTATTTTATTAAAATTTATAAAATTTTTTTTTTGTTTATCTCAAAATTTAATTAATCTTAATTATCTTTTTATTAAATAATTAATATTATCATCATTAAAGGTATAAATATGGACAACGAACTACATTATAAAATTGTTTAAAGTTTCTTTATTTATTTGATAAATTGAAATTGATATCCAACTAAAATTTTTCAAAATCATAAAATTGTAAACATCGTTGAACCCCAAAAGCCTTTACAGGTTACATATTTTTTGATGATTACAAATATTAATGATTTTCATAATTTTTTGTGTAGATAAATTTAAAGTATGTAGAAATTTTAGTCATGTTAAATATGCCACATAAATCAAGTTTTGCAAGTCAAATGTTATGGGACATGCTTTTTGGATGGAAATCACCTAAGTGCACTCTAATTAAACAAAAGAAAGAAATCCATCGTCGAAATAAAGATTGCCAATAAATAAGAATTTAAATATTTTTAATCAAATCTTTATTGAATCTTACTAATAAATAATCTATAAAATAACAAAGCACACACAGAGACACATGAGAGTTAAATTAAAAAAAATTATTATTTAATTAGAATAACTTGATTATTGGAAATTTTTATTATATGACTTGCACGAATCTAAATTATATGCATGACATATTTGAAAATTTTAAATAATCTAGTCATATTTGTTAAAAGAGATTTTAAAATACGAGATATAAAGTTAATCATACTATACAATATCATGGTCTTTATAATTAGTTGAAATTAAACCAAAAATTCATTATTAGTTATTTCCATAAATAGATAAATTTAAAATTTAACTAGTCATACTATATGATAAGAATCATACAAGATAGAAAATTTAGCAATTCCATAATGCAACCTAGCTAGGACAGTTGTGCTAGGTCATTTAATTTGTAAATCTATAAATAGTGAGCCTATTTCCCATTTTATGGGGTTGGCTAGTTGAAGAGATGTGTTGGAGTACTATGTGTGAGGGCATGTGCGGATATTTTTTATAGAGGCTAGCCATATGTTTGGGTTATATATGTCTAGTACAAGTTTGTAGAGAGGAGGAAGGAGGAGTCCGTAAGTGCTTTTTAAAGAATTTTCTGGTCATTTTATCCATACTATTTCTATGTATTCTTTTTTTATATTTTGCAATGAAGATATTTATTGTGTTTACCTTTAAATTCAAGTCTAGCTAGAAAATATTTTTGAGCTTAAAATAGTTTAGAAAGAATGATTTGCATATAGTAAATTTATAATTTCATAAATTGCTTAATATTATTTTTAAATTATGCATGCATAATTTAGTTTGTGTAGAGGCCTCACATAAACAAAAAATATAATATGATCTATAGCCTTGATGGAGGAGTAAAAGAATAAATAATGGATTTAAAATTAAACTTTGTAATGTCTTTTTTTTTTTTTTTTTTTTTTGCTTATGTTACAGTTTTTCGATGGATTTTCTGTTGTAAAGTACATCAAATTTATGATACAATGCAAATGATTTGTTATTTTCAGCAAACTTTTCTGCCAGTATTTCTAGCGAATAATCTAACGAAAAAGTTTTTGTGAATAGCAGTGCAGCAGAGTATGGGTGGAGGATTAGCCGTTGATACTTCCAGCTCAATTTTTACATCAAAAATACTTATAAATTAAGCACCAAAATTTGTTAAGGAAAGCTGACATATTCGCATCATTTTTTTATTGAAGTTATGCCGAAAACTTTGCCAAAAATGTTTATGGAAAAATTTTTAGCTTGTTTAGATATTCTAACACAAATTATCGTCGAATAAGTTTTCATTAGAATTTCATTAAAAAAATAAAAATTTTGGGTAAATTTTTATTGTTATCGGTGGATTTTGTCCGCAGGTAATAGGGAATTTTTGTGTAGTGGGCATTTAGAATATTAATCTACATTAATAATTGATAGAATATTTCCTTGTACATATAACTGATAAAACTTTTATTTGATTACATGGATTCATATTATGGTGCTTCTATAATTTTCATAATATGTTGAAATAGAATTCAGATAGGATTACTAATCCATCATTAGATTATTATTCATATTGATGGTTACTAATCACATTGTTCAGTATTATTAATATTATTACTGCTCACATGGATTGTTGTTATTCATAGTGACTATCACATATTCATACTGGTATAATCTAAATGATTGCATGCATATTATATATATGTCTTGCATTGATAGGAATTGTAGGTTTTGATAACCTACTAGGCCTTTTGCCTATTAATTGTGATTATCATGATTTCAAGGATGAAGTTGGTGGAGGGATGTTGATTCTATTACAAGTTTTGGCATTGTACATTTTGCTATCAAATTTTATAGTCATGAATGTTTGGACGATGCAAATGAAATGTAATGTTTTTTATTCATGGCCATTATATATATATATATATATATATATATATATATATATATATATATATATATATATATGTTTGTGTGTGTGTGTGTGTGTGTGTGTGTGTGTGTGATTTGGAATTATATTTTCACTACTTTATTATGTACCTATGGATGATTAGAGTCTCTAGATTGTTATTGGAAGATTGAAGCTACAACTCTTACCAAATTGAATCTTGGGTGTGACAAGGAATGTGATATTTTCTTTAATTTTATTTTGTTTATACATTTAATATGTAGCTTAAACTATTTGATTAGAACTTCATTTGATATTTCTATCAGTGCTACAAAGTAAGTCAATTAATCTAATTTCCTCAATACTTACATTTGGTTAATGTTCTTCAAATCATTAAAAATGTTTTTTTCTTCAACGCTAAGGAATGACATATTCTTTCTACTTGCTTCTCATCATCATCTTACATATAATAATGTAGATTTGTCCAAATGTCCTAATATGACATTCAATCATAGATTAGTATACATTTCTCAATGATTATTGGATCTAAAGGAAGAGTAAGTAACTTTGTGATTTTAAATTATCTGTTGGGTTTGAATACTCTGCAATGCACATAACATATTAAGAGATTATTTAGATTCATGCATTCATATTTGAACTTAAATTTTCTTTGAATAATCATACCCTTCTACATGCGGACCATATCAATGCAATCCAAATTACTAACAATATGGTTTATCATGAGTTGAGAAAATATATTGAAGTGAATTTAGACTTTATTTTGGATGCATTCAATGCTTCTATATTTCCTCTTAATTACATCTCTACAAACCCTTAGAATAAAGACATGTTTATGAGATCTATAACATAGTAAAATAGTAATTATTTTGTAGGAAAAGTGATGCTTCTTTATAGGACATCTTCAATTTTAGGGGAGTAATCAACATGATATACAATAATTAGTAAATTAATTACAACATCAAATGTTTTAATAAAAGGTATACATCTTAAATTATAATAACTATGAATATTTAGTAGTTAGGAATATAGCTAATTACATTAATATTATGATAGAACTAATAAAATAAATCATGTAATCCTTACCTTGAATGATACCTATTTTTCTTTATATAGTAATTAAAACCCTCTAGCGGATGGAAATCAATTTATTAAAATCTCTATTTATTTGAAAGAATAAAATATGAAAGGATTGAATGGAAAAAAAGAACACTCAAGCCACTCATCAATTTTTCCACTTTAAGGAAACTTTAACTACAAGTAAATATCAATTTTCACACTTAGTGATGATACATGCTTTGCATACTTAGACCTCATTACTTTGAATGCTCACCACATTTAAAAAATTGACAAAGTTATTGTTGTACATGCATGATTTCCCTTTTTCCTTTCTCATAATTATGAATTATATGAAATTGGAAAGAATTAGTTTAGTCAATAAACTAAATAACTATCTTTTCTTGAATAAGAGTGAAAACAAGAGTGAGATTTATGCTAAAGTGAGAATGGAGAGCCATTTATATAAAGGGTGGAAAGACAGTTAGAGGGGATGCTTTTCCCTAGTTCGTCCACTTTAAATTGTTTCACCAATGATTAGAAATTAAGAACATAAAAAAAATTTAAAAGAATAAAATTTAAACATGTTGCAACATAGTTTTTAAAACTATGTTTTTATTTCACATGTGTTTTTGATGATTCCAAAATATTATTGTATTGATTACTATTTCTCCTAACTTATATTGGAAATATTATTTTTATTGTTTGTGTGTAATAACATTTAAGGAAAATCATACTTCAGACTGTTGAAGACTTCAAGACAGATTAGATTAGGGTTTTTTGTAATTGAAGTCTATAATTCTTATATTTTTACTTGATTCAGAAAGACTGTGATTGTGATTGCATAACCGTGCACACACACACTGGGTAGTATAAAAAATTGTATTATTAAACTAATTGTATTGTACAATTATAGATTGTATGGGATGATTTGACAGATTGTTCCCCTAGAATAAAGTTCATCAAATAATGCCACAGAAAATTTTATAAGTCCTA
The DNA here is from genome assembly GCA_016618105.1 of Dendrobium huoshanense. NCBI lineage: Eukaryota > Viridiplantae > Streptophyta > Magnoliopsida > Asparagales > Orchidaceae > Dendrobium > Dendrobium huoshanense. The sequence continues at coordinate 40,029,283 of CM028359.1, read as the reverse complement.
TTTATACTGTTCAAAGTTAAATTTCTACAGACGATGTCCAGAGTACGAAATTGCTACATACTAGTTCATCCCAAACAAACTCAAAGTTTTTCTAAACTGATCATACTGTACAATCATAGGTTTATAAAGACTACATCCAGAGTATGAAATGGGTGTGTATCATTTTATCCATATGAACATGTAAAGTTTTTGAATTATTCATACTATATGAACTTGGGTTTGTACAAACGACATCTGGAGTACCAAATGGACTTCACCATTTCCATACAATATGAAATATGGTTCATTTAAAATAGATCATACAATATGATATAGGGTTCGTATAGCACATTATCTAGTGTACAAAATTAGTTGGTGTAGAATCATACTTAACGAATCAGTTCAATTTTAAATTGATCATATTGTACGATGTGAGTTTATATCTACACATATCAGAGTATGAAATTAGTTCGTTCAGAATAGTCTGAGCAATATTTGAACTTTTCATATATATGATGTACGAATGTACTGTACGATCCATAACGGACAAATTGAAATTTTCATTTTTTTAGATAGTTTTTAGTGTCTTTCATATTTAAGGTTCTAAAAAATTGATTGAAATGAATACTTCTTCGAATTGTTTTTTGAGAGCAAGAATGAGAGTACTTTGGGAGAGTGTTTGAGAGTGTGGATAGAGAGATCTTGCAAATAAAAATTTTGAAGGGTTCACAAGGTTGCCCAAAAGTGAGGATCTCTTTGTAGGTTTGTCAAATCTCTTTCATACTTCTTTGAAGATGCTTGAGAGAATATCTTTAGACAAGATACAGTTCTCTGCCGACATAAAGAGTGTGTAAAGGGATGACAGTACTTTATCAACACCATGAGGGTGTGAAAGGATGATGGTTCTCTACTGACACCAGGAGGGTGTGAAAGGATGATGGTACTCTACCAATACCAGTAGGGTGTGAAAGGATGATGAAACTCTATCGACATAAGAAGTTATGAAAGGATGACAATTCTTTGCCGATAACAGGAGAGTGTGAAAGGATGACAGTTCTCTGCCGAAATCAAGAGGGTGTGAAAGGATGATGGTACTCTGCCACACTAGGGATTAGAGAAAGAGAGCATAATTATAAGGGCTCTCCATCTTGCTATGGGAGAAAAATGAGAGTCACTTTGGTATAGTGCAATATATGAAGAGGGAGTTTTCAGGGAGTGGACGTAGGTCTTGTTGGACTGAACCATTATAAATTTATATGTTGTTTTTTAATTATTCTGTATAGGTGATTAAACTTATATAATTGTCTCATGGCTAACCAAGAGGGGGGGGGGGGGGGGGGGGGGGTGAATTGGTAATTTAAAATTTTCTTGGACTTTTAAATAGAAAACAATTTTTTTTTTATTTTTACAAAATTATTTTTTCAACCATTAATACTAAATTGCAGAAAAATAAAAAATGTAGAAATAAAAAAGAACACATGAATTTATAGTGGTTTGGTCCAACAAGATCTTTTTCCACTCCCCGAAGTCTCCTTCTTTAGGTATTGCAATATTACCAAAGTGACTCTCCTTTTGCTCCCACAGTAAGGTAGAGAAGTCGTTACAATTTTTCTCTCTTTCACTAATCCCCGATGCGACAAAGAACCACCATCCTTTCACACCTTGTTATCCTCAAAGAATAGTTGAAAAAATTTACATGTTCGTCTGGACAAAAAAGTTCACAATATTTTTGTACTATGGATGTCATATGTATAAAATCCATATCATCCGGGAAAATAGTTCAAAAATTTGACTTGTTCATCTTGACGAATATGTTCCCCACATTTTTGTACTATGGACATCGTCTATACGAAATCCATATCATTTTGGACGAACATTTCAAAATTTTAACAAGTTCATCTGGACAAAAATGTTGCCAACAATTTCATAATCTAGACGTTGTCTATATGAAGCTAGATTCATATAATACGAATAGTACAAAGAAAAATTTTTTCAACCATGTTGATTAATAACTAACCAAAATGAGTTCGTACAATATGATTAGTTTAAAATTTATTATAAATTTTAAACACTCCCCCAGTATGTGTGCATGGTTACTCAATTACAATCACACTCTCTCAGACTCAATAAAATAAAAAAATAGAATCCAATTATAATGAATCCTAATATATCTAATTTGAAGTTTTCAATAATTTGGAGTATGATTTACCTGAAAAGCTAGTACACACAAATAACAAAAATAATATATCCAAAATATGTTAGGAGAAATAATAGTTAAAACAATAATATTTAAAATTATCAAAAAATACACATATTGTAATAATCTCAAGCATTAAAAAACTAAATTGCAATAATTTCAATAATTTCCCCTTTTTTATTATGGAAAAAATAATTATTGAGTGAGTTAACATTTATATCCTAAATTTCTCCTTATCTCCCCCTAAATAAGTGAACATCTTTGCATATAAGAATTTCCAATGAAAAACTTTTTTTTTTATTTCTGAAACGCAAACACAAAAAAACACAAACAAAAAAACTCAAACACAAACCCAAAAACACACAAAAACATTAAAACACAAGCACAAACATAAAAACACAAAAACTCAAACTGAAACAAAATTATTTCTCCCACTCTAACATCGTCAATGAAATGAAAGATATCAAATGATAAACCAAAATATTGATCTTAAAATTATTTTAAAATTAATTGCAATTAATAAATATCAATTTCATAAGATAAAAAAGAATTCAAAACTTTAAATCAAAGAAGAACTAAGATAAGAAAAGTTAATCAAGATCATGAGTCAGTCTAGACAAAACTAAATATGAATGATTATTGTAAAAATGAAGAAATGAAGATTAGTTTGTTGAATCTAGTAATTAGGTTGTTAAGCCTAAGTTAATGTCCCAAGGCTACCAAGAGGGGGGGTGAATTGGTAGTTAAAAAATTTTAAACCCTCTTTGAAGATTAAGTTGAACCGAAATAAAAATTTTTCTTTTTAAAGTTTTTGAAGAAAATATTTTACAACCACAGAGTTGTTAACAATTAAAATAAAATGCGGAAATAAAAAAAACTGTAAATGACGCCAGATTTATAGTGGTTCGGTCTATAACCAGACCTACATCCACTCCTCAGAGGCACCCTCTGAGTATTGCACTAAAACTAATAGTGACTCTCCTTTTGCACCCACAGCAAGGCGGAGAAGCCTTTACAACACACTCTTTTCACCACTACCCGGTGCGGTAGAGAACCGTCGTCCTTTTACACATTCCCCAGTGCTGGCAGAGAACCGTCATCCTTTTACACATTCCCTAGTGCTGGTAGAGAATCATCGTCCTTTTACACAATCCCCAGTGCTGGCAGAGAACCGTCATCCTTTTACACAATCCCCAGTACTGGCAGAGAACCGTTCATCCTTTCACACTCTCCTAGTGTGGGCAGAGAACCCTACGGCTGTTCACACTCTCTAAGTGTAGGCAGAGAACCCTTCGGCTGTTCACACTCTCCAAGTGTCAGCAGAGAACCGGATCTCCTTGACTGATCTTCTCACAAGAATCTAGAAGGAAGAAAGAAAAGAGTGAAGTAATCTAAATTCACAAGTAGAGACTCTTACCTTTGAAATCCAAGTGAAGCCTTCTCACTCCAGTGGTAGGAATCCTCCCTTGAATGCTCTCTTCCACTCTGTCCTTGGCTATTCTCTCAAGAGGCATGAATATCAAATGACAAAAAGATAGGGTGGCAGTCTAATTTGGACTATTTATATAAAAGACAAGAAAAACCGCCCAAAAACTACAAGTTTTCAATTCTGTACGCAGTGGATCGTCCTGTACGATCGTGGATCGTCCTGGACGATTTTACTTAAACGATCTGAAACGACCCTATTTGAATATGTGTACGAAATGTCTTCGTACAGCTGATCGTCCTGTACGAATTTTGGTTCATCCAGTACGAACAGTTATTACAAGGTCAGTTCTAGAAACTACTGAAAATTGTTCTAAGTCGCTTAATCGTTTGGACGAAAATATGTTTGTCTGGACAAAATTTTTACAGAGAACCGATCGTCCTGGACGATTCTTGACTTCGTCTGGATGAAAATTTTCTAGAAGACCAATCGCCACGGACGATAATTTATTTTCATCTGGATGAAAATTTTCCAGAGACCCGATCGTCCTGGACGATTTTTAATTTCATTTGGACGAAAATTTTCCAGAGGACCAGTCACCACAGACGATGATAAAATTCATCTGGACAAAAATTTTACAGTGAACCAATCATCCTGGACGATAATTAATTTCATCCTGGACGAATAGGACTTAGAAAAAAAATTTTGAGCAAGTTCCTATTCATTCCATGTGCTCTAAAGGAGATAACTGTCTGATCGTCCCGTACGATTGGATATCATCCCGTACGATCAGTATAAAATTTTTATGATCTCCTTATGTGTGTGTGTATGTTTTTATTCACTCAATTACAATCACTCCCTTTCAAATTTAATTCAAAGAAAAATGCAAGTTTCAAATTAATAAAATATCTCATGTTGAATTTGATCTGAAGTTTTCGTAGTCTGGAGTCTGATTTTTCTGAAATGTTAGTACACACAAGAGCAAATACAAATATTCTAAAATTGTTAGGAGATAACTACACATTTGAACAATAATGTTTGGAATCATTAAAACTATACAAGTTGCAAAAATGTAAAGTATTCAAATAGCAACTATTCTAACAATCTCCCCCTTTTTGATGATGGCAAAACAATTATTTTTTGTATGGTTTCAACAAATCTCCTATCGCCTAAACTTCCCCTGAATTGATGAATACATGAAAATAAGGAGGCATTTTGAAGCAAAGAACAATATTTATGTTTTTCAAAAATTTTAACACAAACAATCACAAAAGCAAAATGCAAAAGAATAATCAAAACAAAACAAATCAATACCAACATAACAATTTCTCCCCCTTTTTGACAACAACAAAAAGTGAAGAAGAAATAGACGAGAAATGTAAGTAATTATATGAAGTTCATTTGAAAATTTAATCTAAATGGTGAGTGACATAAGGTATGCAATTTTAAATTAAAAACATTAGGTCAATCATAGAAATTCATAAAATTTAAGAAGTGATATAACATTGTAAGTAAGAAGAGTTTTTCAAAGACATGATTCAATTTAGACATTCGAATATAGAAAATCATTACAAGAGAGATGTAAAAAAAATTTATATTTCAAAGTTCAATAGAATATAAATGAACATAAGATCAATTTGAATTAAGAGATTAAAAGAATTTGGAAAGAAGAGAATTACCACATGTGGCGCTTTGCACATCTTTTTCAAATTTTTGTGCATATTTTGACATTGGGCTAATTTTGTGCCTCTTTTTCATAATGCAAATCTTTGCACATTCCTTTTGATTTTTATACTTTTTGTACAATTTTCAAGAGTAATTGAGACCAATTCTTTCCAAAATCAATAATCTAAAATTTCAAATAGTTCTAAGTGCATAAATATCACTTGAGCATAGAAATACAAAATAAGAAAACATCTAAATTGCAATAATAATATTAACTTTTATGTAGTCTAAATGAATAGACATGAATTTTAAAAGTTCTAATTACAACAAGTTATAAACAACTTTTAATTTTAGAAAGACTAGATTTTCTAAAATAGATAATCTCAAATTACAATCTAATTTAAGCACTATTAAGATTAAATAATACTAATGAAATTCATAAAAATTAAGCACATTCCGAAAAACAAATCAAATTTGAAATAAGTACAACATCCATTGATATTAATGAAAGGATTACATTTTTCATAATATCTAAAAACAAGTAAGAAAATACACTGAACTTAAAAGAAAAAACAAACATAAAAACAAACACATAACATAAAAAAAATTGACACAACAAACATCTCTATTGTTCTGGAGGAGGAGGAGGAGGAATGCCGCTAAAAAGATTGAAGTAGGAGGCCATCAATATTACATTGGTATTAATTTCATGTACTTCATCTCTAATGTTACCAATGTCTTGTTGCTGCTGCTTAAGTTGAGCATCAAAATGATCAAACCTTTGATCAACATGAGTCTCTAATCTATCAAATCTTTCAATCAGATTCTGATAATCTGACTGAGGTGCAGAAGTTTGCTCTCCTTCTTCTTCCTCTTCTGAAGCACTGGCATGTGCTTTTCCTTTTTCCTCTTTGAAAAGCAATCTGAAGGAAGCATCATTATAGTATACTGGCTCTTCGTATTCTTCATCAGGATGCACTAAGTTGTATTTCTTTTCCAAAATGTATATGACTAAGTGTCCTAATGAGATGTTCCTTTTTTCAGCATGTCCTATTTCTGAAAGCCCATAGATATGATCTATGATAAGTTGGGCTTCATCAATAAGATGACATTCTATAATCAAAAAGGTTAGAACAGAAAGGAGAGGGGTAATATTAATCCTATCACCAGCTTTAGGAATGATTGAAGATCGAAGGATATGCTGGATGATTCGGGCATTTTTGGTCATACCGGAGACTCTAGCGACATGATAGTCAAGACCATTTTCTCTAATTAACCTATTGACATGATACCATTTGAAAGAGGTTTCTGACATTAGGGTGTGTGCTCTATATCCCTCGGTTCTTAAGTTCAAAAAGGCACCAAGGTCGTGCTTGGTGATTTCAACTTTTTGCTTGAAGACATAAGAACTTTTGGAGGAGTGGTCAGAATTAAAACTCATGTTTGCTAGAAAATAGTGGTAGGTTTGCTTGTTGCAGAAGTGGACGAGAGAAAGTATGAATTGAAATTGGGTTGAGGCAAAAAGGTGCATTACCTTAAAATTTAACTCGCTTTGGATTAAAATGCGAGAGGGAGTTATTTTGGCGGATGCAAAACGAGGAAAGGATTCCTCATTCGCCTTAGATAGGAAGTTTTTTGAGGCATCCCTATTGGGTTTCTTTACCAACACCTTTTGTCTCTTGCTTGAGGAGGCCATTGTCAATTTGAAGTAGAAAGGAATTGAAAGTGAAGTTTGGAAGTGTGATTGTTAAGTTAGAAAGCCTTCATATTTAAAGAAAAATGATACGTTCATCCTGGACGAAAACCTTCATCCTGGAAAAAAAATCATCGTTCGTCTGGACGAAAATATTTCGTACAGACGATTAAATTCGTCTTAAATGTAACGGCTTTTTGTAATCAACATAACTTACGATGCGTCCCTTCGTATAGGCTTTTTGACTTGACCGATCGTACATACAAAATTATTTTGTACAGACGATCAAAAAGTAACTCGTTTTAATGTCTCTTGAAAACCGTCCCCTACAATGAACCGACATCTGTTCGTCTGGATGAACAAAAAATTCATACAAACGAAATCCATATTAAAAACTGTCTTATCCACTCAACCGCTGTATTCAATCGTCCTGACGTTTGAGAAAATAAATTTTTCATCCTGGACGATCGTCAGATCGTACATACGATCTAATTAAAAACTGCTCTAAATAAACCAGTTAAAATTCGCGCAAACTGTTTCTTTCACACATCGTCCAGTACGAAACAAAATTCGTCCCGAATGATTTCCTCCAATTTTTGAATTTTTGATTTTTAATTTAAGAAAATCAAACTAAACATTCAAAAACACAGAAATCATAAAACAAAACCATAGACCTAAAAACAAATTCATTCAAAACACACAAAATTTCATAAAATCAAAAACAAAACAAAACAAATATCAATGTTACAAAGACATTTTGATTAGGCATTCAAATCAATAACACAAAGCCTTGTTCTTAAAGTACTAAAGGTATCAAAGGCTAAAGGTTTTGTAAAAATGTCTGCAAGTTGATTTTCAGTTGAAACATGTGTGAGTTCAATTTCTCCCTTGGATACATGATCCCTTATGAAATGATGCCTTATATCAATGTGTTTGGTTCTAGAATGTTGAATAGGATTTTTGGAAATGCAAATAGCACTAGTATTGTCACAATAAATTGGAATAGTACCTATAGTTAATCCTAAATCAATCAACTGTTGTTTTAACCAAAGTACTTGTGCCACACAACTTCCTAATGCAATGTATTCTGCTTCTGTAGTAGATAGTGCCACTGAATTTTGTTTTCTACTAGACCATGAAACTAATGAATTTCCAATGAATTGACATGTTCCAGAAGTGTTTTTCCTATCCACTCTACAGCTTGCAAAGTCAGAATCTGAGTAACCAATAATTTCAAATGAAGAGCTAAACTTAGGATACCAAAGCCCTAAGTTTTGAGTTCCTAGTAAATATCTTAAAATCCTTTTCACTGCTGTCAAATGTGATTCTTTTGGATCTGATTGAAATCTAGCATATAAGCAAAAACTGAACATAATATCTGGTCGGCTAGTAGTCAAGTAAAGTAAAGATCCAATTATCCCTCTAAATTTCTTTTGATGAACAGATTTTCCCTTAAGGTCCTTATCCAACTGAACTGAGGAACTGATTGGTGTACTAACAGGTTTAGCATTGTCCATTTCATATTTTTTGAGGATATCCTTAATATATTTAGTTTGACTAAGAAATTTACCTTTCTCAAGTTGCTTAATGCTAAATCCTAGAAAGTAATTTAAATCTCCCATTAAACTCATTTCAAATTCACTACTCATTGTTTTAGAAAAATCATCACAAAGATTTTTATTTGAAGATCCAAAGATGATGTCATCCACATAAATTTGAACAATAAGTATATCCTTTCCAATTTTCCTTAAAAAGAGAGTTGTATCCACACTTCCTTTTTCAAAAGATCTTTCAAGTAGGAAGGTGCTCAACCTCTCATACCAAGCCCTAGGTGCCTGTTTCAATCCATATAATGCCTTTTTTAACTTGAAAATATGATTTGGAAATTTAGAATTTTCAAAACTTGGAGGTTGTTCTACAAAAACATCTTCTTCAATAACACCATTCAAAAAGGCACTTTTTATATCCATTTGAAACAATTTAAAACCTTTAAAACAGGCAAAGGCAAGTAAAACCCTAATTGCTTCAAGTCTAGCTACAGGGGCAAAAGTCTCCTCAAAATCAATTCCTTCAATTTGATTATACCCCTTAGTAACTAATCTAGCCTTATTTCTAATGACTACTCCTGAGTCATTCATTTTATTTTTGAAAACCCACTTGGTTCCAACAACACTTTGATCTTTTGGCCTTGTAGTTAATTCCCAAACTTTATTTCTTACAAATTGATTTAACTCTTCTTGCATGGCCAATATCCAAAATTCATCAGAAAGTGTTTGATCAATGTTAGTGGGTTCAATAGTTGAAATAAAGGCTGAATGATTGACTTCTTTGTTTAATCCACACCTAGTTCTAACACCCTCACTTGGTTCACCTATAATCAATTCCTTTGGGTGGTTTTTAAAAAATCTCAAATCCCTAGGCAAAGGGTTTTCTCTTTCCAAATTTTCTTTCACATTTTCTTCCAAATTTAATCTATCAATCTTTTGGGAGTTTTCTTCAATTTCTTCTTCAACAACATTTGACTCTCCAAAATTTCCACTTTCATCAAATACAACATGTGTAATAAATAGTGCAATAATAATATTTAAATCAGGTTAGCCTAAAAGAACATGAAATTGATATCGTTAACTTAATTCAGTTATAATTTAATTTATGTTTTTGAAAAATTAAATTTTCTAATGAAATTAATTTTGTAATGCAAGTTAATTTAAAACACATTTTTTGAACAATTATAAAAGTATTTTTGTAGAGACAGCTCACATTTCAAAATAAAAAACAAAAGCAAAAAGACAAACATGACTTTTTTTTTATTGATAGCAATTAAACAATAGATACAATAAGGCCATTTATACCAATAAACACAACATCTAAACAACCAAACCTAAAACATCATAACATCAATACAAGTCTAAACAAAAACAAAGACTACTTAAAGGAAATAAATAAAGACATCATCACATCATAAGAAAAGAAGCATCATAGGTATCGAACTAGGAGAGGCAACAATAAAGAAGTAGATCTAAAACTCAGACGGACCCTGATCTGGAGGAGGAGGATAATTAAAGAATAAAAAATAGCTATTCGTTATAGCTACATTTATGTTCAACGATTCAAACTGACCTTAGATCCATCCCATGTCTTCTTGGTATCTTGCATCCTATTAATTCAAATGAGTCTCAATATGATCAAATCATTGATCAAAATGAGTCTCCAACCGATCAAATCACTGAACCATCTCCTAAAAGTAATTTTTATTAGGTCCTTGTGACGGTGCAGGTGCTCTCCTTTAGCCCTTAATATCCTCATTAGAACTCTCATTTTTCCCAAACAATGATCTAAAAGAGGCATCGACAAAATAAATTGGGAGTTCAATTGGAGGATCAGGGTGATTCACATTATATTTCTTCTCAGGAATATAGGCAACAAGATTTCCTATGGCCACATTATTTTTCCATTTATGATGAGGTTGACTAATCTTAGAAAGTTTGTAAAGGTAGTCCATAGTGAGTTGGGCTTCATCAATAGAACTTTCAGTAATGATAAGATATGTGACTGTGGATAGGAGTGGAGTCATATTCACTCTATCACAACCTTTTGGAATAACAGAAGTTCTTAAAACATAATGGATAACCTAATATTTTTATTTAATGTATAGACTTGAGATTGATGATTGAATGAAGTAACACCTCTATGAACTTTATTAATTTCCTTCTAGTCATGATGTGATCTAGAGGTCAGGGTGTGAGCTCTAACTCTTTCGGTTTTTAAATGGAGGTAGTTGCCTAAATTTGCTTTGCTAATTTCAACATGTCTCCTTTAGACAAAAGAACTTATGCTAGAGTGATCCTCGCTTACTCTCATATTCGCTTAGAAATAATAGAAGGTTTCTTTGTGATATGCAAATATGAGAGTCAAAATGAATGATAATTGAGTGGAAGCAAAAAGTGGCATTACTAAAAAATGAAGATCATCTTGGATTAATAGTCGAGATGGGGTAATTTTAGTAGCAATGAACCTATATAAAGAATCTTCAAACTTCTTAGATAAGAAGTCAGGATTAGTAGAAGAAGAAGAAGAAGAACCTTTGGAACCTTTAGGACGCTTGCTAGAATTGGCCATTTCCTAGACACGAGCTCCAATGAGTTTCGAAAGAAGTTTGGAAGTGAATGAAAAAAGTATCAAAACCTTTCTATTTAAAAAGAAATGTCATATTGTATAGTAAAAATTTGATTTCATTTGTAAGATCTTGACATCGTACGAGACGAACAGTTTTTTGTACATACGAATGAAAATCTACCAAAGATGAAATGGTTTTTACAAAAATGTTATTTCTGAGGCATCCTTTCATATAGGATTTTTGACCACATGATCGTATAGATGAACAGATGTTTGACTATGATGATTAGAAAATTTAAGATCATTTTAAAGGTGATTAGGTTCATCACCTACAGAAATTGACACCGTAATCATACAAATGAAAATGAATTTATTCGGGACGATCAAAAATAATAACTGAACCTAACCAGTAAAACTATCCATATTCGCATATAAGAACCCGCACTAATTATATATATGATGAACACATCATTTAGTACAAAACTTTTAAAAAATTGAGGTTTTGCATTTTAAACCTTCACAATCAAATATGTATACGCTACAGAATTCATACAGGGCTAATATATATTCATACAGTATAAATACAACTTAAAATCAATAGATAAAAATCAGACAAACTTCTCAGAATCAAGTGACATTCTTTCAGTTTTAACACAAAACAAACTAAAAAGACATTAACATAAAACATAACAAGTTTGCATAACTTTTTAATTTTAAGCATTAAGATCAATCACACCTAACCTTGTTCTTAATATGCTAAATGTTTCAAAGGCTAGAGGTTTTGTAAAAATTTCTATCAATTGATTTTTAGTTGAAACATGATTCAATTCAATTTCTCCTTTGGTTACATGACCCCTAAGGAAATAATGTCTTATATCTATATGTTTGGTTCTAGAATGTTGAATAGGATTTTTTGAAATATAAATGGCACTAGTGTTATCACAATAAATTGGAATTGTGTCTATTGTAAATCCTAAATAAATTAATTATTATTTCTACAAAAAAAATATGCTACACAACTTCCTAAGTCAATGTATTTAGCTTTAGCAGTAGATAGGGATACAAAATTTTCTTTTATACTGGACAAAGAAATTAAAGAATTTCTTATAAATTAAATAGTTCCATATGTACTCTTTCTATCAACCCTACAACCTACAAAATCTGAATTAGAATTTCTGACAATTTCAAATAAAGAGTTGCACTTAGGGTACCAAATCCCTAAGGTTTGAATTCCCAAAAGATATCTTAAAATTATAAAAAACTACTATCAAATGTGATTCTTTTGGATCAGATTGAAATCTAGCACACAAACAAGCACTAAACATTATATCAGGTATACTAGCAGTCAAATAAATTAACAATCCAATTATTCTTCTAAAATTTTTTTAATCAGCTTATTTTCCTTTTGGGACCTTATCCAACTGAATTGATGAACTCATTAGTGTGCTTACTAATTTATCATTGTCCATTTCATACTTTTAGAGGATATCCTTAATATATTTTGACTGACTAAGAAAATTTTCTTCCTCGTTTTTCTTAAAGCTAAAACTAAGAAAATAACTTAAATCTCTTATTAAACTTATCTCAAATTCACTACTCATTGTTTTAGAAAAATCCGCACAAAAATTTTTATTTATAAATCTCAAATGATATCATCAATATAACTATGCATAATGAGTATATCATCTCCTAATTTCTTCAAAAAGAGAGTAGTGTACACAGTTCCTTTTATCAAAGATATCTCTAATAGGAAGAGTGCTTAATCTCTCATACCATACCCTAGGTGCATGTTTCAATCCATATAATATCTTTTCTCAATTTAAAAACATGATTAGGGAATTTTGAATATTCAAAACATGAAGGTTATTTAACATAAACATCCTCTTAGATCACCTCATTCAAAAAGGCACTTTTAACATCCATTTGAAACAATTTTAATCCTCTAAAACAACCATAAGCTAATAAAACCCTAATTTCTTCAAGTGTTGCTATAGGGAAAAGAGTATCCTCAAAATCAATTTATTCAATTTGATTATATCCCTTAGCCAACAATAAAGCACTATTTTTAACAACAACTCCTGAATCATTAATTTTTTTTTTAAATATCAACTTAATTCCAAGTACACTTTAATTCTTTAGCCTATCAATTAATTCTCAAACATCATTAATTACAAATTAATTTAACTTTTCTTTGCATACCCAACATCCAAAATTCATCTGACAGTGCTTGGTTAATATTTGTGGGTTCAATCATTTTAATAAAGGTAGAATGATTAACTTCTTTACTAAGTCCACACCTAGTCCTAACACTCTCACAAGGTTCACCTAAAATCAAATCCTTAGGGTTATTTTTATAAAATTTCAATTCTCTAGGCAACGAGTTTTCTTTCTCAAAATTTTCTTCCTAATTAATCGTTTAAATCCTTTCAGAGTTATTTTCTAAATGATCCTCTTCCAAACTTGGTTCTTCCAAAATTCAAGATTTAAAAAAAATAACATATTTGGTCTCCTCAACTATCAAAATTCTTTTGTTAAATACTCTAAATGATTCTCCAATACTATAGTATTCAAGAAAAATTCTTTCATTTGATTTTGGATAAAATTTTACTAAAGAAGATTTTTTATTATTATGTATGAACATCTTACATTCAAAAAAATGTAAATTAGACAAATTAGGTACTCTATCCTTAAGAAGCTCATAGGGTATTTTATTCAATTTTGACCTAATGTTCACCCTATTAAGAACATAATAAGTTGTACTAATTGCTTCAGTCCAAAAATATTTTAGAAATGAATATTCTACCAACTTCGCTCTAGCGATGTCAATTTAATATTTTGTTCTTTCTTTCAATTACACTATTCTACTGTGGGGTCCTAGGTGCAGAAAAATTGTGTTCAATTTCTTTTTTTTTATAAAATTTCTCAAATTTTTTATTTTCAAATTTACCTTCATGATCACTTTGAATTGTTAAAATTTCATATCCTAGTTTCCTTTGAATCTAATTCAAAAGGATTCTAAATTCCTTGAATGGTTCACTCTTAGGTAATAAAATTTAACCCATTTGAATCATGAAAAATGATCAACTATCACAAATTCTGTTTACCTTCCCTCCTAGACTTATAGTGCTAACCGATCAAAAAAGATCCATATAAAATATTTCCAATAATTCGCTAGTTATAAGATCCTTAGTGGACTTAACCTATTTTTATAGTTAGCATGCATCAAAAAGGTGGTTCTTAGTAAAGTCTAGTTTTGGTATACCTCTAACAATTTTTTTTGGGTAATTTTTCTAAGGTTTTTCATGCTAGTATAATAAAGCTTTCTATGCCATAATAATAGTTCATCAGAAATTGTTTAAAAAAAATCATTAGGAGTTGCAATATAATTTAAGTTTAGCATATATACATTTTTTACTCTATTTCCATGTTGTACATCAATTTTATTTTGGCTTAATATGCAACTAGTCAAAAAAATTTAATACCGTATCTTTTATCACATAGTTGACTAGTATTACTGAACATACATGTGTCTACCACCTTCCTAGTAGTATTAAATCCCAGTGCAACCTTGCCTCCATTCATGGCTTCCAGTGATATGAATTATGTAGTGTCTTCAATCATATACTTCAAGCAACCACTGTCCAATTAACAAATGCTCTCATGAGGTCTTATATGAGAGCATTTCTCTTCTTGATTTAACTGATCAATATTATCGACCATTAAGCACATATTGGTGACTTCTTCTTTCTTCTCTATTTTTGATGAATCCAAAGCTGAGTCTGCCCAAAAAGCTCACTAAAATTTCTTCTTGCCCTTTCTCACATTCACTTTATCCTCCACCTTCTCTTTGCTAGGAGTGACTTTAAGATTGGGGCAATCTAATTTAACATTTATAGGTTTCTTGCATTCATAACAAATAACATTGTTATAAACGTTAACATTTTTGTAAAACTTACCTTCATTCCACTGTTGGTGTCTCCTTTGCTTCCTATTTACAAAACTCCTAAATTGTGTGGTCATCAAGGCAATATCATCCTCATCCTAAGGTTATGATTGATCATTCCCCAAGTCATCTCATTTCGAGGCTATATTCTTCTATTTTCTCTTTTCTCCTGCATCAATCTATCTTTAACTCACTCCTTGCTCATAAGCAATTAGTTATCCAAGAAGATTATCAATTGAGTAAATATTTAAATCTTTAAGCTGTATAATTATAGTAATTTTAGCATCATAAGCAGTAGGCAAACAACAAAGTATTTTATTGACTATTTCAGCATTCATTAGTTTTCTAACTAATGCATACAAAGAAGTGACTAATTGAGTGAATCTTGTGTGCATGTCAGATATGGATTTATTTGGTTTCATGCGAAATAGTTCATAATTATGTTACATGATATTTAATCTAGATTTATTTACATCATTAGTCCCTTCATAAGTAATACATAGCCTTTCCAAAATATCATTTCCACTTTTACAAGTAGAAATTTGCATGTAGTCTTTAGATTTAAGTGCACAAAAGAAATTATTTAAGTTTTTTGCTTTTAAATGTGCTAAGTCACATTATTCTATAGTCCAGTCAATAAAGGGTTTTTCAACTCTAATGCCATCTACAACTCTAGTTGGCCTAGTGTACCCATCCTGAACTAAAATCCATATGCGATTGTCAAGAAATTAAAAAAAAGTTAAACATTTGTGTTTTTCATAAATCAAAAGAAATATTATTAAATAATAGAGGTGTTGTAATTGAATAATCTTTAGGTGTGTTACGGTTTCCAAAAGTAGCCATTTTTATTTTCAAAAAGTAATCTAAACTTAAGGTTTTGAAATTAAGCTCTGATACCACTTATTGATTATGTATAGGTGATTAAACCTATGCAATTATCCCAAGACTAACTAAAAGGGGGGGGGGGGGGTTAATTGGTTATTTAAAGATTTCTTGGATTTTTAAATAGAAAACTAGTCTTTGAAACTTTTATAAAATTAATTTTTCAACGACAAATACTAAATTGCAAAAAAATAAAAATGGAGAAATAAAAAAACATAAGAATTTATAGTGGTTTAGTCTAACAAGACCTGCATCCACTCCCTGAAGACTTCCTCTTCAGGTATTACACTATTACCAAATTGACTCACCTTTTTCTTCCATAGCAAAGTGGAGAAGCCTTTATAATTTTCCTCTCTTCCACCAATCCCTAGTGCGGCAGAGAACCATCATCCTTTCACACTCTCCAAGTGTCTGCAGAAAATCGTCATCCTTTCACCCCCTCTAACTATCAATAGAGAACCATCATCCTCTCACACTTTTCAAATGTCAGCAGAGAATCATTATCCTTTCATACCCTTAAATTTTTGGCAGAGAACCATTGTCCTATAACACCCTCCAAGTGTCAGCAAAGAAATGTCATCCTTTCACACCCTCCAAGTGTCGGCAGAGTTTTGGATCTTCTTCAAAGATCTTATCTCAAGTAACTAGAAAGAAGAAAGGAATAGTAGTAATAAAAAATCAAAAGAGATTCTAACCTTTGAGTATCCTTCTGATCCCTTCACACTCCACTTTAAAGAAATCTCTCTCAAACACTATCTACAAACACTCTTTCACTTGCTCTCAAATAGCTCACAAAGAAAATATATTTCAATGTTAGTTTTTAAGGACTTTTTATACAAAAGGCATGATAAATCGTTTAAAAAAAATGAAATTTGCCATTTTAAGCATACACGATCATACAGTGTGATTGATGTTCATCCCGGATGAATAGTTCAAAAATGTCTGGTATGATCCTTTATAAAATGTTTTCATATTAGCAAATCATTTAGTATGTTATGCATATTATATGTTACAAGCAGTTATAAAAAGTTCTCATTCATTTGGAAGAAAATGTTCCTAATAATTTCATACTCTGGACGTCATCTGTGAGAAGTCCATATCATCTCAAATCACTAGTTGAAAAAATTTACATGTTCCCCATATTTTCATACTTTAGATGTCGTCTGCATGAAATCCATATCGTCCTGGATGAACAATTCAAAAATTTGATATATTCATCTGGATGAAAATGTTCCCCATATATTCTGAAAGTTTGTTAGGGATGTTAAGCCTATAAACATGCCCAAGGCTAACCAAGAGGGGGGTGAATTGGTATTTAAAAATTTCTTTAAGAAAAGCATGAATGCAAACCAAATCACTACAAAATAAAGTGCGGAAGAAAATAAATACAAAAATAGTAAAAAATAAGAACACAAGGGTTTATAGTAATTCTGTCAACTCGACCTACGTCCTCTCCCCGGAGGCGCCCTCCGAGTATTGCACTACAGTCGTGACTCTCCTTTAGCCCCCACAGCTAGGCGGAGAAGCCTTTACAAATACCTCTTTTTTCGACACCAGGCAAGGCAGAGAACCTTCCTCCTAAAGCAGGCAGAGAACCTCAATCACTTGCTGGAACTTACCTCTCCCAACCCTTCCAAGGAAAAGAGACTCTAGGGAAGAAGAAGTGGAACAATGCTTAGATTAACTCTTGTGAATCCCCTCACAAGCTCCTCCTCACAAGATCCTCTCTCTCTCTCTCTCCCCCTCTCTCTCTCTCTCTCCTCTAGGTTTTCTCAGGTCAAGATAGTAGCCAAGGATGTTCAAAAATATTAAACAATAGCTCTTAAATAGAAGAACTTTAAAGGAGCTCATTAATTGCAAGTTGCCGACTATATCGTCCAGGATGATATGAAAATCATCTTGGCCGATCAGTACAAATTATATGAGATCGGCCAGAGCTTCACCCTGAATGCAAACTGGAAGATTAAAAATTGGCATGATCATCCAGGACATGATCTCACGATAGTCCCGGCCGATCAGTTTAAATTAGAGGAAAATCATCCAGAGTATTTCCCTGAATTCAAGCTGTCCGATCCAGATCATTCAGGAGTAACTAAGGTTTCTTAACTAGATTGTCCTGGCCGATCCTGCTATCATCCAGGATGATGTGATCGTATAAATCATCCTTAATTACTTCCTTGATTGTCTGATCAATTAAGGCATAATTTTGAATATAATCCAGGTAGATCCAAGATCGTCCTGGTCGAATACCAAAAATACAGAATACCTTTATTGTTTATGGCTGCAATTTCTTTCTATTTTGAGCCTATCATCCAGGCCAATTCAAGTATCATCTTGGTCGATTGACTAATGATGGCTGCCTTAAATAAGAACCCATGATTAGATTTTCTATTTTAAGCCCGATCGTCCAGGACGATGTAAATATCGTCTTGGCCGATTTGAGTAAGAACAAAAATTCTAAGTCTCTCAAGTGTGTGTGTGTAGGGTTACTTTGCATCAGTCACACCAAAGATTATAATTGACTCAAGAAAGGAAAAATAAAATTACAAACTGACTCAACCCTAGTCTACCCTATCTTGAGCTGGCTCCATTTTTTCGTCCGATCTTTTATTCCTGAAAAGTTAGTAGTAAAAGACAGTCCAAGACAAGTAAGAGTGTTTGTCAATAATCAAAACATAGTTTATAGACCTGAATTTGTAACAATCTCCCACTTTTTGATGATGGCAAAACACTACGAAAAAAATTTAAAAAACAGCAGTGTAACACACGGAATCGAAAGTGCAAAATATATCCTAAAACTACTCATCCTTTTGACATCTCAAAAAGGAGGGAATCAAGAACAAAAGAAAACCACAAGAATCCTCTATTTTTTTTAACCAAGGCATGAAGGAGATGTAGTATTCCATGTGATTGATTTTAAAAATTTGTGAGTTAATGAGTTAACAACATCAATAATCCAAAGAACGGTAGAATATCCGATCATGATTACCCTTAGCTTAGATTTTCTCTCAGTGTAGAATTGTCTTTTGAAGTCAATGAACTAAATAAAAAAATCAATTGGATATGAAGAAAAATAATCTATTCATCACTTGGTTTAAGAAAAAATATCTTATAGAATAAGGAGCCAAAGTAAATTTGTCACAATCGCAAAACAATCAAAATCAATCCTTTGATACATGAAAACTTCTAAGTTTTTAAAAGTTTTGAAAAGTGAGTGGAGGTTGCTTTTTAGTGGGCTCATTTTATGCCTCTTATTAATTGATTGGTGCTTGTGCACATCTTTTGCTTTTTGATATATAATTTTCCAATTTGGCGTCATTGCGCATCTTTTGTTGGCATCATTGGCCAATTTTTTTTTTTTTTTGGAAGCTCCATTCTCTATTACAACTCTTAAAAAGGATTCTTAATTGTGAGTATATCTTCTAAATATTAGAGAATAGGGGCTCTGTCTCTAACATAGAGAAGAACTATCCATAAAATAGAATCAATTAACCAATGACAAGAGTAACGAGGAATCTTGATTTGACAAAAAGACTTTAAGCATTATAAATACAAGATAGATTTTCTTAAGCGATTTTAGAAAGGATCTAAATTTCATACACAATCTTTAATTTAAAATAAATTTTTGATTAGAAAAGAAAACTATGCCACTAAAATAGGTTAGAGAAGGAGACACAATCAATGAAATATTCTTACCATATAATAGATTAAGAGAATGTAAAACATTGACTACAAATTCTCAAAAGCAAGGACAAGGCATACGATATCATATCAGCGATGATTTTTGAAAGCTAAAAAATTAAAAAAGCAACAAAGAAGAAAGCAAGACAAATAAAAAAAAAACAAAGAGCAAAAAGGAAAAACAATAAAAAGAACAAAAACCAAATAAAGCAAATAAAAGATCAAGTTTATGCAGTTATGTCAATCACACCCAATCTAGTCCTTACAGAGCTGAAAGTGTCGAAGGCCAGTGGTTTAGTAAAGATGTCAGCCAGTTGATTTTCAGTTGTCACATGGTTTAGCTCAATGTCTCCCTTAGTCACATGGTCTCTAATAAAGTGATGCCTAATGTCAATGTTCTTAGTCCTTGAATGTTGGATAGGATTCTTAGAGATGCATATAGAACTAGTGTTGTCACAAAAGATTGAGATGGTGCCTATAGGTAGTCCTAAATCAAATACCTATTGTTTCAACCAAAGGACTTGGGCCACACAACTTCCAAGAGCAATGTACTCAGCTTCAGCAGTGGAAAGTGCAATAGAATTTTGCTTCCTACTAGACCAAGAGACCAAAGATTGTTCTATGAATTGATAAGTTCCTGAAGTAAATTTTCTATCCACCTTTCATCCTGCAAAATCAGAGTCAGAAAATCCAAAAATCTCAAAAGAAGTGCTGTGTCTAGGATACCAAATCTCTAAGCTTTGGGACCCCAAAAGATATCTAAAAATTCTCTTAATAGCAGTCAGGTGGGATTCCTTAGGGTCGGCTTGAAATCTAGCACAAATGCAAACACTAAATATTATGTCGGGTCGGCTCACAGTCAAGTAGAGTAAAGATCCAATCATGCCTCTGTACTTCTTCTGATCAAAAGACTTACCACTTGGGTCCTTATCCAATGGAACACTAGAAGTCATGGGAGTATTAATTGGCTTAGATTTATCCATCTCATACTTCTTCAAAATATCATTTTTGTATTTTGTTTGATTAAGAACGGTTCCATCATCCAATTGTTCTATGCTAAACCCCAAAAAATAGGACAACTCTCCCATCATACTCATCTCAAACTCTCTACTCATTGTCTTAGAGAACTCATCACAAAGTTTTTTATTAGGAGATCTAAAGAGTATATCATCCACATAAATCTGAATAATGAGCAAATCACCTCCAATTTTTCTATGAAAAAGGGTGGTGTCTACGCTCCCCTTAACAAACTCCCTTTCTAGTAAAAATGTGCTAAGCCTCTCATACCATGCTCTTGGTGCCTGCTTTAAACCATACAAAGCCTTTTTTAATTTAAAAACATGATTTGGAAATTGGGAACTCTCAAAACCTTGGGGATGTTCTACAAACACATCCTCTTTTATTTCCCCATTCAAAAGGCACTCTTGACATCCATTTGATAAAGCTTAAATCCTTTATAACAGGCAAAGGCTAATAGCACTCTAATGGCTTCCAATCTAGTTACAGGGGCAAATGTCTCCTCAAAATCTATTCTTTCTATTTGGTTATACCCCTTAGCCACCAATCTTGCTTTATTCCTAATCACCACTCCTGAGTCATTCACCTTGTTCTTAAAGACCCACTTTGTCCCAACTATACTTTGTCCTTTAGGTCTTTCTACAAGCTCCCAAACTTCATTCCTAACAAATTGGTTCAGCTCCTCTTGCATGGCTGAAATTCAAAACTCATCAGTAAGGGCTTGGTTTATGTTGGTGGGTTTAGTCATTGAGATAAAGGCAGAGTGGTTCACCTCCTTCCTAAGTCCATGTCTAGTCTTTACTCTACTAGAAGGGTCTCCTAAGATCAAATCCTTTGGGTGACTTATAGAGTATCTCCAATCTCTAGGTAAGGTCTGAGAAGGTCCATTCCTTTCCTCCAGATCTAAATTTTCTACTCATTGGGTGACATCTCCTACTCCTTCTATGTTTTGGTGACCTACTTCTTTCTCTAAATTTTCTACTCCACTAGTAATCTCTCCAACATCATTATCATCCTTAACTCCATGCTTTTTAGGATCCGACTCATCAAATACTACATGGGTAGTCTCTTCCACCACTAAAGTTATTTTGTTAAACACCTTAAAAGACTTCCCAACACTAGAATATCCCAAGAACACTCCTTCATCACATTTAGTATCAAATTTTCCTAAGTGAGACTTCCCATTATTATGAATGAAAACCTTACAACCAAAGACATGAAGGTAAGAAAGATTGGGTGTCCTACCTTTAAGGATCTCATAGGGTGTCATTTCTAATTTGGCTCTAACGTTCACCCTATTCAACACATAATAAGATCTGTTAACCGCTTCAGTCCAAAAGTATTTTGGAAGTGAATACTTAGCAAGCATTGCTCTAGCGGCTTCCACCAAGGTCCGGTTCTTCCTTTCAGCTACCCCATTCTGCTGAGGGGTCCTAAGAGCTGATAAATTATGGCTAATCCCCTTGTCCTCACAAAAATCTCCAAATCTTTCATTCTCAAACTCTCCCCCATGATCGCTATGGATGGTCAAGATCTCACAACCTATCTTTTTTTGAATCCAAGTAGAAAATGTTTTAAACTCCTCAAAAGACTCATTTTTATGTGTAAAAAATCTAGTCCAAGTGAACCTTGAGTAGTCATCAACAATCACAAATCCATAGACTTTCCCTCCCAACCTGGCAGTGCTAATGGATCCAAACAAATTCATGTGAAGGACTTCTAAAGGTCTAGAGGTGCTAATGTCCTTAATGGGGTGAAAGGTGGAGTGGACTTGCTTTCCTAGTTGACAGGCATCACAAAGGTGGTCTTTTGAAAACTTGAGTTTGGGGACACCTCATACTAGGTCTTTTTTGGTCACTTTCCTAAGTGTTTTCATACTTGCATGACATAGTCTCCGGTGCCACAACCATGAATCATATACCACTATTTTTAAGCAAAATGAAGCATCACATTCAATGTTATTTAAATCAAGCTTGTAGACGTTGTTGATCCTTTTTCCCTGCAAAATAGTGTTGTTACTTAAACTTACAATGCATGAATTTACAAAGAATTACATGATGCAGCCTTTGTCACAGAGTTGACTGATGCTAAGCAGGTTGTGCTTCAATCCATCTACAAGAAAAATATTTTCAATCATAAGGTTCTTGGAATAACCAATTATACCTGCGCCTACCACCTTCTTGGTGGTGTTGTCTCCAAGAGTAACCTTGCCTCCAGTCCTGGACTCCAGTGAAACAAATTGATTGGCATCACCAGTCATATGTTGAGAGCAACCGCTGTCCAAGTACCACATACTCTCATGAGGTCTTTTGTGAGAGCCCACCTACAAAATTATCAAATGTTAGATTTAGAAACCCAAGCAGGTTTGGTTCCTTCTTATGAAGAGTAGAATACAATGCATGTGTGTATGCTGTGAATCATGCACCTTGGGTCTCCACACCCAATGTTTACTATGGTGAACAGTGCAAGTGTGTGAGATGTGTCCTAGCATGCCACATGAAAAATATCTAACTCAAGGAAAAGGGTTTCTTAAATAGTTTGAGTTATAATGCCTCTTCCTAGGTTTTAGCTTTTGATCAAAAGCATGTGTCATCCTAGTTTTCCTACATGCATTTAATTCATTTTGAATTTTCAAATTTATGGTTTTTAAGACTTCATTCTCAATCCTCAAGTTTTTCTCCATCTCTTTAGACTTCTTAAAATCAGAATCAATTGAGGTGTGTGTGACTTTTAGTGACTCATGCTCTTCAATTAATTCTTAATATTTTTTGTTTAACTCATCAAATTCATCAAGTAGAGCCATATGATTTGAATCAATTATAGAATGATCTTTAGTCATAATTGCATGCTCTTTTTGTAACTCAAAAAATTCCAATTTTAAGCTTGCATGTATTTTCTTGAGTTTCCTATATGATGCATGAATTTTTTCTGAAACTTCAAGAAGTTGATCGTAGGAAAGTTCACATACCTCTTCTTGATCAAGATGATCGTCTGCCATCAAGAACAATTTTTTTGTCTCATCTTCTGGTTCCGTCACCGATGAATCCGATGCAGAATTAGCCCAAAACGCCTTTTGAAGTCTCTTCTTGTCCTTCCTGAACTTGGGTTTCACCTCACTCTTTCCTTTGCTTGAGTGATTTTTAAGTGTAGGATAATCGGCTTTCACATGTATAGGCTTCCTGCATTCATAACAAACAACATTAGAAGATCTTTTTGAATATTTGTTATCCTTACCTTTTCTCCCATGATGCTTTTGCTTCTTCCTTAGAAAGTTTCTGTATTGCCTTGAGATGAAGGCAACTTCATCGCTCTCAGATCCAAAAGAATCAGAGTCAGATTTGTGTGCCTTTAGTGCCCCCATTTCTCTTTCATTTTCTCACCTGCATCAAGATTTTTTGATTCACCTCTTGCTCATAAGAAATGAGTGAGCCAAGTAAGTTGTCAATCGAATGCATGTTCAAATCCTTAGATTCAGTTGTAGCAGTGATTTTAGCATCAAAAGAGGAAGGCAAGCATCGTAAAATCTTGTTTACTTTTTCAAAGTTAAAAAGCTCTCTTCCTAAGGCATGCAAAGAAGTAACAGTCTGAGTAAATCTCGTATACATTTCAGAAATTGATTCATGAGGATTCATACAAAAAAGTTCGTAGTCATGCAAGAGAATGTTCAAATGGGATTGTTTAACTTCATTAGTGCCTTCATAAGTGATACATAATTTATCCCAAATTTTTTTGACTGTTTCGCAAGTGGAAACATGCATGTAGTCTTCTGATTTTAAAGCACAAAAAAAGCAATTAAGACATTTTGCATTAAATTGAGCCAAATCCCTATAATCTAAAGTTCATTCAGTAAAAGGAAGTGAAACAGTAATGCCATTAAGTTTACCAGTAGGAGGTGTGTAACCATCCATAACAAGCATCCACATGCGATAATCAGTAGATTGTAAAAACGTAGACATGCAAGTTTTCTAAAAATCAAATGGGATATTATCAAACAAAGGTGGTCGGGTAATAGAATACCCTTCTGGTGTATTACGATTCCCAAAGTTAGCCATGGATCAAAATTTAAAAAGTTTTCAAACTTAGTTTTTATGAATCCCGCTTGATATCACTTGAAAGTTCGTTAGAGATGTTAAGCCCTATAGAACTGGCCCAAGGCTAACTAAGAGGCGGGGTGAATTGGTATTTAAAAAAAATTTAAGCAAAGCATGAATACAAAACAAATCACCACAAAAATAAGTGCGGAAAAAAATAAATGCGGAAACAGTAAAAAACAAGAACACAACGGTTTATAGTGGTTTGGTCAACTCGACCTACGTCTACTCCCCAGAGGTGCCCTTCGAGTATTGCACTATAATCGTGACTCTCCTTTAGCCCCCACAGCTAGGCGGAGAAGCCTTTACAAACACCTCTTTTTGCCACACCTGGCAAGGTAGAGAACCTTCCTCTTTTTGTATCCTCCTGAAGTAGGAAGAGAACCTTAATCGCTTACTGGAACTTACCTCTCCCAACCCTTCCAAGGATAAGAGACTCTAGGGAAGAAGAAGTGGAACAATACTTGGAGTAACCCTTCAGAATCCCCTCACAAGCTCCCCCTCATAAGATCCTCTCTCCCTCCTTTAGGTTTTCTCAGGTCGAGATAGTAGCCAAGGATGTTCAAAAATATTGAAGAAGAGCTCTTAAATATAAGAGCTTTAATTGAGCTCATTAATTGTAAGTCACCGACAATATCGTCCAGGACGATATGGAAATCGTCCTGGCCGATCAGTACAAATCCCATGAGATCGGCTAGAGCATCACCTTGAATGCAAACTGGAATTGGCTTGATCGTCCAGGATGATCTCACGATCATCCTGGCCGATCAGTTCAAGTCAGAGGAAAATCATCCAGAGCATCGCCTTGAATTCAAGCTGTCCGATCTAGATCGTACAGGAGTAACTAAGGTTTTTTGACTAGATCATCCTGGCCGATCCTGTGATCGTCTAGGATGATGTGATCGTATCAATCATCCTTAATTACTTCCATGATTGTATGATTTCCATGAAATGTTAGTACACACAAACAACAAAAATAATATATCCAAAATATGTTAGGAGAAATAGTAATTAAAACAATAATATTTTGAATAATAAAAAACACATATATTGCAATAATCTCAACATTGGAAAAACTTAATTGAAAAATTCTCAATATTTTTTTGTCTTTATTTTATTTTCTATAATTTTTATGTTTTTTTAAGTTCAAATTGTGTGGTTAAAATTTTATTTTGGAGGAATTCATTATTGTGATTAATATTATAAAATTAGTTTTAATAAACTACCAAGAAATTTTAAATTATCAATTCACCCCCTCTTGGTTAGCCTTAGGACATGCTTAATAGGTCTATTAACCTTTTCAGGCTAACAAGTTGTATTAGAGCCTACTTTCAAAAAATTAAGATTTAGACAACTTTTTGAAAATGATCATGGCTACTTTTGAAAACCGTAACACACCTGAAGGGTATTTGATCACAAGGCCCCCATTATTTGATAAAATCCCTTTCAATTTTTGAAAACTCATATATTTATTTTTCTTCAATTTCTTGACTATCGTATATAGATTTTATTATACGAAGGCTACACTAGACCAACTAGAATTATAGATGGCATTGTAACTAAAACATTATTTATTGATTAGAGTCTACTGGAAAAAGACTTAGCTCAGTTAGATGCTAATTATTTAAACATATTTTTTATGTACACTTAATTCTAAAGACTATATATATGTCTCTACCTGTAGAAGTGGAAAGAAATATGGGATAGACTATATATCACATATGAATAGACTAACAAGGTGAAACAATCTAGATTGAATATTTTGCTACATGTTTATGAACATTTTTGAATGAAACCAAATGAATCTATCATTGACATGTATGCTCATTTCTCTT
Organism: Dendrobium huoshanense; assembly: GCA_016618105.1. Taxonomy (NCBI): domain Eukaryota; kingdom Viridiplantae; phylum Streptophyta; class Magnoliopsida; order Asparagales; family Orchidaceae; genus Dendrobium; species Dendrobium huoshanense. The sequence goes on along the minus strand of CM028359.1, from coordinate 40,002,758 downwards.
AAATAGTTACCTCATTGCATGCATTAGATAGGAAACTAACTAATGTCCAAAAGTAAATAAAATTCTTCATTGTTTTTCTACTACTTATGATGCAAGGATAACTGCTATATAAGAGTTGAAAGACTTAAATGATTATTCTATTGAAAATCTTCTTGGCTCACTAATTACTTACGAGCAAGTAGTGACTGAAAGATAGATTGATGCAGGTTGAAAGTGGAAGGAGAAAAGTATTGTTTTAAAAGTGGATGACTCGGAGAGTAATCAGTCTCAACATAAAAAAAGAAGATGGCATTGTCTTTATGATAAGGAAATTCAAAAGTTTTCTAAAGAGGAAGCAAAGGAAACATCAGTAGTGGAATAAGGGTATGTTTTAAAAAAATGATAAGGCTTATAATGATGTAATTTGTTTTGAATGTTGGATGCATGGAAACATCAAATTTGAATGTCTGAACCTTAAAGCTAATTCTAGTACGGGGAAGGTCAAGGAGAAAAGTAATGTAAGGAAGTGCTAAAAAAGATTATAGAGAGCATTTTGGGCAGATTCAGATTCTTTAGAAATAGAAGTAGAGGATGAAGTCACCAACTTATGTTTGATGGCCAATAAACTTGATCAGTCAGATCAAGAATAGGTATGTGACTTAACCTATGAAGAGTTATTTAATATTTCTAACGAAATTCATATTGCCTATAAAAAACTTTAAAAGTTGCATGCTAAGTTTAACATATAATTTTTAGAATTACAAAAAGAATATGAAATCCTTAGGAAAGATCGCACATTAATTGATAGAAAGTACATGATATTATTGGATGAGACTGATGACTTGAACAAAAAATATGAACTATTAAAATTATCACATATTGAACTTGAAAAAGATTTTAAAACATGTTTGTCTTAATCATTTCAAAGAGAACATGAATTGAAAGTTAATAATTCACTTTTAAAAGATGCAAACTTATATCTTATATAAAAAGTGAAAACACTTGAGGAAAACAGGACATCCCCAACACTTGAAGATTTTTCTAATCCTAATTTGAAGCTTAAACTTTTTTAATCTAGGAAAAGATAATTTAATACACTTAGATTGATAAATCCTTTTCTTGGAGTGAATTGTTTTTCTTCTAAATTAATTGAGCATATCTCACACACTTGTGCTATTCATAATAAAATCATTTTTTATGGAGACCTTAGATGTATAAAATAAATCATATCAAATAGGTATCTAAGTTAATTTTGCCAAGAGGAGAACCCAAACTTATTTGATTTCTAAGGCTAATGTTTAATTATCTTATAGAAATGCTCTTATACAAGACCTCATGAGAGTATTTGGTACCTAAATAGTGGATGTTTGAAGCACATGACTGGAGATATGACATAGTTCTTATCACTGGAAGCTAATAATGGATGCAAGGTTACATTGTGAGACAATTCCATTAGGAAAGTGATATGCACATGTATGATTGAAAATTTAAATATTTTTTTCATTGAGAATATTTTATTGGTAGAAGGAGTAAAACACAGCTTGTTAAATATTATTCAGCTATGTAATATGGGTTATAGTGTAAATTTTTTCCACTAGCTGCATAATAAGCTAAAATGGAATTGATGTTTTAAATGGAATTGGGGTAAATAATGTATACATGCTTGATATGAATTGTATTAAATAATCTTATGCCTTTTGTTTCTAAATAATTATGGTTGAAAAATGGTTACTACATAGGAGACTTTATAACACAAGCATAAAAAAATTTTAGGAAACTTTCTTAAAAAGAACTAGTTAAAGGAACACCCAAACTAGACTTTACTATGGATCACCTGTGTGATGCAGGTCAAAAAAAGGAAAATAGGTGAAGAATTTATTTCATTTCATTAAGGATCTTAGAACTAGAAAACTGTTGGAAATCATTCACATGGATCTTTTTGTACCGGTTAGAACTCTAAGTCTAGGAGAAAAAATATTTGGATTTGTGATAGCTGTTGATTTTCAATATTCACTTGGGTTAAATTTTTTATTCACAATAGTGAATTATTTGAAGAATTTAGCAATTTTTCTATTTCGATTCAGAGAAAGCTAGGAAGTGAGATTTTATCAATTCAAAATGATTATACAAGAGATTTTTTTAAAAAAATTGAAGACTTTTGTACAGAAAATGAAATTGATCACAATTTTTCTACACCTAAGATCCCTCAGCATAATGGGGTTATAGAAAGAAAAAGAATAATATTAATAGAAGTCATTGGAGCCATTTTAGCAAAATACTTACTTCTAAAATATTTTTTGGCGGAGACGGTTAGAACTGCTTGTTATGTTATGAATAGGGTGAACATTAGATCAAAATTGAATAAGACACCCTATGAACTTCTTAAGGGGATAACACCAAATTTGTCCCATTTGCATATCTTTGGATGTAAGTTATTTATTCATAATAATAGAAAAAAATATTAGAAAAATTTTATCCAAAATATGATAAAGGAATTTTTTTTTTTATAATCTAGTGTTGGAAATTCTTATAGTTTTTAATAAGTCAACTTTGATAGTTGAGGATACCAACATGTTGTGTTTGATGAATTTGATATTTTGGAAGAGACAAGGTTGGAAAATGATAATATTGAAAATATCTCCCAAGGAATTGAAAAGACAAATTTAGAAGAGAATGTTAGATTAGAAAACCCTTTGCTTAAGGAATGGAAGTATTCTAAAATCACCCTAAGGAATTGATTTTAGATGAACCTAATAAGGGGGTTAGGACTAGGCATGGACTTAGTAAATAAGTGAACCATTCTACCTTTATATCGATGGTTTAACCCACAAATATAAATAAAGTACTTGTGGATGAATTTTGGATTTTGTCCACGCAAGAAGAATTGAATTAATTTGTTAGAAATGAAATTTGGAAATTTATTGAAAGGAAAAATAATAAAAGTGTTATTAGAACAAAGTGGGTGTTCAAAAATAAAATGAATGATTCAGAAGTTGTAATTAGAGATAATGTAATATTGATGTCCAAGGGGTATAATCAAATAGAAAGGATTTATGTTGAAGAAACTTTTTCCCCTATAGCCAGACATGAAGAAATTAGGGTTTTGTTAGTCTTTGCTAATTTTAAAGATTTTAAATTATATCAAATGGATGTTAAAATTTCTTTTTTGAGTGGGGTGATACTAGAGGATATTTATGTCGACTAACCTCTAATTTTGAAAATTCTAAATTCCCTAATTATTTGTTTAAATTAAAAAAAGATATTGTATAGACTAATATAGACATTAAGGACTTGGTATAAGAGGTTAAACAATTTCTTATTAGAGAGATAATTTGTGAAATGAAGTGTGGACAACACTCTCATTTTGAAATGGATAGAAGATGACATACTTATTATTCAAATGTATGTTGATGATATATTTTTTTGAAACTACAAATAAAAATCTTTGTAATAATTTTTTAAAAGTAATAATTAGTGAATTTGAGAAGTGTTTGATGGGAGGTTTGAATTATTTTCTGGTTTTAGCATAAAGAAAAATGAGGAAGGAAAGTTTCTTACTCTTTTTGCCTTTTTTGAAAACGTGCAAAGGTAATGCATTTAAAAGGAAACAAGTCTAAGTACAAAGCTAAAAAGGTAACATATCTTCCTTAATTAAATCAATCAAGGAAGTCGGAATACTACAAAAAGAAAAATTATCAAAAGTAAATCTTCCATCTAATGCCAAAGTAGCACAACAATCAGCTACTTCATTATAATCCCTATTAACATGATGGAAAATGACATTATTGAAATCATTAAGGAAGTAAAGCTCTTTGATCGGCCAATTCTCCAAGTGCCAATCAACTTTCTTCAAAGAATCTTTAATGAATGTAAACATATTGATATTATCACTTTCAATGATAATACCTTTACTTTCATGCATCCAACTTTGGATGAATTCTATAATATCTATAATCGCCTCCATCTCAAGTTGAGCAACGTCCCAATGTATCTTATTCTTCCCAAAAGCAAGAAGAAGACTACCTCTATAATCTCTGAAAATTCCACCAATACCAGCCCGATTTGAGCTCAACAATGATGCATCAACATTCATCTTGATCCAATCCAGTGGTGGAGGGCAGCAAGTACTATTAAACTCCCTTTGGAGATTAGCACCCTAGTTATCTAGATATGGAGAAGATCTCAACATGGCTAAAGAAAGCACATTTGCAGCCACCAAAGAGCTAGACAAAGCAGCCTTTCCATGTTTTACCAAATTTCAATTTTTCTAAGATAAAAGAACTGCAACACAGTAAATTCTAGCCATACCAACATTTCAGCCATAGCTTCTTCTCAGCTCCTCTAAGCACCAATCCAAAGATTGAAATACAAGGATATAAAATCCCCATTCTCTAACTTTAGATACAACATCCTGAAGATATTTGTAATGAACCATAATGTGTTCATAATTCTCCACCACCTAACATCCTCTAGGACAAAGATCATCAACATCAAGTCTAAGGAATTTGAGAAAGTGATTAGTAGGAATAGAAAACTTACTGAGTCGCCACCAAAAAATTTCCACCTTAGAGTTAAGCTTTAGATTCTTAATCCATTTATAGAATCCACCGTCATCGTCTGTGCCTCTACCTTCCATCACATGATTATAGGCCAACACAGAAATAGTTTTAGCTGAGAATTTGTACACAGTTTCCAGCTGATCCTCCCGTTGAATGTCAATATGCACTTGCCTGATTAAGCTGACAAGTTCTTCATGAAAGAAATTAAGCAACTTCGTTTCAATCCACTCACCTTCAGTGGAGATAAAATGCTAAACCTTCATATCCTCCAAAGCTTCACATCAACAAATGTTGGTCAAGCATTAAAACACTTGTCCAGCAGCCAAACATCACTTAAAACATGAATTTTATCCCCTCTACCCACTCTCCATTTAATAATGTGTTTAAGGTAATTACCTCCATCCTTCAAAATTTTCCAACTACTAGAAGAGCTCTTCAAACAAGTATCATTTAAGATATCGTCACCATACTAAGAAATAAGCGTTCAGTGAAGTAAGGAATCAGATTTTTGGATACAATTCCAAGACAACCTTACCCATAAAGTACCACCTTTGATTACAACAGACTGCACTCCCAATCCACCTGCATATTTTGGTTTACAAATCTCGTCCCAAGCTACTTAGTGCAATCCCTTCCTTCCATCTTGTTTATACCAAATAAACCTCCTTCACAATTTCTCCACTTAATGAACCACTTTTTTAGGAACCGAAGAGTGTGTAAGAGCAAAATTCGGCATAGACAATAAAGCAGTTTTGATAAGAATGATTCTTCCTCCCAAGGAAAGAGACTTCTTCCCCCACACATTCAATATATCCGTCATATGACTTAAAAGATCTTGAAAATCTGCCACACCCAATCTCCTTAAGGAGATCCTGATTCCCAAATAATGCAATCCCTTCACAGTCTTGAACCCAAGAATTCTAGCCACTTTTTCTTATAAGATCTCCTAACAGCCTTCCAAAAAATAACTTGGGACTTATTAACATTTACCCTTTGACCCATCCACTTATAAAATTCCTCCATGATGCTTTTTAATAGACGTGGCATAGATTTGGTTTCCCGAGAAAAAAAACCAACACATCATCTACATAAAGAAGATGTGTGATCTTCAATCCTCTAGGAGAAACTTGAATACCCAAATTGTGGCCCCTTTGCTCAATTACATTAGAAAATAGTTGGGAACATATAATGAACAAAAAAGGTGAGAGAGGGCAGCCCTGCCTAAACCCACAATGAGCATTGATCCACTTCGAATTCTTCCCATTCAGGATAATTGAAAGCCTTGCATTCACCACACATTCCATAAGTAATTTGGAAAAAATAGAGGGGAAACCATACCAGTGAAGTATTTGATTCAAAGTTGGCCATCCAATACTATTGTACGCCTATTTCATGTCAATCTTAACAGCCATCATTCCTTACTTATTCTTAGAAATTTTAAATTTGTTGAAAATCTCCTGTGCCAAAATACAACATTTAGATAAAGATCTACGTTGTATGAATGCCAACTGCTCTTCAGAGATCATCTTGGGCATGCAGAATTTTAACCTATTAACCAACATGGTGGCCACAATCTTATAGTCAGTTTGACAAAGGCTTATAGTTCTATATTTGGCGGGCACCACCGATTTCTTAACTTTGGGAATTAATACAAAAAGCGTATCCTTCCATTCCTTGTGCATAACTCCAGAATTTAAGAGTTTTTTGATGGCATTCCAAGTAGTCTCACACACTACTTTCCAAGAACACTTGAAGAAAGAGGCTGTCATCCCATCTAAATCCGGTGACTTATTATTTCCTTGCTAGAATACTGAAATGTTGCAGTCCTCAAGAGAAAATTCTGCACCCAAAGTAATCACAACTGAAGCATCCAGCTTCTATTTATCTGAAGGATCAGCCCAATCGGTTAATTTACAGGCTCTGTGCTTCCATTTCTCTTCAAAAAACTTTAAAACCACTTAATCAATTTGATCATCCTCTTCCACCAAGAGGTTATTAACATCCTTGATTTGCCTTACCCACTTTGCATTCCTCCTAGCTAATGCAAAGTTGTGGAAGAACTTGGAATTGGTATCCACTTATTCTTTCCATCTTGCCTTAGCCCTTTGATTCCACCAAATAGAAAGTCTTGTAAGAGTGACATTTAGCTCGTGTACCTTGCTCCTAAGAAGGAGCAAGTCATCCAAAGAAAAATTCTCACCCTTTGCTTCCTTAATCTACATTTCCAAGATCTCCCTCTTTAAATCCACCTTCAGCTTACATAAATCTTTGCACTTGTTTTAACTCCAGAAAAATAATGCTCTCAATGCCTTTTTAAGCTTTCTATGAAGCACCTCCACCTCCTCACCATAATCAGCCTTCTTCCAAGAATTATAAATAATATTCCACACAGCCGGGTAGGACCTCCAAGTGTCCTCAAATCTGATAACCTTGGTCTTGTTAATCTGCTTAGCTTCCAAATTAAACACAATTGGGCTATGATTTAATGCCACTCTTGCAAGATGCTTCACCTTCCCAAAAGGAACTAAGTGTAGGGATGAACAGTTAAGCAAACATCTATCAAGTCTTTCCCAAATCCTTAAAGAAGCTTCATTAATGTTACAACAAGTAAAGCTTGGTCCAACAAAACTTGCATCATGAAAATCAGAGTTAGTCATAAAATCTTTTATCTCTCTAAGCCCTCTAGAGAAGAGGAACCTCTTTCCACCTTTCTTCTCCTCCTTATTCAAAATGCAATTAAAGTCTCCCCCCTCCCACAATGGAAAGACCCAACCCCATCATATTTTTCTCAAGAAAATTCAACAGATTTCTTCTCTCATTACAACATCTACTACCATACACAGTAGCCACCTTCCAATCTCCCATAGAAGGCATAGAGAGTAAGCCAACCATCATTTGAGATAAACTCTCCATTACAACAAAAGAAACAACCTTCATGTTCCACATGACCAGAATGCCTCTAGAGGTACCCACAGCTGGATGGTGGAAAGAATTCCAATCTTTCCCAATAAGGATATCAACATCACTTCTCTCAATATTAGATAGCTTAGTTTCCATCTACCCAACAAAGAAGACATCATGATCCCTCATTCTTCCTAAGATACAAAGAAGCCTCCTTTTTCCTGGCACACCTATAATTCCAGAACACGAGTGAAGTCATTTATTAACCATAGAGGAACCGTGTGCCCCGCCTGGTATATTTCCCTTTCAATCCTTTCTTTTTTTCCTATGCTCAGGTTCCACAGGCCCCAATAATTTTAGTTCCTTAGCCAATTTTGTTAAGATAGTTGTTATTTACATGTTTAACATTTTTGCAACTTGTATAGTTATGATGATTCCAAATATTATTATTCAAATGTGTAGTTATCTCCTAACAATTTTAGAAGATTTGTATTTGCTCTTGTGTGTACTAACATTTCAGGAAAATCTAACTCCAGACTACGAAGTCTTCAAATCAAAATTTAGCATGAGATACTTTGTGAATTTGAAGCATGTATTTTTCTTTGAAATAAACTTGAATGGGAGTGATTGTAATTGAGTGAATAAAAACATGCACACACACATAAGGAGATCATATAAAATTTGTACTGATCGTATGGGACGATATCAGTTCGTACGGGACGATCAGACATTTATCTCTTATTAAGATCACATGGAACGAATAGGAACTGGGCAGAAAAAATTTTCTAAGTCCTATTCGTTCAGGACGAAATTAAATATCATCCAGGACGATCTGCTCTCTGTAAGATTTTTGTCCAGATGAAATTAAATATCGTCCAGGATGATTTGCTCTCTGTAAGATTTTCGTCTAGATGAAATTAAATATCGTCCAGAACGATCTGGTCTCTGTAAAAATTTCGTCCGGACGAATCAATTTTTGTCCAGATGATACAACTAACTTAGAATGGTTTTTTCTACAGTTTTTTGAACCGACCTTGTAATAACCGTTCGTACCGGACGAACTTGGTTCGTACGAGACGATCAGCTTGTACGAAAACATTTTGTACACATATACAAATAGGTTTGTTTCAAGGCTTTTAAGTAATATCGTCCAGGATGATCCAAGATCGTACGGGGTGATCAACTGCATACAGAATTGAAAACTTGCAGTTTTTGGGCAGTTTTTCTTATCTTTTGTATATATAGTCCAAATTAGACTGCCACAAAATCTTTTTGTCATTTGATCTTAGTGCCTCTTGAGAGAATAGCCAAGGAGAGAGTGTAAGAGTACATTAAAAGGAGGATTCCTACCATTGGAGTGTGAAGGCTTCACTTGGAGTTTAAAGATAAGAATCTCTACTTGTGAATTAGGATTACTTCACTCTTTTCTTTCTTCCTTCTAGATTCTTGTGAGAAGATATGTGAAGGAGATCCAGTTCACTGCCGACACTTGGAGAGTGTGAACAGCTGAAGGGTTCTCTGCCCACACTAGGAGAGTGTAATATCTCGTTTCCTTACTGTTCCTCTCTGATTGGGATTTTCCTCCCAGAATCGGCCAGGACGAAGTTTGGATCGTCCAGGCCGATCAGTGCATTGAAAACAGCTGATTTCTGGAGCAAATTCTGGACAGAATCGTCCAGGACGATATTGAGATCGTCCAGGACGATCTGCACTGTTCCTAAAAATCGTCCTGATCATCGCCCTGGAGTATCGGCCAGGACGACCAGAATTGGTCTGATCGTCCAGGCCGATCGAGACGATCGGCCAGGCCGATCCATGTATGATATAAGGAAATGAGCTCGTTTTGAGGAGAGAGAAAATCAAAATTTATAAATCAGATATTTTGTAGAGAGAGAAAGAGAAAGGAAAGAGAAGAGGAAGTTGATTTTCGGAGACCGCGGAGCGCTTTTCGTCCGACGCTGCTGTTGGGAAAAGTGAAGATCTCGTGGTAAGGACTCCGAATCCTGTTTCTGTTTTCAGAGATTTTGTGTTTTGACCGAGATATGATTTGTTTTGTGTTTTCGTAGTCGACTTTTCGACATGGTTTTGATTTGACACAACTTCCACCGCACAACTTTTAGTATGTTATAGATATGATTATTGTACACGATTTGACTGTATTCTACGAAGATTTTACCGGTCGGAATTGATTCTACGTGATTTTAATCGAATAGAAAAATATCAGGACCTGATTTGATTTGGATTCTATAGATCGATAGTCTTGTTTTGACGCTATAGATATTCTATTGTAATTTGGAAAGATTTGGAAACTGTGTCTTTTTGCAGGATTTTTGTGTAAATTCTGTATACTACCGTTACGCTGCCCGATTTTCGTACGATTCCTGAATTGTATGAGATTGATAGATTGAACTGATATGCATTGATTATTGATATGATTGCTTTAATATTGACTATTGAATTGTTTATTGATTGAATTGACTATTGATACTGATCGCAAGTGGAACCTGGTTGAACATTGGTGGAGATTGATATTGATACCTGTACAGGATGGTGGGCCGACGGGCTTTCCTTTAAACATTGATTATTGATTATTGAAGGGAGACATAAGGAGTTTATTGATATGCCGACGGGCGAAAAGAGTGACGACTCTTATTGATTGAACCAATGTATTATCTACAACAGCAATATGGATTCTACAACAGCAACATAGCCAGTAGATTGTACTTGTTCAGTATATAGTATTGAATTGCATGTTTACTGTATTGCTTTATAGATTCATTGTTTTATAGATTCCTGCTTTATCGACTTTGATTGGATTTACTAGATCGTACGATTTCATTGATTTCACTGATCGATTTCTGTGCATTGACATTGAGCATTGATATAGAAATGGATGACTAGATACTGCATTGATAGCATGGACATCGACTACTACTTGTAGATTCATGGATTTTGCTGCCTATAGACTTATAGTTTCACTATTGCTATTGTTCTACACCGTATTGACTGTTTTATAGATTCATTGCTTCGTATTGCCTTTCTCGATTGATTTCAATTGATTAGATCGTATTGATTTGATAGCATCGATTTGATTGACGACGTTGATTGATTTATTTGATTATCGAATTGCCTGCCGCCGCATTGATTGGTTTTATTGACTCTGATTGATTTCCGCTGCATTGACTCATTGACCATTGACTGATTTGGATTGAATAGATTGACATGCATATTGATAGCATCGCCGTGCTTTGATTTCAGTTGTAGGCTTTGGTGACCTGCTGGGCTTGTAAGCTCATTATATGTGGTTAAAATTTTCAGGTCCGAGCAAGGCAACTGGAATGGAGTTCGATCAGAATGTCAGACGAATCCTTTTCGCTACACGGATCTTGGGGTCGTTACAGTTGGTATCAGAGCAAGTGTAGTGAAAGGATTTGATTGATAGTTTGATAGAATGAATTCATTCTGCATACATAGTATTGACATTTGATTGATTGCATTGTGTGTTTTGTATGGCTTTCGACGAGTTTTGATTTGGATTTTGATCGATTTGTTTTGCGTTGTTTTTGTTCTTCGTACCTGTAGGGAAATGTCGGGACGACATTTTTCTAAGGTGGGGAGATTGTAATATCTCGTTTCCTTACTGTTCCTCTCTGATTGGGATTTTCCTCCCAGAATCGGCCAGGACGAAGTTTGGATCGTCCAGGCCGATCAGTGCATTGAAAACAGCTGATTTCTGGAGCAAATTCTGGACAGAATCGTCCAGGACGATATTGAGATCGTCCAGGACGATCTGCACTGTTCCTAAAAATCGTCCTGATCATCGCCCTGGAGTATCGGCCAGGACGACCAGAATTGGTCTGATCGTCCAGGCCGATCGAGACGATCGGCCAGGCCGATCCATGTATGATATAAGGAAATGAGCTCGTTTTGAGGAGAGAGAAAATCAAAATTTATAAATCAGATATTTTGTAGAGAGAGAAAGAGAAAGGAAAGAGAAGAGGAAGTTGATTTTCGGAGACCGCGGAGCGCTTTTCGTCCGACGCTGCTGTTGGGAAAAGTGAAGATCTCGTGGTAAGGACTCCGAATCCTGTTTCTGTTTTCAGAGATTTTGTGTTTTGACCGAGATATGATTTGTTTTGTGTTTTCGTAGTCGACTTTTCGACATGGTTTTGATTTGACACAACTTCCACCGCACAACTTTTAGTATGTTATAGATATGATTATTGTACACGATTTGACTGTATTCTACGAAGATTTTACCGGTCGGAATTGATTCTACGTGATTTTAATCGAATAGAAAAATATCAGGACCTGATTTGATTTGGATTCTATAGATCGATAGTCTTGTTTTGACGCTATAGATATTCTATTGTAATTTGGAAAGATTTGGAAACTGTGTCTTTTTGCAGGATTTTTGTGTAAATTCTGTATACTACCGTTACGCTGCCCGATTTTCGTACGATTCCTGAATTGTATGAGATTGATAGATTGAACTGATATGCATTGATTATTGATATGATTGCTTTAATATTGACTATTGAATTGTTTATTGATTGAATTGACTATTGATACTGATCGCAAGTGGAACCTGGTTGAACATTGGTGGAGATTGATATTGATACCTGTACAGGATGGTGGGCCGACGGGCTTTCCTTTAAACATTGATTATTGATTATTGAAGGGAGACATAAGGAGTTTATTGATATGCCGACGGGCGAAAAGAGTGACGACTCTTATTGATTGAACCAATGTATTATCTACAACAGCAATATGGATTCTACAACAGCAACATAGCCAGTAGATTGTACTTGTTCAGTATATAATATTGAATTGCATGTTTACTGTATTGCTTTATAGATTCATTGTTTTATAGATTCCTGCTTTATCGACTTTGATTGGATTTACTAGATCGTACGATTTCATTGATTTCACTGATCGATTTCTGTGCATTGACATTGAGCATTGATATAGAAATGGATGACTAGATACTGCATTGATAGCATGGACATCGACTACTACTTGTAGATTCATGGATTTTGCTGCCTATAGACTTATAGTTTCACTATTGCTATTGTTCTACACCGTATTGACTGTTTTATAGATTCATTGCTTCGTATTGCCTTTCTCGATTGATTTCAATTGATTAGATCGTATTGATTTGATAGCATCGATTTGATTGACGACGTTGATTGATTTATTTGATTATCGAATTGCCTGCCGCCGCATTGATTGGTTTTATTGACTCTGATTGATTTCCGCTGCATTGACTCATTGACCATTGACTGATTTGGATTGAATAGATTGACATGCATATTGATAGCATCGCCGTGCTTTGATTTCAGTTGTAGGCTTTGGTGACCTGCTGGGCTTGTAAGCTCATTATATGTGGTTAAAATTTTCAGGTCCGAGCAAGGCAACTGGAATGGAGTTCGATCAGAATGTCAGACGAATCCTTTTCGCTACACGGATCTTGGGGTCGTTACAGAGAGTGTGAAAGGACGAAGGGTTCTCTGCCCACACTAGAAGAGTGTGAAAGGACGAAGGGTTCTCTGCCCACACTAGGAGAGTGTGAAAGGATGAAGGGTTCTCTGCCCACACTAAGAGAGTGTGAAAGGACGAAGGGTTCTCTGCCCATACTAGGAGAGTGTGAAAGGATGGTTCTCTACCCACACTAGGAGAGTGTGAAAGGACGAAGGGTTCTCTGTCCATACTAGGAGAGTGTGAAAGGACAAGGGTTCTCTTCCCACACTAGGAGAGTGTGAAAGGACAGACAATTCTCTGCCAACAGTAGGAATTGTGTAAAAGGATGACAGTTCTCTACCGCATCGGGTAGTGGTGAAAAGAGTGATTTGTAAAGGCTTCTCTGCCTTGCTGTGGGTGCAAAAGGAGAGTCACTATTGGTATTAGTGCAATACTCAGAGGGTGCCTCTGGGGAGTGGATGTAGGTCTGGTTTAAATCGAACCACTATAAATTTGGTGTCATTTACTTTACTGTTTTTACTTTTCCGCATTTTATTTTTGGTTTAAAAAAAAACTTTGTGGTTGAAAAATGTTTTCTATAAAAACATAATAAAAATTTCATTTCGTTTCAACACATTTTTAAAGAGGGTTTAAATTTTTTTTAAATACCAATTCACCCCCCCCCCCCTCTTGGTAGCCTTGGGACATTAACTTAGGTCTAACAACCTATTTACTAGACTCAATAAGTGGTATCAGAGCTTTGTTTCAAAATCATAAGTTTAAACTACTTTTTAATTAACGTAGATTGCTACATTCAGAAATCGAAATGCACCTGAAGGTTACTCTATAACTAGACATCCACTTTTTGACAATATACCTTTTGATTTTTGGAAAACATGCATGTCTACTTTCTTACAATCATTTGATTATCGTATGTGGATCCTAGTCCAGGAAGGTTACACAAAACCAACTAGATTAGTTGATGGAGTTAGGGTAGAAACACCTTTTACAGATTGGACTATAGAAGAACGTGACTTAGCACAACTAAATGCCAATTATTTAAATAGCTTCTTTTGTGCTTTAAAATCTGAAGACTACATGCGGGTTTCCACTTGCAAAAGTGGAAAGGACATATGGGATAGACTTTGTATAACTTATGAAGGGACTAATAAGGTTAAGCAATCAAGACTCAATATCTTATTACATGACTATGAATTGTTTCGCATGAAACTAAATGAATCTATTTCTGACATGTACACAAGATTCACACAAATTGTCACTTCTTTGCATGCACTTGGTAGGGAATTAACTAATGCTGAAATGGTTAATAAGATTCTTCGTTGTTTACCTACTACTTATGATGCTAAAATTACTACAATTATAGAGTCTAAAGATCTAAACATTTATTATATTGACAATCTTCTTACTTCACTCATTGCTTATGAGAAAGGACTAAGTCAAAGAAAGAATGATGCAGGTGAACCACAAAAGGAGAAGAATATTGCACTGAAAGTGGAAGAGTCAGAGAGTGAACACTCACAACCTGAGGATGAAGACGATATTGCATTGATAACTAGACAATTCAGAAGCTTTTTAAAGAGGAAGCAGAAGAGACCCCAGCAATGGAATAGAGGTAAATATAACAGAAATGGAAAGATTTCTAATGAAGTGATTTGTTATGAATTCAGGAAACCAGGTCATATCAAGACTGATTGGCCAAAACTCAAAGCCACTCCTAGCAAGGAGAAGGTTGAGGAGAAACCAATTATAAAGAAGGGCAAAAAGACGTTTCAAAGAGCTTTCTGGGCGGACTCAGCTTCAGACTCATCTGAGACATAAAAAGAAGAAGAAGTCACCAACCTTTGCTTGATGGCATATAATGTTGATCAATCAGATCAAGAAGAGGTATGTGACTTAACTTATGATGAATTATTTGAAGTTTTTGAACACATGCATGATGCATATAGGAAAATGAAAAAGATGCATGCTAGTGTAAGTTTTGAATTGGAAGAGCTTAAGAAGGAACATGAAATCCTTAGGAAAGAACAAGCATTAATAGATAACAACCACATGAAACTTCTTGACGAATATGATGACTTGAATAAGAATTTTGAGAATTTAAAATCATCCTATGCTAATCTTGAAAAAGAGTTTAAAAATTTTAAGGATGAATCTGAGAGCAAAACATATCGAATTAATTATACAAATCGAATCTTGGAAGATATGAATTCATTTTATAAACTGACAATAAGAGCTCTTGAGGATAATAGGAAACCCCCAAAACTTGAAGATTTTACAAATCCTAAATATTATCCTAAATACATGAAATCCCTTAGAAGACAATCAAATGGAAGAAAACTTATGAATACTTTTCCTAATGTTAAATGCAATAATTGTGGATTTTTAGGACATATATCTCACACCTGCACTTTGAAGATAAAAACTAATTTGGGGTGGAGAACTAAGATGCATAAACCTAGACATATCATATATGCATCTGATTATAATTTTCAAAAAGGTGAACCCAAACTTGTTTGGGTTCCCAGGTCTAACATTTGATATTTTTTGCAGGGTTGCGCTCACACAAGACCTCGTGAGAGCATATGGTACCTGGACAGCGGATGTTCAAAGCATATGACTAGAGATACTGCTCAATTCATAACGCTGGAACCTAGGAGTGGAGGCAAGGTTACACTTGGAGATAATACCACAAAGAAAGTGGTTAGATCAGGTATGATTGGAAATTTAAAAAACTTTTTCATAGATAATGTATTATTAGTTGAAGGCTTAAAACATAATTTGTTAAGCATAAGTCAGCTATGTGATAAGGGCTATAATGTAAACTTTTTACCTACTAGCTGTATATTAAGCCTAAATGGGAAAAATATTTTAAATGGAAAAAGAGTTAACAATGTTTACATGCTAGATTTAAATTGTATTCAATCTCCTACTGCTTTTTGTTTGAAAACTATTTCTGATGAATCATGGCTTTGGCATAGGAGACTTTGTCATTCTAGTATGAAAAACCTTAGGAGAATTACCCAAAAGAACTTAGTGAGAGGTATACCAAAACTAGACTTTACTAAGGACCACCTTTGTGATGCATGTCAATTAGGAAAACAAGTGAAGTCCTCTTTTAAGTCTAATAAGGATCTTAGAACTAGTAAACCATCAGAAATTCTTCACATGGATTTTTTTGGACCTGTAGGAACTGTAAGTCTAGGAGGGAAGGTATACAGATTTGTTATAGTGGATGATTTCTTAAGATTCACATGAGTTAGATTTCTTTTTCATAAGAGTGAATCGTTTGAGGAATTTAGAAATTTTTTGACTTGGATTCAAAGGAAACTAGGGAGTGAAATAATTTTTATACAAAGTGATCAGGGAGGAGAATTTGAAAATGAAAGATTTGAAAATTTCTGTAAAGAAAAAGGGATTGATCACAATTTTTCTGCACCTAGAACCCCTTAATAAAATACGATAGTTGAGAGGAAAAACAGAATATTAATAGAAGCCGCCCGAGAAATGTTGGCAGAATACTCCCTAGATATTTTTGGGCTGAGGCGGTTAGCACTGCAAGCTATGTTTTGAATAGGGTGAATGTGATATCAAATTTAAATAAAACAACCTATGAGTTGCTAAAAGGTAGAACACCTAATTTGTCTCATTTGCATATTTTTGGTTGCAAGGTGTTCATTCATAATAATGGAAAATCTGCCTTAGGAAAATTTGATCCAAAATCAGATGAAGGAATTTTTGTTGGATATTGAAGTGTTGGAAAATCTTATAGGGTATTCAACAAAAGAACTTTGGTCATTGAAGAAACCACACATGTTGTATTTGATGAATCTGGATATTTGGAAGAGCCAAATGTTGTTGAAGATGAGATTGAGGAAAACTCCCAAAAGATTGATAGAATAAATTTGGAAGAAAATATGGAAGAGAATTTGGAAAGAGAAAACCCTTTTCCTAGAGATTTGAGATTTTTTAAAAACCACCCAAGGGAATTGATTATAGGTGAACCGAGTGAGGGTGTTAGAACTAGGCGTGGATTAAACAAGAAAGTCAATCATTCAGCCTTTATTTCAACTATTAAACCCACTAACATTGATCAAGCACTTTCTGATGAATTTTGGATATTGGCCATGTAAGAAGAGTTGAATCAATTTGTAAAAAATGAAGTTTGGGAATTAACTTCAAGGCCAAAAGATCAAAGTGTTGTTGAAACCAAGTGGGTGTTCAAAAATAAAATTAATGACTCAGGAGTAGTCATTAGAAATAAGGATAGATTAGTTGTTAAGGGGTATAATCAAATTGAAGGAATTGATTTTGAGGAGACTTTTGCCCCGTAGCTAGACTTGAAGCAATTAGGGTTTTACTTGCCTTTGCCTGTTATAAAGGTTTTAAATTATTTCAAATGGATGTCAAAAGTTCCTTTTTAAATGGGGTAATTGAGGAAGATGTTTTTGTAGAACAATCTCCAGGTTTTGAAAATTCTAAATACTCAAATCATGTTTTTAAGTATATGGATTGAAACAGGCACCTAGGGCTTGGTATGAGAGGTTGAGCACCTTCCTACTTGAAAGATCTTTTGAAAAAGGAAGTGTGGATACAACTCTCTTTTTAATGAAATTTGGAAAGGATATTCTCATTGTTCAAATTTATGTGGATGATATCATTTTTGGATCTTGAAATAAAAATCTTTGTGATGATTTTCTAAAACAATGAGTAGTGAATTTGAAATGAGTCTAATGGGAGATTTAAAATATTTTCTAGGTTTTAGCATTAAGCAACTTGAGGAAGGTACTTTTCTTAGTCAAACTAAATATGTTAAGGACATCCTCAAAAAATATGAAATTGACAATGCTAAACCTGTTAGTACACCAATGAGTTCCTCAGTTCAGTTGGATAAGGACCTTAAGGGAAAATCTATTGATCAAAAGAAATTTAGAGGGATAATTGGATCTTTGCTTTACTTTACTGCTAGCCGACCAGATATTATGTTAAGTATTTGCTTATGTGCTAGATTTCAATCAGATCCAAAAGAATCACATTTGACAGCAGTGAAAAGGATATTAAAATACTTACTAGGAACTCAGAACTTAGGAATTTGGTATCCTAAGTTTAGCTCTTCATTTGAAATTATTGGTTATTCAGATTCTGACTTTGCAGGCTGTAGAGTGGATAGGAAAAACACTTATGAAACATGTCAATTTATTGGAAATTCATTAGTTTCATGGTCTAGTAGAAAATAAAATTCAATGGCTCTATCTACTGCAGAAGCAGAATACATTGCATTAGGAAGTTGTGTGGCACAAGTACTTTGGTTAAAACAACAGTTGATTGATTTAGGATTAACTATAGACACTATTCCAATTTATTGTGATAATACTAGTGCTATTTATATTTCCAAAAATCCTATTCAATATTCTAGAACCAAACACATTGACATAAGGCATCATTTCATAAGAGATCATGTATCCAAGGGAGAAATTGAACTTACTCATGTTTCAACTGAAAATCAACTTGCAGATATTTATACAAAACCTTTAGCCTTTGATACTTTCATTACATTAAGAACAAGGCTTGGAGTAATTAATTTGAATGCTTAAATAAAAATGTTTTTGCAACATTGATATTTATGTTTTAGTAGTTTATGTTTTTATGATTTTTGTTTTTGTGATTTCTTTTGTGTGTGTTTTGAGTTATTTTATTTTTAGAGTCTAAGCTTTTGTCATAGTGTAGTGTGTTTTGTGTTTTGTTTTATTTTCATTAATAAAAATTAAAAAATCCAAAAATATAGAAATCGTCCGGGACGAAATTTTTCGTACTGGACGATGTGTGTAAAATTCAGTTTGAGTGTATAAAACGTCTTGAGAGCAATTTTTAATGTAGTTTCTCTGTACGATCTGAATGATCGTCCAGGACGAATTTTTTTTTTCTCTCAAACGTTGGGACGATTGAATGCAGCAGTTGAATGGATAAGATAGTTTTAAATATGAACTTCGTCCATACGAACTTTTGGTTCGTCCAAACCAACAGACGTCGATTCATAGCGGGGAACGAATTTCAACTGACATTAAAATGAATTACTTTTGATCGTCTGTACGAAATTTTTTTGTCTTTACAATCAGTCAAGTCAAAAAGTCTGTACGAAAGGACGTATCATAAATTGTGTTGATTATGAAAAGCAGTTACATTTTCGACAAATTTAATCGTCTGTACGAAATTGTTTCGTCCAGACGAACGATAATTTTCGTCCAGGAAGAACGTATCATTTTCTTTAAATTACATGGCTTTCTAACTCAACAATCACATCTCCAAACATCTCTTTCAATCCCTTTCAACTTCCAAATAAAAAATGGCCTTCTCTAGCAAGCGACAAAAGGTGTTAGCAAAGAAACCACATAGGAATTCTGAAAACTTTCTTTCAAAAGCAATTGAGGAATCCTTTCCTCGATCTGCCTCTACAAAAATCACACCTTCTCGCATTCTGATCCAGACCGAAATAAACTTCAAGGTAATGCACCTTTTTGCTTCCACTCAGTTTGGATTTATCTTATCTCTCGTCCACCTCTACAATAAACACACATTTCTTTACTTCCTAGCCAATATGAGTTTCAACTCTGATCACTCTTCTGTGAGTTCTTATGTGTTTAAACAAAAGGTTGAAATCAATAAGCATGACTTAGGGGCTTTTCTTAACTTAAGAACTGAAGGTCTTAGAGCCCACACTCTTATGAACGATAACACCTTCAAGTGGTATGAAGTTAATAGGGTGATTAGAGGAAATGACTTAAATTATCATATTGCTAGAGTTTATAGAATGACCAAAAATGCTCGAATCATCCAGCACATTCATAGATCTTCTATTATTCCAAAAGCTGGTGATAGGATCAACATTACTCCACTGCTTTCTGTTCTAGCTTTTTTGATTATGAAAGGTAGTCTTATTGATGAAGCCCAACTTATCTTAGACCATCTTTATGGGCTTTCTGAAATTGGACATGCTAATCTGAAAAGAAAAAGGAATATATCATTAGATCACTTGATTACATTTATTTTGAAAAAGAAATACAATCTAGTGCATCCGGATGAAGAATATGAAGAGCCCGTCTACTACAATGATGCTTCTTTTAGAGCAATCTTCAAGGAGCAAAAAGAGAAAGCACCTTCCAGTGCTTCTAAAGAAGAAGAAGAAGGAGAGCAGACATCTGCACCTCAATCAAATTATAAGAATTTGATTGAGAAATTTGATAGTCTTGAGACTCATTTTGATCAACGATTTGATCAAATTGATGCTCAACTTCAGCAGCAGCAACAGGACATTGGTAGTATAAGAAATGAAGTTCATGAAATTAATACCAATGTTATGTTGATGACTTCCAACTTCAACTTATTTGGTGGCATTCCTCCTCCTCCTCCAGAAGAATAGAGAATTAGGTGATGATTTTCTAGGAGTTTCTTGTATTAGTGTTTATTTTAGTTTGTTTTAGTTGTGTATTTTTTTTGGTATCGATATTATGAAGTGATTTTGTAATCCTTTTATTAATAAAAATATATATTGTATTTGCTTTAAATTTGAATTATTTTTAAAATGTGTTTAGTTTTTATGAATTTCATTAATCTTTTTAATCTTAATTTTGCTTAAATTATATTGTAATTTGTGATTAATTTCATTAGAAAATCTAGTCTTTCTAAATTTAAAATTTGTTTATAACTTGTTATAATTAGAATTTTTAATTTCATGTCTATTGTTTTAGACTACATAAAAATTAATATTATTATTGCAATTTAGATGCTTTCTTATTTTAAATTTTTTTGCTCAAGTGATATTTATGCACTTAGAAAAATTTGAAATTTTAGATTATCGATCTTGGAAAGAATTGGTTTCAATTACTCTTGAAAATTGTACAAAGAGTACAAAAATCAAAAGGAATGTGCAAAGGTTCGCAAATGTGAAAAGGAGGCACAAAATAAGCTCAATGTAAAAATATGCACAAAAATGTGCCATAAAATTTGAAAAAGATGCGCAAAGCGCCACATGTGGTATTTCTCTTCTTTCCAGATTCTTTCAATCTCTTAATTCAAATTGATCTTATGTTCATTTATATTTCTATTGAACTTTGAAATATAGAATTTTTATTCATCTCTCTTGTAATGATTTTCTATATCTCAAATGTCTAAATTGAATCATGTCTTTGATAAATTCTTCTTACTTACACTGTTATATCACATCTTAAATTCTATGAATTTCTATGATTTACCTAATGTTATTAGTTTTAGATTGCATACCTTATGTCAATCACTCTTTAGATTAAATTTTCAAATGGATTTGATATAATTACATACATTTCTTGACTATTTCTTCTTCACTTTTTGTTAGTGTCAAAAAGGGGGAGAAATTATTGTGTTTTTTTGTATTTTGATTTTGTGTCATTTAGCTTATGTTATTGTCTTGTATTTTTTATTTTTTATTTTTTTGTTTTTGTTAAAATTTTTTTTGAAAAATAAAAATATTATTCTTTAATTCAAAATGCCTCCTTAATTTCATGTATTCATCAATTCAGGGGGAGTTTAGGAGATTTTTTTTTAAATTGAGATCATACAAACAATAATTGTTTTTCCATCATCAAAAAGGGGGAGATTGTTAAGATAGTTGCTATTTGCATGTTTTACATTTTTGCAAATTATATAATTTTAATGATTCCAAACATTATTGTTCAAATGTGTTGTTATCTCCTAACAATTTTAGAAGATTTGTATTTGCTCTTGTGTGTACTAATATTTGAGGAAAATCTAACTCCAGACTACGAAGATTTCAAATCAAAATTTAGCATGAGATACTTTGTGAATTTGAAGTTTGTATTTTTCTTTGAAATAAACTTGAAAGTTAGTGATTGTAATTGAGTGAATTAAAACATGCACACACACATAAGGAGATCATATAAAATTAATACAGATCGTGCGGGATGATATCAGTTCGTATGGGACGATCAGACAATTATCTCCTATTAAGATCACATGGAACGAATAGGAACTGGGTAGAAAAAATTTTCTAAGTCCTATTCGTCCTGGGCAAAATTAAATATCGTCCAGGACGATCTGCTCTCTGTAAGATTTTCATCCAGACGAAATTAAATATCATCCAGGATGATCTACTCTTTGTAAGATTTTCATCCAGACGAAATTAAATATCGTCCAAGACGATCTGGTCTCTGTAAAAATTTCGTCCGGACGAATCAATTTTCGTCCAGACGATACAACTGACTTAGAACGGTTTTTTCTACAGTTTTTGGAACCGACCTTGTAATAACCATTCATACCGGACAAACTTGGTTCGTACGGGACGATCAACTGCTTACAGAATTAAAAACTTGCAGTTTTTGGGCAGTTTTTCTTGTCTTTTATATATATAGTCAAAATTAGACTGCCACCAAATCTTTTCGTCATTTGATCTTCATGCCTCTTGAGAGAATAGCCAAGGAGAGAGTGTAAGAGTGCATTCAAAGGAGGATTCCTACCATTGGAGCGTGAAGGCTTCACTTGGAGTTTAAAGGTAAGAATCTCTACTTGTGAATTAGGATTACTTCACTCTTTTCTTTCTTCCTTCTAGATTCATGTGAGAAGATCTGTCAAGGAGATCCGGTTCACTGCCGACACTTGGAGAGTATGAACAGTCAAAGGGTTCTCTTCCCACACCAGGAGAGTGTGAAAGGACGAAGGGTTCTCTGCCCACACTAGGAGAGTGTGAAAGGACGAAGGGTTCTCTACCCACACTAGGAGAGTGTGAAAGGACGAAGGGTTCTCTGCCCACACTTGGAGAGTGTGAAAGGACGAAGGGTTCTCTGCCCACAATAAGAGAGTGTGAAAGGATGAAGGGTTCTCTGCCCATACTAGGAGAGTGTGAAAGGACAAAGGGTTCTCTGCCCACACTAGGAGATTATGAAAGGAAGGTTCTCTGCCCACATTAGGAGAGTGTGAAAGGACGAAGGGTTCTCTGCCCATACTAGGAGAGTGTGAAAGGATGAAGGGTTCTCTGCCCACACTAGGAGAGTGTGAAAGGACGTACGGTTCTCTGCCAACACTATGAATTATATAAAAGGACGACGATTCTCTGCCGCACCGGGTAGTGGTGAAAAGAGTGATTTGTAAAGGCTTCTCCGCCTTGCTGTGGGTGCAAAAGTAGAGTCACTATTAGTATTAGTGCAATACTCAGAGGGTGCCTCTGGGGAGTAGATATAGGTCTGGTTTAGACTGAACCACTATAAATCTGGTGTCATTTACTTTACTATTTTCAATTTTCCACATTTTATTTTTGGTTTAAAAAAAACTCTGTGGTTGAAAAACATTTTCTATAAAAACTTAATAAAAATTTCATTTCGGTTCAACACATTTTTAAAGAGGTTTTAAATTTTTTTAAAATACCAATTCACCCCCCCCCCCCCCTCTTGGTAGCCTTGGGACATTAACTTAGGTCTAACAACCTATTTACTAGACTCAACAAATTTCACTTTGAACAAGCTTCTATTCAGAGAAGCATCACTTTCCATTTCTCAAGAATATCTTCAACACTTGAAGTATTCTTCTGTTGAGCCACTGTATATTGATCCATCACTTCCCCTTCTTCAATATCCTCATTTAGAACCTCAAATTTATTGTTTAAAACTAATGCAGATTCAATATCCCTCTCAGTTTTACCTTTACTACTACTTTTGCCTGTATCCAAAACTTGCTGATCAAACTGCTTTTCCTCTGTATCCATATCAGCCACCATATTTTGAACTGAATTTTGCACAGTAACATCCTTGACATCATGAGCCTGAGCATTTACTTCCCCTGTATTTTTAACAGATCTACCATCGCCCGCAAGTTTTCCATTTCTAAACTTTTTATTTTAAAACTGAACATGAATCAATAGTCCATAATCGTTCCCCAAAATTTTATCTTCAACCCGTCCACCCGTATCATTCCCAGAAAAAGTTTTCTTCATAGGCTAACCATTTTGAACATTCATCACACCATCAGGGAAATCCTTTCTATCATGTCCCACCTTACCACAATGATACCAAATCAAGTCAATTTTCTCATACTCTATTTTTGGAAGAATCTCCCT
Source organism: Dendrobium huoshanense (assembly GCA_016618105.1). Lineage (NCBI taxonomy): Eukaryota > Viridiplantae > Streptophyta > Magnoliopsida > Asparagales > Orchidaceae > Dendrobium > Dendrobium huoshanense. The sequence goes on along the minus strand of CM028359.1, from coordinate 39,978,743 downwards.
GCTATTTTGTCAACCCATACCCCATATAGAAGCCTATTTTATAAATTTAATCTCACACAAACCTGAGAAAATTCACGTTTCCCCCACTTAAAGAATTTCCATCCACATACATAGGAACTCCGACCATCGAAGTAAGTCTAGCAATATTCTCTGTTAAAATAGTTACTATTTGCATGCCTTACATTTTTGCAACTTGTATAGTTTTGATGATTCCAAATATTATTGTTCAAATGTGTAGTTATCTCCTAACAATTTTAGAAGATTTGTATTTGCTCTTGTGTGTACTAACATTTCAGGAAAATCTGACTCCAGACTACAAAAACTTCAAATCAAATTCAACATGAGATAATTTGTTAATTTGAAGCTTGCATTTTTCTTTGAATTAAATTTGAAAAGGAGTGATTGTAATTGAGTGAATAAAAACATACACACACACACACACATAAGGAGATCATAAAAATTTTATACTGATCATACGGGACGATATCAGATCATACGGGACGATCAGACAGTTATCTCCTATTGAGCATATAGAACGAATAGGAACTGGCTTGAAAATTTTTCTAAGTCCTATTCATCCGAGACAAAAATTTTATCGTCCAGGACGATCTGGTCTCTTTAAAATTTTTCGTCAACACAAAATTAATTATCGTCAAAAAATGAGTTGTTCTCTGTAAAATTTTCGTCCAGACGAAATTAATTATCGTCCAAGATGATCTAGTCTCTGTAAAATTTTCGTCCAGACGAAATTATTATCGTCAGAAAACGATCTGCTCTCTGTAAAAATTTCGTCCAGATGAACCGATTTTCGTCCAGACGATTAACCGACTTAGAACAGTTTTTAGCAGTTTTCTAGACCGACCTTGTAATAACCATTCGTACCGGACGAACTTAGTTCGTACGGGACGATCAGCTGTACGAAGACATTTCATACACATATACAAATAGGGTCGTTTCAAATCATTTAAGTAAAATTGTCCAGGACGATCCACGATAGTACGGGATGGTCCTCTGCGTACATAATTGAAAACTTGTAGTGTTTGGGCAGTTTTTCTTGTCTTTTGTATATATAATCCAAATTAGACTGCCACCCAATCTTTTTGTCATTTGATCTTCATGCCTCTTGAGAGAATAGCTAAGGAGAGAGTGGAAGAGTGCATTCAAAGGAGGATTCCTACCATTGGAGCGTGAAGGGACTTGGAGTTCAAAGGTAAGAATCTCTACTTGTGAATTGCGATTACTTCACTCTTTTTCTTTCTTCCTTCTAGATTTCTTGTAAGAAGATCAGTCAAGGAGATCCGGTTCACTGCCGACACTTGGAGAGTGTGAATAGCCGAAAGGATCGCTTCCTACACTTGGAGAGTGTGAACAGTTGAAAGGGTTCTCTGCCCACACTAGGAGAGTGTGAAAGGACGAAAGGGTTCTCTGCCCACACTAGGAGAGTGTGAAAGGACGGACGGTTCTTTGCCAACATTGGGATTGTGTAAAAGGATGATGGTTCTCTGCCGCACCGGGTAATGCTGAAAAGAGTGTGTTGTAAAGGCTTCTCCGCCTTACTGTGGGTGCAAAAGGAGAATCACTATTGGTTTTAGTGCAATACTCAAAGGGTGCCTCTGAGGAGTGGATGTAGGTCTGGTTATAGACCGAACCACTATAAATCTGGTGTCATTTACAGTTTTTATGTTTCCGCATTTTATTTTAATTTTTTAACAACTCTATGGTTGAAAAATATTTTCTAGAAAAACTTTAAAAGAAAAATTTTCATTTCGGTTCAACTTAATTTTCAAAGAGGGATTAAATTTTTAAACTACCAATTCACCCCCCTCTTGGTAGCCTTGGGACATAACTTAGGCTTAACAACCTAATTACTAGATTCAACATTCTCCTCATCCCAATAGTATAACTATAAATAGGGGAGGCGAATCCAAACAGGGGCCATAATGCCCTTAAATGAATTGGGGTTTAAAAGAGGGGACCATTTGTCCATCCCAACAATGTGTCCTCCCATATACCAAGGACCACCATTCAAAACTTCACCCATAGCATCAACCAATTTAAATGAACATAGAATCTAGTTCATGTCTATGGAAGATATGAACACTATCAAATTTATTCCACTACTTCCTCAACTCTAGTCTACACATCGGAAAGGTTAATTTATCTCCCAGAACCTTTATAACTAGGGAGTGTTTTAAAACTTATGCATTCATAGCTTCCTTCTCAGCATTCAGCTTGACTGTAATCCCGTCATCAGACATCTCTGTTAAATCACTATTGAAAGAAATCTTAATATGCCGAGGTTTCATCCACGCTTCAATAAAACATACCTTCATAGTGTTACTAATAGAATCCCCATCAACAAAGTTGTTCCAATTTTCATTCGTCTCAGAGTTCTTCAAGAGATCAAAATTTTCAACATCATCTTGCTTATCCAACTCATCTATCTTAGATGCTAAAACACAACCATCAAATCCCTTAGAATTTCTCACAAACTTGTTAACCTTTAGGGTCATTCCACTAGATGAAGGTGCCTCAGGAGCATCTGAGACATCATTCACAATTGCAAGATCTTTAGCACCTCCAACATTACAATCTACCAAAACCTTCTTTCCTTTTCCTTCCACAACTTCTTAACGAACCAGGGGTTTTGCACCTTCTCTGATTACAATGCCATTATTAATCTTGCCAAAGGTACAATTGGTACATGAAGGACAAACATTCACCATGATGTTGACGGAAGAAAATTGTAGATCATCCGTCTGACGATCATCCGTCATCAAAATCCCCATTCACGTAAATCCCATGAATGAGAAAATTTCAAAAAATAAGATTTTCTCTCTCTAAAGTATATTAAGGACATCTTCAAGAAATATGAAATGAATAATGCCAATCCAGTAACTACACCAATGAGTCGCTTAGTATAATTAGATAAAGACCTAAGGGAATATCTGTTGACCAAAAGAAATTTAGAGAAATAATTAGTTCATTACTTTACTTGACTGCCAGCAGACTTGATATCATGTTCAGTGTTTGTTTGTGTTAGATTTCAATATGATCCAAAGGAATCACATTTGATAGTAGTTAAAAGAATTTTGAGATATCTTTTGGGAACCCAAAACTTAAGGATTTGATATCCTAAGCACAACTCTTTATTTGAAATAATTAGATATTTTAATTCAGATTTTGTAGGATATAGGGTTGATCAAAAAAGTATATCTAGAACTTATCAATTTATAAGAAACTCCTTTGTTTTTTAGTCCAGCAGAAAACATAATTCAGTAGCCTTATCTTCTACTAAAGGAGAATACATTGCCTTTAGTAAATGTATGGCTCAAGGTTTTTGGTTAAAATAATAATTGATTGACTTAAGATTTTTTATTTGAACAATTTTGATTTTTTTTGATAATATTAGTGTCTTATGCATTTTAAAGAATCATATTCAATATTCTAGAACTAAGCATAAAGACATAAGGCATCACTTCATTAGAGATCTTGTAGCTAAGGGAGAAATTGAATTGCATCACATTGCTACTGAAAATAAACTTGTACATATTTTAACAAAACCACTTTCCTTTAACAAATTTAGTACCTTAGGGACCATGTTATGTGTGATTGATCTTAATGCTTAAATTGAAAATTCTACAAACACCTTGTGTTGTGAATATGTGTTTGTTTAGTATTTCTTAGTTTGTCTATTTTGTTTTTTTTTATGTATTTATTTTGTGTTTTTTATTTTGTCTTCTATTTTATAAGAAGCATAACATTGTATTTAAGGTGATTGATTTTGAGAAGATTTTCTGATTATCATGTCTTTTTTTTTCAAAATGTTCTTTTCATACAACATGAAATATTTTTATCATGTACAAATTCTTTAGAATGTATATGATAGGTTTTTGAGTTGAGCACACAAAACTTAGTTTTTCAAAGGTTTTCATATTTCAAGATGATATCATCATACTATACAATTTGTTTTGTTTCACATGTACGAGTGGAGATGATTTTCTAGTCAGTGTCATTTATTGATTACAGATTTTACATATGAAATTGCATTTTATCTGTATGATGTGTTGTCAGTTTCTTTGGGGGAAAAATCTAATCACCATGAAAATGATCTTTAATATTTTGATCATCCTGGACGAACACATGTTCATCTGTACGATCGTATGGTCAAAAAGCATGTATGAATGGATTCCTCAAAAAATGGCATTTTATGAAAGCAATTTCATTTTTTGCCGTATTCATTCATATGTACAAAATTATTTTTGTCCCGTAAAATTTTAAAATCATACGTACGATATAAATTTTGTACTATATGATAGGTCTTTTTTCATTAAATTGAAGGGACTTTTTATATGTTTATCATCACTTTCTTATTTGTTCCAAACCTTATAGAGCCCACATCTTAGGAATGGAAAGCAATATCAAACCCCTTGCTTCTCTAAGGGATCTTCCTCTAGATCTGGTAGGAATGGGAATTTTCTATCAAAATAGAATGAGGATGTTTTCTTTAGGTATTCTACGTCCAAAGTTACTCCTTCTCGACTCCTCATTCAAAACGATGTCCATTTCTCTGTCATGCTCCTATTCGGCTCAACTCAGCTATCATTTATACTGACTCTCGTCTATGCCTACTATAAAGATACATTCCAAACTTTTTTGGCTAACATGAAAGTAAATCAGGACCACACTAGGATAACCTCCTATATTTTCAAGCAACATATAGAAATCACCAAGAAAGACTTTGGCAACTTCCTTTACCTGAGAGCCCAAGCAATTAGGGCACACACTTTAAGCTCAAAAGCTTAATTTAATTGTTTCAAAATAAATCAAATGCTTAGAGGTGTTACTCAATTGAGTCATTTGGCTCATTTTTACACTCTCAATCAAAATGCTCAGATTATCCAGCAGGTTTTGAGAACATTAATTATTTCAAAAGCTGGTGATCACATAAACATGACTCCTCTTTTATCCACAATCACATATTTGATAATGATTGAAAAGCTTTTTGAAGAAGCCTAACTTATCATGAATTATATTTACAATCTCACAAAAATTTAACTTCCTCATCATAAGAGAAAAAAAAATGTGGCACTAAGACATCTAATTGCTTATATCCTAGAATAGAAGTACAATCTTATCTATCATGATCCTCCCACTGAAATTCTTATTTACTTTAGTAATACCTCTTTTTGAGAACTTTTTGGGCAGGATCAAAGTTTTGAAAGTGATGATTCAGAAGAAGAAGGGGGAGCTCCTGCTCCAGCACCTGCACCTAGACTTGATACAAATTTCTATTGAGAAATGGTTCAGTGCTTTAATATAATGGAAACTCATTTTGATCAATGTTTTGATCAAATTGAGAATCACATAAATCAGCAGGATGCTAGATATAATGAAGATGTCGGTTGGATCTAAGGACAGTTTGACTTGGTGAACACCAATGTAACTATGATAAATAGTTACTTTTTTATGTTATACCAACAATCTCCTCCAGATAAAGGCCCCTCGGATTTCTAGATGTACTTCTTTGTGTTGTTGTTCCTTATGAGTAGTTGTGTCTATTTTTGAGATTTAATTCTTTGGATTTCAGTGTTTTTATATGTTATTTTATTCCTGTGTTGTTCTAGCATTTATGATATGAAATGATCTTAAATAAAAAAGATGTTTTTATCTGTTTGGATAATTAATTAAATGATGAAATATTTTGTTGACATGCATTGATTTTCATTCCTTGAAATGTTTAGCTTTTTTAGAGAAAAAGCTTTTATGTTCGATCATTGGGATGGATTTTAAATTAATATGTTCTACAAATTAATTTCCTCGTAAAATGTAATATTTCAAAATTTAAATTAATTTTATAGCTACATGTAGATAAGAAGATCAATTTCATGTTCTTATAAACAATACTAGTTTGATATAACTGTTGCAAAATAGATGTTTATTAATTTTATTTTCTTTTTCAATGTATTTATTTTTATTATTAATGGAATCTGAATTAAGATTATTGATATTGGAAAGTCTGAAAAAGTTTAAAAAAAAATGAGGATTGCATAAAGCATGCAAAAATAAGAAAGATGCGTAATGGTTCGCAATGTGAAAAGAGGTACAAAACTAGCCTAAATAGAAAAGATGCAAAAAGTGTGTCACTAACATTTGAAAAGATATGCAATGTCACCAATTAATTAAAACATTTAGTATCATTCTTTTCTTTAATCGTTATATCTTTAAACAAAATCCATTTAATCGACAATCATCTTCACTATTGAATTAGAAACTACTTAATATTTATTTTTTTTCATTTCTGTAATAATCATTTTTATTTACTTTATCTAGAATGAACAATGAACCTAGTTGACTTTTCTTATCTTAGTTGTTATTTGATTTAAACTATTAATTTTTCTTTTTAACATTAGGAAGTTAATGTTGTATGTGCAATTAGTTTAAAATCTTCATTGTCATTAACTCTTTTGATTTATCCTTATAAACTTTTCATTTCTAGATTTTCATTCCTGTGTTGTTGTCAAAAGGGGTAGTCATAATATTATTTGATATTTGATGAGTTATATTGTTGGTTAGACATATTTGTGTTGCGTGAATGTTTTGATGGTGTGTATGTTTTGAATGTGTATATCTGTATGTTTTTTCTTAGGTGTATATTTTGTTTTGTGTTCATGGTTCGAGTTATTTTTTATCTATTTTTTGTTTATGTTTTTTTATCTTCATGGGATCCCCTATGTTTTTAAATTATTCATCCATTTAGGGGGGAAGGGGGGGTGCGGGGGCTAAGGAGAAATTTTATTTTAATTTTTAATTCAAATAATAATTAATTTGTTATCATAAAAAAGGGGAGATTGTTGAAACTTAGTTTTCATAACTATGTTATTATATCATGTGTGTTTTTGATGATTCCAAAATATGACTGTATTGATTACTATTTATCCTAACATATATTGGAGATATTATTTTTGTTGTTTGTGTGTACTAACATTTCATGAAAATTATACTCCTGACTTCTAAAGATTTCAAGAAAGATTAAATTAGGGTTTATTATAATTGAATTTTGTACTATTTATATTTTTTCTTGAGTCTTAGAGAGTGTGATTGTAATTGGATAATCGTTCACACACACGCTGGGGGAGTGAAAAAAGTTATATCTTTTAAACTAATCTTATAAGATGATTTAACTGATTCTTCCAATATAATGGAGTTCATCAAACCATGTCATCGAAAAGTTCAAAGTCAAAGTCCTGTTCATATTTTATGAAGTTACATTCGTATAGACGATGTCCATAGTATGAAATTACTACATACCAGTTCATCTCGAATGAACTCAAAATTTTTTTTGAACTTATTATATTGTTTGATCATAGGTTTGTATATATGATGTCCAAAGTATAAAATTGGTGAGTATCATTTCGTCCAAACAAATGGGTAAATTTTTTGAATTGTTCATGCTGTACGAACATCGGTTCATACAGTTGATATCCAGAGTATGAAATAGACTAATCCATTTTCATACCAAATGAAACATGGTTAGATTAAAATAGATTGTACTGTACGATATAGGGTTGGTACAAAACATTATCTAATATATGAAATTAGTTCGTACGTAATCGTACTGGAAAAATCAATTCAAATTTAAACTTATCGTACTATATGATATGAGTTCATATGTATGCCAATCAGTGTATGAAATCAGTTCATACAAAATCATTTGCATAATTTTTGAATTGTTCATATGTATGATGTGGGATCGTATTGTACAAACCAGGAAGGACAAATTGAAAATTTTCAAATTTTTGGACGTTTTTTGGTGTCTTTCATATTTAAGCTCCTAAAAAACAAACTAAAATAATTCCTTCTTCTAATTTTCTTTGAGAGCAAGAGCTAGAGTGCTTTGGGAGAGTCTTCGAGAGTCTGGATAGAGAGATCTTACAAGTGGAAATTGTTAAGGGTTAACAAGGTTGCCAAAAGGGGAAGATCTATTTGTAAGTTTGTCAAATCTCTTCATTACTTCTTTGAATATGCTTGAGAAAAGATCTTTCAAGAAGATCCAATTCTTTACCAACACCATAAGAGTGTGAAAGAATGATGGTACTTTGCAGACACCAAGACAGTTTGAAAGGACGATGGTTCTCTGCCGACAACAAAATGATGTGAAAGGATGACGATACTCTGCTGACACTACGAGGGTCTGAAAGGATGATGGTACTCTGCTGACACCAGGAGGGTATGAAAGGATGATATTTCTTTGTCGATACAAGGAGGGTGTAAAATAATGATGGTACTCTGCCACACTGGAGATTGGTGGAAGAGAGAGTAATTGTAATGGCGTCTTCGCTTTGATGTGGAAGAAAAAGAAGAGTCACTTTTGTATAGTGCAATACTTGAAGAGGGAGTCTTCAGGTAGTGAACGTAGATCTTGTTGGACCTATCCACTATAAATTTCTATGTTGTTTTATGTCTTTATTTTTAAGTAATTATTAGTAATTAATTGATCATTAGGTTAAAACTTAGGTAGGATCAAAAGGGATTAATTTGTCCAAAAGATAATAACTAGGACCTACTATGAGATAATTGGGCCTAAAAATTAACTTAAGATCTTTTTATCTATGAGTGTGTGTGTGTGTGTGGGGGGGGGGGGGTGTTAATTAAAATTATGGGGGCATTTTTTCAATAATTTTTAATATAAGAAATCTATTTTGGTTTAGCTCGAAGACACCAATCATATCTTCAAAGTAAGGGAAAATTTGTATTGGAGACATTGGGGGCTTATGCATTTACTTACATGGCCTAAAAAATTGGTTTATTAAACTCTAGGATATCTATTATAAATACCAAGTGCAAGAACCCCTAGGTCAACTATTATATATGTAATAATGCTTCTAGAAACTTTTCATCATGTCAGTTATTATGTGCTCTGATTGCAAATTATTTGCCAACTAGACCGCCTTAGTTGACTACTTAAGTGTATCCATAAATTCATTCACTTTTCACCACTGACATTGACAAATATTGTATTATGCAAGCATCATGTATTTCAAAAGTTAAATAACTTAATTTTTTTCTTTATTCATATTATCTCTAAGTAGTAAATGAGAATTGACTGTGCAAAATAATATTATAGATAAGCTATCTTTTATGACTTTTCTTAACTAGTACTTCTAGATAATTTTAATTAAGCTTTATTATTATTATTATTATTATTATTATTATTATTATTATATATATATATATATATATATATATATATATATATATATATATATATATATATATATATATATATATATATATATATATATATATATATATATATATATATATATATATATATATATATATATATATATATATATATATATATATATATATATATATATATATATATATATATATATATATATATATTTGAAGAAATGCATAAAACAATTTTATTAAAGGAATAAGATACAACTTACTAAGTGATTGATTCCCAATCACATTCCTCCATTAACAAAGAATTAAAGAAAGGAGGAATATTATTACAACTAATGTCATCCGAAAAAATCCTAAAGAAAGAACTTAGTTAGCACAAAATACAGCTAACTTAATATAATTTCTATTTGCAAAATGAAATAATACTTGGTTAAAATATTTATGAAATGATAAATCCTCCGGCTTTAAGATATCCTCCATGACAGCTTCATTATTTAACAAGCTTGGAACATACATGATAGCATTATAGTTATCACCTACTTTAATGATTCCTATAGCTTCAATCATCCATTCTTTAAGAACTTTCCTCAAAGAAAAATTTTATAACAACCCTAATTACAAACAATCCTAGTGCAGACTACTGAAACAAAAAGCACACAAAAATCTTCCTCTATGATATTTCAAAACACCACATATACCATCTTTATAAATACTCACTAAAGAGGCATTAATATTGAACTTAATCCATTCGAGAGGAGGAGGGTGCCAAGAAGAAGAAGACAGATATAATTGCTCGTTGGTATCTCAGTTTTCCAAAACCAGATTAAAGAGAAAAGAAGCAATAATGAAGCTAACATAATTTGCTACTATAACTGCCTCACTATCCTCTGTTCCACCATGCTTGAACTTATTTCTGCTTGTACAAGAGGAAAAATTAGTAGAATAATATTTATTTCCCTATAATCGGATTAGATTTTGCTAAAGCTTCAAAAACCAGATAATATTCCTCAAGTGAAGTAAATGCTAGAACATTAAATCCCTACTTTATTGAGAAGAAAAAACACTTGAGATAGATTTACAGATTTAACTACAATATGTTCAAAATTTTCAGCAGATTTACAACTTATAGATTTAACTACAATATGTTCAAATATTCATCATAAAATCATTTAAGGGGATTGCATTAATATTTATCTTCCTAGAATAGATCAACATGGGGTCTAAGTTTGAGACTGTTGCGGATCTATTTTCATGGTTTATTGTTTTGATGATAGAGAACACTCTTATTTCTCTACAACTGCCTTGTTTACTAACATTTCAGGTTCACAAGATCAAGACTGTAATTTGGAATCAGCACAAGATTGGGTAGACCAGGTCTGCATTTATTTTTACCCTTTTTACTTTCTTGAGTCTTTTGTATTTGGTGTGGTTCTTGATGCTAAATAACCTTGCACACACACACCTGAGGGGTTTTCTGAATTTTTTTTGTTTTAAGTACATCGTCCTGGACAATGTTCATATCGGCCAAGATGATTCAACTAAAAATGGAAACCCTCATTAAGCAAATCATCCTGGACGACACCTGTATCGGCCAGGACGATAGGCTCAAATCAGAAAGAATCAACCTCCATGATCAATCTAGGTATTCTTTATTTTAAATTATTATCAAGGATGATGTATACGTCGGTCCTAGACGATACAACATAATTATACCTAAATTAATCCAGCAATTATGGAAAGAAATTAGGGCTAATTAATATGATCACATCGACCGGGCCGATCACAGAATCGGCGAAGACAATGTCCTAGATGATTGACATCGGCCAACATCTATTTCGGGTGATGCACAGGACGATTGTACTCAAATTTGAACTAATCGCCAAGGACGATGTCCTATCGGCCTAGACGATATGTCCAAAAATTGTCTAATCATCCCTAACTAATCGGGTTGATTGAGCATAATTTACGCTGATCAGCCAGGCCGATATTTATATCAGCCTGGATGAAAAAAGTTGGCAAGTTGCATTAATGAGCTCATTTTGAGATCTTCTATTTAAGCACTGACAAGAGACTTGGTAAGTGTCTATGGCAGCCATTGTAGCTTCATTCTTTTGGGGGGAACTTGAAGAGGGAGCTTGAAAGGGAGTGAGGAATGGGTGAAGTCTGAGAAAGGGAGAAGATCCTGTGAGGGGGGACTCAAGGGAGTGTGGAGGGAGATTCCACACGGTTTCTCCGGAAGGCTTGCACCTTAATGCCATCGGATTCAAGGCTTCTCTTGAGGGAAGTTCACTAAAGAAGAAGATCTCTTTGGTTTCAAAGGACCCGGCTACTCCGCCGCATCGGGGAAGGTGGAAGTGATTTTGTAAGGGCTTCTCCGCCTAGCTGTGGGGGCTAAAGGAGAGACACTTAGTTTAGTGCCATACCTGGAGGGCGCCTTCGGGGAGTGGACGTAGGTCAAGGTTTGACTGAGCTTCTATAAATCTGGTGTGTTCTTTATTATTATTAATTCCGCATTTAACTTTTGCACTTTGGTTTTCATTGTGGTGAATCTTGATCTTTGTTTTAAGAATGTGTTTGTTTTAAATACTGATTCACATCTCTCTTTCAATTAGACTTGGGCTGATTCATTGGGCTTAACATCTCTAACGAACTTTCTAGTGCCATTAGAGCACTATCAGAGACTCTTCATCCATCTCCAATGTCTTTATTTTGCGCCACAACCCCATAATATCTTGAAAACTAGCCCAAAAATTGATTTACTTTAACACTTAGAAATTAACTCCAATTAATCTTTTTGGAAATCTGAATAAATAGGAACAGATGTTATTACCTCAACCAAGTGCTGTCTAAAGAACGGCTTCAAATGAGACTCATCCCATATGCTATCCTATATAAAACCAATAATAAATTTAGTGTCTTTAGTCATTTCTGCAACAATAGTAGGCCACTTATTGATACTCTTATAAAAAATCCATACTTCTTCTATAGTGTTGATATCACACCCAGTAGAGATGTTCCATCTTACTATTGGGTGATTAAATTTAGCTCCATTAACAATTACCTTCCAAGTAGGAGTGAAATAGCTGTTTATTTTAGAATCCAAATATCATTTCCATACTTAGACATCAATGTCATATTTAGAAGAGAAAATGGCTTTGAATTATAGTTCCAATGATATTAGCACTTAAAGGACCAACTTTTACTGCAGTGGACTACGCACCTTTACTACCCATTCTTTTATATTTACAAAAACATCCAAAGAAACATAGTGGCCCTTTACTTCCTCCTTGCTTTTTCTATAGAAAATCCCAACCCATTCTATCCAAATCATTCAATACTCCCATAGGGACTAATGAGTGAGTAGTAAAAAGGTAGAAAGAGAAATAAATGACAATTTAACAAGAAGCAACTTGTATGTAATAGAAATAAACTGTTTACCCCATACATTCAATTTATTTTAATGCTTTCTCCAATAAGTTTGGGAAAATTGAGAACACCAATCTCCTTAATGCAATCTTGACACCAAGATAAATCATTTTCTTAACAACCTTGAATCCCAAGAGTCTTGAAAGAAAATTAATTGTTCTTCTTTTAACATATTTTTCCAAAAAGAATAGATGATTTCTGATTATTAACCTTCTGACAAGACCATTTGTTGTAGTCTTTCAAAATTTTACTAACTTTCTTAACGCACCTTTGCTTAGCCTCTAAAAAATAATAATGTCATATGCATACAAAAAGTGGGATAATTTTTCTACATTTGGTGCAACTTTAATACTAAAACTTCTCCCTCTATGAGCAAAAGCATCAGATAGAAATTGAGCGCACAATATGAAAAGATAAAGAGATAAGGGACAACCTTGTCTAAACCCACTTTTAGCATCAATCCATTTAGATTTGTAGCCATTAATCATAATAGAAAATTTCGGTTCTACTATAGATTGAAGTAATATATTAGAGAATTTTACTGGGAAACCAAAATTATCTAAAACTTTCTTTAGAGTAGATCATCTCAAACTATCATAAGCTTGTTCCATATCAATTTTGATCGCCATCAACCCTTTCTTATATTTAGAATATATGAACTTATTAAAAAATTATTGGTTAAGTAAAATATGCTCAGACAAGGAATGACCTTTAACAAAAGCAGACTATTCTTCTGAAATAAATTTAATAATTAAACAATTATACCTATTTAACAACATCCTTGCCACAATCTTGTAAATACACAAGAAAAGATTAATTGGTCTATAATTGTAAGGAGTCACAGGTTTTTTCACCTTAGGGATCAACACCACAATTGTTTCCTTCCACTCAATACACATTTTACAAGTAGTAAAAAATTAATTAAATGCCTTCCAAACGAATGAAAGTACAAGATGCGCCAAGAGGGTGGGGGGAATTGGAAATTTGTTGTAATAAAAAGACAAACCTAAATAGGAGTTCAATTTTTTTTTTATGTTTTTAAATTTTAAACAAGAATATTAAGTTGATGCGGAAGCGAATGCTTAAAACATGACTGTAACACTAAGTGGTGAAATTTTAACTTATTCAAGAAAGAATTCAACAATGATTTTTACCAAGCAATTTAAACGAATGTAAAATGTGAAAAGTAAATAAATTGTAGTAAGGAAAAAATCACACCATGGAATTTATAGTGGTTCGGTCACTTGAACTACGTCCAATCTTCGGAGTCCTTCACTCTGAGAACTTCACTACTAAATAGTAATTATCTTTTTTCCCCACAAGGTGGAGAAGCCTATACAAACCTCACTTTCTCCAACCTGGTGTGGTTGAGTAACAAGAACTATGTCACCCTTCTGGTGCTGGTAGCTAACCTTCTCATTTTTCTCCCTCCATAAGAGGGAAGAGTAACTTAGAGGACAAAGACCATGAAGGATCTCCCCCACTAGAAAGCCTCCCACAAGATCTTATCGATCCATAGGAGGAGCAACGTGCAGTAAGCTAGGAGCAACCATGTGATCTCCCTCATAAAGCTCACCTTCTCCTTCCTCTCACAAACCACAAAATCTTCTCAAGAGCTCTCTCCGAAGAAATCCCCTTTTAGTCACGTTCCTCTCTCACATACTATTTTATAAAAAAATAGAAGTTTAGATATTTAAATTGGGCTCCAAGAAACCCTAATTTTAAATATAGTCGTTTATGTTTGTATAATACGATCCAAGATCGTATAGTATGATCAGTTAAACATAGCCTTCATCCTGGTATGGAGTACGAACATGCAATTTTTATGAATAATATCATACAGTATGATATAACATCGACGAGTATGATATGTTAAATTCCTTCTATTCATACAATATGAATGATGGGATGACGAGAACTCGTCTCATGGTACAATTAATTTCATACAATATGTTACATTAAAAGCTTCATATCGTTATGTGCAATTTGAACATCATACAATATGATTACTACAAAAATTAAGGGATTGTTTGGTACAAAATGTTAGGGATGATCAAAAACATCCTCGATACCTCGTACTGTATGAACCATATCTTATAGTACGATTACCAATCAGTATTAATCCTTGATTTGATTTACTAATCATGGGGTTAATTTAAGTAAGTATTTAAAAACTCATACTGTACGATAAAATCGTACAACTATCACATAATATGATTAGTTCAAAATTTATGAATTAAGAACTTAAATTAATCTAGAGGCCATGATTTTTAATTAGAAACAGATCGTACAGTATAGTATGTATTGTACAATATGATTTATTCACATATAGTTGTTGAGCTAGAGCAGATCGTACAGTGCGATGGAAACTCATATAGTACGTTCAACAAAAAAAAAATCTTTATTTTAAAAAACCTCTCACCATGTGTGTTTGCATGGTTGCTCAATTTTACATACAATTGTGGCCAGACTCAAGAAAAAAAAAATAATAAAGGAATAATTATAGGGTTATAGACTCCAAATCCAACTCTACCTAGTCTTGAGCCTTCTTGTTATCCTGAGTAATTTGTGATCTTCCTGAAATGTTAGTACTCATAGATAAGAGCAGAAATCAAATATATTCATTATTTGTCATCATCAAAATCTCATAGTAGGGTTCATGGACTACAATAATCTCCCAATTTCTGATGATGTCAAATAATATTATTGATAAGAAAATAACAAAGTTTTTTTTTTTTAATTTACTAAAACATCATGAATAGAAGAAGGAATAGATAAAAAAAAACATTTCATTGGAATTAAAAATAACATGATAAATAGAAAATACTTACTAAAATACGTAACAAACTTCTCCCCCTTTTTAGATCACCAAAAAGTGGCGAAGAAAATAACACTTAGAAAAGCAACACAAAATAGAGACAAATCAAAAAGTAGGATCCTGATCAGGTGGAGGTGGAGGTGGAGGTGTAGGTGGCTGAAAGTATTGATGGATGGACGTGAATTACTAATTAGTTGAGGAGAATTTTTCCCCAAACCATCGCATGTCCTCCTGGTGTTGTTGATGCTACTCTTAAATATGAGCATCAAGGTGGCTTTGTACTTGGTCGAATCATTCAACTAGGTCATCGTGAGTGTTATGTGGTGAGTGTGTGATGATCAGGAAACTCCTTAGACCAAACTTTTGATTGGTTTTTTTATCATTTATTTAGGATCATACATGAATGTCTATGACACCTAGTCTTGTCCTCAAAGTGCTAAAGGTGTCGTAGGCTAGTGCTTTCGAGAAAATAACTACAAATTGATCTCCTGAAGACATATGTTGTAATTTTATGTCTCCTTTAGCTACATGATCTCTTATGAAGTGATGTATAATGTCTATGTGTTTTGTCCTAGACTGTTGAATTAGATTTTTAGAAATATAGATTACACTCATGTTGTCGCGCATCATTGGGATGGTACATACGGGTAATCTAAGATCATGAAGTTATTATTTCAACCACATTACTTGTGCAACACAAATTCTTACTATAATATATTCAACCTCGGCCATGGAGAGGGATACAAAATGTTTCTTCCTACAGGACCAAGAAATTAAAGATTGTCTTATGAATTATCAGGTGCTAGAGGTGCTTTTTCTATCTACCCATCTTGCAAAATCAGAATATGAGTACTCTAAGATTTAAAAAGAAGAGTTGTGCCTAGGATACTAATTTCCTAAGTATGGGGTGCCTTGTAGATATCTAAGGATTCTTTTAACCTCAGTTAGGTGAGACTCTTTAGGATCAGCTTGAAAATGGGCATAAAGGCATACACTAAATATTATGTCTGGTCTACTGGCAGTTTAGTATCAAAGAGATCTAATTATTCCACTATATTTTTTTGGTCTACTGATTTACCATTCGGGTCTTTGTCTAGATAAATCATGAAGCTCATTAGAGTGTCATGTGCTTTGCACTGTCCATCTAATATTTTGTCAAAATATCCTTAATATAATTCATTTAGCTAAGAAATGTTTCACCTTCCATTTATTTTACACTAAAACTAAGAAAGTAATTAAGCTTTCCCATCATACTCATTTCAAACTCATTACTTATTATTTTTAAGAATTCATTACATAAATTTTTATCTGAAGATCCAAATAGAATGTCATCCATATAAATATTAAAAATGAGAATTTCATCTTTAACTTTTCTTAAAAAGGACTGTGGTGTCCATTAGTACCAGGTTGTAGGTGCTTGCTTTAACCCATATAGTGTCTTTTTTAATTTGAATACATGGTTTGGAAATTATGAACTTTCAAATCTAGGGGGGGGGGGGGTTGCTCAACATAAACATCATTTGTTATTATCCCATTCATAAAAACACTCTTTATGTCCATTTGATATAGTTTAAAACTTTTAAAGAAAGAAAATGCTAAGAGAACCCTTATGGCTTCTAGTCTCTCTACTTGGGCAAACGGTTCTTCAAAGTCTCCCCTCGATTTGGTTATACCCCTTAGCTACTAATCTGTCCTTATTTCTTACTATGGTTCCTAAAGTTATTCACCTTATTTTTAAAGACCCAATTTGTTCCAACTACACTATGTTCTTTAGGCTCTATTGACTAACTCCCAAACATCATTCCTGGTGATTTGGTTCAATTATTCTTGCATTACTAGGATCCAAAGTTCATCTCCTAAAGCTTGATCTATACTTGTGGGTTCTATCATTGAGATTAATGTGGAATGACTAACATCCTTCCTAAGTCCATGCCTAGTTCTCAAACCTTCTAACGGGTCTACTAAAATTAATTCTTTAGGATGATTAAAAGAGTATCTCTATTCTCAAGGCAAGTCTTGTTGAGGTTCTACCCTTTTTCCTATGGTCATAATTTCTACTCCCTGAATTTTTTCTACTTCATCTTCTTCAATTTTAGATTCAAAGGGCTTATCCAATTTATCAAACACTACATGGGTGGACTCTTCTACTACTAGGGTTCTCTTATTAAAGATTCTATAGGCCTTACCTACAGATGAACAACCTAAAAAGACAACCTCGTCAGACTTGGAATCAAATTTTTCTTAGGGAAGTTTCCCATTAATTAAGATAAAACACTTGCAACCAAATCCATATAAGTGAGAAAGATTTGATGTCCGACCCTTAAGGAGTTCATAAGGAGTTTCATTCATCTTTGACCTAGTATTCACCCAACTTAAGACATAATACACTGTATTAACTGCTTCTGCCCAAAAATATCTAGGTAGGGTGTACTCAGCTAACATTACCCAATCAGCTTCTATTAACGAGTTCTAGGGGCTAAGAAATTGTGCTCTATTCCTATCTATTGATAGAATGATTCAAATCTTTTATTTTGAAACTCTCCACCATGATCACTATAGATTGTTGAGATTTTACATCCTAATTTTCATTTAATCCAAGTGGAGAAAGTTTTAAATTTCTCAAACGACTCATTTTTATGCTCTAGGAATCTTACCCAAGTGAATCTAGTGAATTCTTCTACAATTACAAATCCATAATTCTTCCCACCTAGGCTAAATGTGGTAACAGGTCCAAATGAGTCCATGTGAAGGATTTGTAGTGGCCTAGATGTGTTCACATCCTTGATTTAATGAAATGATGATTTATTTATTTTCCTAGTTGGTAGGCATCACGTAAATGGTCCTTCGTGAAGTTCAACTTAGGTATGCCTCTAACTAGGCTTTTCTGTGTGATATTTCAAAGTAACTTCATACTAGCATGGCATAGTCTCATATGCCATAGCCACGCATCATTAATTGTCATTTTTAAGCACAGTGAATTTGATTTTTCAATACAATCAAGATCTAACATGTAAATATTGTTCATTAATTTTTCTTCTAAAACAAGTTTGTCATTTAACTTAATCAGGCATTTGTCGAAAAGAAATTTTATGTAAAAAACCTATGCTTTAAACCATCAACTAATAAAACATTCTCAATTAAAAAAATGTTAGCATTTCCAACAATACCTGAGCCCACCACTTTCCTAGTGATGTTGTCTCCCAAAATCACTTTGCCTCCGGTCCTAGTCTCAAGTAAAATGAACTTCTTCATAACTCCAGTCATGTCTTGAGCTGCCACTGTCTAGGTACAACATACTCTCATTAGGTCTTTTGTGAGAGCATCCCTACATTGTCATTCAAGGGTTAGATTTGGGAACACAAGTGAGTTTGGACTCCTCTATATACTTGTAAGAACAAGATGTATATATTTTATGCTGTGATGAATGCAGTTTAGGTCTCCACACTAGGTGTGTGCTATAGTGAATCGTGCAAGTGCGGGCTTTGTGACCTAGCATGCCACAAGAAAAATATTTAAGATTAGGAAAAGGGTTCACTAACCTATGTGGTTGGTGATCTCTTTCTAGGTTTGAATGATTCATGCTGTTGTGATGGATTGCAAAATTTTTCAAGTGAAGGTGGTTTTTAATTTTCATTCAAATCCTTTATCTTGACTTGTAAAAATTTGTTTGTATGTTTAAGATTTACATTTTCAAATTTCAAATGATGTTCATTGCTATCTATCTCCCGTACAAGTTCCTCTAATCTCTTATACTTTATTTCTAATTCAACATGCGTCATTTTCAAAGATTCATGTGCATCAGTTAATTCAATATGCATCTAATTTAATGTATCAAACTCATCAAGCAGGGACATGTGATCTCTATCTAAATTAGAATTTTCTTTAACTAAGTTATCAGGCTTAGTTTATAAAATACTAAACTCAATATTAAGACTAGCATGCATTTTCTTTAACTTTCTATAAGAGTCATAGATTTTCTCAGAAATACCTAATAAATCTACATATGAAAATTAACATACCTCATCTTGATTCTATTGATCAAGATTATTGTTTGCCATTAGACAAAAATTTGTTACCTGATCCTCTGCTTCTTCTTCTGATGATTTTGAGGTAGGGTCGGCCCAAAATGCATTTTGTGTCTTCATCTTCCCTTTCTTATATTTCACTTTCTCCTATATTTTTTCCTTAGTTGTTTGACTCTTTAAGTTGGGGAAATCAGCTAAGAGGTGACCTGATTTCTTGCACTCAAAACAAATCATGTCATATGAAACTTTAGTATTTCATGAGCTTTTACCTTTGTTCTAGTTATTCTGAGGACGCATTTGTTTTCTTTTCAAAAAATTATTGAACTATCGGGTCATCAAGGCTATGTCATCTTCTTCCTCTACTGCAGAACTTTCACTTTCTGAGTTGTTTTCTTTCAATGCCACCGTCCTCTCCTTCTTTTCTCCAACATCATTTTGCCTTTGACTCACTCATTGCTCGTACGCAATGAGTGACCCAAGCAAGTTTTTAACAGATTAAACATTTAAATCTTTGGATCTAGTAATTACTGTAATTTGAGCTTTATAGGAACTCATTAAGTATCGAAGAATCTTATTAACCTTTTTAGAATTAGAAATTTCTCTACCTAATGCATGCATGGATGTCACAATTTGGGTCAACCTAGTGTACATATCAGATGTAGTTTAGTTAGATTTCATATAGAAAAGTTCATGATCATGCAATAGAATGTTAAGTTTATACTGTTTAACCTCACTAGTTCCTTTGTACTTTATACACAGTCTATCCCAAATCTCCTTACCAGTAGCATAAGAAGATACTCTAATGTAGTCCTCAGATTTCAATGCACAAAAGAAATAGTTTAAGCACTTTGCCTTTAATTGTGCAAGATCTCTATCCTTATTACTCCATTCACTAAAAATTACTTAAGTTTTCATGCCATTGAAAAGTTTAAACAGTGCAATGTAACCTCTTGAACCAACATCCACATATGGTAATTTATAGACTCTAAAAAATTAGACATTCTAATTTTCTAGAAATCAAATAGAATATTGTCAAACAGAAGTGGACGGGTTATAGAATAACCCTCTGCAGTATTACGATTACCAAAATGAGCCATGATCAATTTTTTATAGTTTTCTAAAATGTTATTTTTAAAACCCGCTCTGATACCAATTGAAAGTACAAGATGCGCCAAGAGGGGGGTGAATTGGAAATTTGTTGAAATAAAAAGACAAACCTAAACAAGAGTTCTAATTTTTTTTTTAATTTTAAATAAGAATATTAAGTTGATGCAGAAGCAATTTCTCAAAATAAGTTTGCAACACTAAGTGGTTAAATTTTAACTTACTCAAGAAAGAATTCCACTATGATTTTAACAAAGAAATTTTAACAAAAGTAAAATATAAAATGTAAAAAGTGCAATAAGGGAAAAATCACACAAGAGAATCAATAATCATTTGGTAACTTGACCAACATCCACTCCATGGTGTCCTCCACTCCGGGAATTTTACTACTAAACAATAATTCTTCTTTTACCCCCACAGCAAGGCGGAGAAGCCTTTACAAACCTCACTTTCACCAACCCGGTGTGGCGGAGTACCAAGCGTCATGTCACCCTCTCGATGATGGCAGCAAACCTTTTCATTTTTCTCCCTCCTAGAGAAGGTATAGTACCTTAGAGGACGTGGACCTTGAAGGATCTCCCCCCTAGAAAGCCTCCCAAAATATCTTCTTGTGCCACAGGAGGACTAATGTGTAGCAACCTAGGAGCAACCGTGTGATCTCCCTCGCAAAGCCTACCTTCTACTTCCTCTCAAAAACCCTAAAATCTTCTCAAGAGATCTCTCCTATGAAATCCCCATCAATTCATGTTCCTCTCTCACACACTATTTTCTCAAAAAATAGAAGTTTAGATATTTAAATCAGACTCCCATAAACCATAATTTCAATATAGTCAATTCTGTTCGTACAGTATGATCAGTTCAAAATAGCCTTCATCTTGGTATGAACGGACAGACAATATTTTTGAATAATATCATACAGTATGATATAACATCATCTAATACGATATGTTAAATTCCATTTATTCATATGGAATGAATGCTAAAATGATGAGAACTCATCTCTGTTCATCATCTAGCACGATCAAATTTATAAAGTGCGATATGTTAAAAGATTCATATCGTCTGGTATGATCTGAACATCATCCAGTATAATTAGTACAAAAATTAAGGGATCATTCAGTACGATGTTAGGGACATTTAAAAATAGCCTCGGTACCTCATACTATATAAACCATATCGTATAGTACAATTTTCAATCAGTAATTAATTCAAAATTTTATTTAATAATCTTGGGTTAATTTAAGTAAGTATTCAAACTCTTGTATTGAATGATAGGATCGTACAGTACGATCAGCTAAAATTTTATGAATTAAGAACTTACTTAAAATGATCTGGAGGCAAGGGTTTTTAATTAGAAACACATCGTATAGTATGATACATATCGTACACTATTATTTGTTTAGAGATAGTCGTTGAGCCAGAGTGGATCATAAAGTACGATGGAAACTCGTACAGTACGATCGACAAAAAAATATCTTCATTTTTAATAAACCTCTCCCCCTGTTTGTGTGCATGGTTGCTCAATTTTGCATACAATTTGTGGCCAAACATAAGAAAAGAAAAATAATAATAAAGGAAAAATTACAGGGTTTTAGACTACAAATCCTACTCTATCCAGTCTTTGTTTGAATAGTTGCTATTTGAATGATTTATATTTATGCAACTTATGTAGTTTTGATGATTCCAAACATTATTGTTCAAATGTATAGTTATCTCCTAACAATTTCAGAAAATTTGCACTTGCTCTTGTGTGTACTAACATTTCAGGAAAACCAGACTCTAGACTACGAAAACTTCAAATCAAATTCAACATATGATATTTTGTTTATTTGAAGTTTGTCTTTTCTTTGAATTAATTTTGAAAGGGAGTGATTGTAATTGAGTAAATAAAATCTCACACACACAAATAAGGAGATCTTGAAATTCTATACTGATCGTACAGGACGATATTTTTTGTACTGGACGATCTGTTAGTTATCTCCTATAGAGCACATGGAACGAATAGGAACTTGCTTGAAAAATTTTTCTAAGTCCTATTCGTCCAGGACGAATTTTATTATCGTCCCGAATGATGGGTTCTCTGTAAAATTTTCATCCAGACGAATTTTACCATCGTACGAGGCGACCAGTCCTCTGGAAAATTTTCGTCCAGACGAAAATAAATATCGTACAGGACGATCAGCTCTCTGGAAAATTGTTGTCCAGACGAAAACAAATTATCGTCCGCGGCGATTGGTTCTCTGGAAAATTTTCGTCCAGACGAAATAAATAATCGTCCAGGACGATCGGCTCTCTGGAAAATTTTTGTCCAGACGAACATATTTTCGTCCAAACGATAAACCGACTTAGAACAGTTTTCAGCAGTTTCTAGAACCGACCTTGTAATAACCGTTCGTACTGGACGAACCTAGTTCGTACAGGACGATCAGCTGTATGAAGTCATTTCATACACATATACAACTTGGGTCGTTTCAGATCGTTTAAGTAATATCGTCTAGGACGATCCACTGCGTACAGAATTGGAAATTTGCAGTTTTTGGGCAGTTTCTCTTGTCTTTTATATAAATAGTCCAAATTAGACTGCCACCCAATCTTTTTGTCATTTGATCTTCGTGCATCTTGAGAGAATAGCCAAGGAGAGAGTGGAAGAGAGCATTCAAAGGAGGATTCCTACCACTGGAGGGAGAAGGCTTCACTTGGATTGCTAAGGTAAGAGTCTCTACTTGTGAAATTGGATTTCTTCACTCTTTTCTTTCTTCCTTCTAGATTCTTGTGAGAAGATCATTCAAGAAGGTCCGGTTCTCTGCCGACACTTGGAGAGTGTGAAAGGACGAGGGTTCTCTGCCCACACTAGGAGAGTGTAAAAGGAAGAAGGTTCTCTGCCTACACTTGGAGAGTGTGAACAGCCGTAGGGTTCTCTGCCCACACTAGGAGAGTGTGAAAGGACGACGATTCTCTGCCAGCACTGTGGATTGTGTAAAAGGACGACGGTTCTCTGCCGCACCGGGTAGTGGTGAAAAGAGTGTTTTATACAGGCTTCTCCGCCTTGCTGTGGGTGCAAAAGGAGAGTCACTTTGTGGTATTAGTGCAATACTCAGAGGGTGCCTCTGAGGAGTGGATGTAGGTCTGGTTATAGACCGAACCACTATAAATCTGGTGTCATTTACTTTATTGCTTTTACGTTTCCGCACTTTAAATTTCAGTTTTAACAACTCTGTGGTTGAAAAACATTTTTCTACTAACTTTAAAAGAAAATTTTATTTCGGTTCAACTTTATCATTAAGAGGGTTTAAAATTTTAAAAACTACCAATTCACCCCCCTCTTGGTAGCCGTGGGACATTTACTAAGGCTTAACAACCTAATTACTGGACTCAACAAGTGGTATCAGAGCAAAGTTTCAAAATCATAAGTTTGAACTACTTTTTGATTAACGTAGATGGCTACATTTGGAAACCGAAACACACCTGAGGGTTACTCTATCACTAGACCTCCACTGTTTGACAATATTCCTTTTGATTTTTGGAAAACACGCATGTCTACTTTCTTACAGTCACTTGATTATCGCATGTGGATGCTAGTCCAGGAAGGTTACACAAAACCAACTAGATTAGTTGATGGAATTAGGGTAGATACACCCTATGCAGATTGGACTATAGAAGAACGTGACTTAGCACAATTAAATGCGAAATGTTTAAATAGTTTCTTTTGTGCTTTAAAATCTGAAGACTACATGCGAGTTTCCACTTGTAAAAGCGGAAAAGACATATGGGATAGACTTTGTATTACTTATGAAGGGACAAATGAGGTTAAGCAATCAAGACTCAATATCTTGTTACATGACTAAGAAATTATTTCGCATGAAACCTAATGAATCTATATCTGACATGTACACAAGATTCACTCAAATTGTCACCTCTTTGCATGCACTTGGTAGGGAATTAACTAATGCTGAAATGGTTAATAAGATTCTTCGTTGTTTACCTACTGCATACGATGCTAAAATTACTGCAATTACAGAGTCAAAAGATCTGAACATTTATTCTATTGACAATCTTCTTGGTTCACTCATTGCTTACGAGCAAGGAGTAAGTCAAAGAAAGATTGATGCAGGTGAACCAAGAAAGGACAAGAATATTGCACTAAATGTGGAAGAGTCAGAAAGTGAACACTCACAACCTGAGGATGAAGACGATATAGCTCTGATGACTAGAGAATTCAGAAGCTTTTTAAAGAGGAAGCAGAAGAGACGCCAGCAATGGAATAGAGGTAAGTATAACAGAAATGGCAAGGTTTCTAATGAAGTGATTTGTTATGAATGCAGGAAACCAGGTCATATAAAAACTGATTGTCCAAAACTCAAAGCCACTCCTAGCAAGGAGAAGGTAGAGGAGAAACCAATGGTAATGAAGGGCAAGAAGAAGTTTCAAAAGGCTTTTTGGGCGGACTCAGCTTCAGACTCATCTGAGACTGAAAAAGAAGAAGAAGTCACCAACCTTTGCTTGATGGCAGATAAATCTGAAAAATCAGATCAAGAAGAGGTATGTGACTTAACTTATAATGAATTGTTTGAAGTTTCTGAACACATGCATGATGCATATAGGAAAACGAAAAAGATGCATGCTAGTTTAGTTTTAGAATTGGAAGAGCTTAATAAGGAACACGAAATCCTTAGGAAAGATCATGCTTTAATTGATAGCAACCACATGAAACTACTTGATGAATATGATGACTTGAATAAAAATTTTGAGAATTTAAAATCATCCTATGCTGAACTTGAAAAAGAATTTAAGAAATTTAAGGATGAATCTGAGCACAAGACATATAGAATCAATTATACAAATCGAATCTTGGAGGATATGAATTCATTTTACAAACTTACTATAAGAGCTCTCAAGGATAATAGGAACCCCTCTAAACTTGAAGATTTTACAAATCCTAAATATTATCCTAAATTCATGAAATCCCTTAGAAGACAATCATATGAAAGAAAACATAGGAATATTTTTCCTAATGTTAAATGTAACAATTGTGGATTTTTGGGACATATATCTCACACCTGCACTTTAAAGATGAAACCTAATTTGGTGTGGAGAACTAAGATGCATAAACCTAGACATATCACACATGCATCTGATTATAAATTTCATAAAGGTGAACCCAAACTAGTTTGGGTTCCCAGGTCTAACATTTGAGAATTTTGCAGGTATACTCTCACACAAGACCTCGTGAGAGTATATGGTACCTGGACAGCGGATGTTCTAAGCACATGACTGGAGATACTGCTCAATTCATAACGCTGGAAGCCAGGAGTGGAGGCAAAGTTACACTTGGAGATAATACCACAAAGAAAGTGGTTGGATCAGGTATGATTGGAAATTTGAAAAACTTTTTCATAGATAACGTTTTATTAGTTGAAGGCTTAAAACATAATTTGCTTAGCATAAGTCAGCTATGTGATAAGGGCTATAATGTAAAATTTTTACCTACTAGCTGCATAATTAGCCTAAATGGGAAAATTGTTTTAAATGGAAAAAGGGTGAACAATGTCTACATGCTAGATTTAAATTGTATTCAATCTCCTACTGCTTTTTGTTTGAAAACTATTTCTGATGAATCATGGCTTTGGCATAGAAGACTTTGTCATTCTAGTATGAAAAATTGTAGAAAATTTACCCAAAAGAATCTGGTGAGAGGAATACCTAAACTAGACTTTACTAAGGACCATCTATGTGATGCATGTCAACTAGGAAAACAAGTGAAGTCCTCTTTTAAGTCCAATAAAGATCTTAGGACCAGTAAACCTTTAGAAATTCTTCACATGGATCTTTTTGGACCTGTAAGCACTGTTAGTCTAGGAGGAAAGGTATATGGATTTGTTATAGTAGATGATTTTTCAAGATTCACCTGGGTTAAATTTCTTTTTCATAAGAGTGAATCATTTGAGGAATTCAGAAATTTTTCAACTTGGATACAAAGAAAACTAGAATGTGAAATAATTTTTATACAAAGTGATCATGGAGGAGAATTTGAAAATGAAAGATTTGAAGATTTCTGTAAAGAAAAGGGGATTGATCACAATTTTTCTGCACCTAGAACTCCTCAACAAAATGGAGTAGTTGAAAGAAAGAACAGAACATTAATAGAAGCCGCCCGAGCAATGTTAGCAGAATACTCGCTTCCTAGATATTTTTGGGCTGAGGCGGTTAGCACTGCATGCTATGTTCTGAATAGGGTGAATGTGAGATCAAATTTGAATAAAACACCATATGAGTTGCTAAAAGGTAGAACACCAAATTTGTCTCATTTACATGTATTTGGTTGCAAGGTGTTCATACATAATAATGGAAAATCTGCCTTAGGAAAATTTGATCCAAAATCAGATGAAGGAATTTTTGTTGGATATTCAAGTATTGGAAAATCTTATAGAGTATTCAACAAAAGAACTTTAGTCATTGAAGAAACCACACATGTTGTTTTTGATGAAAATGGAAACATGGAAGAGCCAAAAGTTGTTGAAGAAGAAATTGAAGAAAACTCCCAAAAGATTGATAGATTAAATTTGGAAGAAAATATGGAAGAAAATTTAGAAAGAGAAGACCCTTTGCCTAGAGATTTGAGATTTTCTAAAAATCACCCAAAGGAATTAATTATAGGTGAACCAAGTGAGGGTGTTAGAACTAGGCGTGGATTAAACAAGGAAGTCAATCATTCAGCCTTTATTTCAACTATTGAACCCACTAACATTGATCAAGCACTTTCAGATGAATTTTGGATATTGGCCATGCAAGAAGAGTTAAATCAATTTGTAAGAAATAAAGTTTGGGAACTAACTACAAGGCCAAAAGATCAAAGTGTTGTTGGAACCAAGTGGGTGTTCAAAAATAAAATGAATGACTCAGGAGTAGTCATTAGAAATAAGGCTAGATTAGTAGCTAAGGGGTATAATCAAATTGAAGGAATTGATTTTGAGGAAACTTTTGCCCCTGTAGCTAGACTTGAAGCAATTAGGGTTTTACTAGCCTTTGCCTGTTTTAAAGGTTTTAAATTGTTTCAAATGGATGTTAAAAGTGCCTTTTTAAATGGAGTAATTGAATAAGATGTTTTTGTAGAACAACCTCCAGGTTTTAAAAATTCTAAATTTCCAAATCATGTTTTCAAATTAAAAAAGGCATTAGATGGATTGAAACAGGCACCTAGGGCTTGGTATGAGAGGTTAAGCACCTTCCTACTTGAAAGATCTTTTGAAAAAGGAAGTGTGGATACAACTCTTTTTTTAAGGAAAATTGGAAAGGATATACTTATTGTTCACATTTATGTGGATGACATCATCTTTGGATCTTCAAATAAACATCTTTGTGATGATTTTTCTAAAACAATGAGTAGTGAATTCAAAATGAGTCTAATGGGAGATTTAAATTACTTTCTAGGATTTAGCATTAAGCAACTTGAGGAAGGTACTTTTCTTAGTCAAACCAAATATATTAAAGACATCCTCAAAAAATATGAAATGGACTATGCTAAACCTGTTAGTACACCAATGAGTTCTTCAGTTCAGTTGGATAAGGACCTTAAGGGAAAATCTGTTGATCAAAAGAAATTTAGAGGGATAATTGGATCTTTACTTTACTTGACTGCTAGCCGACCAGATATTATGTTTAGTGTTTGCCTATGTGCTAGATTTCAATCAGATCCAAAAGAATCACATTTGACAACAGTGAAAAGGATTTTAAGATATCTACTAGAAACTCAAAACTTAGGAATTTGGTATCCTAAGTTTAGCTCTTCATTTGAAATTATTGGTTACTCAGATTCTGACTTTGCAGGCTGTAGAGTGGATAGGAAAAGCACTTCTGGAACATGTCAATTCATTGGAAATTCATTAGTTTCATGATCTAGTAGAAAACAAAATTCAGTGGCACTATCTACTGCAGAAGCAGAATACATTGCATTAGGAAGTTGTGTGGCACAAGTACTTTGGTTAAAACAACAGTTGATTGACTTAGGATTAACTATAGGCACTATTCCAATTTATTGTGACAATACTAGTGCTATTTGCATTTCAAAAAATCCTATTCAACATTCTAGAATCAAACACATCGATATAAGGCATCATTTCATAAGGGATCATGTATCCAAAGGAGAAATTGAACTCATACATGTTTCAACTGAAAATCAACTTGCAGACATTTTTACAAAACCTTTAGCCTTTGATACCTTCAGTACTTTAAGAACAAGGCTTGGTGTTATTGATTTGAATGCTTAACTAAAATGTCTTTGCAACATTGATACTTGTTGTGTTTTGTTTTTGTAATTTTGTGAATTTTGTGTGTTTTTAATGAATTGTTTTTGGATTTATGATTTTGGTTTTATGTTTTCTGTGTTTTTGATTGTTTTTGTTGATTTTGTTAATTTAAAAATTTCAAAATTAAAATTTTTTTTGGAGGAAATCGTCTAGGACGAAATGTTTTCGTACGGGACGATGTGTAAAGGAATAGTTTGCGCGAATTTAATCCGTTTTGAGAGCAGTTTTTTATTGGATCGTCTGTACGATCTGTGATCGTCCAGGATGAATTTTTCTCTCAAACGTCTGGACGATTGAATGCAGCGGTTGAGTGGATAAGACAGTTTTTAATACGAACTTCGTCTGTACGAAATTTTTGTTCGTCCAGACGAACATGTGTCGGTTCATTGTAGGGGATGGTTTTCAAGAGTCATTAAAACGAAACACTTTTCGATCGTCTGTACGAAATTTTTTTGTCTGTACGATCGGTCAAGTCAAAAAGCCTGTACGAAGGGACGCATCGTAAGTTGTGTTGAATACGAAAAGCCGTTACATTTTGGATGAATTGGATCGTCTGTACGAAATGACTTCGTCCAGACGAACTATAATTTTTCGTCCAGGACGAATATTTTCGTCCAGGACGAACGTATCATTTTTCTTTAAATATGAAGGCTTTCAAACTTGACAATCACACTTTCAAACTTCTTTTTCAATCCCTTTCAACATCAAATCAACAATGGCCTCCTCTAGCAAAAGAAAAAAGGTTTTGGTGAGAAAACCTAATAGGAATGCCCCAGACAACTTTCTTTCCAAGGCAAATGAGGAATCTTTTCCTCGTTTTGCATCCGCAAAAATCACTCCGTCTCGCATTCTTATCCAAACAGAGTTGAAATTTTGGGTATTGCACCTCTTCGCCTCAACCCAATTTCAGTTCATTCTTTCTCTCGCCCACTTCTACAATAAGCAAACCTACCATTACTTTCTAGCCAACATGAGTTTCAATTCTGACCACTCTATCATTAGTTCTTTTGTTTTTAAGAAAAAAGTTGAGATCACCAAGCACGACCTTGGTGCATTTTTAAACTTAAGAACTGAAGGATATAGAGCCCTCACCCTAATATCAGAAAACACCTTCAAATGGTTTGAAATCAATAGGGTGATTAGAGAGATAGGCATAACCTATCATGTTGCTAGAGTATCCGGTATGACCCAAGATGCCCGAATCATCCAGCATATCCTTAGATCCTCAATTATTCCTAAAGCTGATGATATGATTAACATTACTCCTCTCCTTTCTGTTCTAACCTTTTTAATCATGCAAAGACATCCTATTGACGAAGCCCAACTCATCATAGACCATATCTATGGGCTTTCAGAAATAGGACATGCTGATCAGAAGAGGAAGAAGAACATTTCATTAGGGCACTTAATAACTTATATTTTGGAGAAGAAGTACAATATAGTGCATCCTGATGAAGAATATGAAGAGCCAGTTTACTATAACGATTGTTCTTTAAATATTGTTCTTTAAATATTGTTCTTTAATGCCTCCTTATTTTAATGTACTCATAAATTCAGGGGGAGTTTAGGAGATAAGAGATTTGTTTTAACTTGAAACCATACTAATAATAATTGTTTTGCCATCATCAAAAAGGGGGAGATTGTTTGAATAGTTGCTATTTGAATGATTTATATTTATGCAACTTATGTAGTTTTGATGATTCCAAACATTATTGTTCAAATGTATAGTTATCTCCTAACAATTTCAGAAAATTTGCACTTGCTCTTGTGTGTACTAACATTTCAGGAAAATCAGACTCCAGACTACGAAAACTTCAAATCAAATTCAACATATGATATTTTGTTTATTTGAAGTTTGTCTTTTCTTTGAATTAATTTTGAAAGAGAGTGATTGTAATTGAGTGAATAAAATCTCACACACACAAATAAGGAGATCTTGAAATTCTATACTGATTGTACAGGATGATATTTTTCGTACTGGACGATCTGTCAGTTATCTCCTATAGAGCACTTGGAACGAATAGGAACTTGCTTGAAAAATTTTTCTAAGTCCTATTCATCCAGGACGAATTTTATTATCATCCCGAACGATGGGTTCTCTGTAAAATTTTCGTCCAGACGAATTTTACCATCGTACGAGGCGACCAGTCCTCTGGAAAATTTTCGTCCAGACGAAAATAAATATCGTACAGGACGATCAGCTCTCTGGAAAATTGTCGTCCAGACGAAAACAAATTATCGTCCGCGGTGATTGTTTCTCTGGAAAATTTTTGTCCAGACGAAATAAATAATCGTCCAAGATGATCGGCTCTCTGGAAAATTTTCGTCCAGACGAACATATTTTCGTCCAAACGATAAACTGACTTAGAACAGTTTTCAGCAGTTTCTAGAACCGACCTTGTAATAACCGTTCGTACTGGACGAACCTAGTTCGTACAGGACGATCAGCTGTACGAAGTCATTTCGTACACATATACAACTTGGGTTGTTTCAGATCGTTTAAGTAATATCGTCCAGGACAATCCAGGATCGTACAGGACGATCCACTGCGTACAGAATTGGAAATTTGCAGTTTTTGGGCGGTTTCTCTTGTCTTTTATATAAATAGTCCAAATTAGACTGCCACAGTAATCTTTTTGTCATTTGATCTTCGTGCCTCTTGAGAGAATAGCCAAGGAGAGAGTGGAAGAGAGCATTCAAAGGAGGATTCCTACCACTGGAGCGAGAAGGCTTCACTTGGATTGCTAAGGTAAGAGTCTCTACTTATGAAATTGGATTTCTTCACTCTTTTCTTTCTTCCTTCTAGATTCTTGTGAGAAGATCATTCAAGAAGGTCCGGTTCTCTGCCGACACTTGGAGAGTGTGAAAGGACGAGGGTTCTCTTCCCACACTAGGAGAGTGTAAAAGGAAGAAGGTTCTCTGCCTACACTTGGAGAGTGTGAACAGTCGTAGGGTTCTCTGCCCACACTAGGAGAGTGTGAAAGGATGACGGTTCTCTGCCAGCACTGTGGATTGTGTAAAAGGACGACGGTTCTCTGCCGCACCGGGTAGTGGTGAAAAGAGTGTTTTGTACAGGCTTCTCCGCCTTGCTGTGGGTGCAAAAGGAGAGTCACTTTGTGGTATTAGTGCAATACTCAGAGGGTGCCTCTGAGGAGTGGATGTAGTTCTGGTTATAGACCGAACCACTATAAATCTGGTGTCATTTACTTTATTGCTTTTACGTTTCCGCACTTTAAATTTCAGTTTTAACAACTCTATGGTTGAAAAACATTTTTCTACTAACTTTAAAAGAAAATTTTATTTCGGTTCAACTTTATCATTAAGAGGGTTTATAATTTTAAAAACTACCAATTCACCCCCCTCTTGGTAGCCGTGGGACATTTACTTATGCTTAACAACCTAATTACTGGACTCAACAGTCTTGAGCCTTCTTCTTATCCTGAGTAATTTGTGATCTCCGTGAAAGGTTAGTACTCATAGACAAAGATATTCAATGAATAATAATTCAATGAATAATAATTCAATCAACATTTTTTGTTATCCTCAAAATCTTAGAGTAGGGATCATGGACTGCAACAACATCTTCTTTAATCATAGACCAATAAGATTTAATAAAAGAGTAAGAAACTCCATCAATTTTTGAAGAAATATTAGCTTCCAACTAATGAACAACTTTTTCCAGATCATCTTTAGTGAAATAAAATAACCAAAACTATTTATCAACATCATCCAGCATATTAGAAGGGGATTTCCAGCCCCTTAATACATACTTCCTTTCCTTCCACTTGCCTCTAAAGAACTAATAAATAATTTCTTCCACTAGATTTTTTATTCAACTAACAATCCATTGCTATGTTTAATTTGATTAATCATGTTTCCATTAAGCCTAGTCGAAGCACACACATGGAAGAACTTTGGGTTGGTGTCTCCATCTTCTATCCACTTCACTTTTCATCTTTTCTTCCACCAAGTATTAAGTCGTCCAAGAGTAGAATTGAACTCATGCACATTTAATTTCAGCAAAAAAGTTTATCTTCAGAAGGCCACTGGAATCAACTTCCACTTGTCGTAAATCTAAAATTTCTTTTTTAGATGATTCTTCAAAACATTAAGGTTTATATGTCTAGGTTTACTGCAAAAAAATAAAGCCTTTATTGCACTTTTAAATTTTAAATTTAGAGATCGAACAACATCTCCTCAAACTTTTTTCTCCCACGACTTAGACAAAATTACTGAAGAAGCTGGATATGATGTCCAAACATCTTCAGACCTCAACTGTCTATTTTTTTGAAAACCTGAAGAGAAGATTTTAATCATGATAGGATAGTGATCTAATGCTACTCTAGCCAAATGATTAATAGTAGCCAATTGGATAGCATCTAAAGTAGCAGAATTCAAAAGGCAACAGTCAAGCCTTTCTAGAATACGAGCTCCACCTCCTTTATTATTACACCAAGTAAATTTATGACCAATCACCCCAACATCATGAAAATTATCGTTGTACATGAACATACTTATATCCTGAGCTCCTTAAGAGAAGACAAACTTTTTCCCTCCTCTTTTCCTCTTCATAAGGCAAAATACAATTAAAGTCTCCCCCCATAATATAAGGAAGCTTTCTACCCAAAAGAATTTCCAGACTACTCCACAAGATTCTCCTCTAAAAAATATCTTTACTACCATAAACCATAGAAACCAACCACACACCTTCATTACGAATACTAAGCTCTCCAACAACTACTTGAGAAGAAGCTTCTAAAAAAGAGCAAGAAGCATTATCAATCCTCCAGCAAACCATTATACCACTAGATAAACCATCTGTAGGAAAAAGGAAGGAGTCCCAACAACTATTAATGAAACTATCAATAGAGTAAATTTTAGTTTCAACAAGCTCAACAAAGAATGAATCAAAGTTTTTCACAAACTCTTTCAACTATCGAGAGGCTTCACTCTTCCAAGCTCCCCTACAACTCAAAAAAGCAATTGATGAAATTTAAGATTAGAATTGGTATTACTCCCACTCCTACCTCTATTCTCTTTTTTTTTGAAGAAATGCTAATAGCATTAAAAGAAGAAAAACCTAATACAATCTAGAAAGCAAAAGCAAACCCTTTAAAACTACCATAATGGATATGCGATTCACTATGTTCCATTTTAGATCCATTGGGGTGATGGGGATACCAAATATAAAAAAACCCTACAAGGTTGGTTAGTATCCTAGCTTTCCCAAAAGATGGAAAATAAAACCTAGTAAAATTCCCATATTTCATCATAATGGTTTTAAAAAGGTAAAATACGCCTAAAAGGAAAACAAGCAAATGATAACAAGTTTAAAGAAAAAAAAAAACAACTACTAAACCAACTATTCAAACATTAACCAAAACCCTATCAATCTTAGGGTCCAACAAGCTCCAATCATTAGTAGAATTCTCTGATGTTGCTTCAACACAACCGACAACATCCACCAAGAACGAACCAATCAACGACGACAAAGCAATAACACCAACGATGTCCGCAATAGTCCAAGACTCAGCCTCTTCATAAACAAAGTCATACAGACTAAAAACCACCACCACACCCATCATACTGGCAAGAACAACACCATTAATATTCCAATGTAAAGCCATAACACTAACAACCACCTCAAGAAGCCAATTTCCGGCCTCAACATTGACAAAGCCAGCCGAATTGATAATCATCGCCACTCTCTTCACATTACCAAGAGAAAAACCAAAAAACTTCAAATCCTTCAAATCTTTAACCAATAAGACTTGATCTTTAAAGAGCAACTGAAAAACAAGAAACCAAATAACCATCTCATCATTACAAACATCAACCAACAACCTTCTCAACATAGTCGATCCACAGGCAGACCCTTTAGACGATCCAAACAACATTGACAAAGCAAAAATAACATCAATAGGCCAATTTATGGAATCAAGAAAATCCATAACCCAAAGCAATCTCGAACTCAAGTTAACATACATAAGCAAGAAATTTGCCCCAGCATTGCCACTAGGACAATCCAAAACAACATTACAAGAGAAAGAAATCACTACCAGGATTGCCTCAAATCTTTCGCCAAAAACTTTCAAGAAATCAAGCGCAAAAATGGAGTTTAACAATATCCTCATCAAAGACCCTTCGCAACTCAAATCACTCAGGATTACCAAGATCATCTCTGCCAAGATCGACAAAAAACCAAGATTGTCTCATCTTAGGAATTATTCAGCCAAAATCGATTCCAAATCAATCACCTTCGCAAAAATAAGCTGAAGGATATCCTCAGGCCGATGGAGATCCACTGAACTCCAAAGCATCTCTAATACGCCAAGAGCATAATGATCCGACAAAATCGCCAAGAGCACCGAAATCGTTCTCCGCTCTTCTCCACTCATCATGTTCTTCTTTCCGTCAAGAATGATAGAGATGCACCAAGGACCTCCGTCAGCCAGACAAGGCCGACAGAGAACCACCGATCGCCTATGTTCCATCAAAATTTCTCTTCTCCCCTCGCTTTCTCTCCAGGAGCTCACTTAATTGGTATCGCTCTTCTCCTACCTCTATTCAACATATCACTTTTTCTATTATGCTGAAGAATATTAACTTTTCCCAATGATTTAAGTTCTTTTGGTAGTTTAAATTTATCCACTCCATAACTCACATAAACTAAACATGAACCTGATTCAATAATCTTCTTATCTTCATTAACAAATTCTCCATCTTCTACATCATACACCAAAAACTCAACTAGGTTTAAATAACCCTTAGCCTTCTCTTCATCATAATAGGATTCCAATACTTTAAACATATTATAATATGTTGGAAATTCAGAATTTAAAGTAGTAATGCTAGCTGGTGCAATATTAGAAATAGTCTTCATTGTAGGAACACTCATTCAGGAATATCCTCCATTCGCTTAGGTTCTGCATTACCAAAAAAATATTTAGAATTAACATTACCTTGATCTTCTTCAGCAATTACTAACAGGTCTAGTTTAAAATCTTCAGCAATTTTAGAATTGACTTTATTGTTACCATCCGATTCATAGGTCTGTGATAAATTATTTACTGGTTGAAAGTTTTTGACATAAATAGGTCTAGCTTTCAACTGATTTGCATTTTGAATAGAAACAAACTTCTTTGGGTTCCCTCTATTATTAATAGAATAAAACTTCCTCCTCCCATTATTAACATACACCCATGGACCATAAGAAGACCCATTACTCATAATATTTTGCACTAGATTATCAGCAACACTAACTTCTGCATCAGATCTGACAGCACCCTCATAACTTGAAACGTTTTCCTTCATATTACATTCATTCATAAGATGTCCAAATTTCCCACATTTGAAACAAAAAGTAGAAATTTTTTTGAATTTAACTTTTTGAAAAAATCATCCATTCAATCCTTCAACCAAAATAGCCATAGGGAATTGCTTATCTAGAGCCATGCGAACACAAACTCTTGCATACTCCCTTTTACACCATTGAAACATATTACCATTAATCCATAAAGAAGTTCCTATAATTGAAGCAATTCTTGCCACATTAACTTCATCCCAACAATGCAGTGCTAGATGAGGCATCCTAACCCAAATAGGAGAAGATAATTCTTTCAAAGAAGTAGGTGAAAATTGAGGAGTACACTTATGAAGGCCTACTGATCATTCACATACCTTGGACCTCCTTCTAACACACTCTCTACATCTTCCATAGAGTAAAATGAGTAAATAATGCAACCTAAATCAAGGATAGTTAGGTGAAATTTACTAAATTACAGTCATTACCGGCGTAATTCATCAACAATCATCTGGATTGGAAAATCCTTCCCAAAAACTTTAACAATTATAAAAAAAACTGAAGCTTTTTCTAATTAGCTTTAACACTTGACTCATGCAACATGAAAACAACACCGTCTTTAGAAAGAATAGATTCTTCTCTTAAAAATTGATCTTCATATTTGGACGTCTAGACCACAGAATAATAATAGCTTTAGACAGCCTGATCCACCGAAACATGTGATGACAAATTATCATCAAATTTTTTCCCTAAAGTATTTAAACAAACACCACAAGACATATCCAAAACCACATTCTTAGACGAATCTTCCTTCATAAGGGAACATGATTTGGTAAATAAACTACCAAACCTATTTACAAAGAGCTTCATATTTGATGAAGAAGATGCTTCAAAAGTATTCAACCTATTTAGGGGTCAAAATTTGTAAAAGGGCCGAGGTGTCTTAACCGCCAATCCAATAGCAATTCCTTTGCCTTTGACAATAATAAAAGAAGCCTTCTTATTTGGAACATAAAAAAGTTTCTTTAATCACCAAAGAAGCATCCTTAATGATTCTACGATGATCATCTAAAAAATCTAGTGAATGGGATAATGAGGTAGAACTCAGAGATATATTCTAGCGACCAGAGGTAGTCTCCGCCGCCTCTACCATCAAAAGCGAAAGTTCTGCCAAAAGAGCGGAACAAGTAAAGTTGAAAAATAAAATTTTTTCTCTCTAGAAAATGGGAGCTTCTCTTTCGAGAAAGTAAGAAATTACCACTAATTAGATGAAAATTTAAGCTTTATTATATATGAATTATAAAAAACTCCAACATTTAGCTATCAAAAATACCTAAATGTCTATCATTGCTTAATTATTAGGGTACCAAATTCAAATATAGAAGAATATGGTTGGCTTAATTAGTAATCATCAAATTATTATTTAATTATTTTTATATTTTATTTTCTCATAGTTAAAAATTCTTTTGTTTATTTTTTATATAAAATAATTTATGTTGGTGTTAAACCCAGATCAATTTGTACACCTACCAAAATAAAACTCTTCCATTATTATTGAGAAATGTTGGCTCCATGGCGAGCTATAATAGGACGAAATGCTATAGATTGAATTTGGAAGGCTAATAGATTTCCTAGAAAATAATGTCATGTATGATTATAGTATGTTGTTATGATTAACAATAATTGGTAAGCTTTATGTTAGATTCTTTGTATATTATCATGTCATTTTTGTGAGTAGGTCCTAATCAACATTCAGATTTACTTAGGTGTTAACTTTTTGCTATGTTATTCATCAAGATCTTATCTATTGTATCATCTTTCCTTTGTATCATCATATTGGTATATCAACTATTAATCAAATAAAAGAGTTGTTATAGTATTTAACATTTTTTAAATTTATTAGTCATATTGAAACTCAATTAACATTCCACATCAAATTATTATGATCAAACTATTAGGGTGAATGTGAAAATTAAATTTCATGGCTTTCTTTTAAATAAAAAAAATATTTTCCTATAACTATGTCTGTGTAAACCTCAACAAAATGGTATTATTGAAAAAAAAAATACTACTTCTAAAATGTTTCTCAAACCTTATTACAAGAATATTTCGTTCCACCAAAACTTTTTGTTAAAGCATTGAGTATAATAGTTTATTTAAAAAATAGATTATTCTTACTTATCTAGTAGTTTAACCACTCATCTTAATCCTAACAACCATGACTTGCATATATTTGATTATGCTTGCTTCACCCATTTACCATATTATAAACTTCATAAGCTCTCATGTTAATATATTAAATATGTATTGATCTACTTTAACACTTTTCATATTATATTTGTTATAATTTAAGGTCCATAAGATTTAAATCTCTCTTCAAGTTATATTTTTTGAATATCTATTTTTCTTCTGTACTCTTGTTAAGCCTCCGCCAAGCATTTAGATTGTAAACCTAGGTAGGTATAAGATTTACCATGAACCTTTAAGACGTTTCTTAGTAACCCTAGGTAGGCATTAGACTTACCAAATAAAATAGTATGCTAACCCTAGGTTAAAACACAAAACAATAAAAATTATAAAAATTTTCGCATGCCCTATTTTTCTCCATTGGTGAACATTGACCCTAGAGCTTATTCTAGAAACCCAAGACCTACTTCTTTGACCCATCCTGTAAGTCAAGGAGTGTTGGTTAACTCCTATGACACTTAGATAACACTGATTTCACCAAGATCAAACCTCATGATTTAAAATTAAATAAAAAACAATAGTAATCATTTGACTTAAAAATTGAGTTCAAATTATAATTTTAATCCTTAAAATTTAAAATCAAGTTTGACCTATATTAAAATCATTTTAACTAC
Organism: Dendrobium huoshanense; assembly: GCA_016618105.1. NCBI lineage: Eukaryota > Viridiplantae > Streptophyta > Magnoliopsida > Asparagales > Orchidaceae > Dendrobium > Dendrobium huoshanense. The sequence continues at coordinate 39,939,705 of CM028359.1, read as the reverse complement.
AGTCAACAAAAGTTAAACTAAAACACTAAATAAATCATAAACATAATAAACAAGCCAAAATAAATCTACTTATTTGCCCTTGGAGTTGCTTCAAAATGATTTTTAATTCATATTAGAGTCATTCAAAATCCTTTTTGACCATGAGTTTACCATTTGACCAAAAGTCGCAAAATTATCAAAATACCCCTTTAGTTACATGGGTTGCTTAGGTCAAATACCAAATAAAACATTGAGCTTGATTTAAAATAATTATAAATCCATTATAGGAATATTTCAAATCATTTCCTATCCTTGGTTAGGCCTTTTGAACAAAAATAAAAAAATTTCCAAAATGCCCATATTAGACCCTTAGTTGAACTTATAGGATCAAACCCTAAATGTTTTGTTGGAATTGGCCCAAAATTACTATAAGCACTTTTATAAAACTTGAGACCATGTTTGATCCATGGAAAACATATTTGAAGATAAAGTATAAAATTTCTTAAATAATCTTTAAGCTCTCAACGATGATTTTTTAGGTTAGGCTCATGCATTGGACATTGGAATTGAGTCAAGGTTATTTAAGATCCTTCCAAGATCATCAATACTCACCTCTAGATGATGGTCAACCCATGATATCCATGGTTAAGAAATTTTCCAAAAATGTTCTTAAGCTCCCTAACCCTATATCATTTTAGTCAATTCCACTTATTTGGCCTTAACAATATGTCCTTAAAGTCCATAAACCTTCTATAGACTTTTCCATCTCAACCACTCTGTTGGTTGGGTTCAATTTGCTATCTTCACCCAAATCCAAACCAACTAAATGAAACTGATTCCTATAATGAACCATCAAGCTTACCTTTATCCCTAAAATAATTCATGGACATACTACAACTCAATTCCCAAAAGTTCGTGTGAGTTCAACTACAAAACTCTAAAAATGGACCAACCAAGAGGAAAAAATTTGTGCATATAATCTTATCCACCAAACTCAAGCTGAGAGGGAGTTTTTAGGCATCCCTTTTCCTCCTAACCTTTTTGTGTCTAAGTTTGATCAAATTTCAATGATCCATGCATAGAAAAAACTAAGACCCTTATTAAGGAATTCTAACCCCTTGCATTTGTTTTTTTTTTATTTCACAATGATTTCATGAAGTAAAATTTGTAACTTTATGCATAAAAAATTCATTGAATCCATTATGTGTTGATCCCAAACCCATCAAAATGTTGGTTTCACAAATTCATAACAAATTTGTAATCTAATGGACCATCTAAAAGCATGTTGATATTCATTTGTCCCTGTTAGATTGCTTTGATTAGATCTATTTATAAATATACTCAGATTAAGATAAAGTAGTCATATGGTGTACACCCATGACCACTTGTATTGGTAACCTCTGATACGTATGTTGCAGGTTACATTTAACACATTAGGTGAATTTCTCTAGATAGTGCATTTGAGTGACTCACTAAGCAGCTAGGAAGGAGCTTATCACTGGAGCATGATAGACCCCATCTAGCGACTTCCTCCAAGAAGTTTCCCTCGCATAAGGGGGTGAATTTAAAAGTTCCTCTCTTAGTTAGAAAAGCTTTTGTTCAACTCAGATAAATTAAACACTTCTATGCGAGACCTATCAAAAACCAAGCTAAAGGCACACATTTAATCCACAAGAAATCCTTCTTAATTCAATTAACATCAAGCTTAGAGATTTAAGTTCAATACTTATTTGGCACCTCTAGTTCCAACGGAGTGACTTTACACCAGTATCCTACTAATCTTTGACTAAATCTCCATACTCCCTTGAGTTCGCCTTACCACATCCTCTCTTATAAGATTTCCTCATTTCTCGGCTGAATTGGTTGAGCTATATTATAAATTGATAGTATAACACCTGTACCTAATGCATGTTCTATTATAACACTCTAATTTCTATAAATATAGCGATGGTGATACAATAAAAACACATCCAAAAGTTGCAAGGAAGAAACACATAACAATAAAGAGAGATTTATAGATTGATGTTATGCTAGTTTCCCCTTTTCTAGCTTGGGCACTACAACATAGAGCACTTTGTCCTCTTATTCTTATAATTTTTTTCCATGATAAGAAAGATTATATCTAAATCTATCTTTTACTCACACGCTTTCTCAACCTCTTCCTCTCCTACTTCTTTATTATCCTTATTTATAGGTCCTCAACTCATAGGTAGACCCACAAAGTATGGTAAGGTATCATCCTTCAAACAAATATGGATTCAACATCTTATTAGGTGTAATGAGCATGAATTAATACTGAGCAGAAGAATATTACTACCCATTGAGTAACCAGAGACCTCCATGAATGTGATGAATCTAGATTACACCACATATCATAAATTACAAAAAATGTAAGAGTAAGTTCTAAATGTCAGCAGAGGTGTTCTCAGATTTAGTAGTAAGAAAGCAGAAAATCTCAATATGCTCAAAGGACCATATGACACTAACACGCGCCTATGAGCTATTAGAAGAAGCACATGCCTCTAATCCAATTGTAAACCAAGCCCTCCGCAAGATGAGATGAAAATTTCAGCCCATCTTCCAAGTGAGTCAAAGAAAGTGAACCGAGTTTAAGGTACCTCAACTGGAGGCTTATAAAGATAAAAATAATCCCTTGGACCATATGGAGATATGGAAGTCCATGATCTCCCTTCCCTACATTACAAGTACCCTCCAATGTTATCTCTTCTTCACCGCATTCAAAGACTCGACACTATGGTTACCACTTGCTTAACCAAGGTGTAATCACCTCATCACATAATTTGCTAGTACCTAGAGACCCCCAAAGAGCTCAAAAGCTTTGTTAAAGATAAGAAAGTAGCATAGAGAGTCATTGATGAACTTTAAATTAATTTTTTAGAAATAAATACTTGATGTAAAAGACCTAGAGAAAACATTCATCCAAACAACTCTGACCCAAGGGTCTAAAGAAGTTCTTTTAGATATGCACTCAACCTTTAGTGGCCAAATACACTATAAGAGCTATTGGAACTTAATAGAAGTCATGTTAATGGTAAATAATACAAATGAGTTACTAAATCTATTATAATTTCTTGATATCTTGAGACCTCCACAACATAAAAATTTAATCTAGAAAGACATAAAGAAAGAAATTATCCTAGGAAAGAAGAAACTAAAGATCAAATTTTTTTTGAAATATTTAGCGCCCTGGTCCATATTGGATGCCTATTCAAGTAACACCTACAAGGATTGAATCTCAACCAGTTCTAAGGATCGAGGAGGCACACAAAAAGGTTGCTCATTGACTCTAAACATATCTAACATAGACTCTATAGAGAGTATTCATAGTTGAGCTTATAGAGGTCCTATAAATAAAGAATTCTTTAGTATCCTAAAACCTATAAAGATTGGTAGTATTTACAAAATTACATAATATTGTATATTCAAAAAATGTCATGAACATTGAATCAAAAGGTGCTACCACTTGAAGAAACTAGTCAAAGATCTAATAAAAGCCATAAAAATCAAGGAGATTTTTATTGTCAATCCAGAGAGATGATAAGGAAAATTCCTAATAGAAGAAAGCACCAATGAGCCAAGGCGAGCTTGAACAGAGTTTATAATTGGAGTAATGTTTATTACTATATGCAATGAATAGGGGGACAACCCCACACAAACATAAAATAAGTGAACTGAAGAAGCTAATGCAAGTCATCCTTATAATCCATCAATGACAAACCCATCACCTTTAGTGACAAAGATCAACTAACCAAGGACCTATATAATGTAGTAATAGTTATCACAACCCTAATTGCTAATAATTAGATTAATATTATTTTGATTGATATAAGGAGCTTGTTGTAACACAGGAATCAAGATTGAGACTGTATTTTTTTATAATAGCAAAATATTATTATTATGATAATTTTATTATTTCTCCTAGTATATATTAAATTTTTATATTTTTCTTTATGTGTACTAATATTTTAAGGAAATTATATACTACTCCAGATTACTAAAGACTTCAAGATAGGGTAGAATACAATTTCATGTAATAGAGTCTTTATATCTTTATTTTAATTTCTTGAGTATGAGAAAGTGAGATTGTAATTAGGTAATTATGCACACACATAGAGGGAGAATGATAATTTCTTTTTAACTAATCATATTGTATGATATCTAATCATATTATATGATTTTATATAGCACCTTCAAAAATGCAGTTAATCAAATCATGGCTTAAATTTTTAATTATTTGTACTATATGATGTCATGTCTAATAGATGATTCATAAACAATGAAATTCATTTCATACCAGATCATACCAAACAAACTCATATCTTTTTAACATTTTGTATAGTATGATGTCAGGTCATATAGAAAACTAACATAGTTTGAAATTCATTTCATACCAAATTGTACCAAATGAACTCATATCTTTTTTTATCTATTCATAGAATATGATGTCTAATAGAGTATGAATTTATGTTTGTACATGAGAGAACCAAACAAACACATTTTTTTTGAACTTCTCATACAATATGATCTTAATTTGTATAGAAGACAGATAGTGTATGAAATTTTATTCGTCCAAGTTTATACCAAATGAAGTAGTGATTTTTTTCAACTATTCATACCATATATTTTACAATCATATAGTACAATAATAAGTACAAGTTGATCGTAAATCCATTCGCTTGAATCTTTCAGTTTTTTTATGGTCTTTTTTATGTTTTCTATATAAAGAGTCCTAAAAATTATCACACTATCCTTTTGGGTGTTAAATTCTTTTGAGAGGGACCATAAAGATTGTGTTTGGGAGAGATTTTTTAGGGTAAGAGATCTAATGAAGAGGAGTTATTAGGAATTCATAATATTGCCCAAAGTGAGGATCTCTTTATCTTCTTTAAGTTTCTGTCCATCATCTTTATGGAGGCTCTCAAGTGAAGATTTTCATCCTTGGACCAAGGTGCTCTGCCTTCACCAGGAGGGTGAAAAAGGATGTGACAATAATTTACCTTCACTAGGAGGGTGAAAAAGGATGTGACAATACTCCACCTTCACCAGGAGGGTGAAAAAGGCTGATGGTACTCTGCCTTCACCTGGAGGGTAAAAAAGGATGTGGCAGTACTCTACCATCATTCTGAGATCGTCTAGGATGATGTGATCGTATCAATCATCCTTAATTACTTCCTTGATTTGTCTGATTAATTAAGGCATAATTATGAATATCGTCCAGGCCGATCCAAGATCGTCCTGATCGATTTCTAAAAATACAGAATACCTTAATTGTTTATGGTAGAAATTTCTTTCTAGTTTGATCATATCATCTTGGCCGATACATGTATCATCCAGGCCGATTTGCTAATGACGGTTGCCTTAATTAAGAACCCCTGATTAGGTTTTCTGTTTTAAGCCCGATCGTCTAAGATCATGTAAATATCATCCTGGCCGATTTGAGTAAAAAATAGAAATTCTAAGTCTCTCAAGTGTGTGTGTGTAGGGTTACTTTGCATTAGTCACACCAAAGATTACAATTGACTCAAGAAGGAAAAAATTAAAATTACAGACTAACTCAACCCCAATCTACCCCATCTTAAGCTGGCTCCATTTTTCCGTTCGATCTTTGATTCCTGAAAAGTCAGTAGTAAAAGATAGTCCTAGACAAGTAAGAGTGTTTGTCAATCATGAAAACATAGTTCATAGACTGAACTTGCAACACTATGTTTAAAAAAATAACTTATGGATTTTAGTTTTTCAATTAGTACTATTCAATTTTTTTGTGGTGATATAAGTTCCATTTGTATTTCAAAGAATCCAATCCAACACTCCAAGACTAAGTATATAGACATAAGACATCACTTTATTAAGGATCAGGTTAGTAAGGGAGAAATTGAGCTACATCATATAACTACTGTAAATTAACTTGCTTAAATTTACATAAAACCACTAATTTTTAAAACTTTCAGTAATTTAAAAACCAGATTTGATGTTATTGATAATCATGCCTGAAAATTATAATTTTTTAAATTGCATTTGTGTTGTATTTCTTCTGTGTTTATGATTGTGTTTTGTTCTTTGTTTGTGGTTTATTTTATTTGATTTTTCTCTATTTTTGGTTGATTTGTTTTTAATTAATTTTTGTATGTGTTTTATTGGTTTTGTTTGATTTTTTTTATTGAAAATAATTTTTATCATCATGTGAAAATCTAAAATTTCTTTTCAATTTGTATTGTATGAACCACTTTTGTACTATATGAATTCTTTAGATTTTACATTATTTCTTTTAAGATTTGGCTAGACAAAAAATTTGATTTTTATGGTAATCATATAGTACGAACACCACATCATCATCTATGCAAACCTTCAATTATTCATCTGTATGAACATAGCTGGCATTCCAAGAATAGTTACTTTTCAAACATCATCTATACGAACACTTGTTCGTCTGTATGATCTAGTTGTCAATTTGCCTGCAGACAAATTCAATTGGCATGTACGAGCATTATTAAATGATCATACATGATAGACACCTATTTGTCTGTAAGATCATGTTTGGTTAAAGGTCATAAAAATGACTTGTCGAAAAGGCAAAAGGAAACTTTACAAAAGTTACTTCATTGCAATAATTGTTCTTGATAGTTTATGTTCGTCTATATAAACCCAATTTCTTACTGTATGCTAGATTCATATGTATGAACTCAATTTCATACTATATAAAATTGTCTAATTTTTTGTAAATTGGAAGCCTTCCTTAGAATTTTTTCACAATCTATTCCACATTTGATCCTTGTCAATCCTTGTGTTCAATCCTACTCAAATGAAAAGAGGAAGCAAGCAAATTAAACAAACTAAGGGGACTTCATTTTATACTAAATGAGATGATAATTTTGTTTTGAGAGAAAATGAACAAGCCTATTATAGGTTTGTTGAAGCAAAGATTTATCCTTCCCATCTTCTTATTCAATAAGACATAAATTTTTTAATCATGCCCCTATTTGACTACATACAATTTTCATTCATTCTCACTTAAATTTATGTGTTTAGCTCTGACACCTTTTACTATTTTCTTACAAATTTGAAAATAATAAAAAATCAAACTATAATATTCTCTTATATCTTCAATCAAAGAGTTGAAATCACTAAGTAGAATTTGGATAAATTTTTGCATCATATAACGAAAAGAGTTGGAGAACATTTGATGATTTCTAGAAGTGATTTTGGTTGGTCTGAAGTAAATCAAACTCTTAAGGGTATACCTTCAATTCAACAAATACACCTTGTTCATACTCTGAATCAAAATTCTAGAATCATCCAACATGTCTAAAGAACCTCTATTATTCTTAAAGTTGATTATCATATCCGTATCACTCCTTTACTTTCTATTATAACATATTTTATAATGTCAAATTCTCTAATTATTGAAGCCTAGGTTATTCTAGACTATATCAATAGTCTTACAGATATTAGACTCCCTTCCACTAGAAGGAAGAAGAATGTGGCTTTAGAAAACCTAATTGCATACATTCCTGACAAGAAATACAATTTTATTCATCTTGATCCCCCAAATAATCTACCAATATATTTTACTGATGCTTCATTTTACATTCTTTTCCACCAGAATCAAGGTGATGTGGGTGAAAAAATTGGTGAAGAAGAGACACCTGCTCCAACACCAGCACTTGCATGTGCTCCTGGACCTGAGCATCATTTCTATTAAGAAAGGATCCACATATTCGATCATCCTTGAGTCTCATTTTGATCAATGATTTAAACATATCATGACACACTTGAAACAATATGATTTTAGATACAATGAAGATATGGTTTAGGTGAGAGGATAAGTTGATTCAATTAATACTAAAGTAGCTAGCATCAACAGCTAATTTACCCAGTTTAGTCCTCCACAGCCTCCTCCTGATCAAGATCTCCTAGGATATTAGTTTGGTCATTGTATTTCTTTTTTAGATATTTTCATTTTGAATATAGTTTTTATGATGTTCAACTTAGATGTTTTATTTTGAATTTGTTATTTTTTTTTTTTTGAATTTGAGTATATTTTACTTTATTTTAAAAAAAAAGGGAGGTTTGTTTTTGTTGATCTTTTTGTTTCGAATCAAATTATCTTTGTTATTATTGACTAATAAAAAATATTTATTTAAAAGATAGAATTTTTTAATTATTTACATTATAATTTATTTCCTTATTTCTTTTACTCAAATTTTAAATAAAATTATAATTAGATTTAGATGATTAGGTCATCTTCATGTTCAAATAAACATTTATTATATATTTATAATTGTTACAAAAATTGTGACATATTTTTTCTTCTATTTTGTTGTTCAATGTGTTGATTTTATTGTTATCTTTTTTATTTTATTTTGTGGTTTAGTATTCCTTATACGAGATAGATTTTTTTCTTTTATTTGGAAGGTAATCACACAAGCTAAGACTTATTGATATAGGTTATGTAAAGAACAAAATGATAAAAGAAGCACAAATTATGCCAAATTTGGAAAGAGACACAAAATGAGCCCAACCAAAAAAGATGCACAAATATTGCCAAATTTGAAAAGAGGCACAAAATGAGCGTAATAAAAAAAAATGCACAATATTTGTAATTCTAGTTGATAAGGAGGAATAAAATGAGTCCACACTACATTTAGTTCTTTCTTCTATATTTATAATTCATAGAAAAATTTATTCACTAAATAATAACTTCAACTATTGAATTTAAAACTATTTGATTTTTGTGTAATTATTTGCCCAATAATTATTCTATTTAATATTTCTACTTTCTAAATGAACATTGAACCTAATCTATTATTCTTATCTTATTTATTCTTTGATTTAAATATGCATTTTTATATGTTTAATGTTGTTCTTGCAAATTTTAAAATTCTTATCCTTACCAACTTCTAGATTTGTCCATATTTAGGTATATTTTCTTTATTTTTCTCCTTTTTTGTGGATGTCAAATGGGGGAGGTAGTTTATGGTAGTTTAAAGTCTTCTTTGTTCTTATGTTTATGTTTTGGTGTCCTGTGTTTGAGTTTAAGTGTCTCAAGTTTGATTTCTCATATTGATGTTTGTGTTTTTGGTATTTGTTTTAGTTTGTGTATTTATTTTAGTCTTGTGTATTTGTTGCATTTTATAAAAATCAAATATAAAAAAATGAGGGAAAATTTTCTTTTTCGCCTAATGTTTATTTTTTAATCATTGAGATGAAGGTTCAGAGGGAAAAACTTTTATTTATAATTCAAATAATAATTATTTTTGTCATCATAAAAAGGGGGAGATATTTGTAACTTAGGAATTAAGATTGAGACTGTGACTTTTAATGATAGCAAAATCTTATTATTCAGATAGTTTTATTGTTTCTCCTAGCATATATTAGTTATTTATATTAATTTTTTTGTGTACTAACATTTTAGGAAAATCATACACTACTCCAGATTATTGAAGACTTCAACATAGGGTAGAATAAGATTTCATGTAAGTTGGTATATCTTTATTTTTATTTCTTGAGTATGAGCAACTGCGGTTATAATTGGGTAACTGTTCACACACACATAAGGGGAGAGATAAATTTTTTAAACTAATTGTATTGTACGATTTGAATATGTCCTTCTAGAATGTAGTTAATCAAATCATGTCTTTAATTTTTTAACTATTCATATTGTATGATGTCATGTCGTACAGATGACTAATATAGTACAAAACTTATTTCATACCAGATCATACCAAATGAACTCATATCTTTTTGAATATTTTATAAAGTATGACGTTAGGCCATACAGATAATTGACAAAGTATGAAATTCATTTCATACATATCATACCAAACAAACTCATATCTTTTTTATCTATTCATACAGTACGATGTCAATTCATACAGATGACTAACATAGTATGAAATTAGGTTTCTATACGAGCTTACCAAACAAACATATTTTTTTTTTTGAACTGTTCATTTAGTACAATCTTAATTTTTACAATCGATTAATAGTGTACAAAATTTGGTTCATCCCAGTTAGTACTAAATGAAGCCATAATTTTTTGAACTATTTGTTGACCTCATTTTTGTATGAGCTCACTAAGACACATTTCGGTTTCTTTCTGGTAACCCAGTGATTGGTAAGTCCCTACTCTCTAATTATAAAGGTCCTAGATAAGGCCCAATTCAACCTCAATCAAACTCAACTCCACCATCCAATTAAATCCTAGTTCAACCACCAATCAACATTCAATCAATTCTAAATCAACATTCAATCAACTTCCAAATCCCATCCAATTAGCAACAATCATCTCCTTCATTATTAGTGAAATAGATAAGCCTCCCCTAATAATCTATATCCAAAATCCAATCCATTTCAAAAGTTTCAAACGAATTCCAAGGGTTAAAAACTAAGGTCTTAAAACCCTTTCCAACGGAATTTCCAAACCCCATGAAACATAGCCTGGTGACCTTTGACATAGGTTATATCAATTGCATATTATTTAGGCATGTCTCCAAGGTCAACCATCCAAATTTGAGCTCAATCAAATATTCCTGGCCCTTGAAACTAAATCTTTTCCCAAAGGCTACAAAACTTTTAGTTATTTTCAACTTATGCCACTAGACTTTCCATCCAATGGATCTTGGCCCTAGGACCCTTTAAAACCTTCCAATCAACTCCATGACCTCCATTAGGATCTACCGACCAATATTCTACACTTTTTCCAATTTAATTTGAACCAAAATTTACCATGGGTCAAAATGAGCAAAATGTCCTTTAAAGGGGTTTTGGTCTTTTCCCCTAAGTTCAATTGAACCTTCCCACCTCAATCCTCAAAACCCATCCTAAAGGATCCTAAGCACCATTAAAAAAAAAATTAGATCCAAACCCATATTTAGGTTTAACCTGGTTGACAAATTCAACCATGGTTGACCAAGGTGACTCTAAAAGGATTTAAATACATATTTACAATCAAATGACCTCCTCTTATTGTGGGACCACTCCCATTAAGTTCACATGATCAATTTGAACCCAATTGACCCAACCATTAACCCTATGTCAACTTGGTTGACCAAACCACCTAAGTTTGACCAAACCTCCCATACGCCCCAACCCTTCCAAGCCCTCTGACAAAGACTTTCTCAATCTCATTTAGACCCATGGGGTGACCCATTAGATCCTCAAGAGCCCCCCTTTAAGGTTTCAATCTTTAAGCCCACTTGGGTTAGCCATTTGGCTTGACCAAAGTACCCAAAGAGAGGTCTCACTTGATCCATTCCTAGTCCAATACAAATTGGATCAAACACATGGTTGCATTGGGTCTCCCTTTTTTAAATACACCTTCCCTACACATCCCAGCCATTACGTCAACTTGGGATATGCGTTAGGCTAACCCAAAGTGGCTAAAATTGCTTGGGATTGAGCTAAATATTATCTTAAGCCCAATTAAACCAAGCCAACACCTCCACTTGGTGGCCCTAGGTCCAACACACCTACCCTAGCCAGCCCAAACTTTCGGCTAACGGGTCTACCTCTAGGATAACCCAAAGTGGTCAAAACTATTTTGACCCAAACCATCTCCCATCTCAAGGCAATTCACACCCAATTTCCACTTAATTTTGGTGCACCAGAGCCTGACCTACCTCCCATATTTTACCCATGGCCTGACTTGACCAAGGATAAGCCCAAACTAACCCAAATGGTGTTACGGATATGATTTCATGGATTATGATATTGATGATAGCAAACACTCTTATTTCTCTATGATTGCCTTATATACTAACATTTTAGGTCCAGAAGATCAGACTGTAATTTGGAACTAGCTTAAGATTGGGTAGACAAGGTCTGAGTTAGCTTGTTCCTTTTTCCTTTCTTGAAACCATTATAATTGGTGTGGCTCCTGATGCTATGTAACTTTGCACACACACACATTGGAATATTTTCTGTCTGTTTCTTAGAGTTTATTATTTTTGGTAACATCGTTCGAAGCGATATGAAGATCAGACTTCAATTTGGAACCAGCTTAAGATTGGGTGGACTAGGTCTGAGTCATCTTGTACCTTTTTCCTTTCTTGAGTCTATTATAATTGGTGTGGCTCCTGACGGTATGTAACTTTATACACACACACACACACACCATGGAATACTTTTTTTCTGTTCCTTAGAGTTCACTATTTTTGGTAACATCATCCGGAGCGATATTTATATCAGCCTGGACGATCAGTTCAAAAATAGAAACCTTAATTAGGGCATCATCCTCATTAAGGTAGCCGTTATTAAGCCAATCGGCCTAAACAATACTTATATTAACCAGGATGATAGGCTCAAATCAGAAAGAATCAGCTGTTATGATCAATTTAGGTATTCTTTATTTTAGGATATCAGCCAAGACGATATAAACATCAGCCTGGATGGTGCAGCACAATTATGCCTAAATAAAAGTTGAAATTATAGAAAGGAATTAAGGCTGATTTATATAATCACATCGGCCGGACCGATTGCAGGATCAGCCAGGATGATGTCTTGGATGATTGACATCGGCCAGACTCTATTCTGGGTGATGTTAAGAATGATTATACTCGACTTTGAACTAATCAGCCATGACAATAAAGTATCGGCCTTGATGATGTAACCATTTTTTGTTCTGATCATCTCAAATCATCCTGGCTGATTGAGCTTATTTTGTATTGATCAGCAAGGACGATATTATGATATTCATATCGGCTTGGACGATAAAGTCAGAAAGTTGTATTAATGAGCTCGTTCTGAGATCTTCTATTTAAGCTTTTAATATAGCACTTTTGTAATTGTCTTTGGAAGCCATTATAGCTTCGTTCTTTTGGGGGAAACTTCAAGAAACAGCTTGAAAGGGAGTGAGGAAAGGGTAATATTTTAGAGAGGGAGAGGATCTGTGAGGGGGGACTCAAGGGAGTGTGGAGGGGGATTCCATATGGTTGCTCCGGCAAGATTGCACTTTAGTACCGTCCAATTCAAGGCTTGTCTTGAGGGAAGTTCACAAGAAGAAGAAGAAGATCTCTTTGGTGTCAAAGGACCCGGCGACTCTGCCGCACTGGGGAAAGTGGAAGTGAGTTTATAAGGGCTTCTCCGCCTAGTTGTGGGGGCTAGAGGAGAGACACTTAGTTTAGTGCAATACTCGAAGGGTGCCTCTGAGGAGTGGACGTAATTCAAGGATTGACCGAAACACTATAAATCTGGTGAGTTCTTTCCTTTATTATTTCTGCATTTAATTTCCGTATTATATTTTCTTTGTGGTGAATTTGGTTTAGTTTGAGTTTTGTTTTAAAGATATTGAAAATACCAGTTCACCTCTCTCTTAATCAGCCTTGGGCCAGTTCATAAGGGTCCTAACATCCCTAACAAACTTTCAAATGGTATTAATTTGGGTCAACCCCAGCCATCCAATTGAATTGAACTCCCCCATGTCCAATTGAGCTCATATTTGATCTCACCACATCCCCATCACCCTTTCTAGATCACCCTAACCTAGACCCTTGTCGATGATCACTATAACTAATGGAGAATGAGCTATAGTGGTCTGCCCACTTTGGGCCAAATCCAAAGGCTTCTAAAGCCTTATTTCACCAGCTTCATGTTGACAGACCTCTGGGGGATGTCCCCTTCCCCACCTGGAGGCATCCAACATCTTGCCCAGTCAATCCAAGTTGTTCATGGCCATGGGAATGACTTGAACAGGGGGCAATCCACTAGACGCCCCCATTCAAATTCCATTTCCCAAAATGATCCCCTAGAGCTCTATGAGTTATCTAGTAGATACTTCCAGCTCTCCAGCCGCTTCAATCCTTCATCCTAAGCAAGTTCCAGTGAAAGGACTTTGGACTCCATTCAAACTCCTACCTCTGGGCATCCTCTGATCTTGGCGTTTGAAGGAAAACTATTTATCATCACCTTTAGAAGCTTCTTGATAGAAAAAACCATTCGTTGGCATTTTCTACATATTTAGAACTTGGCCCCAAGCTCCTAAATAGGTAGTCTAGTTAAGTGCGAATGAAACCTTTACTCTAATGGATTTCCACCATTAGATTAAAGTTTTCCCTTGTCCTGATGCTTCCCATGAATTTTTGTGTGAATCTGCCAGTGAGATCACTTGGATCATGCTGGAATAGCTTAACAGCTTTTGGAGATAGCAGGAGGCTGAAAACGCAATCATGATCATTGATCTAAATCAATGGTCTATACTCGATCCCACAATTTTAAAACCATTTAATTTATTTGATTGATCATTAATCTAAGGGCTTAGATTAACTCTATAGTTATATAGTTAGTGCCAATGATTGGCTTCCCAATAAGAGCGCGCTACGCGTAAAGTGCTGGCTAACTATGTAATTCTTGGTTAATTAAATGCAAAAATCATGGAAAACTTTAAAACTTATATCTCTTAATCCACTTGGTCAAATTAGGTGTTCTTAGGCTTGTTGGAAAGATCATAGTGAGATATTCAAAAGCCAGATAATTATATATCCTAATTACATTTGTATTAACCTTAATTTTAGTTTGAATGTTTTACTTATTATTGAATGTATGTGTTTAACTAAATTTTCCATGTCTTGGGACCTTTGGAGACTTAATTTAGATTTCTCCTTGACATGTCCAAATTTTCTCTCCCCTGTTTGAAGTGTTTAAGGACAATATCATGCCAATTTGGGTTCAAGGTTCATGGTTTGACCCATAAATTCAAATTTAAGTCATGATCTCTCCAACGAGAATTAGGATATGTGTTTTGGTGTGATGATAGTGCTTAACATAGGGAGTGTAGAACCACTGATTTTTTCCCCAATAAGAGCTTAGGATAGATCCCTAGCTTTTTTCCAAGGTGGCTTAGAGGTCACCTTAGGTGGCTTAGTTAACAACTTTAGAGAGTTCCATTTGGTCTAAAATTTAGTGTGTTTAGACCTTGAGGTTAGGTTATCTCATGGTCTACATTTCATTGAGTTTGGTATTTAGTCCACCAATTAGGAGCCTTAAAATCCTTCCCTTGAATTGACCTAGAGCCCTAAATAATTCAATAAAAATTCATATTAAAACCAAAAAATTCATATATGGACTCTAACTGACCCTAATTGAACTATTAACTAATGAAAAATAAGAACTTATCAAGTAACCCTCAATTATTTCAATTTAATTTTAAAAAAATCTTAATAATTAAATCTAATAATTAATTTAAAATTATTAAAAATTAAAAAAAAAAAACTAAACACTTGGAAATACGCCATTGGGTCATTCCTAACCTTTGGGAGTGATTCCATACTTTTCAAAGTCGATTTGGATCAAAAATACCAAAACTCTCCTAATTAAGTAATTTAAAAATTTAATTAATTGTGGAAAGTTTTAGAAATTTTAATTAATTCTAGAAAAATCCAATTTAATCAAACTCAAGAAGTCCAATACAAATTAAATGTAAAATTTTAAAAAAATGACAAACCTTGAAAATTCAATCAAAGTCAAAATGTCAACAATTTAGTCAAACATAAGTAAAAATCTAGGCTCAAACTTTAAAAAAACCATAACTCATTGTAGAAAACTCCAAATTGAGCATGCTACTTGCCTAAATACTCATTATAAGCTCTAATATATATTAAAATTTGAAACTTTCAAAGTTATCTTTAATTTAAGAAATCAACTTTTAACTCCTTAATTAACACTTTAAAATAGTGCAAAAAATTTATTAAAATTCCAAAAATTTCTAATTTAACTAATAAAATCATTCCAAAAACATTTTAATATGTAACAACCACTTCAAAGATGTGAAAGTCTATATAGATTATTAGACCAATTATAATTGTCCTAATGCTAACTAAGAGGGGGTAAATTGGTAATTAAAAAAAACTCTTGATAAATTATAAAAAACCTTCTTATGATTTTAACATGATGAAATTTTTTCAAAATAAACTTTTCAACCACAAAAATAAAAGTGTAGAAAATAAAAAATGTTGTAAAAAAATTATTGTGGTTCGGTCCAACTAATCCTACGTTCACTCCCTAAAGACTCCCTCTTCATGTATTGCACTATATCAATGTGACTCTCCTTTTTCTCCACAGCAAGGCGGAGAAGCCATTATAATTAACCTCTTTTCCACCAATTCTCATTGTGGCCGAGTATCATTGTTCTTTCACAGCTTTCAAGTGTTAGCGGAGAATAATCATCCTTTCACACCTTCCTGTTGTCAGTAGAGAACTATTTTTCTTTCACACCCTCCTAGTGTTGGTAGAGAATAGTCATCTTTTCACACCCTCCTGGTGTCAGTAGAGAATCAGATCTTCTCCAAAGATCTTTTTTTGAGCATCTTCAAAGAAATAGGGAAGAGTTTTGACAAACTTAAAAAGAGATCCTCACCTTTGGGAAACCTTGTGAACCCTTCACAACTTCCACTTGCAATATCTCTCTATCCACGCTCTCAAATACTCTTCCAAAGCACTCTCACTCTTGCTCTCAAAGAAAATATGAAGAAGCAATCCTTAACAGTTAGTTTTTAGGACCTTATTTATGAAAGATACGAAAAAAAAAAAAATTCAATTTGATCTTCCATGATCGAATAATACGAGCGCACATCATATGTACGATCAGTTCAAAAATTGCTCGTAAGATCTTGTATGAACTAGTTTCATACTCTAGTAGTTGTATGTATGAACTATCATCATACTATACGACCAGTTCAAAATTGAACTAGATCGTCCATAATGATTTTGTACAAACTGGTTTTATACTATGGATAACATAATGTATGAACCCCATATCATACAATATGAACAACTTTAAACAAATCATGATTTCTTCCGTATAAAAATGGATGAGTCAATTTTGTACTCTGGAAGACATCTGTATATACCTAAGTTCGTACAGTATAAATAGTTCAAAAAATTTACCTATTCATATGGACAAAATTATACACACCACTTTGTACTCTAGATGTCGTCTATACGAATCTATGATCATACAATATGATCAGTTTAAAAAAAATTGTTGTTTATATGTATTAAATAATACACACCCATTTCATACTTTAGACGTCATTTGTACGAAGCTAACTTAATATAATACAAATAGTACTTAAAAAATTTTCTAAAGCATGATTTAATTAACTTCTTATTAGAGGAACGCTCTGGTCAAATCATCCCGTTTGTTCCAAAATCCTATAATATAATTTGTTTTAAGAGATATAAATTTTTACACTCCCCTAATGTGCGTGTGCACTATTATCCAATTATAATCACATTCTCTTATACTCAAGAAAAATATAAAAAGCATATACTTTAAATATAATAAATTGTAATCTAATCTGTCTTGAAGTCTTCAATAGTTTGGAGTATGATTTCCCTAAAATTTTAGTACACATTAATAATAAAAATAATATTTTTAATATATGTTAGGAGAAATAGTAATCAATATAATAAGATTTTGGAATCATCAAAAACATACATGATATAAAAACATAGTCTTGAAAACTAAGTTATAATAAAATGAAGTTTATTGGATGGACTATTCTATTCTGCAGGGCTACATGTCCAAAGGAGGACGGGTTCCTTAAGTCTTGCGGCATAACACCACGAATGAATTTAATGGTGTGTAAAACATAAAAATTAGCTTACTTTTAATTATTTAACTAAACTAAAATCCTTAATTCAACTACATCAACAAGGTTTTTAGTATGGACTACTCTTAGTTGTGAGGCTACATTTCCTAAGGAGGCCTGATTCCTCAAGCCTAGAGGCACAAAATCACGAACTTGTTGATGGATAAAATAAAATAATCCTACTTGTAAAATATATAATTAATTTAATTAATTAATATTAATTAACTATTAACTAACTATTAATTTTTAATCAACTAAATTAACTTAATCAACCCTGATTACTACTAGGTAACCCAGGCCTACAAGGCTATTAACTTAGCCCCAAAGAAGGTAAAAAAAACCTCACGGCCTCGATGAGCAACAAAGTTAGTAATTTCTTAATAATTAAAATACATCCAAATAAAGCTTTAACACATTAATATTTAAGTTCAAATATATAGTTTTCCTTTAACCTTTAACAAACTCAAACATTAGTTAATCTTAACAAATAAAAGTTTAGGATTTACCCTAACCACATGACCTTTTATACATACTTTAGATGGTTTTCTCGGACAACTGACTATAGATCTAGGCCAGACTAATGTTTACTTTTCTGTTGTATGTCATGTTTTCAAGATTTCATTGCAAGATATGATTGAAATTGCCTGATGTGTTTATTTTCCTTCATTCTACTATGTGGATTGATGATGTGTTTGGCTATTATGTTACCTTTATGTTAGAAATGATTTGGATGTTCATTGAGTTTTCTATAGAAGTTCATGCTCATGCAAGGAATTAAAGGGGGCTAAAATAAATAATAAATATAATTACTACAAGTAGTTTAGCTTCTTAGCCCCTAAATAAAAAAGAGCATTGCCATGTGTGTTTACTTTCTATGTACATATATAAAACTACTTGGAATGTATTTTAATATTTAAATGCTTAGGATAACCCTACAGGAGAGTCTAGAATTTTTTTTATATGAATGTAATTTATTTGAGATCTTAAGTTGTGAAAGTAGACATTTGAATTGGGATATACAATCCAAAGCTTGGATTCCAAAGAGGAAAAGATAACCCTTTGGGTGATAGTCCTTTTCTATATGGAAGTCTAAATTTGGATCATTTTTCATACCCAAAGTGAAAAGGGTAACCTTCCCCTTGAGGAAAGAGTTCCCTTTTCCATTTTGTTATCCAGCTATGTAGAATCCATGGATCCCAAAGAAGAGAAGACCAAAAAATTTAAGACAAAGAGTATCCCACTCAAAGTCACTTGCTTGTATTAGGATTAGAATTCAGGTTATGGTTAATGATGTTCGGCCACTTTTAATTTTTGCATTTCTAGGGTATAATAAGCAAGGAAGTTTTTCTATAGATATTTATTAATTAATTTGATTATATTTGATGTGTTGATTTGATATGATTACGTATAGAATTTCTTGCATTTCTTAGTTTTTTGTGATTGTGTGTTGCTTTTGATTTAGACTGGATATGTGAGTCTCGTAAAGGTGCAAAAATTCTTTTACTCTTAATCAAAATTTAAAATTTTTGGATTTAAATAAAATAGAAAGATAATGATCTAGGGAATGTGCTGGAGATCATCAGGGTCATATGCATATCAATGCATTATTCTTTTCCTTATTTTAAGACATATTTATGGCTGTAGGTAGAGTTTAGATAATCCAACCTATTAGTATGAGGTGTAAAACCTTAGGGAGCCTAGTCTTTAAAAAAAATTATTTTTAAGCCTTTTTTCAAAAATATCAAGCATTAATGATTTGGGTATTTCGACCAGTGTGCATTGCATTACAAATACATTTAAAAGCGTATAGTTCTTAATTGCATCTATCTTTAGTATTTTCACCCAATATAAGTCAAGATGACACTTAAGATAATCTCTAAATGTCGATCCCAACTCTTTAAAACCTTAATAAAAATATCCCTATCACTCTTTCATAAAATGACCAGACTCATGGATTTAAGATTGACTAGTCAGTTAGCTAGCTCCCTAATATAGGCCGTGGTAAGTCCAGATTTTACATTATATTAGTTAGGATAGAGTCACCTCTTTATGGTGCCCAATTTAGATTTAGGATTTGGGGAAGATTTTGAATCATAAGACTCCAACATCTGAGAATGCATACCAAATTTTTTAATAAAACGCTCAACTCAAACTAAATCTTTTTTTAATCAAAAATTTAAAGTGTAATACTTAGCTTAGGTTGGGACACTTCTAGATTATTCTAGAATCTTAAATTACCCCCTACTCTTCTTCCCTTGAATCTTAAAATAAGTGTTCTAATTTGATCCCTTATCTGTTGAAATTTCAAATTCAACTCCTTTGATTATCACTCCGAGAAAATCTCTTACCAAAATATTGCCATTATTTAAATCGAGTGTGTTTATAAGAAATTGTGATTTCCTACGATGTAATTAACTATGAGTACTTGTGCTCGTAGGAGATTTAGAACCCACGTCAATTTTCAAAATCAATTTTCAAAACTCAATTGGTCTTCTTTGGGAAAATTAAATCATCGACGATCGTTATCATCAAATTTGATGAATTTGCCGCAAATGATATTTTCTCTCTTTAGGGAGATATATCCTTTGTTAATAAACCCTGCTATATGAACTTAACGATCATCCTTCTAGATTATTATAGTTAGATATTTGGTCAAACTTCATTTTGACCATTCGAGACCATACGAAGTATTCTCTTAAATCTGGTTATGATATCTCAGATGGGATTTGTAATTTTAAATTTGAACTCCATTTTGAAATATTATTTCCACCTCTCGAGCTAGTGTAATTTTCTAATGGGATGTTCTATTTTATAATCAAAATTCTACATTAATTTTAAAATCCCCAAAGAGATCTATACATTTCAAAATCCACTTTCAACTTCCACCAACATTATTCTTATCATATGTGTTATTATGTATAGTACGATCGTAAGTCGGTTCACTTGAATTTTTAAATTTTTGGATGGTTTTTCTTTTGTTTTCTATATAAAGAGTCCTAAAAACTATCACACTATCCTTTTGGTTGTTTTTTTTTTTTTTTTTGTGAGGAACCTTAAAGATTGTGTTTGGGAGAGATTTTTAGAGTGAGAGATCTAGTGAAGGGGAGTTATGAGGAATCACAAGGTTACCCAAAGTGGGGATCTCTTTATCTCCTTCAAGCTTCTACTCATCTTTTTTGGAGGCAATTAGAAGAAGATTTTTAACATTGGATCAAGGTACTCAACCTTCACCAGAAGGGTAGAAAATGATGTGATTGTACTTTTTCTTCACCAGGAGGGTGAGAAAGGATATTATGATACTCTGCCTTCACTAGGAGGGTGAAAAAGGATGTGGTGGTATCCTACCTTCACTAGAAGGGTGAAAAAGTATATGATAGAAATCTGCCTTCACTAGGAGGGTAAAAAAGGACATGACGGTATTCTACCTTCACCAAGAGGGTAAAAAAAATGATGCTATGCTTACATCACTTGGAGAGTGTGAAAGGCAACGGTTCTCTATCTCACTGGATTGATGGAAGAGAGTTTGTATGGGCTTCTCCATCTTGTTATGGGCACAAAAGGAGAGTCACTATTATTTAGTCCAATACATGGTAAAGGAGTCTCCAGGGAGTGAATGTAGGTTAAGTTTGACCTAACTACTATAAAATTTGTTCTTATTCTATTTTTTAGCATTTTTAATTTTTGCATTTAAAATTTTATGGTTAAAATTTTTTATGATAAATATTTCCTTAAATAGTCATATATTTCAAGATATTTGATTGAATTTTCTAAAAATGTTTTCAAAATTAAAGTGTTATTTAATTAACCAATTCACCCCCCCCCCCCCCCCCCCTCCCCCCTCTTAATTAGCCTTGGGACAATTCTAAAAGGTCTTATGACCTGCACAAACTTTTAGAGCTTAGTGAATATAATCATTAAAATAATCATTGATAAGATGATGTTTCTTGCCTTCCAGCTCATTCCAACTACAAGGGCTATTTAGGGATTCTCTAGTGAGCGTAGATAAACTGAAGGTGCAATCACACAACTTGTCACATTGATCAAAGGAAAGCATCAATTCAAAGTTATGATAGACTTCATCATCATCGATGCTTAAGAAACCTATAATGCCATATTTTACAAGCCACTATTGAATACTTTTATATCTATGTTATCCATATATGACATCATTATAAAATTTCCTATCAAAGGGAACTCATAGTAAGGGGTGATCAAGCCCAGTCACATACCTACTACAAACAAGCAGTAGGTTAAGATTGTTCCTCTAAAAAAATCCTATATCTTGATGTGGAATGAGGTTTGAGCTTTAAATAAAACTTGTTATCAAAGAAATACTCATAATAGAAAATGTGTCAAGTAAAGTCCTTATAATCAGTTCTTCATTCAGTATAGAACATTAAGAGTAGTTAATAAAAACTCTCCATAATAATTTTGAAGTATTTGCAAGGGAAATATCTAATATTTTTGAAGTATTTATACGAATATTTGCATAAAATTCTAACAAAAGTTGTGAGGAAAAGAGGACAGCGAGGGTAAGAATGAAATAGAGAGAAGTGTGCGTAAAGAGATCCATTACCGGATATGAAAGGTGGGCAGGATTGATGGTTCTTGAAAGGGTGATGCCACATTCTTTGTAATGACGGTAAGCTGCTTGATCCTCCACTTCACTAAATCGAGGGTCCAGAGTGGCCCTCGAGGAACTTCTAGAAGCTTGTCGGACTCGCTTCCCACCAGCCATAGCAAGAAATCAGTAAGTAAACACAAGAGAAGAAGTAGGTTGAGGTGAAAATAATGGCTGGAATGGCCTGTATTTAAAGAAACGGCCATATCGTCCAGGACGATCGCAGAATCGTCTAGGACAATCGCAGAATTGTCTAGAATGATTTTTGTTCAATTATTGCGTACCGGCCGATTGGTCTAAAAGGAGGTCCGATCGGTCAGGCAGATCAAATATCGGCCAGGATGATTAGACACAGGCGATCGTCCCGAGGAGTCAAGCCGAATGACCATTGAAAAAGTAGATCGTCTGGGCCGATTAGGTGTATCATCCAGGATGATGCATAATAATTGATCGTACCGGCCGAAGTTAAAATATTTTAAATCTGTGCCACGTGTATCGTCCAGGAAGAATAATGGATCGGCCAGGCCGATTGTCCAATAATGGATCATCCGGGGCCAATTTTAAAGATTTAAACGTACTGACACGTGGATCGTCCAGGACGATCTAGTGTATCGGCCAGGACGATGACCATAAATGCATCGGCCAAGATGAAAATGGTATCGGTTAATATGATCAAAAAAGATTGTAATAGAGGTCGATCATATCGGCCAGGATGATAAGGGATCGTCCGGGATGATAAGTTTCAGAAAGTTCATAAAAAGGTTCAGTAGATGGAATTTTGAAGAGAAATTATCCTATCATCCAGGATGATATAGGAATCAGCCAGGACGATGTGATAAGAATTTGAAAATCAAGGAAAGATGGAGATGATCAGAGAAAACCGTAAATGAAAATGAAAATAAACTAAAAAATAAACACAAAAAAAAAAAAGAAATGAAGTTTTTGGTTTTTAATTTTTCTATTTTTTTTTTTTTTTTTTAGCAAAGCAAGCATATGACAAATTTCCCAAATAATTAAATTTTAAAGATTTGAAAGATCAATGAGTTAACAATGTCACAATCTAAAAATGGTAGAAAATCCGATCTTGTTTATCTTACCTCGGACTTCTTCCAGGATAAAAATTGACTTTTAAAAATAATAGGTCTAACTCATAATAAATTGGATAAAAAGATGATCCGTTCAAAACTTGGTTACAAACAAAATATCTTATAAAATAGTATACCAAAGTAATTTGTCTCTTTCATGGAATTTGAAATCAAGCTTTTGAAAATATCAAATAACCCATGAGTCCTTCTAAGTTTAAAAAGTTTTGAAAAGAGATGATAGCTTGCATTTAGTGGGCTTCATTTTATGCCTCTTGTCACTTTGATTAGCTCTTTGAGCATCTTTTGTTTTTTGATACACTTTTGTTTATGAAGTTTTCTTTTTAATTTGGCGTCATTGGCCTCTTCCCTTTTAAATTGTTGGCAAGATAAAAACTCTTTAATAAACCCTTTAAAAAAGTTCTTAGTTGTGATTATATCTTCTAGATATTAGAGAAGAGGGGCTCTCTTTCAAATATAGAGAAGAACAAGCCACAAAATGAAAATGAAAATCATATGATAAGTGCAACAGCAAGATTTCAATTAACTTGAAGGATATATAAGAACTTTGGATCATATATATAAGATAGACTATTGTAACAAGTAGAAAAAAAGATCTTAATTTCAAAAACCATTTGTTAAAATGAGATAGACTTTTTGTTTTAGAAAAGAAAATTATATCACCAAAAGAGGTTAGAGGGAGGGAAACCATCAATGGTGTTTTCTCCCTTAACCGATTTAGAAATGCTAATCATTGTCCATAAATCTCCAAAGTTTAAGAACAAGATCATCATAAAGAAAATAAAAGTAAAAACGACTAGAACAACTAAACAAAAACTATCACAAAAATAAAACATAGCAATACTCAAAATGTAATTCAAGAATTTGTTAAGCAGTTATGAGTTGTGAGCCTCCGTTTGTCAAAGTATCCTATGCTCTCACGAGGTATTTGGTGAGAGCAATCCTGCAAGAATCAACAGCTGTCAGACTTAGGAATCTAAATAGGTTTGGGTCCCTTCTCATAAAAAGTAGAGTGTAATGCATGTGTGCTATGCTGTGAATTATACAATTTTGGTCTCCACACTTAGTGTGTACTACGATGAACAGTGCAAGTGTGTGAGATGTGTCCTAGCATGCCACATGAAAAACATCTAACTCTAGGAAAAGGATTTCTTAACTGACTTGGGTTATAATGCCTCTTCCTAGGTTTTAGCTTTGGATTCAAAGTGGGAATCTTCAAATTTCCCTTAAGTAAGACTAAATCATTTATAAGCCTCAAGTTATTATTTTTTAAGATATCATTATCAACCCTCAAATCTTTTTCTATCTCCTTAGATATCTTAAAATCAGATTTAAGTGAGGTGTGTGACACTTTTAATGCATCATGCTCAAGAATTAATTCCAAATGTTTTTTGTTTAAATCATCAAATTCATCAAGTAGAGCCAAGTGATTTGAATCAATTATAAAATAATCTTTGAGAACAATTTCATATTCTTTTTGTAAATTCAAAAGCTCTAACTTGAAACTAGCATGAGTCTTCTTGAGTTTTTTGTATGATGCATGAATTTTCTCACAAATTTCAAACCATTGATCATAAGTTGGTTTACATACCTCTTCATCATCACTTTGCTCAAGATGATCTTCCTCCACTAAGCACAGGTTTGTTGTCTCTTCCTTAGGTTCGGTATCAGAGGAATCTGATGCAGATTCTGTCCATAACATTTATTGAACTTTTTTCTTGTCCTTCTTGACTTTAAATTTCTCCTCACCCATTTCCTTTTCCTTGCTTGAGTGATCTTGAAGTATAGGACAATCGGCTTTCACATGTCCAGGCTTCCTGCATTCATAACAAACAACATCAGAAGATCCTTTAGAATATTTGTTATGCTTCCCTTTTCTCCAATGATGCTTTTGCTTCTTCCTTAGAAAGTTTCTGAATTTTCTTGAGATGAAGGCAACTTCATCGCTCTCAGACCCGAAAGAATCGGAGTCAGATTTATGTGCCTTCAGTACCTCCGTTTTCTCTTTCTTTTTCTCACCTGCATCAAGATTTCTTTGATTCACCTCTTTCTCATAAGCAATAAGTGAGCCAAGTAAGTTGTCAATCAAATATGTGTTCAAATCCTAAGATTCAATTATACCAGTGATTTTAGCATCAAAAGAGGAAGGCAAGCATCGTAAAGTCTTGTTTACTCTTTTAAAGTTTCGAAAGTACTCTTCCTAAGGCATGCAAAGAAGTAACAATCTTAGTAAATCTCATATACATATCAGAAATTGATTCATGAGGTTTCATACAGAAAAGTTTATAGTCATGCAAGAGAATGTTCAAACGGGATTGTTTAACTTCATTAGTGCCTTTATAAGTGATACACAATATGTAGTCTTCTAATTTTAAAGCATAAAAAAAGCAATTAAGACATTTTGCATTCAATTGAGCAAAATCCCTATCATCTAAAGTCCATTCAGTAAAAGGAAGTGAAACAGTAATGCCGTTAAGTTTACCAGTTGGAGGTGTGTAACCATCCATAACAATCGTCCACATACGATAATCAGTAGATTGTAAAAATGTAGACATGCGAGTTTTTCAAATAATCAATTGGGATATTATCAAATAAAGGTGGTCGGGTAATATAATACCCTTTCCAGTTTATTATAATTCCCAAAGTTAGCCATGGATCAAAATTCAAAAAGTTTTCAATCTTAGTTTTTATGAATCTCGCTCTGATATCACTTGAAAGTTTGTTAGGGATGTTAAGCCCAATAGAACTGGCTAGAGGCTAACCAAGAGGGGGGCGTGAATTGGTATTTAAAATTTTCTTTAAGCAAAAAGAATGATTATCACAAACCAAATCACCATAAAAATAAGTGCGGAAGAACATAAATGCGGAAGCAGCAAAAACAAGAATATAAGGGTTTATAGTGGTTCGGTTAACTCGACCTACATCCACTCCCTGGAGGGGCCCTCTGAGTATTGCACTACAATCGTGACTCTCTTTTAGCACCCATAGCTAGGCGGAGAAGTCTTTGCAAACACCTCTTTTTGCCACACCCTGCAAGGTAGAGAACTTCTTCCTTTTCCCTTTTCCTGAAGCAGGCAAAGAACCTCGATCGCTTGCTGGAACTTACCTCTCCTAACCCTTCCAAGGACAAGAGACTCTAGGGAAGAAGAAGTGGAACAATGCTTGGAGCAACCCTTGTGAGTACCCTCACAAGATCCTCTCTCTCTCTCTCTCTCTCTCTCTCTCTCTCTCTCTCTCTCTCCCTCTCACTCTCTCTCTCTCTCTCCTTTATGTTTTCTTAGGTCAAGATAGTAGCCAAGGATATTCAAAACTGTTGAACAAGAGCTCTTCAATAGAAGAGCTTCAAAGGATCTCATTAATTGCAAGTTGCCGACTATATTATCCAGGATGATATGTAAATCCAAGATGATATGTAAATCATCCTGGCCGATCTATACAAATCCCATGAGATTGGCTAGAGCATCGCCCTGAATGTATACTGGATGATTGAAAATTGGCTTGGTCGTCCAGGACTATCGAACGATTAGTTCAAATCAAAGGAAAATCGTCCAGAGCATCGCTCTGAATTCAAGCTGTCCGATCCAGATCGTCCATGAGTAACTAAGGTTTTTTTTCTAGATCATCCTGGCCGATCCTGCAATCGTCCAGGATGATGTGATCGTATCAATCATCCTTAATTACTTCCTTGATTGTCTGATCAATTAAGGCATAATTGTGAATATCATCCAGGCCGATCCAAGATCATCCTGGTTGATTACCAAAAATATATAATATCTTAATTGTTTATGGCGGCAATTTCTTTCTATTTTAAGCCTATCGTCTAGGCCGATCAGTTAATTATGGCTGCCTTAACAAGAAATCCTGTTTAGAACTTCTGTTTTAAACTCGATCGTCCAGGCCGATAATGATATCATCCTGGCCGATGTGAGTAAAAATAGATATTCTAAATCTCTCAAGTGTGTGTGTGTGTAGGATTACTTAATAACAGTCACTTCAAACATTTACAATTGACTCAAGAAAAGGAAAAAAGAAGATTACAGACTGACTCAACCCTAACCTACCCAATCTGTAGTTGATTCTGATTTTTGTCCGATCTTTGGGTCCTAAAAAGTCAATAGAGAAAATGATAGTTGTAGTGAAACAAGATTTGTTTGCTATCATCAAAATCATAATCCAAAAATAGGTTTGTAACATAGGAAGAGAACCCTTCGGCTGTTCACACTCTCCAAGTGTCGATAGAGAACCGGATCTCCTTGAATGATCTTCTCACAAGAAATCTATAATGATGAGAGAAAAGAGTGAAGTAATCACAAATAACTATTGGAGATTCTTACCTTTGAGTTCCATGTGAATCCTTCAAGCTCCAGTAGTAATAATCCTCCTTTAAACACCCTCTCACACTCTCTCCTTCACTCTCCCTTCAGTTAACACAAAGATTAGTAGGCAAAAAGATCACAAGACATTTTTAAGTGGACTTTATATAGGAAAGACACAAAAAATCATCCAAAAACTATCGACTTTCAAGTCTGTACACAGTCGATCATCTTAGATGATCATCTGATCATCCTGTATGAATAGTATAAAAATAGTTGCATACGAACGCAATGTATATTGGTACGAACTGACTTCATACCCGGTCATCATCCTGGGACAAACTTCAATTTACAAACTATCTCATGCTGAATTTGATTTGAAGTCTTCTTTAGTATGGAGTTTGATTTTCCTAAAATGTTAGTCCACACAAGAGCAAAAATAATTCTTCCAAAAAGTTTTAGAAGATTATAATACTTAAAACAATAATATTTGGTATCATCAATACTATACAACTTGCAAGAATATAAAACATGCAAATATCAACTCTCTTAATAATCTCCCCCTTTTTGATGATGGAAAAATAATTATTGTTTGTACAATTTTCAAATTCAAAGAATCTTCATAACTCCCTCTGAATTGATAAACATGTAAAAATAAGGAGGCATTGCACGATAATTTTATCTCTCTTTAAAAAAAGTACAAACAAATAAAATACGAAACAAATTTTAAAGATACAAATAGATAAGATACGAAACAAAAATATGATACAGAAAAAAAAAAACGAACAAACAGTATTTTCTCCCTTTTTGTCAACAACAAAAAGCGAAGAAGAAAACTAACAAAAATGTGAGAAGTCATATCATAATCCTTTTATATGAGATCCTTGAAAGTGATTGAAATAAATTTTGCAAATAAAATAAAAAATCATTAGGGAAATAAAATGATTCATATGATTTAAGAAGAGATATAATATCGATAATAAAAAGAATTATCATAAACATGAGTAAATTTACACGTTGAGATATAGAATATCTTTGCAAAAAAGGATGAATATAAAATTTATATACTTCAAATTTTCAATACCAAATAAAATCATACAGAAGTTTAATTTGAATTAAAAGTTGTAAAGATTAAAATAAGAAATAACTATCACATGTGGCACTTTGCGCATCTTTTTTAATAGTTATGGCACATTTTTGTGCATCATTTTACTTGTGGGCTTATTTTGGGTCTCTTTTTCAAATTGCAAACCGTTGTGCTTTCTTTTTAATTTTTGTACATTTGTATATTTCTCAAGAGTAATCTTGATCTTTCCATAATCAATAATCAAAAATTTCAAATTTCTCTTAAGTATAATAATATTTATATTGATAATAGAAATACTAAATAAGAAAATATCACAATTGCAATTATAATATGAAAATTTAAATTAGTCTAACAAAAGACATGGGAATGACATTCTTAATTACATCAAGTTATAAGCACAACTTAAATTTAGAAAAAATTGATTTTCTAATGAATTCAAAATTTTGTGTTGCAGTTCAAGGTATAACACTTATAAGATCAAAAAATTTAGGGATTTTCATACAGGCTAACACACATTCCAAAACAAGATTAAAAGCAAGACATGATGACTTATATTGATATCATGATGAAGAATATTATAATTAGTAGAATTGATATCACTATATTCACAATCTGAAAACACATAAAACAAAAAACACAAAACATAACAAAAAAGCATAACTACTGATAATACATCACATCACATTATAAAGCATAAAGAACTATATTGATCACTTAGAAGGACCCTGATCTGGAGGAGTTTATTGATTGTAGAAATTAAAATAATTGCTCATCATAGTCATATTTGAGTTTATACCATCGATTTGCTCTCACATCCAAGTCATATCCTGATGGTATTGAGCATCCTGCATTTGTAGATGGGTTTCAATTTGATCAAAACATTGATCAACATGAGTCTCTAGATGATCAAATATGTTAACAAAATCTTGATAATTTTGTTCACCAGCAGGTGCAGGTTCCTCCTCTGAGTCACTTATAACATGTTGTTCACGTGATTCATCTTTATTGAAGATTGCTCAAAAAGATGCATCATTAAAGTAGATAGGTTCTTCGAAATCTTGAACTAGATGAACTAGATCATATTTCTTCTCCAAAATGTAAGTCATAAGATGTCCTAAGGCAATGTTTTTCTTTCTCTTGTGGGAGACATGGCCAATCTCAGAAATTCCATAAATATAGTCAATGAGAAGTTGGGCTTCATCTATAGGTTGGCTAGTCATGATTAGATAAGTCACAGTAGAAAGAAGTGGAGTAATGTTTACTCGATCACCAGCTTTAGGTATAATGGAGGTACGAAGAACTTGCTGGATGATTCAGTCATTCTGATTTAGAGTGGCTACCTTATGTAAATGATTTACTACTCTAATTCCTCTAAGAACATTATTTATTTCAGACCAGTCAAAATCAGAAGTAGTGGTCATGGTATGGGCTCTAATCCCTTGAGTCCATAAGTTTAAAAGATTCCCATATCCTCTTTAGTAATTTCTACTTTCTTCTAAAACACATAGGATCTAATTACAAAATGATCAGAGTTAAAGGACATGTTTCGCAAGAAAGTAGTTAAAGGTCTCCTTATTGTAGAAGTAGATAAGAGTGAGAATTAGGCCAAATTGAGTGGAAGCAAATAGATTCATTACCTTAAAACTGATTTGCTCTTGTAGAAGAACTCTAGATGGAGTGATTTTGGATGAAGCAAACCTATAGAAGGACTTCTCATTGGCCTTAGACAGGAAGTTTTAACTAGAGTTTTTGGGTGGTCCCCAAGCCAGTACCTTTTGTCTTTTGCTAGAGCTAACCATGGAGAAGATCTAGTTGAATAGGGGTTTGAAAGGGATGTTTGAAGTGATGACATGTGGTTCAAAAGCATTTAATTTAAAGAAAAAATGAGTTTTCATACAGATGAAATTAATTTTGTCCCGTACGAATTTGAGTTCGTACGTACAAACAAAATTTTATATGGATGAACGAATGAGTCCAAAAATGAAATGGTTTTTCGTAATCACAACAGTTACGATGCACCCTTTCGTATAGACTTTTGACCAAATGATCGTATAGACAAACAGGTGTTCGTCCTAGATGATCAGACATTTAAGATCATTTTTATGGCAGCTTAAACCATCCCCCACTTTGAAATGCCACGTGTTCGTATGGATGAATCAAAGGTTCGTACATATGATCAGGAATAATTAATTTGATTTTATCCGTATAATTTCCTTCATGCTTACATACGATTGAATCCACATCATCCGGACGATCGTCACGATGATACAGACGAACAATAAAATGAAAACTAAAAAATTGTATGCAAATCGTTCAAATCTGACAGTTAATACACTACACAATTCATCCCGTACGAAATGAATTTCATCCTGGATGATTTTCACTTAATTTTCAAACATGCATTCAAAAATCTAGATGTGAGAGAACACAAAACAACATGGACAAGAATTCTTAAAAACAAACACACACAAACACAATAAACAACAATATAAAACACAAAAATTTACAAAATAAAAAATAGACCCAAATATACTAACTAGAAAAACACACATCAATGTTGCAGAATCACTTTAATTAAGCATTCAAATCGATCACACTAAGCCTTGTTCTTAATGTACTGAAAGTATCAATGGCTAGTGGTTTTGTAAAAATGTCTACTCTACAAGTTGATTTTCTGTAGAAACATAAATTAGTTCAATTTCTCCTTTGGATATATGATCCCTTATAAAATTATGTCTGATGTCTATATATTTAGTTCTTTGATTTTTATAAATGCAAATATCACTAGTGTTATCATAATAAATGGGAATAGTGTATATAGTTAATCCTAAATCAATAAACTAATTTTTCAACCAAAGTACTTATGCCACACAAATTCCTAATGCAAAGTATTCAGCTTCATCAGTAGATAGGATTTCTGAATTTTATTTTCTACTGGACCAAGAGACTAAAGAATTTCCAATAAACTAACATGTTCCAAAAGTGCTCTTTATATCAACCTTACAACCTGCAAAGTTAGAATCTAAATAACAAATTATTTCAAATGAAGATCTAAACATAGGATATCAAATTCCTAAGTTCTGAGTTCCTAACATATATCTTAAAATCTTTTTTACTGCTGTCAAATGTGATTCTTTTAGATCTGATTGAAATATAGCACACAAATAAACACTAAACATGATATCGGGCCAGCTAGCTATCAATTAAAGCAAAGATCCAATTATCCCTCTAAATTTCTTTTGATCAATAGATTTTCCCTAAGGGTCCTTATCCAACTAAACTGAGGAACTCATAGATATACTAACAGGTTTAGCATTATCCATTTCATACTTTTTGAGGACGTCCTTAACATATTTTGACTAACTAAGAAATATACCCTCCTCAATTTGCTTAATGCTAAATCCTAGAAAATAATTTAAATCTCCCATTAGACTCATCTCAAATTCACTACTCATTGTGTTAGAAAAATTATCACAAAGATTTTTATTTGAAGATCCAATGATGATGTTATCAACATAATTTTTTACAATGAGTATATCCTTTCAAATTTTCTTCAAAAATAGAGTTGTATCCATACTTTCTTTTTCAAATGATCTTTCAAGTAGGAAGGTGCTCAATCTCTCATACCAAGCCCTAGGTGTCTATTTCAATCCATATAATGCCTTTCTACTTTTGAAAATATGATTAGGGTGTTTAAAATTTTCAAAACCTGGCCGTTGTTCTACAAAAATATCCTCTTGAATTATCCCATTTAAAAATGTACTTTTTACATCCATTTGATACAATTTAAATCCTCTAAAATAGGCAAAGGCTAACA
Source organism: Dendrobium huoshanense (assembly GCA_016618105.1). Classification (NCBI taxonomy): domain Eukaryota; kingdom Viridiplantae; phylum Streptophyta; class Magnoliopsida; order Asparagales; family Orchidaceae; genus Dendrobium; species Dendrobium huoshanense. The sequence continues at coordinate 39,907,179 of CM028359.1, read as the reverse complement.
AAACCCTAATTACTTCAAGTCTAGCTATAGGGGCAAAAGTCTACTCAAAATCAATCCCTTCAATCTGTTTCTACCCCTTAACTACTAATCTAGCCTTATTTATAATGACTACTCCTGAGTCATTTATTTTATTTTTAAATACCCACTTAGTTCCAACTATACTTTGATCCTTTGACCATATAGTTAATTTCCAAACTTTATTTCTTACAAATTGATTTAGCTCTTCTTGCATAGCCAAAATCCAAAATTTATCTGAAAGTGCTTAATCAATATTTATGGGTTCTATGGTTGAAATAAAGGCTGAATGATTGACTTCTTTATTTAGTCCACGCCTAGTCCTTACACCCTCACCAAGTTCACCAATAATCAATTCCTTTGGGTGGTTTTTAAAAAATCTCAAATCTCTAGGCAAAGGATTTTTTATCTCCAAATGTTCTTCCAAATTTTCTTCCAAATTTATTTTATCAATCTTTTGGGAGTTAATCTCAATCTTATCTTCTACAACATTTGGTTCTTACAAAATTTCAAATTCATCAAATACAATATGTGTGATCTCCTCAATTATCAAAGTTCTTTTATTGAATACTCTATAAGATTTTCCAAAACTTGAGTAACTTATAAAAATTCCTTCATCTGATTTTGGATCAAATTTCCCTAAGGAAGATTTTTCATTTTTATCCAAAAACATACAAATATGACAAATTAAGTGTTCTTCCAATTATCAACTCATAGGGTATTTTATTTAATTTTTATCTAACATTCATCCTATTCAGAACATAACATGCAGTGTTAATCGCCTCAGCCCAAAAATATTTAGGAAGTGAGTATTCTGCCAATATGGCTCGAGCGGCTTCTATTAATGTTCTATTTTTCTTTTCGACTACCCCATTCTGCTGAGGGGTTCATATGTGCAGAAAAATTATGATCAATTCATTTTTCCTTACAAAAATCCTCAAATTTTCATTCTCAAATTCTCCTCCACAATTACTTTGAATAATCAAAATTCCACATCCTAGCTTTCTTTAAATCCAGGTCAAAAAGTTTCTAAATTCTTCAAATGATTCACTCTTATAAAATAGAAATCTAACCCATGTGAATCTAGAGTAATCATCCACAGTCACAAATCCATATACCTTCCCTTCTAGGCTTACAAGTTCAACTGGTCCAAAAAGATCCATATATAAAATCTCCAATGGTTTACTAGTTCTGAGATCTTTATTAGACAGAAAAGAGGACTTCACCTATTTTCCTAATTGACATGCATCACAAAGGTGGTCCTTATTAAAGTCTATTTTTTGTATACCTCTCATTAGGTTCTTTTGGGTAATCCTCCTAAGGTTTTTCATGCTAGAGTGACAAAGTCTCCCTATGCCAAAGCCATGACTCATCAGAAATAATTTTTAAATAAAAAGCAGTTTGAGTTTTAATGCAATGTAATTCTAGCATATTCACATTATTTACCCTTATACCATTCAAAACATCATTTCTATTTAGGCTTAATATGCAGCTAGCAGGAAAAAATTTTATATAGTATCCTTTATCACATAGCTGGCTTATACTTAACAGATTATGCTTTAAGCCTTTTACCAATAACACATTTTCAATGAAAAAGTTTTTAAGATTTTCAATCATACCTGACCCAACCACCTTCCTTGTGGTGTTATCTCCAAGTGTAACCTTGCCTTCATTACTGGCTTCCAGCGATATGAATTGTGTAGTATCTCCAACCATATGCTTTGAGCATCCGCTGTCCAGGTACCATATGCTCTCAGCAGGTCTTATGTGAGAGCGACCCCCTTCTTGATCTAACTGATCAAGATTATCAGCCATTAAGCACAGATTAGTGACTTCCTCTTCCTTTTCAGTCTCTGACGAGTCTGAAGCTGAGTCCGCCCATAAAGCTATTTGGAATTTTTTCTTGCCCTTCTTCACAATTGGTTTCACCTCTTCCTTATCCTTGCTATGAATGGCTTTGAGTTTTGAGCAGTCTGTCTTAATATGTCCAGGTTTCCTGTACTCATAGCAAATAACATCAATTAAAACCTTGACATTTCTATTAAATTTAGCTCGATTCCATTGCTGACATCTCTTTTGCTTCCTCTTCAAAAAGCTTCTGAATTTTCTAATCATTAGTGCGATGTCATCTTCATCCTCAGGTTGTGAGTGTTCACTCTCTGACTCCTCCACTTTCAATGCTATGCTCTTCTCCCTTCTTGGTTCACCTGCATCAATCTTTCTTTGGCAAACTCCTTGCTCATAAGTAATTAGCGATCTGAGAAGAGTGTCAATAGAGTAAATGTTTAGATCATTAGACTCTGTAATTACAATAATTTTATCATCATAAGTAGTAGGCAAAAAATGAAGTATCTTATTAACCATTTTAGAATTCATTATTTCCCTTCCCAATGCATGTAAAGTGGTGACTATTTGTGTGAATCGTGTGTACATAACAAAAATGGATTCATTTGATTTCATGCAAAATAATTCATATTCATGCAACAAGATATTAAGTCTAGATTGCTTAACCTTATCAATCCCTTCATAAGTTATACAAAGTTTATCTCATATGTCCTTTCCACTCTTGCAAGTTGAAACCCGCATGTAATCTTCTGATTTAAGAGCACAAAAGAAACTATTTAAGCATTTGGCATTTAGTTGCACTAAGTCACGTTATTCTACTGTTCAGTCCACAAAAGGTGTTTCAACTCTAACTCTGTCAACTAGTCTTGTTGGTTTTGTATACCCTTCATGAACTAAGATCCACATACAGTAATTAAATGACTATAAAAATGTAGACATGCGTGTTTTCTAAAAATTAAAAGGAATATTATCGAATAATGGAGGTCTAGTTATAGAGTAACCCTTAGGTGTATTTTAGTTTCAAAATATAGCTATCTACATTAATCAAAAAGTAGTCTAAACTTTTGATTTTGAAATAAAACTCTGATACCTCTTGTTGAAACTTGTTCAATATGAATTAGGTTGTTAGACCTAAGCTTATATCACAGTGGCTAACCAAGAGGGGGGGTGAATTGGTAATTAAAAAATTTATCCCTCTTTTTAAAATTAAACTGATAATAACTTTAGTGAATTTTTGTAGAAAAAGTTTTTCAACCACAAATTAAAAAGTAAAAACAAAAGCAGTGGAAAATAAAAAGACACAAGATTTATAGTGGTTTGGTCAAACACGACCTACATTCACTTCCCAGAGGCACCCTCTGAGTATTGCACTAATACCACTTGTGACTCTTCTTTTGCACCCACAGCAAGGCGGAGAAGCCTTCACAAAAACTCTCTTCCACCACTACTCGGTGTGGCAGAGAACTGTCGTCCTTTTACACTATCCAAGTCTTGGCAAACAACCGTTCGTCCTTTCACATTATCCAAGAATGGATAGAGAACCCTTCATCTGTTCACACTCTCCAAGTGTAAATAGAGAACCCTTCGACTGTTCAAACTCACCAAGTGTAGGAAGAGAACCCTTCGGCTATTCACACTCTCTAAGTGTCGGTAGAGAACCGAATCTCATTGAATGATCTTCTCACAAGATATCTAGAAAAATGAGAGAAAAGAGTGAAGTAATCACAAGTCACTATTAGAGATTCTTACCTTTGAGTTCCAAGTGAATCCTTCACGCTCCTGTAGTAAGAATCCTCCTTTAAACACTCTATCCTTCACTCCCCCTTCAGTTAACATGAAGATCAGTTGGCAAAAAGATCACAAGATAGTTTTAAGTGAACCTTATATAGGAAAGACACAAAAACCTGTCCAAAAACTACTGACTTTCAAGTCTGTACATAGTCGATCGTTTCGGATGATCGTTAGATCGTCCTGTACGAATAGTATAAAAGTAGTTGCATACAAACCCATTATATATTGGTATGAATTGACTTTATACCCGATCATCGTCACGTATGAAATATGTTTGTCCTGGGACGAACAGTTATATCAAAAGTTCATTCTGACAAAACCGCAGCATGGTCCCAAATTTTCAGGGAATAGAGGGCTTCGTCCTAGGACGAACATGAATGTTTGCATGGATGAATAGTTCAATTCATGTATCCATAGAGCTTCATCCAGAGATGACCAGGATGAATCATCTCGATGGTTAGTTTAACCCATGTGTCCAGAGGACTTCATCTTGGGATGAACGGGATGAATCGACTGGACAATCAATGCAACTCAAGTGTCCAGAGAGCTTCGTCAAGGGATGAATGGTACATTTTATCTGGACAAATAGTTCAAAGTGAGAATCCAGAGAGCCTCATTCAGGGATGAATTTGGAAATTTTTATAGACTATCAAGACTTAGAAAAAATTTCTTACTTTATGTTCGTTCCATTGCTCTTCCGAGGGGATAACTGACCTGATTGTCCCTTATGAACTTGGTTTGTCCCATAAGATCAGTATGATTTTTTAAAGATCTTCACAAGTGTGTGTGTGTGTGTGTGTGTGTGTGTGTGTGTGTGCGCATGCTCTAAGCTACTCAATTACAATCATACTCTCTCAAACTCAATATAATGAAAAATACAAACTTCAATTTACAAACTATCTCATGCTGAATTTGATTTGAAGTCTTCTTTAGTCTGGAGTTCAATTTTCCTAAAATGTTAGTCAATACAAGAGCAAAAATAATTCTTCCAAAAAGTGTTAGGAGAATATAATACTTAAAACAATAATATTTAGAATCATCAAAACTATATAAGTTGCAAGAATGTAAAACATGCAACTAGCAACTCTCTTAGCATTCATATCTTTGTACAATGCTTTGATGATATATTTTAGGCACCTTACATTAAACATTTGAGCTTTACATTTACATTTAAAACATAAGTACATTATAAATACTTTGTACTATAAATGTAGTGCATAATGTAGGTAAAAAGTATAAGAAGGATACAAAAGTGCAGTACAATCCTGCATGCAACTACTAAACATAATGCACTATCTAGGTAAAAGTGTGGAAATATGTATGACTATACAAATATTGGAATAAGTAAATGTACATATGATTCCCTCTAAGTCATATATATGCCTTTAACCTAAAGTCAATTATCCTAGCAAACCACGTGATGCCTAAGAATCTAATTTGGAAGAATTATTTCTTTAATCTTTTAATAAATAACAATTACAGCTATCCAATACCATCTTTTAGAAAAACATAGCAGATTCTATAATTCAAACATCATTTTACACATCTATATTCATTCCTAAAATAATATATTATACTTATGATCTACACAATCATCATATTTCGGAGTACAATAGAATAACTTGAGCAAAAAGAAACATAACCTAAAGAATCCTTATTAGCCTCACATTCATGCTCCTCTATTCTGATATGAAATCTTTTAACCATATATAATGAGACTAATAAGCTTAGCAAGTCACCAAAACCTACAAAAGAAATAAAAGTATGGTAAAGGAGCAATATACATTTCAATATTTAAATTATAATAGTAGATTTTATATGATTATTGAATCAATATAGAAAATGTAAAATTTGTAAACAATGATGGTAGAATCTATAAAAAGTAAAATACTATAGTATGGAAGTCAGTAAAATAGTAAACTAGTATTAGTATCAAATCTATAAAGTAATCATCACAATAGTAAAGACTTTTTGAAATCATTCAATATAGAAAAATTATATATGAGTGAACCCATATTATTTAGGTATTCAATAGTAAAATGAGTATTTATATTTTCGTAAATCGAGTGAGAGAAGCTGTGGCATTTTATAGTGATAGAAAGTTCAATTTTTTTCAAAATATTCAGTCCCACATTTTGAGGCGGCCATCTGGTTCATGGCAGTGGCTTCATCGGCGTCTACTTCTGACTGCTGGAAGTCATCCATGTCGATTCCACCTGATAATTACATTGATCAGTTGAGATCTTCGTCACAAATTCAGCTCCAAAAGACCAGGTTGTCTGGTCCAATAGTAATTAAAGAACCAGTTGAAAATTCTATGAAGAAATAAACTACGGTTGTTGGTAAAGAGAAGGAAATTCATGAAGATTTTTTATTCAAGAATCCAAAGAAGATTGAGAAGATTAATGTGATAAATAGATCTAATGATTTTGAATCTTCTTCGTCATAAAAAATTAATCTATTTGTCAAAGGTTTTGGGAATGGCATTATCAGAGAAGGCTTTATCTTTGAAAATGTGGATAATGGCAGTCATACTTAATGTAGAAATGCTCAAGAAGAGATGATAAAGGTATATAAAGAAAAGGATGAAAATCCATGGGAGAAACATCCTAATAGCAAAATAAATTTCATTAGGGATGAATCCATCTTTTTTGCAGATGGGCTGGTTGTTAAGTTGTTTGAGCCATCCATTAAATCAAATTTTGAATAAACTTCATAACTCTATTGTGGTAAAGGTGTTTGGAAGAAATATACCAACTTATGTAATTGCTGATGAGTTGCGCCGGTAATGGTCTCAGTTTGGAAAGTTTCACTTAACTAGCCATGGTCAAGGTTGGGTTCTATGTTCTTTTTCTTCTATGGAAGCTATGGAAGGAGTATTGTCATGTGTTCCTTGGTTCGTTCGTGGTCATATTGTTGGGCTAGAAAAGTGGACACCTAATTTCTCACCTACTTCATGGAAGGGTTTATCTTCTCCAATTTGGGTAAGGATGCCCCACTTACCTCTTTAATGTTGGGATGACATTAACATAACTCGTATTGCTTCCATGGTTGGTACTCCATTTTTTATTTTATTTTTATGGTAATATGTTCCAATGGAGCAAAAGGGAATTTGCTAGAGTCTATGTATGTGTGGAACTAGACAAACAACTTCTATTAGGAGTTTGGGTAGAAGGAATGGAAGGATGTTTCTTTCAAAAATTAAAATACAAAAAAATTTCTCATTTTTGCTTCAAGTGCGGGAATATTGGACATCTAATTGAAGAATATTAACTGGAGAAGAAATTGGTTAATTCAGCTACTTCAAATTGTCAAACTCAAAGCATTGAAAATAATGATAATTCTGAGAAGCTGATTGATGAAAAAAGGGTGTCTTATGGCCCATGGATTCATGTCAGATATGGGCAAAAAAGAAATTTCAAGCTTCTAATAGAGGTGGTCAAGGACTTTGTCCTAAATCTACCTCTGTTTATGATGTAAAAAATTAGGAAACCAATAAAAAATGAAATCAATTCAATTGTGGAATATGTTCCTGATATTGCTATTGCTGAAAAAATGAATATATGCTAAAAACTATGGAAGATGGTAGACCTGGTTTGTCAGAAATAATAGATTTGGAGCATGTTAATGCAGATCTAGTGGTGAAAAATATGGATAATGATTTCCTTTCAATGGATACAACTTGTGATAAACAAAAAGATAAATTCGTTGAACCTTTCGATTGAGCCAATTATTATTCATAATAATCAGTTTAGTGTTTTAGTTTCAGAGAGTGGAGAAGTGAATCATATGTCTATTAAAGTTGTTGCTGATAAATCCATTGTTGAAAAAGAAAAAGGTGACCTTACTGAAGACACATAAGAAGATCCTATAGCTTCCACTTTAAAAGAAATAATTTCTACTATTACTATTAAGTTCAAGCATAAAAAAAAACTACATTCACTTGGTAAGAGAAATCTTCAACTTAGAAGCAGAAGAACAGAAGTTCTAAAGAGAAGTGCTAATGGCAGCAATCCCGTTAACATTCAAAAATGATGTCTGTAATATTTTGGAACTATGGAGGGGCAAGGAAAGTAGAAGCCTCTCAATATTTAAATGAAATAGTGAAGGATCATGATGATCTATTTATTGGTTTGGTTGAAACAAAAATTTCATCCATTGATAATCATGAATTAAAAATGTTCTTAGGAGATAAATTGGATTACTTTCTGTTTCCAGCTGAAGGTCTTTCAGGATGTTTAATGACTTGTTAGAGAAATGACATTGCTTCTTTTTTTATCAAAGAGCCTGACTCTCAAGTTGTGATTAGTGAGCTTAATATAGCTAATAAGGGAACATGGTTTATAGCTACAGTTTATGGAAATAAGAACTTTTTCAGGAGGATATCGTGGTGCAGCTTGGAGATGATAGCAAATATTAAAAATCCAGCCATTATAGGAGGAGACTTTAATTGTTTACTATCACAAGATGAGAAGAAGGGAGGTAAAAGTTTATATTTTCTACAAGTACTCAAGACATGTATTCCTTTATTAGTAATTGTGATTTCAATTATGTGGGAATAGTTGGCCCCAAATTCACTTGGTGCAACAACAAGGAAGGCAAATCCCGTATATTGGAAACATTGGATCGTTGCATTTTTAATTTTGCAGCTTTGAAAACTATTAAGTTTCCAATTGTAAAAGACTTGGCTAGACTGGCTTCCGATCATTATCCCATAATGTTGTAGATTTTTTCCTCAGGTTTTGGCAGAAACTGAACCATTATGTATAAAGAAGTGTGGACTACTTTCCCTGCATCCTTTGATATAGTTTCTAACTCTTGGAGGAAACCAGTGAAAGGTAGCAATGAGGAGATTTTCAATGTTAAATTCAAGAGATCTTTGAAGGCCTTATTTTTTTGGAGTAAAGCTAAACACAAGAGCTTAGAAGAAATGAAGAAAACTCTTAAAAACGAAATTCTTGAGTTAGAAATTGAAGAATCTAGTGATGAAGGGCTCTCAGATCAAAATTTTATAGATTCTGAAATCTAAAGTCTATGAACTCAATTCCACAATCGGTCAGCTTTACACTTGGTGAAAACAAAGGCCAAAGATTCAATGGATGAAGGGTGATGATTCAAACTCCAAATTCTTTCATGCTTATGCCTCGACTAGATAGAATTCAAATTGGATCAAGAAAATTAAAAATGAAGATGGTGAAATTTTAGAAGATCATTCACAAATTGAAAAACATCATTGTAGCTACTTCAAATTCAAATGGAGAGATCGTAAATGCAAGTTGAGTGGGTGGACAAACCCATATTATATCTTAAATGAAGATGATAAGAAGATGCTTGAAAAGGAACTTTCTTTTGAAAAACTGGAGGATGTTGTCAAGAAGATGGAGTTAAGAAAATCTCCAGGTAATGATGGAATCTCTCAATCTTTCCTCAAATCTTATTGAAATTTTATAAAATATGATGTTTTCATGGCAATAAATTCCATCTTCACCACTGGTGTTCTTTGTTCTGAATGGAAAGATACTAATGTGATTTTGATTCCAAAGGTGAATAACCCTTTGACTCCTTCCAATTATCGTCCTATTAGCCTTTGTAAATCCATTTACAAAATTATGGCTACGATGTTATTAAATAGGTTGTCTATTTTATTCCCTAAAATCATTTCTAAAAATCAATAAGCTTATGTAAGTGTTAGATCCATGTCAGATAAGATTTTCCTGCTCAAGAGCTAATTAACAAATTCAGACATTCCAAATCTAAGAAGGGAATGATGGCTGTTAAAATTAATATGGAGCAAGCTTATGATAGCATAACTTGGTTCACTCTAGCCCAAGTTCTTGAAGGTTTAGGGTTTCCAAAGTTTTTTTCTAATTTGAGATTGGAATGTGTGAAAGAGTTGAAGTTTGCTATCATGTTTAATGGTACATAATCTGATTGGATTGAAGAAAGGATCGGATTTAGACATGGTTGTCCTTTGTCTCCCTATCTGTTTATTATGTACTCTCAATTGCTAACATATGCCTTTGATCAAAGAGGTAAAAACATTGGATTAAAGGTTTCACCCAATGCTCCTTTAATTTCTCATTTAATGTATGCTGATGATATTATCTATTTTTCTGAAGCAATAGAAAGAACATGAAAAAAGTTAAAAAATTAATTGAGGATTATTGTAGATAGACTGGCCAAAAGGTTAATATAGTTAAATCTTCAATTATTTATGGAAAGTCAGTTAAAAGGAGAAATATAAGAACTCTTGCAAAGATATTTAGACTCAAAGTTGTGGAAGAAATGGAGTATTTGGGCATAACAATTTCTTTTAGAAGATTGGTTTTTTCAGATTTTCAAAATCTATTGGTTAAAGCTTCTAATAGATTGAGCTCTTGGGGAAATAAGCTTATGTCAATTGCTAGGAAGGTGATTCATATTAATTCAGCTTGTCTAACTCTCCCAATATTCTTGGTAACTCACTCATTAGTACCAATAGGCATTTTAAATGATTTTGAGAAGATGTGCAAGAACTTTTTATGGAATAAAAATGATGCCACTAAGGGACTTCATTATGTTGCTTGGGCTGTCCTCTATAAATCAAAGAAAGCTGGAGGTTGGGTTGTTCAATCTATTGTGAGGAAAATTGGTCCTTTAAGAGATAAATTTGCTTGGAATTTCATCAATAGGCCAAATTCACTCCTTAATAAAACTTTGACAGCAAAGTATGGTCAGGATATTTGGAGTTCAAAGCAATGCAGCAATTCTTCATCTACATGGAGAATTATTTTAAATGGTGCAAATTCTCTTCATCCAATTATTAGATGGAGAGTATCAACTGGAATGGAAATCAATACTATCAAATATATTTAGATTTTAGACAAATGCATCAACAAATGGCCTACTTTTGTAAGGAATATGAATGAAGATACTGAAGTAGTTGAAGGGTTCACTAATGTTGGGAATTGGAATGAAAGGAAGCTAAAAGATTACTTTGGGCTAGAGCTTGTTAATATGTTTTTATATGTGCCAATCCAATTAGATTTATCAAGTGACAAATTGGAGCTGAAGTTAAAATATTCAGGTAAAACAATTTCTTGTTTAGCATCAGCTATATCTAAAATTGATGAAGAGATAGATGATGACTGGAGCTTGATGAAAAAAACTAGATTGAAGAAAGGAATCTATCTATTTTGGTGGAGGTTGAAGAGAAATGTGATTCCTAATAATCACTTTTTAAATTATAGAAGGCTAATTTATTTTGATAGTTGTCCGAAAGGATGTTCTTCAGTGGAAAATTTAGAGCACGTTACAGTTTTTTACTATAAACTGCAACAAGCTTTCAAATTTGTGAATAAATGGGGTTTTAATACTACATCTTTCAATTCTCTGGAAGAATGTTATCATGGATTGAAGCTTCTTGCAAACTCTAACCCTTTTCAAGGTAATCTGTTCTGCACTATGATTTTTTCCGGTTGGAAGAGAAGAAATAAATTAGTTCATCAAGGATTGGGAGATAGCTCTTCTTTTATAGCTGCAAATTTAGTTTGTAATTCTATTGCATCATTTAATAAGAACCTCATTTGGGAGAACTTGGATGTCAATTAGCTCTATGGGTTATCTTTACCATCTTGGCGTGCACCACCTCCTAGATGGATAAAAATTAATATAGATGCTACATTGCTTTATATGAACAATGCTGGAATTGGAGGAGTTTTTAGAGATTTTCAAAGGAATATTCTTATGTGCCTTTGGTATAAATTTCTTTCACTGGGATAGTTCACAACTTGAGATGTTAGCTATTCTTTCATTAAAAAGATTTTTTCAAGATTAGATGTTCTATGTAGAAGGAGTAATAATTGAAGGTGATAACATTAGTCTTATCAAATTCTTCCAAGAGGTTTTGAATAAGGTTGATATCAAGAATTTCAACTTGGATTTAAGGTACATAGATTTTATTTATCATTTCAAGCAAATTGTTTTTCTTCATTCTAATAGAAGTTGTAACAAGTTAGCAGATTTAAGTGCTAACATAGCTTTGGTTTCAGATTTTTTTTGGCAAGACATTAGCTCTAATAAAATTCCCCCTACTTTCTCCAATTTGTTGGAGGAGGAATTTGATTGTTTGTAGTTACTTTTAATAAAATTTTATATTATCATTTCTTCAAAAAAATATTATTTAGGTATTCTATATCATAAGTTCAGTATATAATATGCTTAATATAAGTACATTTAATCAATATTATTAAATAGTATTGGTATCTTGATCAGTAATAATAATAATTTAGTGGAAAAAGTAGTAGAGTAATGGAGTAATGGTAAATCCTTACAATAATAAGAATAATGCCACAAAACATGCATTTTAGTAGTCATATAAAACAAGTAAGAAGCCTTGGCTATCATGATGTTTTTTAGTGTTATTATCAATATTAGTAAACTATTGGCTCAATAAATAGAATCGTCACTCTTTACTTGTCGGCACAGAAATAATATTCTTATAACTCCCAGTAAATGTATTACGTGAATTAGTAGAGGATAACACCAAACCACTTTATTTAAAGGAAATCTTGTTAGCCCACCATCCTGTACACATCAATCAGTCTCTAGTTAATTGGTCAACTAGTCTTTACTTATCTTTTATATGGCACTCACATTATTATAATAATATTTTACTAGTAATAACTACTGCTATTACTAAAGCACATATTAATATTCATTTATAATGTATTACATCAAATAAAGTATAATTGGGAATAATTCAAAAAAAATGCCAAAATGTACTAACGGTAGATAACAAAAATCATACCGAGTAAAAGTTCATATTTCATAATCTGACTAAATTACCAAATATTGCTTAAAATAACATTTTGAAGTTTTAGTTGAACTAAATCATTATTTTTATAAATCAAAATTAAATTTCTGAGTAGACTATAGATGTTATGTTTTCAAAATCACTTGATAAAAAATCTCAAGTATTATTCAAAATGTTTATTAATCTTAATCTCTTTAACATACAAAAAGTTATACCATTAAAGTTTTACCAATACTAAATTATTCATATATTTTAATAACAAAATCCCAAATTTGATCAAAAAAATATCTAAAACATGAAATCATTGAAACCAGTAATAGGGTAAATATTCCTTATATTGATACAAGAAAATTTTCCAACTGGCACGATAGACGAAAATAGCTCCACATCCTCCAAATCCCAAGTTCCCTTTTCTCTTTCTCTCTTATTTTCTTAACATCTTCTAGGTTGTCCAAATTCCAAAACGTAAAAAGGATTTAATTAGGTTACGTAATGCATTTAGATATCTCTAATAAAATATTATTATAATATTAATATAACTATTTAATTTATTTAATTTTTTAATTTAGAATTCATATAAAGAAATTTAGGATTTTAAAAATTATAGTAAAATATCCATAAACTAAATCATTTTATTTAAAAGATATCAGTGGATTCAATTTTGCAAAATGGACTCTTGATGATCCTGAAATCCTTATTTGTATCAATACGTACTAATTTCTTAAGAATTTTTGTCGATGCCCAAAATTTACAAAAAAATATGTGCTAGTAAAATAGTACAATAACAATGCTATGATGAAGACTTTTTTTGATTTGCAGTTATATTGACTCCAAAAAAAATTATTTACTCGGGTCAAAATACATATTATTACAAACCATCTTTAACATGTAAAGAGGATTGTATACCTTTAATATATCACTACGTGTCCATTTATAAATATATTAAGTATTTCAGTGTTAAAGACTTCAATGCTATACTTCTTTAAATCAAAAAAACTTGATGGGGGTCTTACGGTGAGCTAATATGTTACATGTTGAGTTTGAAATATACTTAGATTTTCTTTGATATAAAAATTGATAAAATCTCACTAAAATGTACAAGTATATATGTCAAACAGAGTAATAAATTAATAGGATTGAGTGTCAAATCCACGAGAAAGTGTTCTACTTAATTATAACATAACTATCACTACTACTTTAAACGCAAGAATTATCCTACTGAAAAAATATGATATTTTAGAGGTTTTTATCATTGAATGAAAAAAAAAAAGATTGCAAGGAGATTTTTGTACTTATAAAAATAAAGTATTTTCTACTAATGAATATGACTAACATAATATTTCTAATGAGACTATTTTTATTTAAGATGCTGGTCAGAGTATATGCATCCCTCGATCTCTATCGAGCTTGTAGGGGTGAAAAAAATGTTTATGGCATTCCTATAATTTTACTATCTCCGTGAAATCTCGAATATTCAAACATCCTATGTCTAGGCATGTCAATATTCCATTTCAATATTTCTAATTATTCTAATATTCATTCACCGAGGCTATACATCACACTATATTTAAACTACACATACGACTATTATATGCATTAATATTAGAATAAGAGATATTGAAAATATCATTATATCATTTAAGAAAAAAGAGACTACATTAGTAATTAATATACTTTTTATATCAGCTCAAAACTAAAGAATTAGCTAGACATTGAAGATATAAAAAGAAAACACATCTTTAGTTTATTCATTGAAAGAAATATATAAGAGAAGAAATATGAAAATTGTCACCTGAGTGGATCAAATGATATTCTCTACACTACTTCTTCCATGTATAACAAAGTTGCTTATAACAAAAGCTAAGATCACCAAAAGTAAAAGTATTTAGTACTTTCATTGCTTCCCTTAGAATTTAGTCCAAGAAGGCATTGAAGAAATGAACTTAAAAATATAGATTTTTGCTTGAGTGACAAAACTCTCTAAATAACAAAATGGAAAAACTATTTATATGAATTATAGGGAAAGGGCATGGGCGCTGTCTCAAGGTGGTCTTGTGATACAAAATGAACTAGTGCATCGGTGTTACAACATTGGCTCTGCTATAGTGTTGGATAACCTTGCACAGTTACTGATTGAAATGGTGCATCTTTTGGCTTGTTTGGCACGGTTCTTCTCCTTGGAAACTACTCCATAATAGAACTCTAAAAGATTAACACTATAGCTCTAGAATGTGATTTTTGAAACAAAGGAGTTGAAAGGCTCGGTGCTATGGTTCTCATTTTCTCGAGGCTCCTGATGTTGCAGTGCTAAATTTTGGTGCAGTAATGCTGTGTTAAACAATGACGCTGAGCGTGGTGACGCTGCAATGCTTATAAATAGGAATTCATTGCAACAATGTTTGCACAAAATATCACTAAGATAACACATTTTCACTGAATATAAACCCCATAAATAATTCACCATTTACTTTTTACATCCACCTTCTCAATCTCAACTTGATCTTCAGACTTTATGGGTTCACCCTACCAACTTAATATCTCACAACATTACTACAGTACTATAGACAACTTATCGAGTTATATTAAAGACTAATAGCACAACTCATGTACTCTATACATGTTCTATTGTAACCCTCCAAGCCCTAGAGTTAGTGGGATGAGTGATACAAGAATGACACATCCAAAAGACACGAGGAAGAAACACACCAAAATAGAGAGATTTATATAGAGATATTGTGGTAGTTTATCTTTTTTGAGCTTAAGCTATGCTGGAAAGAGCCCTCTCTCCTCTTATTATTGAACTTTTGGTTGGGATAATAAAGAATTTGCTGAGAACTATCTTTATCTATCACTCTCTCTACCTCTTACTCTCCTACATCTTCATCATCCTCACTAATAGGTCCTTCGCTCACCAGGTAAACCTAAAAAATATGGTTGGGCATTATCCACTGCAAAATTATGGATTCAACATATGGCTTCTTTTAAAAGTGGAAAGAATAAGAGGATAGAATCCCCATCGATTTTATATACATGAAATGGATGGTGTTGATATGGCTGCATGGTTGTTTGAACTATCCCGCTAATTTAATAAGATTAATTCAAGCCATTCAATCCAATATTGGATAGTAGAAATATATCCTACATATCATGTGGAAACGATTGGTATTAATAGAAGTTAATAATAAAACCCAAGAGTTATGATTTTTATATATTTCTTTAAACGATGCTTGTACATCTCCTATTTTAAATGAACCAAGCATGAACCAAAATGGAAAAGGTTGAATCAAGCCTAAACAAGCAACTAATAAACAAGCACAAACATGAGCAAGCCCTTTCACTCGACCAGGTTTATTTGCATCCCATGTGCATTCCTCTTTTATTTTATGCTATTGGTTAAGCTCTTCTCTTTTATATGATCTTTCCTTAGCATCATCCTATTGGCATGTCAAATTCAAATCTTATGGGACGGCTTTTTGATTGAACACCACGATATTGATGAACAAGCCAAAATAAAGGGCAAACTAAACTTTCACCTAGACAAGAGATGCTAATGAGCTTGTATAACCTTTAAGGAGTTTTTTAATTAGTTCTCCACTTCTACAAGTACTAAGTGAAGAATTTAAGCTAAGAAAGAACGTCAAAAACAAGATATTCAGGATATAATAAATGAAAACCGAAATAAGAACTAAAGAATTTGAGCTATAATAAATGACGAATTTGATTTGAACCAAACTAATTTGGCCATTAGGAAGAACCTTCGATGTTAAACTTTGAACTAATATGAGGAATAAAATAGATGTTTTATTGCCTACATCATGTACTTTGAAGATTGAGACCATATGACCAATGTATTTTTCATTGTCGTCACTTCAACATTCTTCCGCAATCATATTTAAACTTTGTTCGAAATAAAGCTTCCTATAATTACACAAGTACATAATGATTCAGTGTAAATTCATCAAGTACTAAACAGGTTCCTTGAAGTTTTTCCTTTTATAAAAAAGTTATGGGGATACACTACATTAATTAACTGGAATGACGAGACAGATCTATTTCTTTTTTTTTTTTGGAATTTTTGGGGCAAAAGCCTTTAATATTGATGTAAAAATGGTTGCAAGTAAGAAAAAAAAACTATAGTCTAGATTCTTAACAACAAAAAGAGAATAAAAGACTCAAAATAAAGGAAAAATACAATCACCCGAAGGTCAAAAAAAATAGCAAATCAAACTTAGCCAATGCTAAGCCGGACTCAGGTGCTCTGTGCAAGATTGAATCTTAAAATGGTCAGCACAAGAGCAGCGCCCTGGTTGCCAGGGTCGACCATCCAAGGGGCTGCTGTAAACAGTAATCATCGTTGTCCATAAAAACCAGCCCACAAACAAAAATCATGTGATATCTTTCTAGCTAAAAGTTTTCTTCGCAATTGCATATATGATTTTAGCAATAACTGTAGCAGTACAGTCATAAATTCCCCCAAAATCCTATCATTTTGAGCTCTCAAAATGAAATAAATAGTAGCACAAGCAGTTAACAGGTTGAGATTAATACAGGTTTTACCAAAACCTTGGTCAAACACACTGTCAAAAGTCTGAAAAAGATTGGGTTTCATCAACGTGTTACCAAGCCCAGGCAAGTAATACTGAATGATTTTGAAAGTGTAACTGCATTCAAAAAATAGATGCCCAATGCTTTCTTGGTCGAAATGATAGAAACAACAAGTACTAACAACCGAGATACCACGCATTTTCAAATTCTCAGCAGACTTAAGCCCATTTTTAAAATCCAACCACGCATAAGCAGAGTACCTCAGAGAACATTTATTGTGCCAAATAAGTTTATGCCACTGAATAGTAGGGTGATTGGCAAACAGTTGCAAATTGAAAATTCTGGCTGTGGGATTAGAACTACCCAGCCAACTATGATAATCTTCATCAGGATTAATCGCAACATCATGGATTTTAGAAGTAATAACATTCCCAAAACAAGTAAGTACAACCCACTTATCATCTTCAATAATGTTATCCACCACCCAGCTGGAGAAAGAGCTAAACCGAGAAAGATCCAGATTTTTATCAAAATAATTAGCAATAGAATATCCATTGATCCATGGATCCCAAAGTAGAGAAAGAATGCTATTAATACCCACATTCAAGGAAATACAATGCTTGAAGCTTTGAGCTTTGTCATGTAAAAATTTCCAAAAGGGGGAGGTGGAACCAGATAAAAGTTTCCAAAGAGAGTGATAGTTCGATCTCCACCAGAAAAAGAGAAGGTTATTAGAGTGCAAAAACCTCTAGATAATGTCACACCCAAAGGAGTGATACAAAGTGTTAATTGACTGAATGCTCAGTCCACCATTCTACATAGGGACACAAGTGTATTTCCAAGATAAAATGTGGAGCTTCCTCAACTCAGTGTTGCCAAAATACAAAAATCTAGAGCATAAATGGTTAATAACCTTACAACAACCTTTAGGAATAATCAAACCCCGGATCCAATAAGCAATAGTATTGCTAATGGTGAATTTAAGTAATTGAATTCTACCAGCAAAGGATAGAGTCTTAGCAGTCCAGCCATTCAACTGAGAAGTGATCTTTTGGATAAGTGGATTGAAATCCTGGATTCTAAGCTTTCTAGGTAGGTAAGAGGGGTACTGGATTGCTTAATTTGAAGAATGTCACAGATAGCAGGAGCTTGCGGGTTGTCTTTAGAAAAGAAAATAGTGCTTTTGAGAGGGTTAACACATAAACCAGTGGTGTCTCCAAATTTCTCAAAAACCTTATTAAGAGTGATAGCATTCTACATTTTAGTCGAACCAAACACCAAGAGATCATCAGCAAACAAAAATTGAGAAACCACACATTTACCAGAAGTGATAGCAGTAAAGGTAGAGTTGGAAATGACCTCTTCAATGGAATTGGAGAGAGCATCCATCACAATATTGAACAAGTAAGGTGATAAAGGATATCCCTATCTGAGGCTATACCTGGACAAAAAATAACCTTCAAGAGAATCATTAATACAAACAAAAAAATAAACCTCAGAGGTGCAAGCTTTTATCCAGTAAACAAATAAATCCAGAAACCCCTTCTCAAATAACCTTTTTTAGAGAAATTCTCTGGACACAGTATCGAATGCCTTGGTGATATCAAATTTAGCACAGAAAAGCTTGTCATTTTTTTTTTTTTTGATTGAATTTTCCCAAAATCACAAAAGCTAGAATGACGTTATGAGAAATCATTCTTTTTTGGATGAAACCACATTAACTATGGTGGATGATGGAAGGCATAACAGTTTTCATCCTATTAGTAATGATTTTAGCAATAACCTTATAAATAACATTGCAAAGAGAAATGGGCCTAAAATCCTTGACAGTGTTGGCATGAGGAAGCTTTGGAATGAGCGTAGTGGCAGTGGATTTTATTTGCTTAGGAAATAACCTTATAAATAACCTTATAAACATGATGCTTAATGGTTCCCTAAGTAGCCCTGTAAAATTCAAACGTGATACCGTCTGGCTTTTGGGCAGAATTCTTCTTCCCAAAAAAAATGATGTTTCTAATTTCTTCTTCAGTAATAGAAGCAATGAGTGGGGAAATAAGGTGATCAGGAATAACATTACCAATGGGAGTGTGGTGGATGTGGGTAGTGGTTTTAGTTGGGTTAAAGAGCTTTGTGAAGTGGTTGATAAAGGTAAGAGAAATGTCTTGTTCGTCGGTAAGGACACCAAGATCAGTGGAGAGCTCTTTAATATGGCCATAGTTCTTGTTAGCATTGATCTAAGAGTATAAGAACTTAAGATCATCCTCCCCTTGAGTGAGCCAATTAACCTTGGCTCTTTGTGATATCCAATCAGATATGGTGGTTCGTTAATAAAGGAGTTTGGAGTTTATAATCTTAAGATTATCATTAAGATTCAGATTATCATTAAGAGAAGAATCAAGAGGATTGTACTGAATTTGCCTTACAACAATATTTTGAAGCACAGTGAGAGAATCAATATCCCTTTGAATGTTGTTAGCATTTGACCAGTTTTTATGTTTGAGCTTATTTTTGAGGGATTGCAACTTGAAAGTGAAGGCACAGAGAGGGCTGTTATCATTGGGCTGAGAAAAAATATCCAGTAAACATTCCCAGAAATCTGGGATACGGGTGCAGTAATTTTTGAACATATATCTATGGCCTCTCGTTACAATCAAAGAATTCATAAGCAATAGTGGAGAATGATCAGAATAGCTGGGATCTCTTACCAAATAGTAAGAGTTTGGAAAAGTAGTAAGCCAAGAGTCATTGACTAGAACCCGGTCTAGCTTGATGTGGATGGGATTGCTTCTTTAGTAATTAAACCAAGTGTAGAAGTGCCCCATATACGAGAGGTCAAGCAACCCAGTATTGAAAATCATATTATTAATGTCTCCCAGACTATTGTTGGTAAGAGGAGTCCCCCCAGCTTTTTCATTTGCAAACCAACAACAATTGAAATCCCCAATAATTGCCCAGGGGATATTGATGGAATTAGCAATGAACATAAGATTGTTAAGAGAGTTGCTATTTGCATATTTTACATTCTTGCAACTTGTATAATTTTGATGATTTCAAATATTATTATTTTACTTATAGTTATCTCCTAACACTTTTTGGAAGAGTTATGTTTGCTCTTGTGTGTACTAACATTTCAGGAAAAAACAAACTACAGACTATAAAGACTTCAAATCAAATTCAGCATGAGATACTTTGTGTATTTAAAACTTGTAATTTTCTTTGAATTAAGTTTGAGAGGAAGTGATTGTAATTGAGTGAATACACACACACACTTTAGGAGATCTTGAGAAATTTTAAGTGATCATGCGGGACAAACTTAGTTCATACGGGACGATCAGGTTAGTTATCGCCTCGTAAGAGCAATGGAACGAACAGGAGTTGGAGAAAAATTTTCTAAGTACTGATCGTCCAGTAAGAAGTGTATTCGTCCCAGGATGAAATGTTCTCAGGAAAATTTCTATTCAAGAATGAAGTGTATTCGTTCCAGGACGAGTTACTCTCTTGAGTAATTTCATCAAGGACAAAGTGTATTTGTCCCGGGACAATTTTCTCTCTGGAAAAATTTTGTCCGGACGAACCTATATTCATCCCAGGACGAAGTGAACTGACTCTGAAAATTAAGTGACATTCTACAGTTTTTAGAAATCAACCTATGGAATAACCGTTCGTACCGGATGAACCTAGTTTGTACAGGACAATGTGTATGTACAAAGTCATTGCGTACCCATATATATTATGCCCAATTAAATAAAATCATCTAGAACAATCCACGATCGTACGAGATGATCCAATTCATATTGACTTGAAGATTTGCAGTTTTTGAACGGTTTTTTATGTCTTTTCTATAAATAGTCCAATCTCAACTGCCACTTAATCTTTTTGCCTACTGATCTTCGTGCTTATTGAAAGAAGAGTCAAGGAGAGAGTGTGAGAGAGTGTTTGAAGGAGATTTCTTGCCATTGGAGCATGAATGATTCACTTGGTACTCAAAGGTAAGAGTCTTTACTTTTGGTTTGTGATTACTTCACACTTTTCTCTCTTCCTTCTAGAATTCTTGTGAACAAGATCTGTCAAGGAGATCCGGATCTTGGCCGACACTTGGAGAGTGTGAAAGGATGAAGGGTTCTCAGCCCACACTAGGAGAGTGTGAAAGGATGAAGGGTTCTCTGCCCACACTAGGAGAGTGTAAAAGGATGAAAGGGTTCTCCGGCCACACTCGGAGAGTGTAAAAGGATGACGGTTCTTTGCCAACATTGGGGATAGTGTAAAAGGATGATGATTCTCTGCCGCACCGGGTAGTGGTGGAAAGGGTTTTTGTAAAGTCTTCTCCGCCTTGTTGTGGGAGCTAAAGGAGAGTCACTAGTGATATTAGTGCAAGAATCGGTGGGTGCCTGCGGAGAGTGGATGTACGTCAGGTTTTGACCGAACCACTATAAACCTCGTGTCTTTATTTTTCCACTTCCCTTTTTATTTTTCTATTTTTACTTTTAAAACTGTGGTTGAAAAATGTTTTCTACAAAACTCATAAAAGTTTATTTTTTGGTTTAAAATTTAAAAAGAGGGATTAAATTTTAATTGCCAATTCACCACCCCCTCTTGGTTAGCCGCTGGGACATTAGCTTAGGTTTAACAACCTAATTCATAGTGATCAGGTTTCAACAAAGATCCTTCCAAAGAGTTTATCTTTTAAGTTGAGAGTTTCTAGCATATACAACAGTGATGGCAACAATAAAAGTCGTATTGAGTTCAATGATACCATGGACAAGTTGACTGGTGGTGAGTTGGGGACTGAAATTGATGTTGCCTGTATTCTATTTAACCCAAACACGACCCAGGGTGGAGTGCTGGAAGTTATCACAGGAGTTTTCCATAGAGAAGATTCTATGTTGGTTTTGGTACCAAGGAATTGAGAGGTTGGCAAGAGAGGTTTTTGCTTCAAATATGAATAGGAGGTCGATGTTATGTCTTTGGACTAAATTTTTACAACAAAGAACTTTTGCAGGGTTGTTAAACCCACGAATGTTCCAAGCCACTAAATTAGGTGGTTTTATTGACATTTGGAGGTAGAAGTTGTTACAAATTTAGTTTCATGGACTATATTTTGATGATTGGCAAACACTCTTGCTTTTCTTCAACAGCCTGTTACTACTGACATTTTCAGGATTCAAAGATCAGACAAAAATCGAAATCAGCTCAAGACTGGGTAGATTAGGATTGAGTCAGTCTGTAATTTTCTTTTTTCTTTTTTTGAGTCAATTGTAATTGCTTCAAGTGACTGATGTTAAGTAACCCTACACACACACTTGAGAGATTTAGAACTTGTGTTTTAACTCACATCGGCCCAGACGATATTTATATCATCCTGGACGATCGAGTTCAAAACAGAAAATCTAATCATAAATTCTTTGTTAAGGTAGACATAATTAACTGATCGGCCTGGATAATACCTGTATCGGCCAGGAAGATATGCTCAATATAGAAAGAAATTGCCTCCATGATCAGTTTAGGTATTCTAGATTTTTTGAAATCGGCCAGGACGAATATTTGATCGGCCTGGATGATATTGTATAATTATGCCTAAATTTATCCGACAAACATGGGAGTAATTAAAGGATGATTGATACGATCACATTGACCTGGACGATCGCAAAATCATCCTAGACGATCCATTTAAAAACCCTTGGTTTATCCTTGACGATAAATATCGGCCAGTACAAATTTAGGGAGATGTGCTGACCGATATGGATCAGACAGCTCAAATTCAGGGCGATGCTCTGGATGATTTTCCTCTGATTTGAACTGATCAGCCGAGAAGATCGTGAGATCGTCCGAGACGATCAAGCAAATTTTTAACCATCCAATTTGCATTCAAGGTGATGCTCTGGCCGATCTTATGAGATTTGTACTGATCGGCTAGGATGATTTTCATATCGTTCTAGATGATAAAGTAGGCAACTTGCAATTAATGAGCTCCTTTGAAGCTCTTCTATTTAAGAACTCTTGTTCAATGGTTTTTAGCATCCTTGGCTGCTGTCTTGACCTTAAAAACCTAAAGGAGAGAGAGAGAGAGGGAGAGAGAGAGGATCTTGTGAGGGGAAGCTTATGAGGAGATTCACAAGGGTTGCTCCAAGCATTGTTACACTTCTTCTTTCCTAGAGTCTCTTGTCCTTGGAAGAGTTGGGAGAGGTAAGTTTCAGCAAGTCATCGTGGTTCTCTGCCTGCTTCAGGAGGAAGCAAAAGGATTAGGGTTCTCTGCCTTGCCGGGTGTGGTAAAAAGGAGGTGTTTTTGTGAGGGCTTCTCCGCCTACCTGTGGGGGCTAAAGGAGAGTCATTTTGGTAGTGCAATACTCAAAGGGCCCCTCCAAGGAGTGGATGTAGGTCGAGTTTAGAGAACCACTATAAACCCTTATGTTCTTGTTTTTACTGCTTCCGCATTTATGTTCTTCCGCACTTGTTTTTATGGTGATTTGGTTTGTGATAATCGTTCTTTTTGCTTAAAGAAATTTTTAAATACCAATTCACCCCCCCCCCCCCCCCTCCCCTCTTGGTTAGCCTCTGGCCAGTTCTATTGGGCTTAACATCCCTAACAAACTTTCAAGTGGTATCAGAGCGGGATTCATAAAAACTAAGTTTGAAAACTTTTTGAATTTTGATCCATGGATAACTTTGAGAATCATAATACACCAGAAGGGTATTCTATTACCTGACCACCTTTTTTTGATAATATCCCATTTCATTTTTGGAAAACTCTCATGTCTACGTTTTTACAATCTACTGATTATCGCTTGGGGATGCTTGTTAAGGATGGTTACACACCTCTAACTGGTAAACTTAATACCATTATTATTCCACTTTCTTTTATTGAATAGGCTTTAGATGATAGGGCTTTGGCTCAATTAAATGCAAAATGTCTTAATTGATTTTTATGTGCATTAAAATTAGAAGACTACATGTGTGTTTCCATTTGCAAAACTATGAACTTTTTCATAAGAAACCTTCATTAATCAATTTCTGAAATGTATACGAGATTTACTCAGATTGTTACTTCTTTACATGCCTTAGGAAGAGAACTTTCAAACTATAAAAAAGTGAATAAGATTTTGAGATGCTTGCCTTCGTCTTTTGATGCTAAAATTACTTCAATCACAAAATCTAAAGATTTAAATACATATTCGATTGACAACTTACTTGGCTCACTCATTACTTACGAGCAAGGAGTGAATCAAAGAAATTTTGATGCAGGTGAAAAAAGAAAGGAGAAAACGGTGGCACTGAAGGCACACAAATCGGACTCTGATTCTTCTGGGTCTGAAAGCGATGAATTTGCATTAATCACAAGGTAATTCAAAAGCTTTCTAAAGAAGAAGCAAAAGCATCATTGGAGAAAAGGTAAGGATAACAAATATTCTAAAGGATCATC
Source organism: Dendrobium huoshanense (assembly GCA_016618105.1). Lineage (NCBI taxonomy): Eukaryota > Viridiplantae > Streptophyta > Magnoliopsida > Asparagales > Orchidaceae > Dendrobium > Dendrobium huoshanense. Next base: position 39,882,772 of record CM028359.1, on the reverse strand, counting down.
TGATCTGGTTTGTTATGAAAGCAGGAAGCCTGGACACGTGAAAGCTGATTCCCCTACACTTAAGATGCACACAAGCAAGGAAAATAATAAGGAGAAATACAATTTCAGAAATGACAAAAAGAGACTTCAAAAAGTATTTCGGGCGGATTCTGCGTCGGATTCATCAGAGACAAAACTAGAAGATGAGACAATAAACTTGTGCTAGATGGCAGCCTCTAACCTTGATCAAGAGGAGGTATGTGAACTTTCCTACGATCAAATCCTTGAAATTTCTGAAAAAAATTCATGCATCATATAGGAAGCTTAAAAAAACTCATGCTAGCTTGAAACTGGAATTTTTGAACTTACAAAAAGAGCATGCAATTATGACTAAAGATCACTCAACAATTGATTCAAATCATATGGCTCTACTTGATGAATTTGATAAGTTAAACAAGAAGCATTATGAATTAATTGAAGATCATGAGTCACTAAAAGTCACATACACCTCACTTGAATCTAATTTTAAGAAATCTAAAGAGATAGAGAAACATCTGAGGATTGATAATGATGTCTTAAAAAGTACCAACTTGAGGATTTAAGATGAATTGGATACACTTAAGAAAATTTGGATGACACCAACACTTAATCAAAAGCCAAAACCTTGGAAGAGGCATTATAACTCAAGCCATTTAAGAAACCCCTTTCCAGGTGTTAGATACTTTTCATGTGGCATGCTATGACATATTTCACACACTTGCACTGTTCACCATAGTACACATTGGGTGTGGAGATTCAAGGTGCATGATTCACAGCATACCACACATGTATTGCATTCTACTTTTTAAAAGAAGGAACCCAAACCTGCTTGGGTTCCTAATTCTGACATTTGATGATTTTGTAGGTGGGCTCTCACAAAAGGCCTCGTGAGAGTATGTGGTACTTGGACAGCGGATGCTCTTGACATATGACTTGTGATGCCAATCAATTTGTTTTGCTGGAGTCCAGGACTGGAGGCAAGGTTACTCTTCGAGACAACTTCACCAAGAAGGTGGTAGGCTCAGGTATAATTGGTAATTCCAAGAACCTTATGATTGAAAATGTTTTGCTTGTATATGGATTAAAACACAACCTGCTCAGCATTAGTCAACTTTGTGACAAAGGCTTCATCATGCAATTCTTTGCAAATTCATGTATTGTAAGTTTAAAGTAACAATACTATTTTGCAGGGAAAAAGGATCAACAACGTCTAAATGCTTGATTTAAATAACTTTGAATGTGCTGTTTATTTTGCTTAAAAATAGTTGTTGATGATTCATGGTTGTGGCACCGTAGATTATGTCATGCAAGTATGAAAACCCTTAGGAAAGTGACCCAAAAAGACCTAGTTAGAGGTGTCCCCAAACTCATGTTTTCAAAATAGCACCTTTGTGATGCCTGCCAACTAGGAAAGCAAGTCCACTCCACATTTCACCCCATTAAGGACATTAGCACCTCTAGACCTTTAGAAGTCGTTCACATGGATTTGTTTGGATCTATTAGCACTACCAAATTGGGAGGGAAAGTCTATGTTTTGGTAATTGTTGATGACTACTCGAGGTTCACTTGGACTAGATTTCTTTCACATAAACATGAGTCTTTTGAGGAGTTTAGACCATTTTCTACTTGGATTCAAAAAAATATAGGTTGTGAGATCTTGACCATCCATAGTGATCATTGGGGAGAGTTTGAGAATGAAAAGTTTGGAGATTTTTGTGAGGATAAGTGGATTAGCCACAACTTCTTAGCGCCTAGGACCCCTCAGCAGAACGGGGTAACTGTAAGGAAGAACCGGACCTTGGTGGAAGCCGCTAGAGCCATGCTTGCTGAGTATTCACTTCCAAAATACTTTTGGGCAGAAGCGATTAACACATCTTGTTATGTGTTGAATAGGGTGAATGTCAGAGCCAAACTAGATAAGACACCTTATGAGATCCTTAAGGGTAGGACACCCAATCTTTCCCACCTTCATGTCTTTGGTTTTAAAGTTTTCATTCACAATAATGGGAAGTCTCACTTGGGCATATTTGATCCTAAATCTGGTGAAGGAGTGTTCTTGGGATATTCTAGTGTTGGAAAGTATTTTAGGGTGTTTAACAAGAGGACTTTGATGGTGGAAGAGACTACATATATAGTTTTTGATGAGTATGATCCTAAAAAGCCTAGAGTTGAGGATGATGATGATGTTGGAGAGGTTACCACTGGAGTAGAAAATTTGGAGAAGGGAGTATGTCACCAAAACATTAAAGGAGTAGGAGATGTCACCCAAGGAGTATAAAATATAGATTTCGAAGAAAGGTTTGGACCTTCTCACACATTACCTAGAGATTGCAGATACTCTATAAGTCACCCCAAGGATTTGATCTTAGGAGACCCTTCTGATGGAGTTAGGACTAGAAATGAACTTAGGAAGGAGGTGAACCATTCTGCCTTTATCTCAATGACTTAAACAACCAACATAAACCAAGCCCTTACTGATGAGTTCTGGATTTTAGCCATGCAAGAGGAGTTGAATCAATTTCTTAGGAATGATGTTTGGGAGCTTGTAGAAAGACCAAAGGGACAAAGTGTTGTTGGAACAAAGTGGGTCTTTAAGAACAAGTTAAATGATTCTGGAGTGGTGGTTAGGAATAAAGAAAGGTTAGTGGCTAAGGAGTATAATCAAATAGAAGGGATAGACTTTGAAGAAACTTTTTCTCCTGTAGCTAGATTGGAAGCTATTAGAGTGCTATTAGCCTTTGCCTATTATAAAGAATTTAAGCTTTTTCAAATGGATGTTAAGAGTGCCTTTTTAAATGGGGAAATAAAAGAGGATGTGTTTGTAGAATAACCCCCAGGTTTTGAGAGTTCCCAATTTCCAAATCATGTTTATAAATAAAAAAAGGCTTTGTATGGTTTAAAGCAGGCACCAAGAGCTTGGTATGAGAGGCTTAGCACATTCTTACTAGAAAGGGAGTTTGTTAAGGGGAGCGTAGACACCACCCTTTTTCTTAGGAAAGTTAGAGATGATTTTCTCATTATTCAGATTTATGTAGATGACATACTTTTTGGATCTTCTAATAAGAAACTTTGTGATGAGTTCTCTAAAATAATGAGTAGAGAATTTTATATGAGTTTGATGGGAGAGTTGTCCTACTTTTTGGGGTTTAGTATAAAATAATTGGATGATGGAACCTTTCTTAATCAAACAAAATACAAAAAGGATATTTTGAAGAAGTATGAGATGGATAAATCTAAGCCAATTAATACTCCCATGACTTCTAGTGTCCTATTGGATAAGGACCCAAGTGATAAGTCTGTTGATCAAAAGAAGTATAGAGGCATGATTGGATCTTTTCTTTACTTGACTACGAGCCGACCTGATATAATGTTTAGCGTTTGCCTTTGTGCTAGATTTAGAGCTAACCCTAAGGAATCCCACCTGACTATAGTTAAGAGAATTTTTAGATACCTTTTGGGGACCTAAAGCTTAGGGATTTGGTATCCTAAACATAGCACTTCTTTTGAGATTATTAGTTTTTCGGACTCTGATTTTGCAGGATGCAAGGTGGATAGAAAAAGCACTTCAGGAACTTGTCAATTCATAAGATAATCTTTGGTCTCACGGTCTAGTATGAAGCAAAATTCTGTTGCACTCTGCACTGCTGAAGCTGAGTACATTGCTCTTGGAAGTTTTGTGGCCCAAGTCCTTTGGTTGAAACAACATGTATTGGATTTAGGATTACCTGTAGGCACCATCTCATTTTTTTTGTGACAACACTAGTGTCATATGCATCTCTAAGAATCCTATCAAACTTTCAAGAACTAAGCACATTGACATTAGGCATCACTTCATTAAAGACCATGTGACTAAAGAAGATATTGAGTTACATCATGTGACAACTGAAAATCAACTGGCTGACATCTTTACTAAACCATTGGCCTTCGACACTTTCAGCTTTTTAAGGACCAGATAGGGTGTGATTGACATAAATGCATGAACTTGATTTTTTATTTGATTTTCTATTTGCTCTTTGCTTTCTTTTCTCCTTTTTGGTTTACTCTTAGTTTTGGTTTGATTTGTTTTACTTTCTTTTTTTTTTTTCAAAATCATCGCTAAAATGATATTGTATGCCTTGTCCTTGCTTTTGAAATTTATAGTCAATATTTTACATCTCTTTATCTATTAGATGGTAAAAATATCTCTTTGATCACGTCTCTTTCTCTAACCTATTTTGGTGGCATAGTTTTCTTTTCTAATAAAAAATCTACTTCAAATTAATAAATTTTGTATGAAATTAAGATCTTTTCTAAAACTTGCTTAAGCAAATCTATCTTGTATTTATAATGATTAAAGTCTTTTTGTCACATCAAGATTCCTCGTTACTCTTGTCATTGGTTATTGATTCTATTTTGTGGATAGTTCTTCTCTATGTTAGAGAGAGAGCCCCTTTTCTCTAATATCTAGAAGATATACTCACAACTAAGAATCCTTTTTAAGAGTTGTAAAAGAGAAAGGAGCTTGCAAAAATAAAAAAACAATTGGCCAATGATGCCAACAAAAGATGCGCAATGATGCCAAATTGAAAAAAAATATATATTAAAAAGCAAAAGATGCGCAAAGCACCAATCAACCTACAACAGGCATAAAATGAGCCCACTAAAAGGCAAGCTATTCTCTTTTTTCAAATCCTTTAAAAGCTTAGAAGGTTTCATGTATCAAAGGCTTGATTTTGATTGTTTTGTGATTGTGACAAATTTACTTTGGTTCATTATTCTATGAGATATTTTTTCTTAAACCAAGTGATGAAGGGATCCTTATCTCATATCCAATTGGTTTTCTTTTAGTTAGGTTATTGATTTCAAAAGATGATTCTACCTTAAAAGAAAGTCTGAGATAAGGGTAACCATGATCGGATATTCTACCATTCTTTGGATTGTAGATGATGTTAACTCATTAACTCACATATTTTTAAAAATCATTCACATAGAATACTACATCATATTCATGCCTTGATTTAAAAAAAATAAAATTCTTTTGATTTGCCTTCTTCGTTTCCTCCTCCTTTTTGATATGTCAAAAGGGTGAGTAGTTTAGGATGTGTGCTTACACTTTCGATTCCATATTTTACACCACTGCTGTTTTTAAGAAAAAATTGTCATAGTGTTTTGTCATCATCAAAAAGGTATTGAAAATTTAGTTTCATGGACTATGTTTTGATGATTGGCAAACACTCTTTCTTTTCTTCAACTACTTGTTACTACTGACATTTTCAGGATTCAAAGATCGGACGGAAATCGAAATCAGCTCAAGACTGGGTAGATTAGGATTGAGTCAGTTTGTAATTTTCTTTTTCTTTTTTTTGCGTCAATTGTAATTTCTTGAAGTGACTGATGTTAAGTAACCCTACACACACTTGAGAGATTTAGAACTTGTGTTTTTACTCACATCGGCCCGGACGATATTTATATCGGCCTGGATGGTCGAGTTCAAAACAGAAGATCTAATTAGGATTTTTTAGTTAAGGAAGCCGTAATTAACTGATCGGCCTGGACGATATGCTCAATATAAAAAGATATTGCAGCCTTGATCAGTTTAGGTATTCTGTATTTTTGATAATCGGCCAAGACAATTATTTGATTGGCCTGAACGATATTGTATAATTATGCCTAAATTGATCTGACAATCGTGAGAGTAATTAAGGATGATTGATATGATCACATCATCCTGGATAATCGCAAGATCATCCTGGATGATCCATTCAAAAGCCATTGGTTTCTCCTGGATGATAAATATCGTCCATAACAAATTCAGGGCGACGCGCTGGCCGATTTGGATCGGACAGCTCCAATTCAGGGCGATGCTCTGGTCAATTTTCCTTTGATCTAAACTGATCAGCCGGGATGATCGTGTGATCGGTAGGGATAATCAAGCAAATTTTCAATCATCCAGTTTATATTCAGGGCGATGCTCTGATCGATCTTATGAGATTTGTTCTGATCGGCCAGAACGATTTCCATATCGTCCTGGACGATAAAGTCGGCAACTTACAATTAATGAGCTCCTTTAAAGCTCTTCTATTTAAGAGCTCTTTTTCAATATTTTTGAACATCCTTGGCTGCTATCTTAACCTGAGAAAACCTAAAGGAGAGAGAGAGAGGATCTTGTGAGGGGGAGCTTCTGAAGGGATTCACATGGGTTGCTCTAAGAATTGTTCCACTTATTCTTCCCTAGAGTCTCTTATCCTTGTAAGAGTTGGGAGAGGTAAGTTTCAGCAAATGATCATGGTTTTCTACCTGCTTCAGCAGGAAGCAAAAAGAGTTGGGTTCTCTGCCTTGCCGGATATGGCAAAAAGGAGGTGTTTTTGTGAGGTCTTCTCCGCTTAGTTGTGGGGGCTAATGGAGAGTCACGTTGGTAGTGCAATACTCGGAGGGCACCTCCGGGGAGTGGACGTAGGTTGAGTTGACTGAACCACTATAAATCCTTGTGTTCTTATTTTTATTTCTTCTGCATTTATTTTCTTCTGCACTTTATTTTGTGGTGATTTAGTTTGTGATAATCATTCTTTTTGCTTAAAAAATTTTTTAAATACCAATTCACCCCCCCCCCCACCCTCTTGGTTAGCCTCGGGCCAGTTCTACAGGGCTTAACATCCTTAAATAACTTTCAGAAGGTTTTTTTGGCATTTTTGCCATGGGTTTGTTTTTGGCTTTGCTGGGTAGAGTGTTGTGTTTTTGTGGAGTTGGAGCTAGAGGAAGGTTGGTCCAAGTTGGTTGGGATTATAGGTTGATGGTTTCTGGGAGAGGTGTGAGGGGGGCTATTGATGTTTTAGTTAGCCAGATGAGCATCAGAATTTGGCAGCTGCATCTTGTTGCGTATATGTTGGACGGGGTCATTTTCCGTAAGAACTTGAAATTTGTTCTTAGCAGTGGAAATGGGGGATTATCAATTCCAGCAATAATTGGCTCGAAGAAGATAACAGGGTCACCAGAAGGTGAGTTTTGATTGGGAATTATGGGTTCATAAGGAATATTCTGGAGAGGAGGGGAGATGTGGGATTGCTGTTGGATATTCGGCTTAGAAGCCACAGGAGGTTTCAGTATAAGAAGGCGAGGGCGGCGGTGTGAGTATGGGTTTTTGACTACTGCTTCTACCCCTAGGTTTGGTAGCTGCAGTGGATCCTATGATCGGGTCTTTAGGGAACAGGGTAGGAGGATGCATAATGGATCCACATTGGGAGCAATTTTTTTGTTTCCAGTCATATTGCAGATGCAAGGGTAAGGATTTGTCATCTACAGAGTAGTAGATTTCTTCAGGTAAAGGAGAAGAACTGGTGACTTGCACACAAATTCTAGCGAAGTTAAGTCAGGTTTTAGCTACAGTAAGGCCATCTACAGCTAGAGGTATACTGGCACAGCTAGCAAGTTTCAAAATACCTTCAGGCGTTCAGAGAGAAAGGGGCAGATTCCATATTTTGATCCACAACAGAATGGAAGGAAATTCTTCTTTCTTAGGGACAAAATCAAGGGACCATTTTTTTAAAATGAACAGTTTTTCGAAGAAAAACCAAGGCCCTCCGCTCGAAGCAAGTTCATAATCCTCTAAAGTAGAGAACTTTAGCAGAAAAAAGCCATCATCCATTGCAAGTAGCGAAAAGTCACCTTTTAGCTTCCAGGTTATTTTGATCATGGAGAACAGAGCTTCATAGAATGGACACTTTGCCGATTGAGTAGCCAACCAAGGAAAGAGACCATTCAGCTGCACCAGCAACAAACTGCTCTGAAGAGAACTGAGCTGTGAGGTTTTTAGCAGGGACAAAGGATAGAGAGTGAGAGAAGGTCGTGGAAACTTTAGGAGTAGTGGCTAATAGATTTTTTCAGTCAAGTGGAGAAGATAATGGAAGGGGGAAGGAGGCTAAGGTGGAGGCGAGCGGCGGGAAGTCGACCATGGGGGGTGGCCCCCGGTGGGCGACAGGAAAAGCACAAAACTAGGGCGCCAAGTAAACCCTAGCAGAGCAGAAAGTGATTTGTTGTGATCTTTTTCTTTTAGTTGTGGCACTATTATTAATTTGATTACATAATTAATTTAAAAAAAAACTTAATGTCATTTCAATTTTTTGAAGAAATAAATCGAATATCACTCATAATGGTAATTGTTTTTCATACAATTAACTTTTTAATTTTTTCTCCTTTTAAGTCTTGGAAATTTTTTCTTTAATTGAATAAACCGGATTATTTTCTATTAAAGCAATTTAAAAAAGGAAAATATTAAATTAACGGGTTTATTGCTGATTCCAAAATTCATTTTATAAAGCATAAAGACTGGATATGATGAAATCAAAGTCAACAGCTTGTATCATGCATGAATTTAAGTAACATAAATTTTAAGAGTACATCGTGTTCCGCCTCTTTTACACCACCGGAAGGTTTCTCTCCCGTCATGGAGGTGTTTCTTCCCTCTGTTGATGGCTCTCCCTACTCAAGAGTCCCCCCCCCCCTTTCCACCTCCTCTCTTCTTGTCCATCAGCCCCAAGTTGGTTTGTCTTATGCTGAAAACGTCGCTGCTCCTGCTTCTAAGCCGAAAGTATTCCTGGTTTCTTTCTTCTCTCCTGGACAAAAGCTCTCCTTTAGGTCGGACTATCTTTTCATAGGTTTAACTCTCTGGTCAACATCCTTAATTAGTTATTCTCTTGGTCCTCATCCATACTACGAGAGGCTCCTCAACGCCATGCAAAATCTCAGGAACCTTAAAGGGTCCCTAACCTTGCTCTCACTCGCTGACAGCTTTTTTCTCCTGAAGTTTTCCTCTTTGAAAGACCTCAAAACAATTTGGTCCAGCTGACCGTGGTTCCATTTGGGAAAGCCCTTAAGAATTCAGCGATGGTCCTCGAAATTCAAACCGAAGAGAGATGAATCAGCAGCTATTCCAATCTGGAACAAAATCATGGACTTTCTATTAGCTCTCTGGACCCCGAACGACATTTCACGGATTGCGAGTTACATTGGCATTCTGCTATCTGTGGATGCCCTTACAGCCAATCGCATAAGATTAAAATTTTCCTGGGTATGTGTCCAAATCTCAAAAGAATCTACTTTACCTAATGAAATCCCTTTGGAAATTGATGGTGAAGAGAGGGTATTGAAATTTATCTATGATTGGAAACCATTTTGTTGTGAAGGTTCTGGCTCCCTCATTCATCCTTACTCTCTTTGCTCTTCCAACCCAAACCCGCAGCCCTTACTTCTCCCTCAACCATCAAAAACTAGAGGCCGCGGCTCCTCCAGGTTTCAGACTTCTCGTCCTCAACGATCCATTTCAAAGAAACCTCCACCTACTTATAGTAATATAAAAGATAATCAGTCCCCTTCCATTGTTTCTCAACCGATCACTGATTCGGCCTAGAAGGAACAGGTGAATGATCCAATCTTACCCCCTTCTGCTCAAATTGTCAAACCTCTTCCCAATCTCAACTCTCCCATGGAGGAGTCCTCTTCTTCAGACCAACTTTTTCTCCAAAGAACACTTCCTAGTTCTAAAATCCCCCTAATCAATAAGTTTTCCTCTCTGCAAACTAAAGATACAAATATCACATGTCCTTTGGATAACCCAGCCTATAATGAGTATGTTTCTTGTTCTAAAACAGAAAAGGGCTCACCCGATTCTGAAACGTTGGGGAACTTCCAACCTCTTCTAAGTCTTTAACGTCCAAAGCTGAATCTCCTAATAAGTCTAAACCTCCAAAGGGCAAATCAGCCAGGAAGTCGAAACCCTCTAGGTCTTAATATCTTTGCCTTCCTTCACCAGTTGGAACATCAGGTGCTTCAACCACCCTGACAAAGTTAGGCAGTGCAGTTTGCTAATATCTTCTCATAATCTCAAGCTTTGTGTATTCTGGAGGCTAAAATATCTCATAATTCTGATGAATAACCTTGGTTTTCATATTCCCACATGCTTTTTGACATTGAAGAGAGCTGCAATAATTTCAGGTTTTCTAACCCTGGTAGAATATGGTTAAAATGGGACTCCTCTACCTTTTCTTTCTCTCAGTTTCTAATCACTCCTCAACTTATAAATGGTGTTCTCTCTGTGGGTTCCATCCCTCCCATCAATCTCATAGTTATTTATGCTTCCAACTCGGCTGATGAACGCAGAAATCTTTGGAATCAATTGATGGATTTAATCCCTAAAAGAGACCAACCTTGGGTTATTCTTGTGGACTTTAACTGTTGTAGATTTTAATCAGAAAAAGCTGGCAGTAATATTTTATCTGATGAGAGAATGGGAGAGTTAAACAACATGATTTCAAATATGGGTTACAAGACCTTTCTTCTGTTGGTTTATAATAAACTTGACATAATCAAAGGGTGGATAACCTTGTCCATATCAAGCTTTGATCGTGTGTTGGTCAATACTACTTTATTGGACACTTTACCTGCGGGATATTACAAGATTGAGCCCCCCTTTGGCTTTGACCATTCTCCCCTTATTTTTAAGCCTTTACATGAAAAACCTACCTCCTCTAGGTTTATGTTTAAAAATTATTGGGTGAATATGAATGGCTTTTGGGATGATGTTATTAAGGATTTTTCTATCAAGACTTCTAGAAGCCCAATTGCTTCTTTTTATCATAGTCTCCATTGCCTCAAAAGATGTATTAAAAGCAAAAATTGGGCATCCTTTAGCCATCTATCTAGTTCTATACTTGAACTAAAAAGTAAGCAGCATCAGTGCCTCTCGGATATTAAATCCCAACCGTTAAATGTTGAGCTTATGGGCTTCTTAAAAACATGAATGACCAACTTGCATTTGTGCAATCTTCTTGGTCATCCTGGGTGTCTCAAAGAGACAAGGCTCTTTGGCTTACAAATGGGGAAGAAGACATTGGTTTCCTTTATTCCAAACTTAGAAACCATAATAACAAAAATATTATCAAAGAGATTACCACAAATGAAGGTCATTTTACTACTGCTCCTAACATTGCCAAAGCCATTATCAGCCACTTTGAGGGTCATTTCAATCACCCTCCCGCCACCCATGATTGCCTCTTAAATATTTCGCCAGGCTTGAAGGTTCCAAATCACCTTATATGCATGTTGGTGGCACCTATTACTCTTGTTGAGGTTAAAAATGCTATTTTTGAAGGAAATGAATCTTCTTCTCCAGGACCCAATAGTTTCTCTTATGGTTTTTATAGAAAATCATGGCACATTATTGGCATGCAATTATTTAGAGCTATTAACAGTTTTTTCATTAATGGTTCTCTTCCCAAAGGAGAAAAAGCCACTACTATTACTCCTAAAGGCTCCCATTCTTCAAATATTAATGATTACAGGCTTATATCACTTTGCAATGTTTTTTTATAAGATTGTGGAAAAAATTACTGCTAATAGGCTCAAAATAGCTCTTCCTTTCATTGTTCATGAAAGTCAATCTTGTTTTATATCTGATAGATGTTATACAGATAATATTATTTTAGCTTCGGAGATTCTTAGAGATTTTAAAGGTCCTCACAAGAATTATGTGCTAAACTTGACATAAAGAAAGCTTTTGACTATGTTTCTAGAGATTTTTTTATTGCTAGACTTCTACAAAAAGGTTTCCTAGAGGTTTTTGTTTCCTGGATCAAAGGCTGCATTTCTGATATTCATTTCTCCATATGTTTCAATGGCTCTTTACAGGGCTATTTTAAATCTTCTTCGAGGCTAAGGTAAGGTAGTCCCCTTTCACCTCTGCTGTTATGCATTGTGATGGATGGGTTATCTTGTATTCTCTAAAACACATCAAATTCTTTTTGCTTCAAAGGGATTAATTACAAGGATAATATTTTTAGCCACTTGATGTATGCGGATGACCTTCTTGTATTTGGGGTTGCCACTCGGGAAAATGCTACTAGATTAAATAATTGCTTGCAAATATTTGGTCAAGATTCTGGGCTTCACATAAATACTGATAAAAGTTCTAATGTTTTCTCCAACATTGTGCATGACTATCAAGTTATTGCTGCCTTTCTTGGCATACATCAAATCAACAAATCCTTCACCTATTTGGGCCTCTGAATTACCTCCAAAAGACTAAATTTTACTCAATTCCAACCACTACTGAGCAAAGTTACTGCTCTACTTGCTGGTTGGAAAACAAAGTTTCTTTCTTTTGCAGGTAGGGTTCAATTCCTCGAATTCAATATTGTCAATACTATCGCTTATTGGATCAGAGGTTCGATTTTACCAAAGGCTAGTTGTGTTGCTCTCAACAAACTCTGCTCCAAATTTTTTTTAATAGCAACATAAATGAGAAGAAATTACATCTTATAGCCTGGTCTCAAGTCACCTTGCCTAAATGCTTTGGGGTCTTTCTATCCCTTCCATGGATGCCCTATCCCATGGTGTTAATTGCTCTATTATCTGTAAGCTTTATAAACATCAATCTTTTTTAAGCACCTGGCATAAAGCTAAATATGATTCACCATGGAACCCCCCCCCCCCCCACCTTCACAAGCTTCTAAATTCTAGAAAAGCATTTGTGCCACTGCTCTTAAGATTAAAAACTTTCTTTCCTTCTCTATGTCTCATGATTTTGCTTATTCTATGGCTTGGGATCCTTGGCTTCATGGAAATCTGATTTATTTCAATTATAACACCTCTATTTTTTTAGGATAAATTGGTGAAGGATTTTATTTCCAATGGGCACTGGCATCTCCCTGCTACTTTCTCTCAAGAGCTTTCTGCTACTATTTTAGGCTTTCAAATCTCTGATAAGTTAGACTTACTTTGGAAAGGATCTTCTAAGCCTTTATTTAGAGACATCATTATCAAATTTTACTCCCACTTGCTTGAGGTTACTTGGTTTAAATTAATTTGGCATAAAAAACATGCTCTTAGGTATGCTTGTTTTGCGTGGATGGCAATGATTGACAAACTTAAGACTGCGGATAACTTATTGCTTAAGGGAATTCAGGTTCCCCTTCAATGCTCTTTATGTTTGAACAACCCGGAAAGCCACTCAAAGTTATTCTTTGTGTGTGATTTCTCTTTTAATATCCTCCGTTTGATGTTGCCCGAGCTTAACTGTTTTCTACTAAGGCCCAATCTTGCCCAGATTTTGGACTTTTATAAAATTCTCTATGCTATAGTAAAATGGAAAAGAACTGTTGTTATTTTGTCATTAGCTGCATCATCTATAACATTTGGAAGGAGAGAAACAATCGTCATTTCTCTAATCAGACTGCTAATGCTGTTAAAATTATGTGTTCCATTTCTACTGCTATACGTTTTAAACTCTCCAAATGGAAAAACAATGATCAACTGCTCCAAAGATTCATAGGTTTTTAGTTTTGAAAGTTTGTGGTTTTGATACTGGTATTATTTTGAATAATTTCTTGGCTGCTTTTTTGCTGAACTGCTACATTTAACTTCTTTGCCTGGGCTAACTGGATCATCTGCAAGGATGTGGTTTTCTGCTTTACTGATTTTTTGATGTTCAGGATGAACTTTTGCTATACTGGGAAGGTTCTTTTTCAAACTGGTTTCTTTCACTTAAAATCTTCATGTTCTAGCTTTTTTGGAATGTAGTTTGTTATAATTTTGGTAGGCCTGAAGTTTTGCTTGCGCCTAATAGTTTCTGGAATTTGCTTATCAACAATTACTTGTGGGTATTCGAAGTTCGACATAGGTGATGGATTTTTGACAATCAGACGATGATGACCAAATAAAAACTCACCCATTATATTCATGGATGGCCTGTGAGGCAACCTAAATGTGGGATAGAATGGACTACTGAATCCTGTGGTAGGAGGTTCTGTGATGGCAACTCTAGCACCATATGTGTGTTGTTGCTTCGTCTTCTTCAGTATTATTTTGCAACTGGAGCCTTCTCTACTGCTATGACTGCTATCTTCTGATAGTTTTTGTTATTTGAGTTTTGGTCTTTTTTCTCTGAGTCTAATGATTGTATTTTTATCCAAAACTGCAATTTTTTTCCTTGCAGTTTTGGTGATTTTATTTTTATCCTCTTCACCCTTTCTTCTATAGGCTTACTTGTATTTGTTTATCTTTAATATATGGGCTTTTCCCCGGGTTTTCCTAAAAAAAAAAGTACATCGTGTATAAAGAGAAAAAGAGAAGTTAGTAGAGGAATTAAAGATGAAAGAGGCAGATGGAAGGCTCACCTCACTCAAGTTAACTCACCGGATAACAAAAGGACAAAAGCACTGTTGCTTGTGGCTGATTTTATTTTCTTCCTCACATACAATAACGACCTGAATGAAAGAACAAGTCGATCTCGAATAAAATAAAAATAAAAGTGAGATATTAGTAAAAGTTGGGATTGATAACCTTTATATATAAAGGGTCATAGGATAAGTAGAGGGTACAATTTCCCTTTTATTTGGGATGTCAAAATGGATATTTTTGTCAGTTTCATGTTGAACTTGAAATTTAGCCGGGTCCAATTCGGCTATTTGAATTTGATCTGAATAGCAAAATGGGTCAGATATTTTGACTCAATCCCGACCCAGGTCTAACCCTGGTTAATCTGACTCCACCTGCTAGCCGTGAGGCCAATAGGCGCAAGCTGGCGAGTGTAGGGGCGAGCGTTGGAGACAAGTGGGAGAGGTAGAAGGCGAAGAAGCAATGGGGTGAGACTTGCGAGTGAGAGAGCGCGTATGGGAAAATGCATGTGTCATCGACGAGAGCTCTAGTGCTAGCATGAGTGAGGGGTACGGGCATAGTGGGCATGTGTGGTGAGCATGCGCCAGGTTAGTCAGGTTGATTTTGGGTTAACCTGAATTTGGCTTGAACCTTCAATCAAGTCAGAACAATTTATAAAATAAACATTATAATGAGAACTACTATATAAACAAAGCTAAATACCAATCCTCTCTTTACATAGGGAAGTACGAGGATAATTTATTTAAAAAGAAAACTAATGAAAACTTGCTCCAACTATGGTGATTACCAAATAGAACTTCAACTATTTCTATATTCCATTCATTATCACAAAAGTGCAATTCCCAAAATGAACTCAAGAATCTTTAATTGTCGGTCTTGACCAAATTGGGCAGATCGGGATGGTAAATTTGAGGAAATAACCAAATTGATTGGTTAACCTCCCAGTGCTCCCAATTAGATAAATGGAGAGTAATAAATACTCCAAAAAATAATTACTTGTTTCACAACAATAATTCCAAAATAATATCATGTTTGAAAACGATCACAAATAAACCCTCATGTGTACACATGGTATGATGTGCACATAAATTGGCATTGCTCATTTTGAAGCATCATAGAAATTCTTGAAAGTAGTAAAGAATTGTTGGAATGAAAATGGGCTTTTGGAACAACAAAAGGCTAAAGAGAAAAAGAAAGAAACTATTTTTTTTTTCTATCTTTTTTGCTTGATAAAAACTCGAAGATACCACCACTATACTAGTAGTACATCGTTATGATTTTTCCAACACATTTAGATCTAATATTTAAAAATATCTTCTATCATAAATGAAATTAAATGCATATTCTAGACTTTTCTAGCAATTATTCCTTAATAAATTTCTAGAGTCTTCTTCAATAGATTTCTCTAGATTATGGGATTCAATAAAAATCCCAAATAACAACGGGCCATATTAAGTTTAATTTTTAACATCCCCTCTTAAATTTAATTTTATAACTCCAAGTAAATTTCTCATCTTGATATAGCCTTCATACTTGAGTGTCTTGGTGAAGATGTCAGCAATTTGATCTTGAGACTTCACATATTCCACTTGCACTTCCTTCCTTGTAAGACATTCTCTGATATAGTGATAGCATGTATCAATGTGCTTGCTTTTATCTTGAAAAATTCGATTTTTGGTTAATGCTATTAAAAACTTATTTTTAACATGAATCTTTGTTGCTTCTTCTTATCTAAGCTTAATTCTTTTAAAAAGTTTCAAAACCAAATTACATGAAAAATAAAAGATGTTATAGCTACATACTCTACTTCACAGGTATATAAACTAAGAATTGGTTGTTTCTTTAACATCATGGTGAAATTTGTATCACCCATGAAGAACTAATAACAGTAGTGTTCTTTTTATCGTACATGTTGCTAACCTAATCACTGACACTATATCCTATAAGTCTAAAATTGTTAGATTAGGAGTAGAGTAAACCAAATTGAATTGTACCTTTGATATAACACAGGATTCTTTTAGCAATTTTTGAGCGGCTGGTAGTTGGAGTTTCCATATAACAGCTGGAAAGTCTGACATTATAAAAAATATCAAGCCTTGTGCATGCTAAGTAGCGTAAACTCCCAATTAGGCTCTTCAAAAATGTAGGATAGATTCTTTCTACTTCATCATGCTTTGATAGCTTGTCTCTACATTCAATAAGAGTATTTATTGGTTTGTAACTATCCATCTTGAACTTTTTCAACATCACCTTTGCATAGCTTCTTTGTGAGATAAATATTCTATCTTCCATTTGATGGACTTCCTTGCCCAAATAATAGGCCATGAGTCCAATATCACTCATCTCAAATTCTTTAGTCACAGCTTGTTTGAATTCTTGAAACATCATTTGATTATTTCCGATGAAGATCAAATCAATAATGTACAAGAAAATGATTAAGGCATCTCTATTCTTATTCATGATGTAAGGAGCATGATTATAAGGGCATTTTATAAAACCTTTATCTTACAGGTACTTATCTATCCTACTATTCCATGCTCTTGGCGCTTGTTTCAACCTATAGAGCGCCTTCTTGCCTTTTAATTTTGTTTCCTGGAGGTTGTTGGATATATACTTCTTCTTCCAAAACTTCATTCAATAAGGCTGATTTTACATCCATTTGATATATCTTTCATTTATTTTGAGCTGCCAAAGAGATGATTAGTCTAATTATTTCTAAGTGAGCAACAACAGTAAATACCTCATCATATTTGATGTTGGCTCTTTAACGGTAGTGTTTTTCCATAAAGCTTGCCTTGTATCTTTCATTTTTTTTTTTACGTTCTTCTTTTCTTTGTACACCCATTTCAGACTAATTTCCTTATGTCTTTGAGGAAGTGAAGTTAGCTCCCATATATCGTTCTTCTCAATTTTCTTGATTTCTTCATCCATAGCATCCTTCCACTCCTTATTTTGTATGGCTTCTTGAAAATTTATAGGCTCAAGATCTACAAAGAGGCAAAAGTGTGTAAGGTTATCTTGGTTCTCTATTACCTCATATATATCTCGTAGGCTCCTGAGTGGTGGTATTCTTTCACTTGAGTTTTCTTGATTATCGGTAGTTGGTGTTGTTGGTGCAGTAGTAGGCTCATCTCTTTCTTGCTCCATCCTTGGTTACTTTATATCTTCTTCTTCAAATTTATAATCTTTATCATATGATACACATTCCCATTCTCCTTCATCATCAAATATAACATCTCAGCTGATAATTATTTTTCCACTATTTGGATTGTATAGCTTGTATCCTTTTGAGTTGTTATCATATCCGATGAAACTGAACTTATTGCTTTTGTCATCAAACTTACTTCTTTTCATGTCAAGTACGTGCACATAAGTTGTGCTTCCAAAAACCATTAAGTGGGAGATTTCGGGCTTTCATCTATTCCATTCTTCTTGTGGAGTCATTCCCCACACACTTCTTGTTGGTGAACGGTTGGCCAAATAAACTGCTAATAAGACTGCTTATGCCCAAAATTTATTTGGCAGCCTTTTACTTTTGAGTATATTCCTCACCATGTCAAGGATGGTTCTATTCTTCTTTTATGTTATTCCATTTTGTTGAGGGGATCCTAAAACTGTTAGAGAATGATGTATCCCACTGGCATCACAAAATTCTTGGAATTCTTTTGAAGTGAATTCTCCTCCTTGATCAGATTGCATAGCCTTGATCTTGAGTCCACTCTCATTCTTGACAATGACCTTGAGTTTCTTTAATACGCCAAATACTTCTAAATTTTGCTTCAAAAAGTACACCCATTTTTTTCGTTAGAAATCATCAATGAAGAGAAAAAAGTAGTTACGCTTATCGAGTGAGTTTAGCTATATTGGTCCACAAACATCTGTATGTATGCGCTATAATGTCTTTTGAGCACTTAAAATTGATTCTCTTGGAAAACTTTTTCTAAAATTCTTTCCAAGTAGACATGCTTCACATATTTAATTGGGATGTTTGATGCAAGCAAAACCTCGCACCATCTATTTCTTTGAAAGCGCCTCCAGTCCTACAAAGTTGAGATGCCCAAATCAGAGGTGCCATAACCAAGAAACATCTTTATAACAAGCTTTGATGCACTTTACAACATCATTTTGAATGTTTAGCAAAAACATTCTATTTCTTGACATTTACACTTTTGCAATTAAAGTACTAATATTATCTTTTAAGAGAAGATAATTATTTTTTAAATGAATATCATATCCTTTCCTCAAAATTTGCCCCAAGCTTAAAATTTTACTCTTCATATTTTGAACAAAAATATTTATTGGAAATAAATTGATGCTTCCCATTTTTCAAGAGAATAAAGATATTATTACCTTTGTCTTTTACTTCTATTTTTGAGTCATCTCCGAAGGATACATTGTCACCCACTGATTCTTCAAACATTGTGAACCTGCTTTCTTTTTTGCACATGCGATTACTTTCTCTAGTGTCTAGGTACCATGTTCCATCTTCATATCTTTCATTATCTTTGTAGGCTAAAAATAATGTGTCATCTTCTTTTCTTTCTTCTTCTATGTAGTTTACTCTTTAATTGACTTTGGTTTTGGACGCTCTCCATTCTTTAGCATAATGTCCAACTTTATTATAATTGTATCACTTAACTTGAGATATCTTATGCCTTGAGTTTGAGCGTCCTCTTCCACACCCTCTTGTTGAGTTTTATTTCCCTTTCTTGATTATTGTTGTTGAAATCTCTTTCTTATTCATTCACACGACCTCATCCTTGTCCAGACCTCTTCCACAATAGCTTTTATTGTTGCTATTAGAGCTTTCTTCTTTCCTGGTTGATTTGAGATATATCTGAGGAGTTGTTCAGTAATCCCTTTATTCATCTTCTTTCTTTCTTCATAAGTTTGCAATGAACCCAAGAGTTTCTATATTATCATCTCTTATAGATCTTTTCTCTCCTCATTGATAGTTGTAAAACTATCAAATCTTAATTCTAATGATCGAAAAATCTTCTCAATGATAGTCACGTCTTCTAGCTTTCAGCAATTTTTTTTAGTTTATTAGAAATGGCAAGAACTCTTGAAAAATAATTGGAGACCGTCTTACCTTCTTTCATTTGTAAAGCATCAAATTGTCTTCTTAACTTTTGAAGATGTACTTTTTTAACCTTCTTTTTTCCCTTGTATGATACTTCGAGCTTCTCCATGCTTGCTTGGCAAATATAGCACTTGAGATTTTCTCAAAAACATCATCATCTAACGCTTGATAGATGAGGAAGAGAGCTTTCTTCTCTTTCTAAAATCTCTTAAACTATCCTTTTGTGTTAAGGATAGAACGACTCATCACTTGGCTCATCGTAGCCTTTCTCTACAATCTCCAAAATTTCATGCGCTCTAAGAAGTGTCTTAATCTTTATACTCCAATTATCAAAATCTTTCATCATGAGCAATGGAACTTGGAAGGATGTCATACCTCCACTTTCCATCTCAAGAAAGAAAGTCGGCTTTGATATCACATTAGTGGAATGAAGAAGGGCTTTTGGAACAAGAAAAGGCTAAAGAGAAATGAGAAATAAACTAGAAAATTGTTACTCACTTTTTTGGCTTGATACAAACACAAAGACACCACCACTATTTATACTAGTATTACACTGTTAGGATTATGCCAACACATTTAGATCTAATGGTTATAAATGTCTCTCTAGAGTATTCTCATATATTCTATAATAAATGAAATTGAATGCATATTCTACACTTTTCTAACAATTGCTCATTAATAGTTTTCTAGAGTTTTCTTTAATAGATTTCTCAAGATTATGGAATTCAATCAAAAGCCCAAATAACAATAGGCCAAATTAAGTTTAATTTCAAACATGAATATCATTCAATTAAAGGGGACATGTCTCCGCCGTCCGAGTCCCTTTGTGGGAGGAAGTGCTCTAGGTTCTCTGCTAGGGTTTTCATCTCGATCGGAGCTCCACTCCCCGCTGCCCCATTTTATGGCTGTTGGTGACTCTTTGCTTCGCAATGAAGTTCTTTCTCCTTTCCTGATTTTGTCTTAATTTTGATTTGGCTTTCCTCTCTCTTGTTTCTCCCTGTTATTTTTTTGTCGATGGCAAATAAGCTCTTAGTTGATCCTGATTTCTTGGCTAATAAATCTTCTTTGAAATCTTTTTGTGATGCTTAATCTGGTGGTTCTTCCTCCTCCCTCTTTTTGGATCTCAAAATTGCTTCCTTTTAGGGTTTTTCATCATTATGGATTTCAGAAGCAAAAATTTTAGCGTTAGCAGCTCCTTTTGAGTTTGCTTTGGTCGGTAAATTCCCTTCGTGTAGGTCATAGTTGGAGGCAATCCACACTTTTTTTTTTAACCTTAAGCTCAATGGTGAGTTCTCTATTATTATTCTTAATCCCAGGCATGTATTAATCAAACTCATTAAAGACCTAAACTACTACCGCGTGCTTGCACACTATTCTTACTTTGTTAATAATTATTGCATGAAGATTTTTAAGTGAACACCAACCTTTGATGTTGATATTGAATCACCCATTATTCCTATTTGGATTTCTTTTCCAAATCTGCATCCCCAACTTTTCTCCCTAAGGATTATGCATGGTTTATGATCCATGTTTGGTCGTCCTGTTAAGATAGATCATGCTATGTCGTCTGGCTATAGGCCTTCAGTGGCTTGTGTCCTGGTTGAGCTGGATGTTACTAAATCCTATTTTATAGGGTATGGGTTGGTTTGAAAACTTTAGGGTATATACAACTGGTATTTTTGGAAGAATTTCCATGTTATTTCTCCCATTGTAAGTCTTTGATGCACTCCAAATATGATTGCAAAATTCTTCATTCCCAGTTAGCTTTAGCTCATTCTGGTTTGAATAAGGCTATTGATCTTATTTTTAGCAATGTTAATATTTTAGTTGACCCTGTGGTTCGTGTCATGGAGCCAGAGATTCTGGCCGATGCTCTAGTAGCTGTGGACATTTTGGTTCCTCCTTTAGAGGTTTCTGTGGAGGTTCCTATGCCTGCGGTTTGCTCCAAGATTAATGCTGATGCTATTGTGATGGAGGGTATTAGTGTGCCTGCCTGTGCTCTTTCCCCTATTCTTGTTGAGAAGTCCCCTAGTGGTTATGTTTTTGGAAAAATTTTGGTGGATACTATTGAGGGCCAATGTGGAGTTAATATGGTCATGGATGATGGATCCACTGATTTGGGTGGGTCAATAGTTGTTTCTCCTGTAACTTGTTTGGGTACACCTGTGGGGGTTCTTACGTCTGCCCAATTTGTTGATATGCCAGTATCTCTAATTTCCAATGTTGCTTTGCAAGCTCAATTGGGTAATTCTAGAGATTGCTCTATGGACCACTCGGATTAGTTGAATGTTTCCCATGTTAATCATGATGGGGATCGGCAGTTTTTACTGACTCATTTGAAGGTTTTCATGAATCGTATATGGTGCAGGTGGGTCCTCTTGTGGAAAACGATTTTATCTTGGTTGGGGGAAATCATCGTCGCAGGAAATCCAAATAAGATTTTTGGCGTTTCCTTCTATTTGGATGTGGTGGCTGAATGGTTCTATGACTCTTTGGATTTGGATTTGTGATTGCTTTTCGTTAGCTTGGTTGGTGTGGCTGAGATTTTTATTGTGGGCAATGATGAGACAAACCTGCGATCTATCTAATCGTTTGGCTTGTAGGCAACCACTGCGTGCGGCTTCTTGCTGGTCTTCTAGCGGGATACTTGTCTTTTGGTTTTTTTGGCCTGCTGCTAGCTCTTTGGATGGCCCTTATCTATAGTTTGGGTGGTCGCAGAGTTTCGCCACTAATTGAGCCCATTTTTGGTGATTTCCCCCTTTTTTTGGTGTTTTGCTGCACTATGTGTGTGTGTTTTTTTTTTCTTTTGGCTGATGTTCCCTACTTTTTCTTTGGATGGTTGTATCTTCCCTTTTATGGAATAAAATCTCTTGTTTAAAAAAAAATGTCTCCGCCCTTCAAGTGAATCCAACGTTATTTGATATCAGTGCTTGTTGAATTTGAATTAATATCAGTATCATTAGAGGCTGCTACTGTATATACTTTTTGCTGATCAATGTTCATACTAGATGAAGGTAACGTTTTTTTCAAATTTGAATTGCTTCCAGAAATTGGATGAGCAGGGATTTCATTCAGTACTTCAAGAGACGTAATAGCTGATGACTTTTCCAAAGCATGTTGAGACGGCAGAAGTTTATTTTGCATATCCATTTTGATATGAAGCTTAGAATTTCGTGCTGGTTTGTTTATTCTGCAAGTAACTAAGGTCCAAAGGACCATAATCATCCTAACTTAAGGCAATTTGCTGATTCAAAACTGATCTTTGCACATTGTATTCACTTGTTTGAGAGGGGACGAGCCTTTGTTTCTATTAAATTCTGAATATTATTTGCTAACATTGATGTACCTAATATGACTTCTTCTGGTCCATTGGCTATCCTGTCCTGAACTGCATCAGTAGCAAGATGATTTATGTTGATTTGTGAGATTGAATTACTATCAACCTTGCTTAAATTGACTTTCCTTCATAGTTGTTGTTGAATTCCAGAAATAGTATTATCAATATTCTTTTCTTTAATACTCTCAACTTGAGATGGGCATTGATGGAATTTGTGTCCAAGCAAATTACAATGGAAACATAATTTTGATAAGCCTTCATATTTCACTGGATGGAAAAATCGTTCTTGTATTTCTTCAACCCAAACTCCTGCTAGCAACTTTTGTCAGATCAAGTAACAAATTCTAGCATATCAACTTCAAGCTCAAGTATTGATCTGATCATCTATTCATAATGGGTCGCCAATCATAGTAGCAAGATGAGCTATATTACGCTAATCCCAATATAGAAGACGTGATTATGGAAAATTAATCCAAGTTGGAGTGGATAGTCCATTCATTGAATTAATAGAGAAAGACGGCGACCATTTACCCATGGCAATCATTTGGCCAACAACAAACCTGATAGGAGACGTGATAAGCAGTTATCACTGCTCTACTGTAACCTCTTGCCATTATACATTCCAGCATTTTCTCTGTTTTGCATAACCACTTTTATAGAGTAAATTAGGGCCATTGTTGTGTAACCAATTCTCATCCCACCGTTAGACTAGTCTCTTATCTTATATATATTGTATTATGTAGCAGATGGAGTTAATGAGAAATACCACATTCTTGATTTGTATCCCTTGCTCTATTTTCTGCTTTCTTTCCTAACCTTCACTGCAGTTGATGTTCGGTTTCTTCGGTTCTATATGGTATTAGAGCAAAACTAGGTTTCAATTTGTGCACGCATCTCATTCTTTCTTGAGTATCTAAATGAGTGTTGTTTCCTCTACTAGCCCCTCCCTTCTTTCTTCCCAATCGCCCATCAAAATGAGCGACACTGTCATACCATCCCAACTTAAATTCCTCTTGCATGATATCAAATCAATGATGAATCTTTAACTTAGTGTAGATAATTATCCTCTTTGGAAATCACAAGTTCTAAAGCTTTTCATGGTTAATGGTTTTGATGGCTACTTAGACGGGTCTATGCTGAAAAAACTCAAGCAGACTGTTCTTCCATCTGGTGACACTTCTTCAAATCCTCACTATCAAACCTGGTTGCTTATAGAACCTCGCCGCAGCACTTTACTCTGTAATCTCCCCATCACTTTTACCCGATGTTTTAAACTTGGAAACCTGCTTCAACATTTGGAAGACAGTGGAATGAAGGCTTCGATCCACTAATAGGGCACGCCTGCTTCAGCTGAAAAATGAATTACACCATTTAACAATGAAGGATAAATCTATGAAGCAATACCTTACTAATATCAAGAGCAAATGTGATGCAATAGCAACGTCTATCACACCACTGGATCTCGAAAATGTTCTACTTTATACTCTAAATGGTTTGCCAACCTCAATCGTTCAAGACTGCCATTAGAACAAGCCTTCAACCAATCAGCCTTGACAACTTCTATTCAATATTATTCAGTGAAGAACTTAATACCAATGTTAAATAGGCACGTTCCGATGCCCTTCTACGGGCTCCTGGTCCACAACAGGCTCTCAATGTCACCCGAGGCAATGGTCGCTCACATTACTACACAATCCGAGTTCGTTCTAGGTTTCCATCTTATTCCACTACTTTCGATTCCTCTCCAGGAAACAGAGGTGGCCGAAGCACTTCTGCATACATTGAGTGCCAAATCTGTTGCAAAGCGGGCCATTTAGCGTTCAAAAGTTGGCATAGAGCAAATATACAGTATCAGCTTCCTTCTTCGTTTGCATTTCTTGCAAGTTCTGCTTCCAATAACAATGATTGGGTTTTGGACTCAGGTGCCACTTCACACCTCATGCCTTATCTTACACTTTCACACCAGCCTCAGCCATATCTAGGTCAGCAACAAGTTCAGATTGGAAATGGAGACATGCTACTCATTACTCATTCCGATCAAGGCCTTCTTCCAACACCTCATTGTAAACTTCATCTACAACCTTTATCTCATTTTCCTCATCTTTCTCACAACCTTATTTCAATAAATAAATTGGTTCAAGATAATCCGTCCTCAATTACCTTTGATAAATTTGGCTTTTCTATCAAGAATTTGATGAACAAAAAGACTCTTCTTCTAGATCAATCTCATTAAGGTCTTTATAGACTTCTAGCTCCACATTCAGCCCCATCCTCTTCAACTGCATTATTCAGTACTCTCTCGTATCGACGTTTGGGTCATCCATCCACTTCTACTCAAGCTGATCATCCTTTAGCTTTTGATTTTCTTCTTCTAAGTTTCATTGTAATGCTTGTGCTCTTTCAAAGAGTCACAAATTATCATTTTCTCATTCTTTTACTTGTAGTAATGATCCTTTAGACTTGATACATACCGATGTATGTGGACCCTCCCCAATTTTGTCAATACAAGGATTTCAATATTATATACTCTTTGTTGATGATTTTTCCCGTTATAGTTCTATTTTTCCCATGAAATAAAAATCTGAAGCTCTATCTAAATTCTTATTATTCAAAGCTTTAGTTGAGAAACAATTTTATAAATCTATCAAAATTCTTCAGTCAGATAATGATGGTGAATTTCTTAACTCTAATTTTCAATCCACACTTCAAAATGCAGGCATTATTCATCAACTTTCATGTCCCTATACACCTGAACAAAATGGTGTGGCCAAATGCAAACATCACCATATTATTGAAACACTACGCAACATACTATTTGATGCCAAAATCCATTTGTATTTTTGGGTTGATAATTTGCTCAAAGTATATCTAATCAACTGTTTTCCTCTTTCACATACTCCAAGAGCATAACTATATCAAATACTTTATAAGAAACAACCTAATAATTCCGACTTAAGAAAATTTGGTTGTTTATGTTATCCTTGGCTACCTCAAACAAATTTGAACCCAAATCTTATCCTTGTGTTTTTCTTTGGTTATTCATCGAACTCTAAAGGATACAAATGCTACAATATTCTTAGAAAAAACATCACTTCTCGGCATGTCCAATTCTTTGAAAATATATTTACTTTTCATCCTATAACAAACACCACTTATTCTTCACCAACTCCTCTTTCATTTCATCCACCTCATACATTAGTTCCTCTTACAGCCTCCCAATCTATTTCTCCACCTACACCTCCTCAACAGGTTACACCTCCATTTCCTATTTCCAATTCTTCCAAATTCAAATGCTCCACCTTACAAACCTCTCCACCAGATAAAAGTCCTTTAAGCCATTCTCCTCCACATACAACTACCATGTCCACCACTTCTTCTCCATAACCACCTCCAATTCATCCTATGCTCACTAGATAAAAAATAGTAAATTTAAAACCAAAACAAATTGTTAGCATGTTTCATATTCTCCAATCTCCTGATCCTACTTGATATTCTCAAGCTTCCAAACATCTTGTTTGGCATCAGGCTATGTCTATTGAATTTGATGCTCTTCAAAATCAATGTACTTGGATCCTAGTACCTCCCTCTTCCTCACAAAATGTACTTGTTTGTAAGTGGATCTTCAACAAAATATAATGCAAATGGTTTAATTGATAGACATAAGGCTAGATTAGTTGCTCAAGGCTTTAAGCAGGAATTTGGTTTTGATTAGTTTGAAACCTTCAGTCTAGTTGCTAAGTTTCCTACTATGAGGATTCTTCTCACCGTTTCCATCACCCATAAGTGGGAAATACTTCAATTAGATGTATCAAATGCTTTCTTACATGGTGATCTCAAGGATATAGTTTTTATGTTACAAATGCCAGGGTTTGTTGACCCCATTCATCTAGATTATGTTTGTCTTCTCAAAAAGTCTATTTATGAACTCAAACAAAACCTAGACAATGATTTGCCACCTTTTCAACTCATTTATAAAATTTTAGATTTAAGACCAGCACTTCTGATCCCTCCATGTTAGTTTATCAAGTTTGTTCTAAGGTTCTTTACATTTTGATTTATGTGGATAACATTTTGCTAACCGGCAATGATGACAATCTCATTCACCATTTATTTGCTGATCCTCATAATAAATTTCAGCTAAAAAATCTTGGATCCATTAAACATTTTCATGGAATTACTGTTACAAAAACTTCCAATGGTTAACACTTAAGTCAGCACATGTATGCTACCAATCTATTGAAACACTCATGCATGTAGGACTGCAAACCGTTAGCTTCCCCTATGGCACTCAAATTACTTTCGTCTGCTGATAGTAACAAATCTTATGACAATCCAGATTTTTACAAACATATAGTCAATTCATTACATTATTTGACCCTCACAAGACCAAATAATTCTTATATAGTTGCTGACCCCAACACATAAAACCATACAAAAAGAGGCAAAAATGATGATTTAGGCAATGCGTACATTGACAAAATACATCACTTAAGGGGTCAAATGAGCTCCAAATGTCAAACGGAAGGTATCGATGTGATCAGGACACTGAATTATGCTGAGTCGAGGCCCCTTGTAATTGAATCAGATTAAACCGATTAAAAGGGATGACTGACACCTGAAATTAATTTGCAAGACTGATCAAACAATCCCGGATCGACGAACAGACTTCATCGTTGCATCCGAAATGTTGCAAACCTATGAAAATTGCATTTTATTTATTCCATTTGGAGTATCTAGATTGGATAGCACAAATCCCAATGTAAAGCAAAGATGCGCAAATCAAGGAAACGAGGCTTCGAAGATGCTTGGACGACATCCGACCAACAAACGAACAGCGTCATTGCGTCCTGAACGTCGTCGACATTCAAAATATACATCTTTTGTGATTAATTGGGATCAATCGTAATGGTGACACAGATCCTATTGTAATAGTACACGTATCAATAAGTTTGTCCCTCGACGTTTCCCAAACGATTTCAGATTGCAAAACGGATAGTATCATTGTGTATGGAACGTCGTCACCATTAAGATTCCACATTTTATTTAATAAATTTGGATCGTTTGAGATGTTGGCGAATTTCTAAACAATTCAAATATGATGCGAAGGCGCGCATTACGAGAGAAATTTGCCTCGTCGGTGGCAAAATGACGTCCGATTGCAAAATGGGCGGCGCCATTACGTCCGGAACGTCGTCGACATTAGGAATATACATTTTATTTGATCAAATTGGATTGTTTGAGGTGGTGTCGTGAATTTCAAAAGCGATTCAAATATGTTGTGAAGGCACGCATTTCAAGGGAATTAGGCCTCGTCGTCACCCAAATGACGTTTGATTGCAAAACAGACTACACCATCGCAACCAGAACATCAGCAATACCCTAAATGCACTATTAATTCATCAAATTTTGACTATTCGGCAAATTCAGCATGTCAAGCAAGACAGATTGCATGCGAATCGAGAAACGCGCAAATCGGGATGCTTTCAGATTGATTGGAACATGGCTGTCAATCTAATTAATGTTATTACTAATTATGATAGGAAATTATTAACATTGCCAATTGATCTTACCAAAAATTAGCAAGTTAAAATGAAACCTCAAATCTAATTAATTCTATTACCTCGTAGGTGTCAAAAGTTCTGAGCAAATCTCTGAATTAAATCCCTGCCAAATCCTTGATATCCCGTTGGCTGAAACTTCGCAGTATGTTCGGCTCTCTAGTCTTTCTTTCACGCCCAAGAGCTGAAATCCCTCACCTCCTTTGCAACCCTTCGACCTCCCTCTTCACTGCTCCAGCCGTACCACTTCTGCTGCAGCAAACGACCGACCCTCCAATCTTAAGCAAATCTTACTGGTTTCCCAAGCACGGTGCCGCACTTCCCCTTAAGCCGATGTCCGAACCAGTCCCATCTCTCCTGGTTTTGGCTCCTGCATTCCTTGTGCCGCAAGCAACTTCAACACCTCATCACCCCTCGAAGCCTTCTAAGCCACAAATCCAACTTTCTACCTTCACGACTTCCACCTCCGACAGAGCTCGACTCTTTAATTGCAATAGAAATGCAACAGCCTTCACCTAAATTTCTTTGCTTAGATGCTAGGTTTGACTAGCTGATTGTTCCGATCACAAGCAAGGGACTACTGACGTAGTGTTGACTCTGTTCGCGATAAACTTCTCCATCTGAACTGCCCACCTCGTCCTCTCAAAAAGTCTAGATTTATAGCCTTCTCCTTGCCCAATACTATGATTCCCACGTGAAAAACCTGCACTAACAACAACTTTGCTTATTCCCACTCACAATTTTTACACGAGAACCAATGGAATTTATAAATTTCTCTTTGTCCTGTTACCTACACTCAAAAGTGTTTAGTTGCTTTCCCCATTTTAAGACAGCATGCTACAAATCAAAGAGTCAAATACACTAAGAGCAAACCTTTTTTTTATATATATATTTCTAGCATTTCATAGCACTCGTTCCCCTTTTATTTGCATACACCTTTTTTTTTACAAAGAAAGAAAACTTTAGCTTGTCTTTATTTCTGCTAACAAATTTCAATGATAGATTAATATGGGTATTATTATATATTAAGATTATCATCATGTTTTGCATATAGCTATTCATCCATATTAATTATTATCGTCTCATTTGATTTCTAGTATTAGAATGCTGTTGACGATACTCATTCCTATTGTCATATAAAAATGAAGGGAAAGAATGGAGGGAGTTCAAACAAGAGGGGGAGAAGGACAAACAGTAGATTTTCATTAATATTTTATGCATACAATATTATTAGCTAGTGTGAACTTTTTTATTTATATATATTTTGGTTGAATAGTTGTTCATGTTATGTTATGTATATATATACATATAGACTTTTTTTTTTGTTTTGTGCATTTTCCCGTGCCAAAAAAAAAAAAAAAGAGAAAGAAAAAAAATAGAGAAAAGGAGAAGTAAAAAAAAAGAGAGAAAAAAAAAGAGAGAGAGAAAGAAAAAGAGAAAGCAAAAAAAAAAAGATTCTTTTCTCGATGCTTGCAACGAACCGACAAACCCCCGAGGTGCTCACGTAGCATTGTAGGGTGGGAAACCGGTGCGATGCTTGCGACGATTTAAGGATCCCTCTTCAATGCTAGCAATGTGTCGGCAAACCCCCGATGCGCTCAAGTAGCATTGTAGGGCGGGAAACCGGTGCGGCGCTTGCGGCGAAGGGGACAAAAAATGTGTTTTTATTTTACTTTTTTTATATAAGTACCTCTGAATGCCCACGTGGTGCAGAGGGGTGAAATCTGTGTTTATTTCTAACATGTGTTTTCTACTTATAAAAAAAAACCCTTAAACGCTCACGTAGCGGGCGAGGATAAAAAAATACTAATGCGAACGTGGTGTCATTTTGACATCTACCTGAAGTGCTCACGTAGCGTCGAGGGAAGGTTGCCTCTTAGTTTTTCCCCTAAATAGGGGAGACGCCGGGAGGCTGCCAAAATTTCCACTTAAATTGAGGACTTAAAAAAAATTGGAACTTGATTGAATAATTTAAGTGAATTCAAACTCAAGCAATCATAATTTGAACAATATGGACATTGAATTGCACTTGCAAGGACTGCAGGGGACTCGAATGAAGGGAAGAGGCTCATCTTAAGCCTGAATTGGACTTGAATTTGCAACCAAATTTGTGGACATTTGAACTACAAAGAACTCGATTTGAAGTTGGACTTGGATCGAACTTACACATTGAATTTGACATGGAATAAGAAACTATGAACTGAACTAGAGTTTGAAAATTAAATGGAAAATGTGGAATGAAATTCAATGCCTAAAATGAGATTTATAATTTAGTGAAGTAACAACTTTAATCATGCAAGTAATGATTAATTGAAGAATGTAATGGCATGCTTGTAATTTGCTATAGAAGACTTTAAATTGATTTTAAGATATTATTACTTCAATTGGGAGGTAAATGCCATTGAACAAACTTATCACACACGATTGAATCATCTTCATATGGTAGCAAAGGATTTGTCACATTCAACATGGTTCATTTATGAGTGGGAATCAAATGAGAGATGACAATCCTAATTTCTTAATTAAGCGTCAATGGATGATATATAGTTGAATCAAAGTATATTTTCATATTGGCATGTCAAAAAGGAAAGAAAGTATGAAGTTTTTTCTGCAGTACTTAAAGCCTTCAGCGCACTCAAACAGACATCGACGAACAAATGAACTTGTGATACAACTTGCTTGTAAGCAAAGATTAAATGGAAGAAATAATGACAATCAGCTGTGACATTTGTATCAATCATATGGAAGAGATTGTGATCTAATAGCATAGCACACTGAAAGAAGCCACGAAGAATGATTAGTACTAGTTAGCGCATAGCTGATGATGGCTAGTCCATGGCTAATAAAGACTAGTATGATGATAAGTTCAATAACCTGCTCGTAGTCAATGATGATAGATGCATGTAATAAAAGTGGCCATTCCACAATGTGGATGCAACAATCTATCTGCAAATAAAGGCAAAAGATACATAGCGAATGCAAATGCCTACGATCCCTTATAGTAGATCCGCTATATGCTCCATATATAATATGTGGACAAATACGAAAGGGACTACAACAAACATAAGCTTCTGTAAATCGTCATAGGAGACCTGTTTTATGCACTATATGTTATTCACAAGCAAGATGCTAAAGGACTACACAAGTACAAGCACCTATGAGTCATCGAAGGAAACTTGTTGTACACATAGTACACTATACACAAGCTAATATAGAAGAGTCCTCACTCATATAGAAGTCCACTTATGGGTGATGATGATTAATGTACAGTGGATGCTAAATTATTCATACAGTTAATGACCACTCAGCATTAGTTAAATATACATGCCTTATACAAGCAAGAGTAAAGATTTGTAACACATACTATCCTTCTACAAAGACAAATGTATATGTCATATGCCACTGATGGGTAGATGCAGAAAGACTTCAGTAAGTGCAGTATCCTAAAGTCACTTTCAATCTAAGGAATATATCAACCTGCCTACGTATATCAGTGACGGATGTACTATATGATATTAAATACCACATTAAAATACATGAAGAAAACGAAAAGTGCAATCTTACGACCTAAAAGTAGGAGATTAGTTTGTGTACTACAATCTACCTGTTTAAACCGTACAAGTAGTGCACGACAGTCCACCTGTACGAAGCAGCAAACAACTCTATTCAGAAGCTGCTACGCCACACCACCGGATCCGTAACACTCGTACTAGCGGACAGAACGCGTGTATAAACTCTTAAATAAAAAGTTGTGTGCATCCAAATGATAGTTATATGCATAACTATAATACTTTCAAAGTATCCCTGCACGTGCACCGTAGTTTGTATACACATAGGTACACTAAAAGGAGTAAAAGCAATTAAGAACTCGCAAGGGCCCAGACGAGCGTGTTATTAGTACACACGTGACGTCTAGGGATGCTCTGTGGGTTATTAAATATGTACCCGTTCCTCTTAAGTAAATAAATAGGAGTCGACAAGGTCCGATAAATAATTATAAAATGCCCCCAAACACCCGCATGGGCCCCGGCGAGCGTGTTATTGGTAGACACGTAACGTCTAGAAATACTGCGCAGGTTATCAAATTTTAAACCCGATCCTCCTTAGCAGGTAAAAAGGAGTCGACATGGTTTAATTATAAAATGCCTCCAAACTCGCAATGGCCCCAACGAGCATGTTATTGGTACACATGTAATGTCTAGGGATGCTGCGCGGGTTGACAAGTGAATTCAAGTTTGAAACCGATCATTCTATACGAGTCAATAGAAGTCGATAGGGTTCCAACCAACAAACAAATATACATTTGTTGCGACCGTTATATTTGTCTTAATACATTCATAGTAAGCCTTCAAGACCTATAATAATGAGAATTCACTATTAAGGGACTAAAGCCTACGAAACCTGATCCCCTATCGTCAAGATGATAGGGTCGACAAGGTTCAAGCTACAAAGAGAAATGACCCCAAACACCCCGATGATGGCCGTGTTGAATGAAAATCTCAACCGGAGGGGTCAATTCCAAATATTTTCATAATACCACCCAAATGCCCATCAAAATCCCAAAAAATTCCAAAAATCTCAAAATCCCAGAAAATTCCAAAAATCTCAAAATCATCAAATCCAAAGATATTTAAATTCGAAATCAAACCATCAATCACTCAAAGCAAGATCCATCCACCCTCCACAACAGTTTGCTGAGGTGGACTAATCTGAAAATTACTTTAGCTCACAAAGGCCAAGTCAAAAATATCACTAGGATCAATTCTCAAACAATCTCTTGCCAGTAAGGATATAGTACGTGTCCTCTAACTGACAGTTTCGCCGCCAAATGGAATTGCAGGTAACGGTTATGACCCGGGGCCCTTTGAACCGAGTGGTTTTTCCGCCAAATGGCACCATAGATAGCAATTATGGCCAGAGCCAATACGCTCTTTAATGGCATTAAATCCTTGAGACATGAATCAATATGATATGATCGATAGGGCATAAAGCCCTCTGTTAGCTAAGGTGGATTCAAATTTATCCCCTTAGACAAACATTCAACCCAGGTCTACAAGGTACCCTTGGACGAAGCAACCCATGGCTACCGACAAGAATCCTTCTGTCAGGTTGGGTCGACTACCTCCTCTGATTAAGTAGACCAAGGACCACGATGGCCTGAGATAACCAAACCATGGGATCTTGATCGGGTCCATCATACGTTCCCCCACCATCCGCTTTAAGTGCAAAATGGTGAAATTTCTATTTTAAATATGAAATCTCCAAATCTTCCAATACTCTGAATTCTCAAATTTTCCAGACTTTCCAAATTTCCAAATCCAAATCCAGTTCTCCAATATCAAACCCATTGCTTCTACTATACGCCAGATAACATGTATATTCTACATATCTGATTGACGGCTAGCCTTAATTGAAAGTTCTCTCTCATGATCTGGAAGGATAATTAACTATAGGGGCTTGCGCCTATAGGAAACCAGAACTCAGATCATAAAGTTCCCGCAAAAATGAGGGTGAAATCTCTGGGTAGTGTCTTACCTACAAACCCATCTACCTTCCAAAATTTATCCCGGAACTTATCCGTTAAAACTCCCTCGCCAAGCCAAAAATAAATCATGTGCGGCGGGAAGGTCGGGGCCAAATTTTCGGAGCCCACAAATTTCTTGCGACTTCGCTGGGGAATGGTTTCTCTTTCCATCTTTGGCTAGTCATTTAAATGCTTTAGTAGCAGTAAAAAAGTAATGATGATATTGAGCTTTGTACGGTGAACCTCATGACGTGACATTTGGTCATTATGTCCAAAGAACAATCATTGAAAGGTCCTGATAGAACTAAATGCTACCATCTTTTATGATGATAAAACAAAGAAAGAATAATGATGTGTACGGTGAACATAGAGATGTGACATTTGGTCCTTATGTCCAAAGATCCATCTCTGAAAGGTCCCAATAGAGGTAAAAGCAACCATCTGATAGAGGGAAAAGCTACAATCAATTATAATGATAAAACAGATAATAAATCAAGATATGTACGGTGAGCATCGGGGTATGACACTTAGATGCATATCCAAGAGTCCACCAAAGAAAGGTACCGACATAAGTAAATCATAGAGACCCACATATCTAGAAATATTTTTTACATAATGGTGTGACATCTAGTGTGTTCCCCTAGAGATCCGCCATTAAAGAAATTTATCAAAAGTGGGTCCCAAAGATGACCCTTATAAAAAACATTCTTGATGGTCGACGCCTTGGAGAATCCTCTAGGAAATCCCATCACTTTTCAAATATATCCTCTCAGACTGAAGAAAATCAACGCCCGACCTGCATAAGTGATGTTCTTCTCAAAGAGCAAGTAGAGGAAATGAAAAATATTTTCTATGAATTTATGGATTTATTTGCCTGGACATATGCTGAGATGTCTAGCTTATCCCCTGATGTGGCGATTCATAGATTAGTCATCATACCAGATGCCACACCTGTCATATAAGCTTTATTGAATGATATTGGAGGTTGAAGTACAACTGATTGCAAAGACAAAAAAGCTCATATAGGTAGGCTTCATCCATGAAGAAAATATGCTGGTTGGATCGCCAATTATCCCGCTGAAGAAGAAGAACGGTCAGATTTGTATATGTATCAATTTTTTGGACCTCAATAAGGCGTGCCTAAAAGATAATTTTCTGCTCCAGGTATCAGAACTTCTAATTAATAACACTTTCAACTATGATATGTTCTCCTTCACAGACGAATCATAAGGATACAATCAAATTAAGATGACGACTGAAGATGAAAATCATACATCATTCAGAACATCTATAGGCATATTCCACTACACAGTCGTGCCTTTCGGCCTAAGGAACACTAGTGCCACCTATCAATGGGTAATAACACGTGTATTTAGTGAGATAATACATCAAAAGGCCAAGTGCTATGTTCCTGGTATTGAAGAGGCCAATCATCCCACATCGAAAAATTGGTCAAAAATTCGTATCCAACTGGGAAGGCCCCTTCGTCATCGAGAAGGTGTACTAAGGAGGAGAAAATCAGTTGATATCAATCTGAACGATCAGAGACCCATGCCGCCTATCAATGGACGATATTTAAAGAAGTATCTTGCATGAAAATTCCATGACTAATCTACTTTGTGATGATAAAAGTTTTATGTGCATATTTATCGATGCATGCTTATATTTTGAAATTCTATTGTATAGCAAGAATAAATTTCAAAATCTCCCATCGGACTGGAAGCATTTTAAATATTTATTCGGGTCGACATCACGAGGCGTGTCGAGATCTCCGAATAAATATTTAAAATTTCAAAGATACAAAACCTATCCAAAATGTCCCTATGAGACAGGGGGCATTTTAAATATTCATTTGGGTTGATATTATGCTAGACGCTGAGATCCCCAAATGAATATTTAAAATCTCAAATAATAAAATTATTCTATTCTAAAATATCCCTACGAGATAGGGGCATTTTAAATATTTATTCTAGTCGACATCGTGTTGCACACCGAGATCCCCGAATAAATATTTAAAATTATCAATTCAAATGTTCTTTTGTGCTAATAAATACGAATGTTTGTTTTTCAAAGTATATGCAAGTGGTTTTTCAAAAGCTAGAGGCATCACCTACTCCAATGAACAAAGACTCAAAAGTCAAGAAAGAGACTTTTGTAGCTACACACTCCAACAAATTGAGCCGAAACAGCTTGGAGTCTTTCGACAGCCTAAAGCTTAAGAAGGTTTGAATGGGTGTAAAAGATCGGATCCAATAAGCCCAAATATGGCCGGATTGTTGGCAGCTCCGTCTACTCAACACACCATAAGAAAGGTCATAGTAGCAGAACCCCCACTTCATTAACCCATTAGTAAGGACTGCAGGAAGAACAAAGGTAAATTTGACTCGATAAGTTCAAGTGATCGTAGACTGCAAAATTCTTTTAAATGACCGGAGAATCAAAGTTTCAGTGGAATGATGAGTCTTGAATAACTACTAAATGTTCATAGGCTCCAAAATCTTAAAACAAAACAACAAAGGATGACTCCATATCTGTCAACTTAAGTAAAATAAGTATTGGGAAGCGCAATTCCCATAGCTCAAGTCTGAAGCCTGAATAGGTGTAAGAGGTCGGATCTAACAAGCCCAAATATGACTGGATCGCTGGCAGCTCTATCAACTCAACAAGCCATAAGAAAGGTCATAGTAGAGGAACCCCCATCTCAGCAACAAGAGGACGAAGAGCTATCAAATCTCAGCTCTCCTGATCTGATGAACTCAAGTGACTCAAATTGAAGTCTTCTCATGTGGTTAAGGATCAAGATGCTACCTACGTTCGATACTATCAACTGAATCTAGAATCTACAAATCCTTCAACAAATCCGTAAAGCACAAAGCGACGATCGAATGAACTTTTCTTCAATAAGTCCGCCAAAGCACAAAGCAAAGGACCAAAGAAAACTTTCCAAAAGTTCACACAAAGCCTAAGGCTGAACTAAGTGGATTCCGCCATCAACAAATCCTCTATGCACAAAGCTCTGGACCAATGACTTTTCGCCACCGACCTAATATGAACCTAAAAAGTTTAGGTCGCTGGCATCTACTCCTTCAACAAGCCCGCCAAGTAAAAAACATAGGGCCAAAGGTACAAAAACCACCTAACAAATCAATAATGATAAATGAGATAATTCTCTATCTATGTCCGTAGCATAAAGCAAAGGGCGGAAGGGATCAAAATTTCATGACTCAAGCCAAAGCCACAAAAAGATTACCATGGATGACCTCTACAAATGTCCCTAAAGATTGGGGGCATTTTTAAATATTTATTTAGGTCGACATCGCGTTGCTTGCCGAGATCCCCAAATAAATATTTAAAATTCTGCCAAAGTTCAACCAGATGGTAGAAGAATGTTAAGCATATATAGAAAAACTATAAACTAAAGTGATCGCGGCAATTGAAGAAAACAAATGGTGGTGATGCTATCTACTAGTGTTATTGTATAGAGTGATGCTCTAAAGATCCAAGTACAAAGTGCTTTATCACTCTCCTATGAATCTCCACTTGGCATACCTGTTGCAAATCTATTTTTCATGGCTTATGTTTTGATGATTGACAAAGACTGTTTCTCTTGGACTGCTTGTTGCTTCTAACTTTTCAGGAATCAAAGATCGGACGATCAAGAAGGAGCCAAGTTCAGAAATGCATAGGTTTAGGATTGAGTCAGTCTATATGTTTGATTTTCACCTCTTGAGTCTACTTGTAATGGTCAAAGAGACTGATGCTATGTAACCCTTCACACACACACTTGAGAGACTTAGAATTTCTGTTTTTACTCATATCGGCCAGGACGATTTTTAAAATGGCCTGGACGATCAGCTTAAAACAGAAAGTCTAATTAAGGATTCTTAATTAAGGCAGCCGACATTAACAGATCGTCCTGGACGATACGTGTATCGGCCAGGACAATAAGCTCAAAACAGAAAGAAGTAGCCGCCATAGTCAATTATGGTATACTATATTTTTAAATTATCGGCCAGGACGATCCGTGGATCGGCCTGGACGATATTCACAAATTATACCATAATTGTTCAGGAAATCAAGGGAGTAATTAAGGATGATTGATACGATCATATCGTCCTGGACGATCGCAGGATCGGCCAGGACGATCCATTCAAAAACCTTAAGTTACTTCAGGACGATCAATATCGGCCAGCCCGTATCCAGGGCTATTGTCAGGATGATATTTCTCTGATTTGAACTGATCGGCCAGGACGATCGTGAGATCGGCCAGGACGATCAAGCCAATTTTCAATCGTCCAGCTTTGCATCCAGGTCTATGCTCTGGCCGATCTTCATTGATTTGTACTGATCGGCCAGGCCGATGTCCATATCGGCCTGGACGATATTGTCGGCAACTTGCAATTAATGAGCTCTTTTGAAGCTCTTCTATTTAAGAGCTCTTGTTCAATGTTTTTCAAGATCTTTGGCTGCTGCCTTGACCTGAGAAGACCTTGAGGAGAGAAAGAGAGAGAGGAGAGAGAGAGGATCTTGTGAGGTGGAGCTTGTGAGGGGATTCACAAGGGTTGCTTTAAGGATCGCTCTGCTTTTTCTTCGTCTAGAGTTTCTCGTCCGTGGAAGGGTCGGTAGAGGTAAGGAGTATGCTTTTGGTTTTGGTTCTCTGCCAGCTTCAGGAGGAAGCAAAAGGAGGAAGGTTCTCTGCCTTGCCGGGGTGGCAAAAAGGAGGTTCTTGTGAGGGCTTCTCCGCCTAGCTGTGGGGGCTAAAGGATAGTCACGTTTTTGTAGTGCAATACTTGGAGGGTGCCTCCAATGAGTGGACGTAGGTCGAGTCGACCGAACCACTATAAATTTCTGTGTTTCTTTTCTTGCTTCCGCACTTTTAAATTCTGCATTTATTTTTGTGGTGTGATTTGGTTTATGCAATTTTCTCTCTTTGTGAAAATAGTTTTTAAAATACCAATTCACCCCCCCTCTTGGTTAGCTTGGGACTAAGTTCATAAGGCTTAACATCCTTAACGAACTTTCAAGTGGTATCAGAGCGGGATTCAAAAATTAAAGTTTGAAAACTTTTTGAATTTGATCCATGTCTAGCTTTGGGAATCGTAACACTACGGAAGGGTATTCCATTACCCGACCTCCCCTGTTCGATAACCTACCTTTTGATTTTTGATAAACTCACATGTCAACTTTTTTACAATCTACTAATTATCGCATGTGGATGCTTATTCAAGAAGGTTATTCTCCACCTTCTCGTGAAATTAATGGTTTTAAAACTGAAGTTGCTTTTATTGAATGGACTTTTGATGAACAAGATTTAGCTCAATTAAATGCGAAATGTTTGAACTATTTTTTCTGTGCTTTGAAATCTGAAGATTACATGCGTGTTTCAACTTGCAAAATTGGTAAAGAAATTTGGGATAAATTGTGCATCACTTATGAAGGTACTAATGAAGTTAAACAATCTTGTTTAAACATTCTCTTGCATGACTATGAACTTTTTCGTATGAAACCTCATGAATCGATTTCTGACATGTACACTAGGTTTACTCAGATTGCTATTTCATTGCATGCACTAAGAAAAGAACTTTCGAACTATGAAAAAGTTAACAAAAATTTGAGATGCTTGCCTTCGTCTTATGATGCAAAAATTACTGCCATCACTGAATCTAAGGATTTGAATACCTATTCTATTGATAACTTACTTGGCTCACTCATTGCTTACGAGCAAGGGGTGAATCAAAGAATTGTTGATGTAGGTGAAAAGAAAAAGGTGAAAACAATTGCACTGAAGGCACACAAATCGGATTTTGAATCTTCCGGGTCTGAAAGCGATAAAATTGCCTTCATCACAAGGCAATTCAAAAGCTTTCTAAGGAAGGAACAAAAGCATCATCAAAGTTGGAGAAAAGGTAAGGATCATAAACATATTAAAGGGTCTTCTGATGTTATTTGTTTTGAATGCAGGAAACCTGGACACGTGAGAGCCGATTGTCCTACACTTCAAGATCATTCAAGCAAAGAAAAGGGAAAAGGTGAGGCGAAAGCTAAGTCTAGGAAGGAGAAGAAGAAAATCCAAAGAGGTTTCTGGGCAGAATCTGATACTGATTCCTCTGAGACTGAACCAGAGGAAGAGACAAAGAACTTGTATTTCATGGGAGAAAATCAAAGTGATGAGGAAGAGGTATGTAAACCAACCTATGATGAATTGTTTGAAATTTGTGAAAAAATTCATACATCATACAAAAAACTTAAGAAAACTCATGCTAGCCTAAAATTAGAACATTCAAATCTACAAAAAGAGCATGAAGTTTTTCTCAAAGATCATGCAACGATTGATTCAAATCACATGGCTCTTCTTGATGAATTTGATGAATTAAACAAGAAGCATTTGGAATTAGTTGATGAAAGTAATGCATTAAAAGCTTCACACACCTCACTTAAGGATGATCTTAAGAAATCTAAAGAGATTGAGAAAAATTTGAGGATTGAGAATGATGCATTAAAAAGAACTAACTTGAGGATTCAAAATGATTTGGAAACATGTAAGAAAGCTAGGATGACACCAACTTCTAATTAAAAGCCAGAACCTAGGAAGAGGAATTTTTACCCAAACCATTTAAGAAAACCTTTTCCTGGAGTTCAATGTTTTTCTTGTGGCATGTTAGGACACATCTCACACACTTGCACAGTTCACCGTAGTACACATTGGGTGTGGAGACCTAAGATGTATGATTCTAAGCATACCACATCTGCATTACACTCTACGTTTCCTAAGAAGGAGCCTAAACCAGTTTGGGTTCCTAAATCTGACTGTTGTTGAGTTTTGCAGGTTTGCTCTCAACAAAGAACTCGTGGGAGCATAAGATAACTGGACATAAGGAGGCTTGCAGCTCAAAATTGCTTAAATCCACTGCTTTATCACTTGCTTGAAATCTTTAGCTTTTGTGTGTCTTTTATTTTTTGTGTGTTAGTTTTTGTGCTCACTTTGTGTTGTTTTTAGTTTGCATTATTATTTTTTAATGTGTGTTGTTTTTCACTTTGTTCTTTATTTTTGGCCTTCCATATGATGAAACTTTTCAAGCTTTTAAATATTGGAGTTTTGGAGATAGGGTTTAGCTTTTCTAAATTGGTTAAAGGAAGTAAACTGTTGATGTTTTCCCTTCTTCTGACTTTGTTTAGTGGCATGATTTTCTTCTTTAAAACAAAAGTCTAAACTCAGTTTAACCAATGGCTTTTCATCTAAGATCTTTTTCTTATCTTGCTACATTAAATTATCTTATGCATAATAGCCAAAATCCTTAGATATCATTCAAGCTTTTGAAATCTTGCCATTGCATTTATCACGTGGTTTTGATTTTGTGTTGTGGATTGTTATTCCCTATGTTAGAGAGAGAGCTCCTATTCTTTAATATTTGGAGGATATACTCACAACTAAGCCTTTTTCTTTAAGGGTATATTAAAGAGTTTTTAGCTTGCAAGAGTTAAAAAGGAAAGAGGCTAATGAAGCTAAATTGAAATGAAAGCTATATACACAAATGTGTATCAAAAATCAAAAGATGCTCAAAGAGTCAATCAAAGTGACAAGAGGCATAAAATGAGCTCACTAAATGCAAGCTAGCCTCTCTTTGGTTAAAACTCTTAAAACTTAGAAAACTCATTGATTATATGATACTTTAAAAGACTTGATTTCAATTTCCATGATTGAGATAAATTATTTTGGTTTATTATTTATGAGATATTTTAGTTGTAAATAAGTCATGAATGGATCTTCTTATCCTATTTTGTTATTCCGAGTTAGGCCTCTGTTTTTCCAAAAGAATTTTGTACCCTGAAGGATGTCTGATCTAGGGTTAACGGAATCAGATTTTCTACCTTCTTCTGATTGGGATTTGTTAAACTTCTTGATCTCTTGGAACTTTATAAGTTTAATGTGTGAAAATAATTCTCATATGATTCCTCCATAAAACAAAAAAAAAAAACAAAAATTAGAAAAATTAAAATCCAAAAATGTTCGGTGTTTTGTTTTCATTGTGTTGTTTTTATTTTTCTGTGTCTTTGACTGTTTTTCTTTTATTTTATTTTTGAGGGTCTTGATCATCACCATTCTTTTTCGATTTCAAATTCAAGTCACATCGGCCTGGCCGATATTTCTATCGTCCTGGCCGATATGACAAATTCTGTTCAAAATCCATCTGCTGACATTTTTCTGGGCTTGCTGCAATTCATCGTCCTGGATGATAATTTTATCGTCCTGGACGATTTGATAGAACTCATGGTGATAGTCCTGGCCGATAGTATATTTGTCTGGCCGATGCATTTTATGTGCATCGTCCTGGCCGATAAACTGGATCGTCCTGGACGATCCACGTGTCAGCACATTTTGATCTTTAAATTCGGCCCCGGACGATCCATTATTGGAGAATTGGCCGGGCCGATCCACTGTTCGTCCTGGACGATACACGTGGCAAGTATTTAAAACATTTTAACTTTGGTCGGTACGATCAATTATTATGCATCGTCCTGGACGATACACCTAATCGGCCAGGACGATCTGTTTTTTCAACGGTCGTCCGGATTGACTCCTCGGGCCGATAGCCTGTGTCTAATCAGCCTGGCCGATATCTGATTGGCCCGGACGATTTGACCGCCTTTTTGACCAATCGGCCTGTACGTAATTATTGAACCATATCGGCCTGGACGATTCTGCGATCGGCCAGGACGATATGGACGTTTCATTAAATTCAGGCCGTTCCAGCCATGGTTTTTCACTTCCAACCCTTTCTCCTCTTATGTTCTTTGCTTAGTGCTCTAAATGGCTGGTGGGAAACGCGCTCGACAGACTTCTGGGAGTTCCTCGAGGGTAAGGATTGACCCTCGTTTCCGGGAAGCAGAAGATGAAGCCGCCTATCATCGCTACAAAGAGTGTGGAATTACTGTCTCCAGAATCATCAATCCTGTCCACATCTCTTACCCGGTAATGGATCTTTTTGCTCACACCTCCCTTTGTTTCATTTTTTCTCTTGCCTTCCCTTTCAATTCAGAATTTCTTTGAGAATTTTTCGCAAACCTTCGCATCAACTCTACCTTCACAGCCCTGACCTCCTATGAGAATCGACGCCCTGTCGAAATCACATATAAGGATTGTGTTGATCTTTTACAGCTATCCACCACCAGGGATAAGCTGCACATAATCGTCGCTGACCCTGATCTTGACTGGTCCACGACGAATCACTTTCTTCGCCAGATAAATGTACCTTACCATGTTGGAGAGACTAGCTCTTTAGTCAGAGATGCTAGGACAATCCAACATGTCCTTCGCACCTCCGTCATTCCAAAAGCCGGCGACCGAGTCCACATCACCCCTCTACTTTCCCTCACTACCTTCTACATCATGGCTCATAGGGAATTCAGCACTGCGGACCTAATTTTTTGATACATTGATCACCTAACCACAATTCGCGATCCAGGCCATAAAAGGAAACCAAATCTAGCCTTAGGTCACATCATAGCCTACGTTCTTGAAACTAAATACCAACTTCAATATCCTATTCCACCAAACCTTCCAACTCCCTTCTACTCAAACAATTCCTTCAGCACCCTTCACAGTACTCGTCTCCACCCTGAGGAACCTCGGGGGGCTAGAGAGGAGGAGGCTCCCGCTCCAGCTCCCTTTCCTGAGCCTGCTCCTCTCCACCAACACTCACCGGTTGATCAGTTGAATGAGAGATTTGATCATTGGGAGACCCGGTTTGATGCCGATGTTGCTGCAAAAAAGCAATAACACTCTGAGGACATTGCCCGTTACGAGCATCACCGCGCTGAGGATTTAGCCCGTTTTGACAGTTTCCTTACTCACCAGCAGCAGCAGCATGACCAGAACATCGCCTGGTTCAATGCTCAGTTTACAACTCTTGCCGGTTACTTTCAGCAGCCACCTCCACAACCTCCATCTGATGATCAGGATCCCTCGTTCTTTTAGTCTGTGCTTTGTGTTGTTTGTTTCTTATTTTTTTGTAGTTTGCTTGTTAGTCTTTTGTGATATTTTTCTAGTGTTTCTGAACCCTCTTTTTGTGATGACAAAATGGGGAGTAGGACAGGGTGTGTAGGAAAAAACTGTTGTAACTTTGATTTTCTAATAAACCTGTATTTTTGTGTGTTTAATTTTTTCCTACTTGTGTTTGCCATAATCAAAAAGGGGGAGATTGTTGCAAATCTATTTTTCATGGCTTATGTTTTGATGATTGACAAACACTATTTCTCTTGGACTGCTTGTTGCTTCTAACTTTTCAGGAATCAAAGATCGGACGATCAAGAAGGAGCCAAGTTCAGGAATGCATAGGTTTAGGGTTGAGTCAGTCTGTACGCTTGATTTTCACCTCTTGAGTCTACTTGTAATGGTCAAAGAGACTGATGCTATGTAACCCTTCACACACACACTTGAGAGACTTAGAATTTCTGTTTTTACTCATATCATCCAGGATGATTTTTGGATCGGCCTGGACGATCAGCTTAAAACAGAAAGTCTAATTAAGGATTCTTAATTAAGGCAGCCGACATTAACAGATTGTCCTGGACGATACATGTATCGGCCAGGACGATATGCTCAAAACAGAAAGAAGTAGCTGCCATAGTCAATTATGGTATACTGTATTTTTAAATTATCAGCCAGGACGATCCGTGGATCGGCCTGGACGATATTCACAAATTATGCCATAATTGTTCAGGAAATCAAGGGAGTAATTAAGGATGATTGATACAATCATATCGTCCAGGACGATCGCAGGATCGGCCATGACGATCTAGTC
This sequence comes from Dendrobium huoshanense, assembly GCA_016618105.1. Classification (NCBI taxonomy): domain Eukaryota; kingdom Viridiplantae; phylum Streptophyta; class Magnoliopsida; order Asparagales; family Orchidaceae; genus Dendrobium; species Dendrobium huoshanense. Next base: position 39,838,305 of record CM028359.1, on the reverse strand, counting down.
AAAAATCTTAAGTTACTTCAGGACGATCAATATCGGCCAGCCCGTATCCAGGGCTATTGTTAGGATGATATTTCTCTGATTTGAACTGATCGGCCAGGACGATCGTGAGATCGGCTTGGACGATCAAGCCAATTTTCAATCGTCCAGCTTTGCATCCATGGCTATACTCTGGCCGATCATCATTGATTTGTACTGATCGGCCAGGCCGATGTCCATATCGGCCTGGACGATATTGTCGGCAACTTGCAATTAATGAGCTCTTTTGAAGCTCTTCTATTTAAGAGCTCTTGTTCAATGTTTTTCAAGACCTTTGGCTGCTGCCTTGACCTGAGAAGACCTTGAGGAGAGAAAGAGAGAAAGGAGAGAGAGAGGATCTTGTGAGGGGGAGCTTGTGAGGGGATTCACAAGGGTTGCTTCATGGATCGCTCTACTTCGTCTTCATCTAGAGTTTCTCGTCTGTGGAAGGGTCGGTAGAGGTAAGGAGTTTACTTTTTGTTTTGGTTCTCTGTCAGCTTCAGGAGGAAGTAAAAGGAGGAAGGTTCTCTGCCTTGCCGGGTTGGAAAAAAGGAGGTTCTTTTGAGGGCTTCTCCGCCTAGCTGTGGGGGCTAAAGGAGAGTCACGTTTTTGTAGTGCAATACTTGGAGGGTGCCTCCAAGGAGTGGACGTAGGTCGAGTCGACCGAACCACTATAAATTTCTGTGTTTCTTTTCTTGCTTCCGCACTTTTAAATTTTGCATTTATTTTTGTGGTGTGATTTGGTTTATGCAATTTTCTCTCTTTGTGAAAATAGTTTTTAAAATACCAATTCACCCCCCCTCTTGGTTAGCTTGGGACTAAGTTCATAAGGCTTAACATCCTTAACAAACTTTCAAGTGGTATCAGAGCGGGATTTGAAAATTAAAGTTTGAAAACTTTTTGAATTTGATCCATGTCTAACTTTAGAAATCGTAACACTACAGAAGGGTATTCCATTACCCGCCCTCCCCTGTTCGATAACCTACCTTTTGATTTTTGGAAAACTCGCATGTCAACTTTTTTACAATCTACTGATTATCGCATGTGGATGCTTATTCAAGAAGGTTATTCTCCACCTTCTCGTGAAATTAATGGTTTTAAAACTGAAGTTGCTTTTACTGAATGGACTTTTGATGAACGAGATTTAGCTCAATTAAATGTGAAATGTTTGAACTGTTTTTTCTGTGCTTTGAAATCTGAAGATTACATGCATGTTTCAACTTGCAAAACTGGTAAAGAAATTTGGGATAAATTGTGCATCACATATGAAGGTACTAATGAAGTTAAATAATCCCGTTTAAACATTATCTTGCATGACTACGAACTTTTTCGTATGAAACCTCATGAATCGATTTCTGACATGTACACTAGGTTTACTCAGATTGCTACTTCATTGCATGCACTAGGAAAAGAACTTTTGAATTATGAAAAAAGTTAACAAGATTTTGAGATGCTTGCCTTCGTCTTATGATGCAAAAATTACTGCCATCACTGAATCTAAGGATTTGAATACCTATTATATTGATAACTTACTTGGCTCACTCATTGCTTACGAGCAAGGGGTGAATCAAAGAATTGTTGATGCAGGTGAAAAAAAAAGGTGAAAACAATTGCACTGAAGGCACACAAATCGGATTCTGAATCTTCTGGGTCTGAAAGCGATAAAATTTCCTTGATCACAAGGCAATTAAAAAGCTTTCTAAGGAAGAAACAAAAGCATCATCAAAGTTGGAGAAAAGGTAAGGATCATAAACAATTTAAAGGATCTTCTGATGTTGTTTGTTTTGAATGAAGGAAACCTGGACATGTGAGAGCCGATTGTCCTGCACTTCAAGATCATTCAAGTAAAGAAAAGGAAAAAGGTGAGGAGAAAGCTAAGTCTAGGAAGGAGAAGAAGAAAATCCAAAGAGGTTTCTGGGTAGAATCTGGTACTGATTCCTTTGAGACTGAACCAGAGGATGAGACTACGAACTTGTGTTTCATGGGAGAAAATCAAAGTGATGAGGAAGAGGTATGTAAACCAACCTATGATGAATTGTTTGAAATTTGTGAAAAAATCCATACATCATACAAAAAACTTAAGAAAACTCATGCTAGCCTAAAATTAGAACATTCAAATCTACAAAAAGAGCATGAAGTTTTTCTCAAAGATCATGCAACGATTGATTCAAATTACATGGCTCTTCTTGATGAATTTGATGAATTAAACAATAAGCATTTGGAATTAGTTTATGAAAGTAATGCATTAAAAGCTTCACACACCTCACTTAAGGATGATCTTAAGAAATCTAAAGAGATTGAGAAAAATTTGTGGATTGAGAATGATGCATTAAAAAGAACTAACTTGAGGATTCAAAATGATTTGGAAACATGTAAGAAAGCTAGGATGACACCAACTTCTAATCTAAAGCCATAACCTAGGAAGAGGCATTTTTACCCAAACCATTTAAGAAAACCTTTTCATGGAGTTCAATGTTTTTCTTGTGGCATGTTAGGACACATCTCACACACTTGCACAATTCACCGTAGTACACATTGGGTGTGGATACCTAAGATGCATGATTCAAAGCATACCACATCTGCATTACACTCTATGTTTCCTAAGAAGGAGCCCAAACTAATTTGGGTTCCTAAATCTGACTGTTGTTGAGTTTTGCAGGTGTGCTCTCACCAAAGACCTCGTGGGAGCATAAGATAACTTGACATAAGGAGGCATGTAGCTCAAAATTGCTTAAATCCGATGATTTATCACTTGCTTGAAATCTTTAGCTTTTGTGTGTCTTTTATTTTTTGTGTGTTAGTTTTTGTGCTCACTTTGTGTTATTTTTAGTTTGCATTATTATTTTTTTATGTGTGTTGTTTTTCACTTTGTTCTTTATTTTTGACCTTCCATATGATGAAACTTTTCAAGCTTTTAAATATTGAGTTTTGGAGATAGGGTTTAGCTTTTCTAAATTGGTTAAAGGAAGTAAATTGTTGATGTTTTTCCTTCTTCTGACTTTTTTTAGTGGCATGATTTTCTTCTCTAAAACAAAAGTCTAAATACAGTTTAACCAATGGCTTTTCATCTAAGATCTTTTTCTTATCTTGCTACATTAAATTATCTTATGCATAATAGCCAAAATCCTTAGATATCATTCAAGCTTTTGAAATCTTGCCATTGCATTTATCACGTGGTTTTGATTTTGTGTTGTGGATTGTTCTTCCCTATGTTAGAGAGAGAGCTCCTATTCTCTAATATTTGGAGGATATACTCACAACTAAGTCTTTTTCTTTAAGGGTATATTAAAGAGTTTTTAGCTTGCAAGAGTTAAAAAGGAAAGAGGCTAATGAAGCCAAATTGAAAAGAAAGCTATATACACAAATGTGTATAAAAAATCAAAAGATGCTCAAAGAGCCAATCAAAGTGACAAGAGGCATAAAATGAGCCCACTAATTGCAAGCTATCATCTCTTTGGTTAAAACTCTTAAAACTTAGAAAACTCATTGATTATGTGATACTTTCAAAGACTTGATTTCAATTTCCATGATTGAGAAAAATTATTTTGGTTTATTATTTATGAGATATTTTAGTTGTAAAAAAGTCTTGAATGGATCTTCTTATCCTATTTTATTATTCTGAGTTAAGCCTCTATTTTTCCAAAAGATTTTTGTACCCTGAAGGATGTCCGATCTAGGGTTAACGGAATCAGATTTTCTACCTTCTTCTGATTGGGATTTGTTAAACTTCTTGATCTCTTGGAACTTTATAAGTTTAATGTGTGAAAAGAATTCTCATATGATGCCTCCATAAAAAAAAAAAAAAAAGAAAAATTAAAATCCAAAAATGTTCGGTGTTTGGTTTTCATTATGTTGTTTTTATTTTTCTGTGTCTTTGACTGTTTTTCTTTTATTTTATTTTTGAGGGTCTTGATCATCACCATTCTTTTTCGATTTCAAATTCAAGTCATATCAGCCTGGCCGATATTTCTATCGTCGTGGCCGATATGACAAATTCTGTTCAAAATCCATCTGCTGACCTTTTTCTGGGCTTTCTGCAATTCATCGTCCTGGACGATAATTTTATCGTCCTGGACGATTTGATCAAACTCATGGTGATAGTCCTAGCCGATAGTATAATTGTCTGGCCGATGCATTTTATGTGCATCGTCCTGGCCGATACACTAGATCATCCTGGATGATCCACGTGTCAGCACGTTTTGATCTTTAAATTCGGCCCCGGACGATCCATTATTGGAGAATCGGCCGGGCCGATCCACTATTCGTCCTGGACGATACACGTGGCAAGCATTTAAAACATTTTAACTTCGGCCGGTACGATCAATTATTGTGCATAGTCCTGAATGATACACCTAATCGTCCCAAACGATCTGCTTTTTTAACGGTCGTCCGGATTGACTCCTCGGGCCGATAGCCTGTGTCTAATCGGCCTGGCCGATATCTGATCGGCCCGGACGATTGGACCGCCTTTTTGACCAATCGGCCTGTACGTAATTATTGAACCATATCAGCCTGGACGATTCTGCGATCGGCCAGGACGATATGGCCGTTTCTTTAAATTGAGGCCGTTCCAGCCATGGTTTTTCACTTCCAACCCTATCTCCTCTTGTGTTCTTTGCTTAGTGCTCTAAATGGTTGGTGGGAAACGCGCCCAACAGACTTCTGGGAGTTCCTCCAGGGCAAGAATTGACCCTCGTTTTCGGGAAGCAGAAGATGAAGCCGCCTATCATTGCTATAAAGAGTGTCAAATTACTGTCTCCAGAATCATCAATCCTGTCCACATCTCTTACCCGGTAATGGATCTTTTTGCTCACACCTCCCTTTGCTTCATTTTGTCTCTTGCCTTCCCTTTCAATTTTGAAATTCTTCGAGAATTTTTTGCAAACCTTCGCATCAACTCTACCTTGACAGCCCTGACCTCCTATGTGAATCGACACCCTGTCAAAATCACATATCAGGATTGTGTTGATCTTTTACAGCTATCCACCACCGGGGATAAGCTGCACATAATCGCCGCTGACCCTGATCTTGACTGGTCCACGGCGAATCACTTTCTTCGCCAGACAAATGTACCTTACCATGTTGGAGAGACTAGCTCTTTAGTCAGAGATGCTAGGACAATCCAACATGTCCTTCGCACCTCCGTCATTTCAAAAGCCGGCGACCAAGTCCACATCACCCCTCTACTTTCCCTCACTACCTTCTACATCATGGCTCATAGGGAATTCAACACTACGGACCTAATTTTTCGATACATTGATCACCTAACCACAATTCGCGATCCAGGCCACAAAAGGAAACCAAATCTTGCCTTAGGTCACAACATAGCCTACACTCTTGAAACTAAACACAAACTTCAATATCCTATTTCACCAAACCTCCCAACTCCCATCGACTCAAATAATTCATTCAGCACCCTTCACAGTACTCGTCTCCACCCTGAGGAACCTCGGGGGGCTAGAGAGGAGGAGGCTCCCGCTCCAGCTCCCTTTCCTGACCCTGCTCCTCTCCACCAGCACTCACCGGTTGATCAGTTGATTGAGAGATTTGATCGTTGGGAGACCTGGTTTGATGCCTATGTTGCTGCACAGGAGCAGCAACAATCTGAGGACATTGCCCGTTATGAGCATCACAGCGCTAAGGATTTAGCCCGTTTTGACAGTTTCCTTACTCACCAGTAGCAGCAGCATGATCAGGACATCACCTGGTTCAATGCTCAGTTTACTACTCTTGTTGGTTACTTTCAGCAGCAATCTCCACAACCTCCATCTGATGATCAGGATCCCTCGTTCTTTTAGTCTGTGCTTTGTGTTGTTTGTATCTTAATTTTTTTTGTAGTTTGCTTGTTAGTCTTTTGTGATATTTTTCTGGTGTTTCTGAACCTCTTTTTGTGATGACAAAATGGGGAGTAGGACAGGGTGTGTAGGAAAAAACTGTTGTAACTTTGATTTTCTAATAAACCTGTGTTTTTGTGTGTTTAATTTTTTCCTACTTGTGTTTGCCATCATCAAAAAGGGAGAGATTGTTGCAAATCTATTTTTCACGGCTTATGTTTTGATGATTGACAAACACTGTTGCTCTTGGACTGCTTGTTGCTTCTAACTTTTCAAGAATCAAAGATCGGACGATCAAGAAGGAGCCAAGTTCAGGAATGCGTAGATTTAGGGTTGAGTCAGTATGTACGTTTGATTTTCACCTCTTGAGTCTACTTGTAATGGTCAAAGAGACTGATGCTATGCAACCCTTCACAGACACACTTGAGAGACTTAGAATTTCTATTTTTACTCATATCGGCCAGGACAATTTTTGGATCGGCCTGGACGTTCAGCTTAAAACAGAAAGTCTAATTAAGGATTCTTAATTAAGGTAGCCGACATTAACAGATCGTCCTGGACGATACGTGTATCGGCTAGGACGATAAGCTCAAAACAGAAAGAAGTAGCCGCCATAGTCAATTATGATATACTGTATTTTTAAATTATCGACCAGGACGATCCGTGGATCGGCCTGGACGATATTCACAAATTATGCCATAATTGTTTAGGAAATCAAGGGAGTAATTAAGGATGATTAATACGATCATATCGTCCTGGATGATCGCAGGATCGGCCAGGACGATCCAGTCAAAAATCTTAAGTTACTTCAGTATGATCAATATCGGCCAGCCCGTATCCAGGGCTATTGTCAGGACGATATTTCTCTAATTTGAACTGATCGGCCAGGACGATCGTGAGATCGGCCTGGATGATCAAGCCAATTTTCAATCATCCAGCTTTGCATCCAGGGCTATGCTCTGGCCGATCTTCATTGATTTGTACTGATCGACCAGGCTGATGTCCATATCGGCCTGGACGATATTGTCGGCAACTTGCAATTAAGGAGCTCTTTTGAAGCTCTTCTATTTAAGAGCTCTTGTTCAACGTTTTTCAAGACCTTTGGCTGCTGCCTTGACCTGAAAAGACCTTGAGGAGAGAAAGAGAGAGAGGAGAGAGAGAGGATCTTGTGAGGGGGAGCTTGTGAGGGGATTCACAAGGGTTGCTTCAAGGATCACTCTTCTTCATCTTTGTCTAGAGTTTCTCATCCGTGGAAGGGTCGGTAGAGGTAAGGAGTTTGCTTTTGATTTTGGTTCTCTGCCAGATTCAGGAGGAAGCAAAAGGAGGAAGGTTCTCTGCCTTGCCGGAGTGGCAAAAAAGAGGTTCTTATGAGGGCTTCTCCGCCTAGCTGTGGGGGCTAAAGGAGAGTCACGTTTTTGTAGTGCAATACTTGGAGGGTGCCTCCAAGGAGTGGACGTAGGTCGAGTCGACCGAACCACTATAAATTTCTATGTTTCTTTTCTTGCTTAAGCACTTTTAAATTCCACATTTATTTTTGTGGTGTGATTTGGTTTATGCAATTTTCTCTCTTTGTGAAAATAGTTTTTAAAATACCAATTCACCCCCCCTCTTGGTTAGCTTGGGACTAAGTTCATAAGGCTTAACATCCTTAACGAACTTTCAATACCAACATGTCAATCATACTTTTGACTACAAGTGCATCTACGAGATCTACAAAGACATAAAGATGAACTATTGAAGATCTATAGAACAAAAATCTTAGTTTAAAATCCAAACAAATTCTTGGAGATCCACTAAATGAAAGCCCTAGTGTGAAATCTAGAATAAATATCTATAGATCCATGGGATCAATCAGCAATACAACAAATGTGGTTCACTCTAGACGCGAAACACATTTTTTGGGGGGCATTTGTTGACCCCAACACATAAAACCATACAAAAAGAGGCAAAAACGATGATTTAGACAATGCGTACATTGACAGAATAAATCACTTAAGGGGTCAAATGAGCTCCAAATGCCAAACGGAAGGTATCGTTGTGATCAGGATACTGAATTCTGCTGAGCCGAGGCCCCTTGTAAATGAATCAGATTAAACCGGTTAAAAGGGATGACTGACACCTAAAATTAATTTGTAAGATTAATCAAACAATCCCGAAACGATGAACAAACTTCATCGTTGCATCTGGAATGTTGCCAACCTATGAAAATTGCATTTTGTTTATTCTATTTGGAGTATCTAGATTGGTAGCACAAATCCCAATGTAATACAAAGATGCACAAATCAAGGAAATGAGGCCTCGAAGATGCTTGGATGACATCCGATAAAAAAACAGACAGCGTCATTGCGTCCGGAACGTCGTCGACATTCAAATTATACATCTTTTGTGATTAATTGGGATATATCGTAATCGAGACAAGGATCCCAATGTAATAATACACATATCGAGGAGTTCAGACCTTGACATTGCCCAAACGATTTTAGATTGCAAAATGGATAGTATCATTGTGTCTAGAATGTTGTCACCATTAAGATTCCACATTTTATTTATTTGGATCATTTGAGATGGTAGCAAATTTCTAAACAATTCAAATATGATGCGAAGGCGCCCATTACGAGAGAAATTAGCCTCATTGGTAGCAAAATGATGTCCGATTACAAAATGGATGGTGTCATTACGTCCGGAATGTCATCAACATTAGGAATATACATTTTATTTGGTCAAATTTGATTGTTAAAGGTGGTGTAGTGAATTTCAAAAGCGATTCAAATATGTTGTGAAGGCACGCATTTCAAGGGAATTAGGCCTCGTCGCCATCTAAATGACGTCAGATCATAAAACAAACTATGCCATGGCGACCAGAACCTCAGTAATACCCTAAATGCACAATTAATTCATCCAATTTTGACTATTCGGCTAATTCGGCATGCTAAGCAAGACAGATTGCACGTGAATCGAGAAAACACGCAAATTGGGATGCTTTCAGATTGATTGGAACATGGTTGTCAAGCTAATTAATGTTATTACTAATTTTGGTTGGAAATTATTAACATTGTCAATTAATCTTACAAAAAATTAGTAAGTTAAAATGAAACCTCAAATCTAATTAATTCTATTACCTCGGAGGCGTCGAAAGTTCTGTGCAAATCTCTGAATTAAATCCCTGCCAAATCCCCGATATTCTGCTGGCTGAAACTTCGAACGTCTACTTCGCATCTCTTTGCCTCGAGCATTATTTACTTGCGTTAAAATGAGAGGGGAGGCAGTATGTTCGGCTCTCTAGTTTTTCTTTCACGCTCAAGAGATGAAATCCCTCACCTCCTTTGCAACCCTTTGACCTCCCTCTTTACTACTCCAGCCGGACCACCTCTGCTGTAGCCAACGGCCAACCCTCCAATCTCAAGCAAATCTTAATGGTTTTCCAAGCATGGTGCCACACTTCCCCTTAAGCCGACGTCTAAACTAGTCCCATCTCTCCCGGTTTCTGCTCCTCCATTCCCTGTGCCGCAAGAAACTTCAGCACCTCACCACCACTCGAAGCCTTCTAATCCATAAATCCAACTTTCTACCTTCACGACTTCCACCTCTGACAGAGCTCGACTCTTTACTTGCAGCAGAAATGCAACAGCCTTCACCTAAATTTCTTCGCTTAGATGCTAGGTTTGACTAGCGTATTGGTCCGATCACAAGCAAGGGACTACTGATGTAGTGTTTACTCTGTTAACGATCAACTTCTCCATCTGAAGTTCCCACCTGTGACCCGTGGTGTCATTTTGACATCTACCTGAAGAGCTCACATAGCGTCGAGTGCAAGGGTGCCTCTTAGTTTTTCCCCTAAACGGGGGAGATTCCGGGAGGCTGCCGAAATTTCCACTGAAACTGAGGGCTTAAAAAAAATTGGACCTTGATTGAATAATTTAAGTGAACTCAAACTCAAGGAATCATAATTTGAACAATTTGGACATTGAATTGCACTTGAAAGGACTACAGGGGACTCGAATGAAGGGAATAGGCTCATCTTAAGCCTGAATTGGACTTGAACTTGCAACCAAATTTGTGGACATTTGAACTACAAAGAACTCGATTTGAAGTTGGACTTGGATCGAACTTGCACATTGAATTTGACATGGAATAAGCAACTTTGAATTGAACTAGAATTTGAAAATTAAATGGAAAATGTGGAATGAAATTCAATGCTAAAAATGAGATTTATAATTTAGTGAAGCAACAACTTTAATCATGCAAGTAATGATTAATTGAAGAATGTAATGGCATGCTTGTAATTTGCTAGAGAAGACTTTCAATTGATTTTAAGAGATTGTTACTTCAATTGGGAGGCAAATGCCATTGAACAAACTTATCACACATGACTTGAATCATCTTCATATGGTACCAAAGGATTTGTCACATTCAACATGGTTCATTTATGAGTGGGAATCAAATGAGAGATGACAATCCTAATTTCTTAATTAAGCATCAATGGATGATCTATAGTTGAATTAAAGTATATTTTCATATTGGCATGTCAAAAAGGAAATATAGCATGAAGTTTTTTCTGCAGTACTTAAAGCCTTCAGCGCACTCAAATAGACATCGACGAACAAATGAACTTGTGTTTGCAAGAAAAGATTAAATGGAAGAAATAATGACAATCAGTTGTGAAATTTGTATCAATCATATGGAAGAGATTGTGTTCCAATAGCATAACGCACTGAAATAAGCCACGAAGAATGATTGGTACTAGTTAGCGCGTAGATGATGATGGCTAGTCCATGGATAATAAAGACTAGTATGATGATAAGTTCAATAACCTGCTCGTAGTCAATGAAGATAGATGCATGTAATAAAAGTGGTGATTCCACAATGTGGATGCAACAATCTATCTGCAAATAAAGGCAAAACATACATAGCAAATGCAAATGCCTACGATCCCTTACAGTAGATCCGCTATATGCACCATATGTCATTTGTGGACAAATACGAAAGGGACTACAACAAACTTAAGCTTCTGTAAATTGTCCTAGGAGACCTGCTTTATGCACTATATGCCATTCACAAGCAAGATGCTAAAGGACTACACAAGTACAAGCTCCTATGAGTCATTGAAGGAAACTCGTTCTACACATAGTACACTATCACAAGCAAATATAGAAGAGTCCTCACTCATATAGAAGTTCACTTATGGGTGATGACGATTAATGTACAGTGGATGTTAAATTATTCATACAGTCAATGACCACTCAGCATTAGTCAAATATACATGCATTCTACAAGCAAGAGTAAAGATCTGCAACACATACTATCTTTCTACAAAGACAAATGTATATGTCACATGCCACTGATGGGTAGATGCAGAAAGACTTCAGTAAGTGCAGTATCCTAAATTCACTTTCAATCAATGGAATATATCAACCTGCCTACCTATAACAGTGATGGATGTACTATATGATATCAAATACCACATTAAAATACATGAAGAATACGAAAAGTGCAATCTCCTACGACCTAAAAGTAGGAGATTAGTTTGTGTACTACAATCTACCTGTTTAAATCATACAAGTAGTGCACGATAGTCCACCTCTACGAAGCAGCGAACAACTCTATTCATAACCTTATACACCACGCCACTGGATCCGTAACACTCGTACTAGCAGACAGAAGGTGTGTATAAAATCTTAAATGAAAAGTTGTTTGCATCCAAATGATCGTTATATGCGTAACTATAATACTTTCAAAGTATCCTCGCATGTGCACCGTAGTTTGTATACATATAGGTACACTAAAAGGGGTAAAAGCAATTAAGAACCCGCAAGGGCCCTAGCGAGCGTGTTATTAGTACACACGTGATGTCTAGGGATGCTGCACGGGTTATTAAATATGGATCCGAACCTCCTAAGTAAATAAATAGGAGTCAACAAGGTCCGATAAATAATTATAAAATGCCCCCAAACACCCGCATGGGCCCCAGCGAGCGTGTTATTGGTACACACATAACATCTAGGAATGCTGCGCGGGTTATCAAATTTTAATCCCGATCCTCCTTAGTAGGTACAAAAGAAGTCGACATGGTTTAATTGTAAAATTCCTCCAAACCCGCTTGGTCCCCATCGAGCATGTTATTGGAACACACGTAATGTCTAGGGATGCTGCACAGGTTGACAAGTGAATTCAAGTTTGAAACCGATCCTTCCATACGGGTCAATAGAAGTCGACAGGGTTTGAACCAACAAACAAATATACGGTTGTGGTGACTGTTATATTTGTCTTAATACATTCATATTAGGCCTTCAAGGCCTATAATAATGAGAATTCACTATCAAGGGCCTAAAGCCTACAAAACCTGATCCCCTATTATCAAGATGATAGGGTCCACAGGGTTCAAGATACAAAGAGAAATGACCCCAAACCCTCCGATGATAGCCATGTTGAATGAAAATCTCAACCGGAGGGGTCCATACCAAATATTTTTATAATGCCACCCAAATACCCATCAAAATCCCAGAAAATTCCAAAAATCTCAAAATCCCAGAAAATTCTAAAAATCTTAAAATCATCAAAATCCAAAGATATTTAAATTCAAAATCAAACCATCAATCACTCAAAGCAAAATCCATCCACCCTCCGCAATTGTTTGCCGACGTGGACAAATCTAAAAATTACTTTAGCTCATAAAGAGCCAAATGCCTAGTCGAAAATATCACTAGGATCCATCCTTAAATAATCTCTTACCAGTAAGGACATGGTACGTGTCCTCTAACCGGCAATTTCGCCACCAAATGGCACTGCAGGTAAACGGTTATGACCCGGGGCCCTCTGAACCAAGTGGTTTTGCCGCCAAATGGCACCACAGATAGCGGTTATGGCTAGAGCCAATACGCTCCTTAATGACATTAAATTCTTGAGATATGAATCAATAGGATATGATCGATAGGGCACAAAGCCCTCTATTAGCTAAGGTGGATTCAAATTTGTCCCCTTAGACAAACATTCAACTTAGGTCTACAAGGTACCCTTGGACGAAGCAACCCATGGATGCCGACAATAATCCTTTTGTCATGTTTGGTCGACTACCTCCTCTAACTAAGTAGACCAGGGACCACGATGGCCCGGGATGACGGAACCATGGGATCTTGATCGGGTCCATCATCCATTCCCCCACCATCCACTTTAAGTGTAAGATGGTGAAATTTCTATTTTTAATATGAAATTTCCAAATCTTCCAATACTTTGAATTCTCAAATTATCCAGACTTTCCAAATTCCCAAATCCAAATCCAGTTCTCCAATCTCAAACCCATTGCTGCTACTATATGCCAGATAACACGTATATTCTACGTATCTGATTGACGACTAGCCTTAATCGAAACATCTCCCTCAAGATCGAGAGGGGTAATTAATTATAAGAGCTTGCGCCTATAGGAAACCAGAACTCAGATCATAAAGTCCTCACAAAATGAGGGCAAAATCTCTGGGTAGTGTCTTATCTACAAACCCATCTGCCTTCCAAAATTTATCTCGGAACTTATCCGTTAAAACTCCCTCGCCAAGCCAAAAAAAAATCATGCGTGGCGGGAAAGTCGGGGCCGAATTTTTGGAGTCCACAATAGTGAACAAATTATGCCAATTTATGCTTCCAAAATTTGGCCTTTGGTAGGCACATTCTGTCGAGTCCTCTTCAACTAATTACTTTTTTATGATTCGGATTGGGCCGGCGATGATATTGATATAAAATCAACCACAGACTATTGCACTTTTCATAAAAGTAATCTTATCTCTTGATAAGTAAAGAAACAAAAAACTATAGCTTGCTCATCTATGGAGGACAAGTATTGTTCCATTGCTATGGCTGCTACAAATTTACTTTGGCTGAGACAGTTACTTCAAGAGTTTTGCATTCGCGTTGACACTCCTACTACTTTGTTTTGTGATAACATCTCAATCATTTCACTTGCAAACAACCTCATTTTTCATGCTCAAACAAAGCATATTGAGATCAATTTCAATATTATTTGGGATTGTGTTCAGAATCAATCGATCTTAATTCAGCATATAAGCACTATTGATCAGTTAGCTGATATCTTCACTAAACCGTTAACCATTAATAGGCTCAAAGACATTTGTCACAAGCTAAATCATGGACATGAGTGTCATCTTGAGGGTGGATGATAAGGGGACCTGATAAGAAGTTATCACTTCTCTACTGTAACCGCCTATCATAAAACATTCCAGAATTTTCTTTGTTTTGCATAACCACTTTTACAGAGTAAATTAGGGCCATTGTTGTCTAACCAATTCTCATCCCACCGTTAGACTAGTCTCTTATATATATATATATATAGCAGATGGAGTTAATGAGAAATACCACATCCTGCTTTTATGTTCCTTGCTTATTTTTCTGCTTGCTTTCCTAACCTTCACTGCAGTTGCTGTTTGGTTTCCTTGGTTCTTCAAAACCATGATCTGCCAATTAGAATAACATTTGAGGCTTCTGGTGAATTGAACATACATGTGAAACAATTTAGACTCAGCATAATGAAATGAAATTCTCTAAATTGTTCCCATTTTTTCTTTAAATTAGAGCTTAGAATAAGATAAGACAATAATCTGCCCAGACCTGTCCCACCATGGCATTTTGAAGGCGTCTTGCATTGTCTTTAACTGCTTATAGTATAGGAAGAACTATATCTCCATTTTTGGATATGGCTAAGAGATCTTCAAATTCATCAATTATTGTAAATTTTGGATCTGTCCATGCTTTATTTTATTTATTTGAGGATGAAACATAGCCTTAGATTAAAATTAAATATTGTCTTTAAATTGACGTGCAATTTTTGATTGTTAGTTTTGACAGGTAGAACGTTTTCATGATTTTTCTCACCAACTATTGATTGTTGATGTTCACGAACATCCAATTCTCTGGCATCCTTGCTCTTGCCCTTTCCACCCACCTGTTCGCTCGAGAAGCAATCTCTCACGATTCCTAAGTTGTTTTCCTCCCTCAAAACCTCCATGGAAAAAGGACCTAAGAATTTTTTCTATTTGAAAATTGCAAATGCATCAAAAGAAAACTATTACAAACTAATAAGTGGCAGATAATATGTCACTTTCCTCCTTTAACAAATTAAACAAAAAAAGAGGTAAATTATTCTCTAAAATATCTACCAAAAAAGAAAGTCTACCAAATGCAACATAATTGACATATAAATCTGCTACTTTATTTCCCTCTCAACAAGATAAATGAAAAACTACTATATTAAAATCTTTGAGAAAAGAGAGATCTTGAATGAGTTTGTCCTCGATTTGCCACTTAATCTTATCCATTGACTTTTGAAGCAACTTCATGATATTTATAGTATTTTTTTCTATTAACCCTCCTTGCTTCTGAAACATCCCATCCTAAAGCATTTCTTTGGCAGAAACAATTGCCAATAACTCTAAATAACTTAGATCCCAAATGTTACCTATTATCTCCATGATTTTACCTGATCCCTCTTCTTCTTCTAACCCTTGTGTCTCACAACAAACTTTACCCCAAACGGTTGCTTCTGTTGTTAATAATGACTGTCCTAATCCTCTTCAATCAATATCTATTAATGAGTAGGTTAAGGTTCTTATTCATGGAAAAGCTGATCCTCTTTTCCTGGAGGATGATTTGTCTCTACAAGTGAATCCCCTTAATGCCCAAACCGTGATTGATAAGGAATTTGGTGGAGTGGAGAGGAATTTTTCTTCTTTGGAAGATGGTGTTCTTTATTTGGAAGTTGATCTACCTCTTTCTAAGGAACCTTTAGGTAACTTAAATGATAATAATATTATTTTAATTGATCATTATCATTCTGATGCTTTTACTGACACAGAAGTGGAAATTTTGGCTAAATGTTATGCTAGAGAAGATCATGATTTGAGCTTCTCCATAGGTCATAGTAAGAGAGGTAGAAAACCCAAAAAGGTTTTCTTACAGTCTCCTAGAAACACCCATTCGCATACTTCACATTAATTTGGTTTTTTATATTTAACGCCATCATTTGGAATGTCCGGGGTATTGGTTGCCCTTCCTCTAAGTTTAGAGTTAAAATTTTTGTCGTATTCATAATGTGTCTATTCTTATTTTACTAGAGTCTCTTATTTTTGTGGATAAATTACTTGGTACTATTAAACATTTGGGGTTTAAACATGCTAAGTCGAATGTTACCAATAAAATTTGGGTTTTCTAAAAAGTTTATGTTAGCATTAATATCATTGGGGACTTTACCCAAGTTTTGCATTGTAATATTTAAAGTTCTAATTTTCAATGTTGTGCATCTTTTGCTTATGTTTCTTTTTCTCATTATACTAGAAGGATTTTATGGGATCAAACTATTTAATTTCAAGGCATTTGCAACCTACCTTGGTTTATTGGTGGTGATTTTAACACTATTTTTAACTCGAATGAGCGTATAGGGTGCTCTCTTCCTATACATCAGTTGATGAAGGATTTTAATGACTTGATTTTGGAGTGAAACCTTATTGATATTAGATTTTTTGGCAATAATTTCACTTAGCATCATGGGCATTTATGGCAAAGGCTTGATAGAGTTTTATTTAATAACGCTTGTCTTAATTCTTTTGAGTTGACCAAGGTTGATCACCTTAGCCGCACCCTGTCATATCACTCTCCTCTTCTTATCAAAATTAAGAATAGAACCATGGGTTCCCCTTCCAAAATTAGATTCCAAAACATGTGGTTGCTTCATACTTCATTTCTTGATGTGGTCCAATTAATTGGCAAGATCCTCTTTTTCCTAATGATTCTATTTCTGGTATGAATAGACTTTGGCTTAAATTGAAAAGGCTTAGACAAGTTTTGTATTGGTGGAATCAAAATGTTTTTAAAGATCTATTTTATAATATATTTTTTTGTGGAAGAGATGGTGAACTCTACAGAGGATCTTTGTTAATTGGATCCCTCTGAATCAAATTTTTGTCCTTTGAAAGAGGTTTAAGAGGAGCTTTGTAAGCTTCAAGCGCAAGAAGAAATTTTTTGGAAGCAAAAAGTGGCTGTCAAGCATTTGGTGGAAGGTGATAATAATACTAAATATTTTCATGCTTTTTTTTAATAAAAAATGTGCTATTAATTGCATTCATAAAATTTCTCGTGAGGATGGCTCAATTTCTGAGGATAGTTATGAGATTGCTAATCTTGCTATTACTTATTTTCATAACCATCTTAACAAATTGTTTAATGCTTCTTCCATTGTCAACCCATCCATTATTCCTAATATTGTTTCTCAAGAGGATAATGTTGGTTTTTCTTAGTCTCCTTCTCTCGTGGAGGTAAAAGAAACTTTATTTGTTAAGAATACTGATTCTGTTGCGTGCCTGAATGGCTTCACTTCTAAATTCTTTTAGAAACCTTGGCCCATTATTTATAATAATCTTTTCTATACTGTTACTGCTTTTTTTAAGGGTACTCTTACTCCGAAGTTTTTTTCGTCTACTTCTTTTGTGCTTATTCCCAAGAACAATGCATTTAATTCTTTGAATGACTTTAGACCTATAAAATTGTGTAATATTTTCTATAAATTTCTTTCTAAGATCTTGATGAATCAGTTAATTGTTTAATTACCTAAACTTATATCTCCCTTTCAAATGGGTTTTATCAATGGTCTGGCCATTGGTGACAATATTCTGTTGTCTCTAGAATTTTGTGAAGATTTGGATGTTAAGGCTAGAGGTGGTAATATGATGATGAAATTGGATATTTCAATGGCTTATGATAATATTAATTGGAATTTTATTTATAATATCTTGAGTTTATTTGGTTTTGATCTTATTTTTATCAATCTCATCAAGACTTGTATTGAAAGCCCATTTATCTCTATTATTGTGAATGGTAAGAGTCATGGTTTCTTTAGGGATTCTCATGGGCTTAGACAAGGGGATCCCATTTCCCCTGCGCTCTTTTTTATTAGTACTGATTACCTTTCTAGGAGCCTTATTCATCTCTTTGAGATATGCCTTAGTCTTTACTTCAGAACCTTAGGTTGTATTAAAATCTCTAGCTCATTTATGTTTTGTTGACGGTTTCAATGTGTTTTTGAATGCTTCTATGAATAGGATTGATAAATTTATGGCCTTGTTTGATCATTTTGAATAGGTTAGTGGTTTGTCTTTTTACAAGCACAAGTGTTGTTTTATTGTTGCGAAGAATGTTTCTTCTAATTTTGTTGAGGAAATTAAAAATCTTACTGGCTTTACTCAAGGTGTTTTGCCTTTGAAATATCTGGGTATTCCTCTCTATAAGGGTTATAAGATGTCTTTTTTTATGATTTAATTTATGTGGTGCAGAACAAACTGCCTTCTTGGGATTCTAAATTTTTAAGTTTTGGTGGCCATCTTATTCTTATAAGATGTGTTCTTTACTATATTCTAGTTTATAGTTTTCAAATTCTTTTTCCTACTAAGACTGTGTGCCATAGAATTGATAGAATTTTTAATTAATTTTTTTGGAAAGGTTCTAGGAATTATTCTAAGATTCATTAGGTCTTTGCAAGAAGAAGATTTAGGGTGTAAGACTATATTTAATTTGGCATCTACTTTTTCTTTTAAACTTTGGTATAACTTTAGGGCCAATGTGAGTCTTTGAGCCAATTTTATTACGACCAAGTACTGTGGGGGGAGACATCCTACCATGTGTTGTTATAGGAAAGGCCACTCTAAAGTTTGGCAACATCTCTACTCGGTTAGATGGAGTGTTGAGCCTTTTATGGCTTGGGTCTTGGTAATGGCAATATTTTCTTTTGGCAAGATCGGTGGCTGAATGACTAGTGGATTGATTCTTTATTGAACTCTATTTCCATTGCTAAGGTGAAGGTTAACTACTTCTTTTCTAATAATGGTTGGAATGTGGAGAAACTTTCTATTGTTCTTCCTGACTTTATTATTCATATTATTTTAAAGATTCCTCTAAACATTAACTCTAACGATGTGTTGATTTGTACTCTTACTAATGATAGTATGTTTAGAGTTAAGGATGCTTGGCATTATATTAGAGATAAATATGAGTCTTCTAAGCTTTTCAAAATGATTTGGCATAAAAGTCTTCCCTCTACAATTTCTATCTATATATGAAGAATTCTCCACAAGCTCATTCCTATAGATGAGAATTTAAGGAAAAGAGGTTTTATCCTTCCTTCTAAATGCCAATGCTGTTACCATGTGGATAACATGCACCATGTTTTTATATGTAGCCCCGTGGCTGTTAAGGTTTGGACTTATTTTGAAGACTCCTTCCACTTTAATTTTTTACTTCTAAAATTTCTATATATCATTTGCTTGATTGTTGGTTTATTAAATCAAAAGGCCCTATTAGAAATATTATTCCCTCTCTTATCTTTTAGTTACTTTGGTTGGAGAGAAATGATTCTCGTTTCAATGGTATTGCCATGAATTACAAGAGAATTATCCAAAAAGTTAAGGATAAAGTGGTTACTCTTTATTTGGCTAATTTACTCTCTTTTAAGAATTTCAAGAACTTTTTATTTACTATGCCCAGTTTGGTATTAATATGAAGATGGATTATAATAGGGTGATGAGGTGTATCTCTAGGAATAAGCCTCATCCCAATTCTTTTAAGTTGAATGGGGCAAGTACTAAATAGGGTAATATTGTTGGCTGTGGTGGTGTCATTAGAGATCATAATGACATCTACTTGTTGGGGTTTATGGGGCCGGTTGCTAATGGTGATGTCAACTTTGCCATGAGTTATGATGTGTTCCATGGCTTATGTCTTTGTGCTAGTCTTTCTCTTAGTACTATTGTGCTGGAAGTCGGTTGTTTTTTTAACAATAATTCTCTCCATGTGATGGATGATAACATTTGTCATTCTGCTTTGTTTTACATTCGGAGGGACATTAGAGACATTTCGTACTCTTCTAAACTGCTCCTTTTATATCATTTTAGATGAGTGGAATGCTTATGCAAAGTCTATGGCTAATTTGGTTAGTGATTTTAATGGCGTGAATGAGCTAGTTTTTTGTCAACTGGCTTTTCTTATTAAAGGCCTTCTTAGACTGGATCTAATTGGCTTATCTTATGTTAAGCATTAGTTTTGGCACCTTTACTCCCTTTTGGAGGCTTTGGGGTTCCCCTATCCTGCTATATTTGATTTGGTTGCCTGGGGGTGTTCGATTTGCTTCTCAGCTCAGGATTGTTTGTTCCTACTACTTGAGTATTTGGCTGTTGTTTTTTTTCTCTTCATCTATGCTTTGCTATTTTTTATTCCTTATGTTGTTTTGCTGCACTCAGCTCTTATTGGGTATTATCTGGTGGCCTTCTTCTAGTTCAGTTATTTACTACTTCTTGTTCTATCTCTATCTGTTGGATTAGATAGAGTTTTAGTTAGTTGTCTTTATATTGTGGCTAGGGTATTCCTATTTCGTCTCCTTGAATGGGAGTTTGCTAGGGTGCAGGTTATGCTTGTACGGTTATGGGATCCTGAAAGGCTCGGTTTGGTTTCCTTTGTGCATGCTGGATCTTCTTTACCCGAATTGGATTAACTCTACTTTAGTGTTTCTTCAAGCCTAGTATGGTTAGTATGTTTAGAGCATTGGTGTTGTTGATTGGTTGTAGCCTTTTTTGGTCCAGATTGACTCTGGTTATGGGTTTTTCTTGCACTTGATCTGGTTGTATCCATTTTGGGCTATACTCATTCTTTAATTAGGCCTTTTTAATGCTATTATTTTCTTTCATATCAGTCTTTTTTACAGGTTATTTTGATCGTGGATGACTGCAAGAATGCCAAGGGGAATGGTAGCAAGGAGCATTTTGGTCTCTTTTTGGTTGCTCCTTCTTTTTGGGTGCTTTTTCTTAAGAATTGTAGCTTGTACTTAGGGTTTTATGTACTTCTTTCTATTGGGGAACTCGTGCTTATAGGTTTTTCTTTTCTTTATTTTTGTAGCTCTTTGAGTAGTAGCGAGCTTGAGATCCCCTTAAGGACTATGTATAATTTTACTTTAATTAACGCGTAGGCCCCTTTGTGGGTTTCCCCTAAATATAAATAAATAATAAAATATATATATATATATATATATATATATATATATATATATATATATATTCTTAAATATTTAGAAAAGAAGAAATTTAATAAATCAAAAGAGGAATAAAATGAGCCCAAAATTAAAAAATGCACAATGATACCAAAAGTAAAAAATGCACTAAATGTGTCAAAATTAAAAGATAAGTAATGTGCGCGAAAAGCTCATAATAGAGGAAAAAAATGAGCCCAACTTAAATTAGCTTTTCTTTTTATTAAATATTTAAATCTTAAAATATCCCTGAATTTCATAATATGTTTAATAATTAATTTGGAAAATCCTGGTTCCTCATTCATCACTTTTATAGTAAAATTCTATTCAATATATTTCATGCTATCTTTCTAAAAAGTTTAGGTTTCCCTATCGAATTATGATTCATGAATTAGATTTTTGTTTAAAAAAAAAAGAATTTTAACCTGTGAAAAAGTTAAGTTGGGTGTGCAAACTCAAGATTCCAAATCCTTTTGTTGTAATAAGGTCAACACTTATTTTATTTAGTCATTTTTGTTTGTATATTAAGTTTATTACATTTTGAAAAATACCCACAAGAGTTGTCATGTCTTTGATGGTTCTTTCTTTACCTTGATTTATTAGTCATTTTGAGTCTGTTAGTTTTATGTATTTCTTATTTATATTTTCTATTTTTTCATTCTATTTTTCCTCTTTTTGTGATGTTAAAATTGGGAGTAGTATTTTGTTGTTTTTTTTTATTATTGTTGTTTTTGTTTGCATATTATTTAAAATTAAAATGGAAAAAAATTTGTCATATTTCTTAAAATTGATTTTCATCTATTGGGGAGTTAGAAGGAAAGCAACTTTTTCAAAATCCAAAAATAACAATGTTTACCATCATAAAAAAGAGGGATATTATTACAAACCTAATTCAAACAGTATGATTTTGATGAGGTTAAACATTATGATGTCTGTACTTCTTTCTCATGATTCTATAATATTTTATTTTATTTTGTGTGTACTAACATTTTAGGAATCAATCCATCGCTCACTTACAATTCTGATCAACACAATATTGGGCAGACTGAAATATAATCTTTATTTTTTGATTTATTATGTATTTTTTTCTTTCTTTAGTTGTTTAATGTAATTGGGTGAATATGATTGTTGAGTAACCTTGCACGTACTATATGATTATTTGCTTCATACTGTACGACCTTATTTTGTACTATATAATTTGAATTCATATTATATGATATGTTACACTCTGTCAAAACCCTAGCTTTCAGAGGTTAAGAAAGTCCCTAATTATATGTTTATCATACCGTATAATTTGGTTCATCTTGTATGCCCTAATTAAATTTTCTTAAAAAATCACATAATATTAGGCAATCAAATGATTGATAATAATTCTGAAATATTTTGCTGTTTGATATAGTTCATACTGCATGATTACCCTTGTATGAAATTATTTGTCCCATGGATCGTACCAAACAAAATCCATGATTTTTGTACTAATTTTATAGTACAATGTCAACAGTGTTAGACTTAGGATCCTAGCCATAGCACTTCCTTTGAAATTATAAGGTATTCTAATTCAAATTTTGTAGGATGTCGAGTTGATAGGAAAAAGCACTTATGGAACATGTCAATTTATAGGACAATGCATAGTCTCCTTGTCCAGTAAAATATAGAACTTAATTTCCCTGTCTACTATTGAAGCTGAGTACATAGCCTTAGGAAATTATGTGTCCCAGATAATTTTGTTAAATAAATAAATTTTAGATTTAGGACTACCTGTTGGCACATTTCCAGTCCTATGTGATATACACTAATGCCATCTATATTTCAAAGAATCCAAATTAATACTCTTGGACCATGCATATAGGCATAAGGAACCAGTTTCATTAGGGACCATGTTACCAAAGGCGTAAAGCTACACCAAGTAGCCGCTAAAAATTAAATTGCTTATATCTTTTTGAAACAACTGGCTTTTAAAACTTTCATCACCTTAAGAACTACATTAGGTGTGATCTATATTCATGCTTGAATGTGACACTTTCTATTTCTGTTCTTTTTATTTTTGTTATTCTTATTTCTGTTTACATGTTTTATGCTTCAATTTTTATCATCTTGTATTTTTTGTTATTTTATTTTTCATTTTATTGTTTAGTATTTTTTTTTTGTCATTTGGATTTGTTTTACTATGTGTTATTTTTTTTTGATTGTGTCCTTATTATCTCATAAACCACTTCTCTGAACCTCACTAGTATTTCCTGCAAATAAAAAAAAATTTCTTCCTTTATCATACTGTAAGAACTACTTTGGTAATGTATGATATGCATAACATTGCTGTGATTATAACCCTTAACTCAATGGATGAACTAGATCTATGATTGAAAATCATACTGTACAAACACTTATTTATCTAGATGATTCACATGTCAATCAAGATTGGGATGAAATCGCTTCGGTAAGTATGACATTTATTATTAACCGTACTATATAAACACATATTCATATTGTATGAACCATTTAGTAAAAAGATGTACTACCAAACCATTTGAGATGATCTCCCTATCTCTAATAATTTCATATGATGTTTGGTTATATTGTATGATTAGACAACCTTTTTGATTGATCAACTGGCCGAATTGATTGCTCACAATCATCCCGTATGATATCACAATCGTTCTGTATGATTAATTAGGATTTAAACAACCATAATTCGCTCAAATTCTTTGCACAATCATTATAATCCTCCCTCTTACAATCATAATCTATGCAATGGCTTGTGGTGGAAGTCATAGTCACTAAACCCAGGGTGCTTCCTCCTCTCACAACCCTACTGACGATCGCTTTTTGATAGCTTTTGATTAAGCTGCCTACCAAAAATATATAGGTGACAAGATCACACCTTCCAAACATCTTAATCAATAGGCCTTAAGCTTTTCAATATTGAACCTCTTCAATTCCACTGTGCTTCAATTTCTTCTGACTTTAGCCTGTCCCTTCTATTTTGAAATCTTATACGAGTTCATTCTAAATGATGAGACTAGTTGGGATGCTACTATAATGTCTTCCCGTATAAGTTATCAAAATGTGAAAGTCACCAAAGAGGACTTAGGAATCTAGTTTCAGTTAAACTCCCAATGAAATAGACCCCTTGCCATATCCTCATGATATAATTTTAACTAGAGTGTTTTAAATCTCCAACTAAGAAATGTTGTTCTCAACTACCACCAATCCTTGGTTCACACTCTAAATCAAAATGGCAAGGTTATCTAACACATTCTTAGAACATCTATCATCCCTAAATATTGAAGACCAAATAAATATCACTCGCTGACTGTCAATTTTCACCTACTTCATAACGTCAAACACCAAAATAGATGAAGCCCAAATGCTAATTAATTACATCTAAAAACTCACTTCCATACAACTCCTATCTACTAAGATAAAGTAAAACATCTCTCTAGTACATGTGATTGCGTATATATTAGATAAAAAATATAACATCACAAATCCTGCTCTTCTTAACCACGCTCCAATCTTCTTTTTGGATGCCTCGTTTCGAATGATCTTTCATAGATATCAAGAGACAAAATACCAACTATTTGATGAAGAAAGAGAAGCTATCCCTATATCTGATCTTGCACCTGCACCACCTCATCACTATTACTTATTTGTGGAGCTGATTTAATAGTTTGATAGGCCATACACTCGCCTGAATCAACAACAAACTCATCATGAAAAAGGCATGGGTTGGCTCATGGAGAAATTTGGAAATATCCAATAGCAGTTCACCACCATCCAGCAGCAGTACGATTGCTTTAGTTAATTCTTGTAACCACCACTATAGCCACCTCATGATAAGGATCCACTACTATACCAGTTTTACTTAGTTTTTGTTGTGTTGTATTATTCTTGTTTATCTATGCTTGCTTATTTTCAACTTGTTTGGTAATGAAATTTCCTTTCAGTCCTTTTTGTGTTATTTTTCTTTCTTTATAGTCAAATGTTTTTCCAAAAAAAAAATTATTTTCACTTTCATATGGTATTTCTTTTAATTTCTAGCTGATTCTATGCACTTAAATCTCTTTAATGTGCTCTTTTCTTGAGAAATCTATAGTTAAAGAAAAATGTGTTTCTATTGATCGTATTGTACTACTTGAATCATACAGTATGATTAAACTCATCTTGTATGACTTGGATTATTTTGTACAAATGAACTCTATATAATGTTCTTTGCTATTTGTAATAAACATATTTCTATTTTGACTTAAAAGTTTAATAAGTAATTACTGCCATTGTTAGAACTCTAAGGATAAAAAAGTCTTATGAATTTTCATATCCCTTCTTATTCCATTTACATAATAATTCCTTGTGTAAAATTAAAAATCTAAATCTAAGTGGAATTAAGATGGTCACTCTTCTAGATGTTTTTATATAATCCATGAATTTTGTAATTTGATAAATGAAATTTATTATATTTTTTTATGAGCCTATTTATTTCTATTAGAAAACTTGGGTTCAGTTTGTAGATTATTCCTCCCAATATAATAAAGTGAGTTATTCTTCTCTTCTATTTGGAAGATAATATTACAATTCATTTTCTTAAATAAGAAATTATTAGACTTAAGCATCAAGTTCAACGACTCTTTTGCTCTAGGTTTTGGGGTGATTTTGAGGCAAATCTAGGGCTCTTCTTTGTGCGATCGCGTGGTGGCTTCCCTGCTAGATTTCCTGCAATTTTTCATTCTAGTTTTCATGTTGTTCCTTTTTGTGGCTTTGGGCTTTTGCTTTTCTTCCTTGGTTCCCCGTGTGGTTTTGTTTCGGGCTGTTTCTTGAGAGTCTTGTTGCTTCTTCTCTTGATTATGTTCTTTTCCTATGGATTTTGGATTTCTCGTGTTGCTTTTGATCTTTTGTTTTGTATCATCCATCATTTTTTTTGTTTTGTGGGATGATGACCCCGTCATCATCTTACCCTCCATTGGATTCTATTCCAAATGGCAAATCTCGATCTTTTAAGGATGCGCTTGCTGGGCTGTCTACTTCTTTTCCTCCCTTCCACTTTGTTCACTTGTCATTTAAGGGCTATCCTGTATTATTGTTTGATGATTCTGTTATAGCTCAGTTTGCTTCCTCTTTCACTCTTACTATTATGGGTATGTTTGTTTTTATGCATCCAAACCTCGATGATATCTGCAAGTTTTTCATGAATTTGAAGCTCTCTAGTTCCTTTCATATCGACTTACTTGACCCTTGTCATGTTGCAATCTAGCTTTGTATTGGCTTGGATTATAGCCAGATTTTTTCAAGAAGATCTTATTACATTCAGGCATGCCAAATGAGGCTCCTTAAATGGACAACTGACTTTGATGTCTGGGAGGAATCGCCTATTGTGCATGTTTGAGTTTCAATCCCTAATATGAGGCTTCAGTTTTTCAATTCTCAAGTGCTTTTGGTCTTACTTCCATTCTTGGTCGGCCTCTTCAAATGGATTAGGACGCAGCTTCAGTTTCATAACCGTCTGTGGCTCGTGTGTTGGTCGAGTTAGACATTTCTAAAAAAATCCTTCAAAGATATGGCTAGGTTCTAAATTGAATGGCTATTTCCAAAATATTGAATTTAAAAATTTTCTAATTTTTTGCTCTCACTGTAAGATGTACGGGCATGGTTTGAGTGAATGCTTTAAATTGCATCCTCACCTTAGGAAGGAAAAAGAATTGGTTAGGTCTTCTAAATTGCAAGAGGGAAATTCGAATGATCATGTTAATACTTCTTTGAATCTTGATGTGGTGGAAGGTAATAGAGTTAGTACCCAGGGTAATGCTGATGGTAATATTCAGCCTGATCTTATTCAGGTTGCCCTCCCCTCCTCTTGTGGAGTTGAACCTCTTAGTGCTCAAACCATGGTTTCTTTATTTGAAACTATACCTATTCTCTCTGATGGAGAGGAGCAAAAGTTACCTATCATCTCCAAGATTTTACCTGATCCATCTTCTTCTTCTAACCCTTATGACTCATAACAAACTTTGCCCCAAATGGTTGTGTTAATAATGACTGTCCTAATCCTCTTCAATCTATGTCTGTTAATGAGAAGGTTAAGGTTCTTATTCATGGAAAAGCTAATCCTCTTTTATCGAAAGATAGTTTGTCTATATAAGTGAATCCTCCTATTGCCCAAATTGAGATTGATAAGGAATTTTGTGGAGGATTGGAGAGGAATATTTCTACTTTGGAAGATGGTCTTCTTTATTTGGAAGGTGAGCTGCCTCTTTCTAAGGGGCCTTCAAGTAACTTAAATGATAGTAAGATTCATTTAACTGATAATTATCATTGTGATGCTTTTCCTGACACAGAAGTGGATATTTTGGCCAAATGTTAGGCTAGAGAAGATCATGATTTGAGCTTCTCCAAGGGTCGTGGTAAGAGAGGTAGAAAACCCAAAAAGGCTTTCTTATAGTCTCCTAGAAACACACATTCACATACCTCACATTAATTTGGTTTTTTAAATACCATCATTTTGAACGTCCGTGGTATTGATTGCCCTTCCTCTAAGTTTAGAGTTAAAAATTTATGTCATATTCATAATGTGTCTATTCTCGTTTCACTTGAGCCTCTTATTTCTATGGATAAATTACTTGGTACTACTAAATATTTGGGATTTAAACATGCTAAGTTGAATGTTGCCAATAAAATTTGGGTTTTCTAGAAAGTTTATGTTAGAAGTGATATCATTGGGCACTTTACCGAAGTTTTGCATTGTAATATTGAAAGTTCAAATTTCCATGTTGTGCATCTTTTATTTATGCTGCTTCCTCTCGTTATACTAGATGTATTTTATGGGATCAAGTCATTCAATTTCATAGAATTTGCAACCTACCTTGGTTTGTTGGTGGTGATTTTAACACTATTTCTAACCTGACTGAGCATATAGGGGGATCTCTTCCTATATATTAGTCGACGGAGGATTTTAATGACATGATTATGTAGTGCGAACTTATTGATATTAGTTTTTCTAGCAAAAATTTCACTTGGCATTGTGGGCATTTGTGGCAAAGGCTTGATAGAGGTTTTATTTAAAAATGCTTTGCTTAATTATTTTGAGTTGACCA
Organism: Dendrobium huoshanense; assembly: GCA_016618105.1. Taxonomy (NCBI): domain Eukaryota; kingdom Viridiplantae; phylum Streptophyta; class Magnoliopsida; order Asparagales; family Orchidaceae; genus Dendrobium; species Dendrobium huoshanense. The sequence goes on along the minus strand of CM028359.1, from coordinate 39,810,307 downwards.
AGGTTGATCACCTTAGCAGCACCTTGTCTGATCCGTCTCCTCTTCTTATCAAAATTAAGAATAGAACCATGGGTGTTCCTTCCCAATTTAGATTCCAAAACATGTGGTTGCTTCATGCTTAATTTCTTGATGTGGTCCAAAATAGTTGGCAAGCTCCTCTTTTTCCTAATGATTCTATTTTTGGTATGAATAGACTTTGGCTTAAACTGAAAAGCCTTAAATAAGTTTTGAATTGGTGAAATCAAAATGTTTTTAAACATCTATTTTCTAATATTTTATTTGCAGAAGAGAGGGTGAACTCTATGGAGTATCTTTGTTAGTTGGATCCCTCTGAATCTAATTTTCACCTTTTTAAAAAGGCAAAAAAGGAGCTTTATAACCTTCAAGACATGAAGAAATTTTTTGGAAGAATAAAGTGGAACTCAAGCATTCGGTAGATGGTGATAATAATACTAAATATTTTCATGGTTTATTTAATAAGAAACATGCTATTAATTTCATTCAAAAAATTTCTGATGAAGATGGCTCTGTTTTTGAGGATAGTGATGAGATTTCTTATGTTGCTGTTACTTATTTTCATAACCTTCTTAACAAATCATTTAATGCTTATTCCATTGTTAACCTATCCATTATTCCTAATATTGTTTCTCAAGAGGAAAGCATTCATTTATCTAAGTCTCCTACTCTGGAGGAGGTGAAAGAAACTTTATTTGGTATGAATGCTGATTCTATTACAGGCCCGGATGGCTTCACTAATAAATTCTTTTAGAAAACTTTGCCCATTATTTATAATGATATTTTCTCTGTTGTTACTAATTTTTTTAATGGTACTCGTATTCTGAAGTTTTTTTTTATCTACTTCTGTTTTGCTTATTCCCAAGAAAAATTTAGTTAGTTCTTGGAATGACTTTAGATTTATAAGTTTGTGTACTTTTTTCTGTAAATATCATTCTAATATATTGATGAATCGATTAATTATTTTATTACCTAAACTTATATCTCCCTTCTAGATGGGTTTTTTCAAAGGTCGGACCATTGCTAACAATATTCTGCTGGCTCAAGAATTTTTTCAATATTTGGATGTTAAGGTTAGAGGTGGTAATATGATCATAAAACTATATATTTCTAAGGCTTGTGATAATATTAATTGGAATTTTATTTATAATATATTGAGTTTATTTGGTTTTGATCTTAATTATATCAATCTCATTAAGACTTATGTTGAAATCCCATTTTTCTCTTTTATTGTGAATGGTAAGAGTCGTGATTTCTTTAGGGTTTCACATAGGCTTAGATAAGGGGATCCCATTTCCCCTGCGCTCTTTCTTATTATTGTGAATTACATTTCTAGGGGCCTTATTGATCTCTTTAATAAATGTCCTAGTCTCTACATCAGAACCTTAGGTGGTATTAAAATCTCTCATTTATGTTTTGCTAATGATTTCATCATCTTTTTGAATACTTCTAAGAATAGGATTGAAAACATTATGGTCTTCTTTGATCGTTTTGAACTGGTTAGCGGTTTGTCTTTTAACAAGCTTAAGTGCTATTTTATTTGGTTTGAAGATTGTTTCTTCTGATCATGTTGTGGAAAATAAAAATCTTACTGGCTTTACTCAACGTATTTTTCCTTTAAAATATATGGGTATTCCTCTATATAAGGGCCATAAGAAGTCATTTATTTTTTATGATTTAATTTCCGTGGTGTAGAACAGATTGTCTTCTTTGGATTCTAATTTTTTAAGATTTGGTGGCTGTCTTATTCTTATAAAAAGTGTTCTTTTCTCTATTATAGTCTATAGTTTTCAAACTCATTTTCCTACTAAGACTATGTGCCATAGAATTGATAGGATTTGAAATAATTTTTTTTTGGAAAGGTTTTGGGAACAATTCTAAGATTCATTGGCCTTATTGGGGTAAATGTTGTGGGCTTTTTTTAGAAGGCTCTTTAGGGTGTTAGACTATGTTTGATTTGGCGTCTACTTTTTCTTTTAAACTTTGGTATAACTTTAGGGCCAATGTGAGTCTTTGGGCCAATTTTATAACGGGCAAGTATTATGGGGGTGGGGGGGGGGGAGACATCATACCATATGTTGTTATAGTAAAGGCTACTCTAAAGTTTAGCAATGGCTCTTCTAGGTTAAATGGAGTGTTGAGCCTTTTCTGGCTTGGGCTCTTGGTAATGACAATATTTTCTTTTGGAAAGATCGGTGGCTGAATGGCCAGTTGGTTGATTCTTTATTGAACTCTATTTACATTGCTAAGGTGAAGGTTAACTACTTCTTTTCTAGTAATGGTTGGGATGTGGAGAAACTTTTTATTGTTCTTCCTGACTTTATTATTCAGCTTATTTTAAAGATTCCTATAAACATTAACTCTAACGATGTGTTGATTTGTACTTTTACTAATGATGGTATGTTTAGAGTTAAGGATGCTTGGCATTCTTTTAGAGATAAATATGAATCTTCTAAGCTTTTCAAAATGATTTGGCATAAAAGTCTTCCCTCTACAATTTCTGTCTTTATATGGAGAATTCTCCATAAGTTTATTCCTACGGATGAGAATTTAAGGAAAAGAGGTTTTATCCTTCCTTCTAAATGCCAATGCCATTACCATGTGGATAACAAGCACCATGTTTTATATCTAGCCCCACGGCTGTTAAGGTTTGGACTTATTTTGAAGACTCCTTCCACTTTATTTTTTTTGCTTCTAGAATTTCTATATATCACTTGCTTGATTGTTGGTTTATTAAATATAAAGGCCGTGTTAGAAATGTTATTCTCTCTCGTATCCTTTGGTTACTTTGGTTGGAGAGAAATGATTCTCGTTTCAATGGTATTGCTATGAATTACAAGAGAATTATCCAAAAAGTTATGGATAAATTTGTTGCTCATTATTTGGCTAATTTACTTTCTTTAAGAATTTCAAGAACTTTTTATTTACTGTGCCCACTTTTGGTATTAAAATGAAGATGGATAATATGGTGATGAGGTGCATCTCTTGGAATAAGCCTCATCCCAATTCTTTTAAGTTAAATGTGGCTAGTACTAAACTGGGTAATATTGTTGGTTGTGGTGGTGTCATTAGAGATCATAATGGCATCTACTTGTTGGGGTTTATGGGGATGGTTTCTAATGGAGATGTGAACTTTGCCAATTATTATGATGTGTGCCATGGCTTAAGTCTTTGTCCTAACCTTTCTCTTAGTAACATTGTGCTGGAAGTCAGTTCTTTTGTTAACTACAATTCTCTCCATATGATGGATGATATCATTTGTCATTCTGCTTTGTTCTACATTTAGAAAGACATTAGAGACATTATGTACTCTCTGAACTGCTCCTTTTCTATCATTTTGGATGAGGGAAATTCTTGTGCGAAGGCTAGGTTAATTTGGGTAGTGATTTTAACGCCATGAATGAGCTTGTTTTTTTAGTTTCCTTTTCTTGTTTAAGCCCTTCTTAGACTGGATCAAATTGGCTTATCTTATGTCAAACATTAGTTTTGACACCTCTTCTCCCTATCCTAATGTATTTGACTTGGTTGCATGGGGTTTTTATATTTTTCCTCTTATTTCTTGTATGGTTGCCTGGGGTATTTGATTTGCCTCTCAGCTCAGGATTGTTTGTTCCTGCTTCTTGAGTTTTTGGCTGATGGTTTTTTTCTCTTCATCTGTGCTTGGCTATTTTTAATTCCTTGTGTTATTTTGCTACACTCAGCTCTTATTGGGTATTATCTGGTAGCCTTCTTAAGGTTATGTTATTTACTGTTGCTTTTTCTGCCTCTTTTTATTGGATTACCTAGAGTTTTGGTCGGTTGTCTTTAAACTGTGCCTGGGGTATTCCCATTTTGCCTCCTTGCTTGGGAGTTTGCTAGGGTGTAGGTTATAGTTGTGAAGTTATGGGATCCAGAAAGGCTCGATTTGGCTTCCTTGGTGCATGCTAGATCTTCTTTACCCGAACTGGACTGACTCTATTGTAGTGTTTCTTCAAGCCTGGTATGGTTAGTATTTTGATAACATTTATGTTTCTAATTGGATATTTCCTTTTTGGGTCCATATTAACTCTGGTTGTGGGTTTTTCTTGCACTTAATCCAACTATATCCTTTTTTGGGCAATACTCATTCTTTATTTAGGCCTTTTACTGCTATAATTTTCTTGCATATCATTCATTTTTGCAAGTTATTTCAGTGTGGATGATTGCAAGATTACCAAGGGGATTGGTAGGAAGGAGCATTTTGGTTTATTTTTGGTCTCCCCATCTTTTTGGGTGATTTTTTTAAGCATCATAACATGTACTTAGGGTTTTCTATACTTCTTTCTAATGGGGAACTCGAGCTCATAGGTTTTTCTTTTCTTTATTTTTGTAGCTCTTTGAGCAGTAGTGAGCTTGAGATCCCCTTAAGGACTGTGTAAAATTTTACATTAATTAATGAGTAGTCCCCTTTGTGGGTTTCCCCTATATATATATATATATATATATATATATATATATATATATATATATATATATATATATATATATATATATATATATTATTATTAAATATTTAGAAAGGAAGCAATTTACTAAAATCAAAAGAGAAACAAAATGAGCCCAAAATTAAATGATGCATAATTATACAAAAAGTAAAAATGTACTAAGTGTGTAAAAAATAAAAGATCTGTAATGTGCTCCAAAAGCTCATAATAGAGGCAAAAAATGAGCCCAACTTAAATTAGCTTTTCTTTTTGTTAAATCTTTAAATCTTAAAATATCCTTGTATTTCATAATATTTTTAATACTTAATTTGGAAAATCCTTGTTCCTCATTCATCACTTTTATAGTAAAATTTTATTCAATATATTTCATGCTATCTTTCTAAAAAGTTTAGGTTTCCCTATCTAATTATGATTCATGAATTAGATTTTTGTTTAAAAAAGAATTTTAGCCTGTGAAAAAGTTTTTCTGGTGTGCAAACTCTAGATTCCAAATCCTTTCGTTGTAATAAGGTCAACACTTATTTTATTTAGTCATTTTTGTTTGTATATTAAGTTTATTACGTTTTGAAAAATACCCACGAGAGTTATCATCTCAAATACAGTTCTTTACCTTGATTTATTAGTCGTTTTGAGTCTGTTAGTTTTATGTATTTCTTATTTATATTTCCTATTTTTTTTCCTTCTATTTTTCCTCTTTATGTGATGTTAAAATGGGGAGTAGTATTTTATTTTTTGTAGTTATTGTTGTTGTTTTTGTTTGTATATTATTTAAAATTAAAAAGGAAAAAAATTACTCATATTTCTTATAATTGATTTTCATCTAAGGGGGAGTTAGAAGGAAAGCAACTTTTTCAAAAACCAAAAATAATAATGTTTACCATCATAAAAAAGGGGGATATTTTTACAAACCTAATTCAAGCACTATGATTTTGATGAGGTTAAACATTGCGATGTCATAACTGCTTTCCCTTATTTCTATAATATTTTATTTTATTTTTGTGTGTACTAACATTTTAGGAATCAATCCATCGCTAACTTACAATTTTGATCAACACAATATTGAGCAGACTAGAAGTATAATCTTTTTTTTTTTTTATTATGTATTTTTTTTTCTTTCTTTAGTTGTATCAGGTAATTTGGTGGATATGATTGCCATATCCTCATGATCTAATTTTAACTTGAGTGTTGCAAATCTCCAACTAAGAAATGTTGCTCTCAACTACCACCAACCCTTGGTCCACACTCTAAATCAAAATGCCAAGGTTATCTAACACATTCTTAGAACATCTATAATCCTTAAAAAAGAAGAAGAGCAAATAAATATCACTCCATGACTTTCAATTGTCATCTACTTCATAACGTTAAACACCAAAATATATGAGGCCCAAATTTTAATTAATTGCTTCTTAAAACTCAGTTCCATTCAACTACTAGCTACTAAGATAAAGTAAAACATCTCTCTAGGACAAGTGATTGGGTATATCTTGGATTAAAAATATAACATCACATATCCTTCTCTTCTTAACCACACTCCAATCTTCTTTTTGGATGCCTCCTTTTGGATGTTCTTTCATAGATATCAAGAGCCATAAGACCCACTATTTGATGAAGAAAGAGAAGCTGTCCCAGTATCTGATCCTACACTTACACCACCTCCTCACTATTACTTATTTGTGGAGTTGATTCAATAGTTTGATAGACTTGAGACTCGCCTGGATCAATAACAAACTCAACATGATAATGAAATGGGTTGGCTCTTGGAGAAATTTGGAAATATCTAACAGCAGTTCACCACCATCCAGCAACAATACGATTGCTTTAGTTAATTCTTCTAACAACCTTCATAGCCACCTCATGATCATGATCCACAACTGTACCAGTTTAACTTAGTTTTTGTTGTTTTGTATATTCTTGTTTATCTATGCTTGCTTATTTTCACCTTATTTGGTAATGAAATTTCCTTTCAGTCCTTCTTATGTTATTTTATCTTTCTTTTTAGTAAAATGTTTTTCCCAATTTTTTTTATATTTTCACTTTCAAATGGTATTTCTTTTAATTTCAAGCTGATTCTATGCGCTTAGAAATCTATAGTTAAAGAAAAATGTGTTTCTGTTGATCATACTATATGACTTGAATCATACAATACTATTAAGCTCATCCTGTAATACTTGGATTATTCTATACGAATGAACTCTACACAATGCACTTTTCTATTTGTAATAAACATATTTTTATTATGACTTAAAATTTTAATAAGTAATAACTGCCATTATTAGAACTCTAAGGATAAAAAAATCTTATGAATTTTCATGTCGCTTTTTATTCTATTTACATGATAATTCCTTGTGTAAACTTAAAAATCTAAATCTAAGTGGAATTAAGATGGTTGAAATGAAAATGTATTCACTCTACTAGATGTTTTTATATAATGCATATATTTTATAATTTGATAAATGAAATTCATTAATTTTCTATATCAGCCTATTTATTTCTATTAGAAAACTTGGGTTTGGTTTGTAGATTATTCCTCCCAATATAATAAAGAGATTTATTCTTCTCTTGTATTTGGAAGATAATATTACCATTCATATTCTTAAATATTTAGAAAGGAAGAAATTTACTAAAATCAAAAGAGGAATAAAAGGAGCTCAAAATTAAAAGATGAACAATAATACCAAAAGTAAAATATGCACTAAGTGTGTACAAAATAAATGATGTGTAATGAGCCCAACATAAATTAGTTATTCTTTTTGTTAAATATTTAAATCTTAAACTATCATTGTATTTCATAATATGTTTAGTACTTAATTTTTAAAATCTTGGTTCGTCATTCATCACTTTTATAGTAGAATTCTATTCAATATATTTCGAGCTATTAGTCTAAAAGTTTAAGTTTCCCTGTCTATTTGTGATTCATGAATTATATTTTTATTTAAACAATGGATTTTAGCCTTTGAAGAAGATAAGCTGGGTGTGCAAACTCTAGAATCCAAATCCTTTGGTTGCAATAAAGTCAACACTTATCTTATTTAGTCATTTTTGTTTGTAGATTAAGTTTATTACATTTGGAAATAACCAATGAGAGTTGTCATGCCTGTGATGGTTCTTTCTTTACCTTGAGTTATTAGTCATTTTGAGTTTGTTAGTTTTATGTTTTTTTTATTTATATTTTTTATTTTTTTTCCTTCTATATTTTTCTCTTTTTGTGATGTTAAAAGGGAGAGCAGTATTTTGTTGCTTGTTGTTCTTGTTGTTGTTGTTGTTGTTGTTGTTGTTGTTGTTGTTGTAGTTGTTGTTTGCATATTAATTAAAATTAAAAAGGAAAAAAAATCACTCATATTTCTCATATTTGATTTTTATCTAAGGGGGAGTTAGAAAGAAAGCAACTTTTGGAAAATTCAAAAATAACAATGTTTACCATCATAAAAAGGGGGATATTATTACAAACCTAATTCTAACACTATGATTTTGACGAGGATAAACAATATGGAGTATGTAATGCTTTCTTTTGTTTGTATAATATTTTGTTTTATTTTTGTGCATACTAACATTTTAGGAATCAATCAACTGTTCACTTACAATTATTATTAGCTCGATATTGGGCAGAGTAGCATTATAGTCTTTATTTTTTGTTTTACTATGTATTTTTTTTTCTTTCTTGAGTTGTATCATATAATTGGGTGTATATGACTGCTGAGTAACCTTGCACACGCATAGGGCGGGGGGAGAGAAACATTGTATGATTATTTGCTTCGTACTATATGAATTCGTATTGTTTGATTATTTGCTTCGTACTATATGACCTTATTTTGTATTGCAAAATTTGAATTCATATTATATGATCTGTTATGCTCTGAAACCCAACCTGTTAGAGGTTAAGAAAGTCCCTAATTATATGTTGATCATACCGTATAATTTGGTTCGTACTCTATGAACTATTTAAATTTTCTTAATGAATCACTCGAAATTAGGCAATCAAATCATGGACAATTATAATATATTGTGCTATTTGATATAGTTCATATTGTACGATTAATCATGTATGAAATTGGTTGTCCCATAGATCATACAAAATAAAATCCATGATTTTTTTACTAATTTTATCATTTGAAGTCCATAGTATTAGATGATCATCTATGTACAAAGTTTTCCATCACAAGGATCATACCAAATGAATAGAAGTAATTTATACAGTTTGTACCATATGATATTTTGATTGTAATGTATGAATTATTATACAAGTTGAATATTTTGTCTGAACGATCTTGCTGGACAATCTAGAATTACACTGATCATAACGTATGATATGTATATCGTACTGTACGAACAGAAGACAGATCTCTTGAAATTTAGGGTTTTTTTAGCCTTAGTAATTAAGAATTTCTAATACTCTTATTAATAACTATTTTGCTATTGGGTTGACCTGAGAGAAATATTAAAGAAGGAAGAGAGGAGAGCTTCGGTAGAGAGGGATCCTTGTAAGGGGGAGTTATGAGGGATTAACAAAGGTTTCTCCAAGAAAGGCTTCCACCATCTTCTTTAGGCTTCTTCCTTAGTTTATTTGTGGCTCTAGGAGACTTTAATTGGCATGAAGTCTAAGGTTCTCTGCCTACTTCAAGAGGGTGTAAAAGGATTCCAAGGTTCTCAGCCTACTTCCGGAGGAAATAAAAGTATTTCCTAGTTCTCTACATACTCTAAGAGGGAGTAAAAGGATTGAAGATACTCTGCCTAACTGGGTCGATGGAAATATTTTTAAGGGCTTCTACGCATTACTGTGGGGATTAAAATAGAGACACTACTATTTGTGTAATACCTGGAAAGGAGGTTTCTAGGAGGGGATGTAGGTCAAGTTAACCAAACCACTATAATTATGGTGTTTTCTTTCTATTTACATTTCCACATTTAATTTTTATATTCTTTTTGTAATTTGTTGTGTGGTTAAAATCTTTGATTACAATTATTATGAAATTAGTTTTACTTCCGCATTGTGGGATAAAATTGTGTTTTAAAATATTCAAAAATATTTCAATAGATTTTCTTTTTGCCTTAAGAAATTTTTAAAATAACCAATTCACCCCCCATCTTGGTTAGCCCCAGGCTAGTTTATAAAGGTTCAACAACCCTCAAGAATATTCAGTTTGATTGATCCAATATAAATATCTCATATATTTGTTTTAATTTCTATTTTTTGTATTTTACTTTTTGTTATTTATTTTCATTATAACTGCTTAGTGAAATTTGTGAAAGCATTGCTTAGATAATTTATTAATTTTGTTCACTTTCGTACTTAGAGAATATTGCTACTTGTTTTTCAAATACTAAAACATCAAAAAATATTATCTTTATCTGAATCAATAAACATATATTTTTATTAAATTCAGTAATTTACCCCATCTTAGTGTGCCTAAGGACAAGTTCACTTTTGATTGACATCCTGATCAAACTTTCAATTGGTATCAGAGCGGCTCTTGAAAATTCGATTTCAAAATCTTCAAGTATAGATCCATTGGTGTATTTTGGTAATAGGAATACTGCTATGCATTATTCCAAAACCTGTCCACCTTTTATTGAGAATATTCCCTTTGATTTTTTTGAAAATCAACATGTTAACTTTTTTATAATCTATTGATTTAAGGTTGTAACGGATGATTCAATCTAGATATTCTTTACATTTACGTATTGTTAATTTTGTGAAAATTGATGCTCCATATACTGAATAGAGTTAAGAGGATAGAGAATTTGCTTGGTTAAATGCTAAATTTCTTAACTATTTTTTTGGTGCTTTAAAATCTGACTTAATGCGTGTATCAAGCTATACAACTAGATATAAAGTTTGGGATAGACTGTGCATTACGTATGAAGGAACTATTGAAGTAAAATAGTCTAAATTAAACATCTTAATACATTATTTAGAATTATTTTTCATGAAACCTAGTAAATAAATATAAAAAATTTATACTAGGTTCACACAGATAGTGACATCCCTAGTTGGATTAGTTAGAGAAATAACAAATTTTGAAAAAGATAATAAAATCCTATGTTGCTTTCCTTGAGCGTATGATGCTAAAATTACTATAATTACTAATTCAAAAAAACTAAATGTCTATTATATTAATAATTTTCTTGCATGACTCATTGCCTATGTGTAAAAGACTAAATGATACAGGCGATAAATAGAAAAAGAAGACTATGTATTTAAAAAAGAATAATATGTAAAATTATCATTCTATAGCGGAGCAGGATGACAACATAACATTGTTGACCTGTAAGTTTAAAACCTTCTTAAATTCGAAGAAAAGGCATCATCAATAATAGTGGAGGGATCAAAGATAAAAGCTATAGAAATTTTAAAGCTTCATATGACACAATATATTTTGAATGTCGGAAACTAGGACATCTTCGAATAGACTATCCAATTTGAAAACTCACCTAGTCAAGTAGAAGGGTGAAGAAAAGGCTAAATTCAGGAAGGCGAAGAATATGACACAAAAGGCATTTTGGGCCTACTCTACCTCAGAATCAAAGAAAGCAAAAGTAGATGAGGAGGTAACAAACCTGTGTCTTATGGCTAATGATAATATTTATTATTCTGATCAAGAGGAGGTATGTGAGTTTTCTTATAATTAGTTACTTTAAGTTTCATAAAAAATTCACAATGCATATAAGAAGCTCAAGAAAATGTATGCTAGCTTAAACATTGAGTTTACTACATTATAAAAGAGCATACTTGTTCGATAAATGAACATTCTAGTTTAGATAGTAATCACGTTTCTTTACCTGATGAGTTTGTTGCATTAAACAAGAAACATGTTGAATTAATTACAGCACATGAATTCCTAAAGAAAAAGCTTGTTAAAATAGAAAATACATTTAAGGAGTTTGAAACCTTTTCATTTGAGTTATATAGTGGTAAGCATGAATTGAAAATGGTTGTATCCATTCTAAAAAGTGCAAATAAGTTTATACAAAAAAAAAAAAAAAATTAATGCAGTTTAAAATAACAAGCTATCACCTACTCTAGTATAGTGCAAACCTACATCAAAGCATGTATCATTTAACCTTAGAAAGAATCACCATAACTCCCATAGATTAGTGAACCCTTTTCTTGGTGTTTGCTGTTGCTCTTGTGGTATTTTAGATCACATAGCCCTCACTTGCACTATCTACCATATGACACATCTAGTTTGGAGACAAAAACTACTTGTATCCCAACATTGCATAAAAACTTCTCATTTATTAATGTATAAGGTGGAACTCAAACTCACTTGGGTTCCCAAGTCTAATGTTTAAAGACTTTAAAGGGAATCTCTCACAAAAAAACCTAGTGAGTGCATGTGGTACCTGGACAATAGATGCTCGAAGCAAAAGACTTGTGATTTAAAGAAACTCATCACATTGGAGGCTAGTTCAGGAAGCAAGGTAAAACTGCAAAATAACACCACTACGAATGTGGTTGGCTCATGCATAATTGACAATTCTAACAAGTTTATTATTGAAAATGTTTTATTAGTAGATGGCCTTAAGCATAATCTACTTAACATTAGCCAAATATGTGACAAGTGTTTTAATATATAGTTTCTTTCTACAAAATACATAATTAGCTTAAATAGAAAACTAATTTTAGAAGGGAAAATAGTAAATAATGTTTACATACTTGATTTGAACTATATTAAATATTCTAATTCCTTATGTTTGAAAACTATTGCTGATGATTCTTGGCAAAGGCATAGGAGACTATGTCATGCACGAATGAAAACTTTTAGGAAGATTAAAAAATATCAAATTTGAGGAATACCTAAGTTAGATATCACTAAGGCCCACCTATGTTATATCTTCCAAGTATAAAAACAAGTAAAGCCTTTATTTCATTTAATTCTGTTGCAAATCTATTTTCATGACTTATATTTTGATGATTGACAAACACTATTGATTCTCTTGGATTGCATGTTGCTTCTAACTTTTCAGGAATCAAAGATCGGACGAACAGACAAAGCCAGTTCAAGATTACATAGGTCTAGGGTTGAGTCAGTTTGTACTTTATTTTTCTCTTCTTGAGTCTATTTGTAATTGTCAAAGATACTGATGCTAAGTAACCCTACACATACACACACTTGAGAGAATTAGAATTTTTGTTTTTACTCAGATCGGTCAGGACGATATTTATATTGGCCTGGACGATATTTACAACGGCCTAGACGATCAGGCATAAAACAGAAAGTCTAAATATGGATTCTTAATTAAGGCAGCCGTCATTAACAGATCAGCCTGGACGATACGTGTATCGGCCAGGCCGATAAGCTCAAAATAGAAAGAAATTGCCGCCATAGACAATTAAGGTATACTATATTTTTTAATTATCGGCCAGGACGATCATTTATCGGCCTAGACGATATTCTCAAATTATGCCTTAATTGATCAGGAAATCAAGGGAGTGATTAAGGATGATTGATACGATCATATCATCCTGGACGATCGCAGGATTGGCCAGGACGATCTATTCAAAAACCTTGGTTACTTCAGGATGATAAATATCGGCCAGCTCGAATTTAGGGCGATGCTCTGAACGATTTTCCTCTGATTTGAACTGATCGGACGGGACGATCATGAGATCGGTGTCCAGCCAGGACGATCATTTATCGGCCTGGACGATATTCTCAAATTATGCCTTAATTGATCAAGAAATCAAGGGAGTAATTAAGGATGATTGATATGATCATATCATCCTGGACGATCGTAGGATCGGCCAGGACGATCTATTCAAAGCGATCGGCCAGGACGATCTATTCAAAGCGATCGGCTAGGATGATCTTTACAAAAACTTTAGTTACTTCATGACGATAAATATCGGCCAGCTCAAATTTAGGGCGATGCTTTGGACGATTTTCCTTTCATTTGAACTGATCGGCCGTGACGATCATGAGATCGGCGTCCAGCCAGGACGATCATTTATCAGCCTGGACGATATTCTCAAATTATGCCTTAATTGATCAAGAAATCAAGGGAGTAATTAAGGATGATTTTTACGATCATATCGTCCTGGATGATCGCAGGATCGGCCAGGACGATCTATTCAAAGCGATCGGCCAGGACGATCTATTCAAAGCGATCGGCCAGGACGATCTATTCAAAAACCTTGGTTACTTCAGGACGATAAATATCGGCCAGCTCGAAATTAGGGCGATGTTCTGGACGATTTTCTTCTGATTTGAACTGATCGGCCGGGACGATCGTGAGATCAGCCTGGACGATCAAGCTAATTATAAATCAACCAGTTTTGCATTCAGGGCGATGTTATGGCCGATCTTCTGAGTTTTGTACTGATCGTCCAAGACAATGTCCATATTGGCCTGGACGATAATGTCGGCAACTTGCAATTAATGAGCTCCTTTCAAGCTCTTCTATTTAAGAGCTCTTGTTCAACATTTTGAACAACCTTTGGCTGCTGCCTTGACCTGAGAAGGCCTTGAGGAGAGAAGAGAGAGAGGGAGAGAGAGAGAATCTTGTACGGGGGAGCTTGTGAGGGGATTCACAAGGGTTGCTTCAAGGATTGCTCTACTTATTCTTCGTCTAGAGTTTCTCATCCATGGAAGGGTCGGTAGAGGTAAGGAGTAAGCATCTGGTTGTTTGTTCTCTGCCAGCTTCAGGAGGAAGTAAAAGGAGATAGGTTCTCTGCCTTGCTGGGGTGGGAAAAAGGAGGTTCTTGTGAAGGCTTCTCCGCCTAGCCGTGGGGGCTAAAGGAGAGTCACGTTTTTGTAGTGAAATACTTGGAGGGTGCCTCCAAGGAGTGAACGTAGGTAAAGTTGACCGAACCACTATAAATCTCTGTCTTCTTGTTTTCTTGCTTCCGCACTTTTATTTCCGCATTGTTTTTCTCATGGCATGATTTTGGTTTATGTGTTTTTGTTCTTTGTGAAAAGAAATTTTTTAAAATACCAATTCACCCCCTGCCCTCCTGGTTAGCTTGGGACTAAGTTCATAGGGCTTAACATCCCTAACAAACTTTCATGTGGTATCAGAGCGGGATTCGAAAATTTAAGTTTGAAAACTTTTTGAATTTGATCCATGGCTAACCTTGGAAATCGTAACACTATGGAAGGGTATTCTATTACCCGACCTCCCCTGTTCGAAACCTACCTTTTGACTTTTGGAAAGCCCGCATGTCAATATTTTTATAATCTACTGGTTATCGCATGTGGATGCTTATTCAAGAAGGTTATTCTCTATCTTCTCGTGAAATTAATGGTATTAAAACTGAAGTTGCTTTTACCGAATGGACTTTTGATGAATGAGATTTAGCTCAATTGAATGCAAAATGTTTGAACCGCTTTTTCTTTGCTTTAAAATCTGAGGATTACATGCGTGTCTCTACTTGCAAAACTGGTAAATAAATTTGGGATAAGTTGTGTATCACCTATGAAGGCACTAATGAAGTTAAACAATCCCGTTTGAATTTTCTCTTGCATGACTACGAACTTTTTTGTATGAAACCTCATGAATCAATTTTTGACATGTATACTAGATTTACTCAGATAGTTACTTCACTGCATGCATTAGGAACAGAACTTTCAAACTTTGAAAAAGTAAACAAGATTTTAAGATGCTTGTCCTCGTCATATGATGCTAAAATCACTGCAATAACTGAATCTAAGGATTTGAATACTTATTCTATTGATAACTTACTTGGCTCACTCATTGCTTATGAGCAAGGGGCGAATCAAAGAAATCTTGATGTAGGTGAGAAGAAGAAGGAGAAAACAATTGCATTGAAGGTGCACAAATCGGATTCTGAATCTTCTGGGTCTAAAAGCGATGAAGTTGCTTTCATCACAAGGCAATTCAAAAGCTTTCTAAGGAAGAAATAAAAGCATCATCAAAATTGGAGAAAAGGTAAGGATCATAAACATGTTAAAGGATCTTCTGATGTTGTTTGTTATGAATACAGGAAACTAGGACATGTGAGAACTGATTGCCCGACACTTAAAAATCCCTCAAGCAAAGGAAAGGGTGAGGAGAAACCTATGCTAAGGAAGTAAAAGATGAGAGTACAAAAAGCATTTTGGGCGGATTCGGCATCGGACTCATCGGAGATGGAACCAGAAGATGAGACATCAAAATTGTGCTTGATGGAAGACGACAATCCTGATCAAGAAGAGGTTTGTAAACTTTCCTACGATCAACTTCTTGAAGTTTCAAAAAAAAATTCATGCATCATATAGGAAATTAAAGAAAACTCATGCTAGCTTGAAATTAGAATTTTTGAACCTTAAAAAAGAGCATGAAATTTTGACTAAAGACCATCAAATGATTGATTCAAATCATATGACTTTACTTGATGAATTTGATGAGTTAAATAAAAATCATTGTGAATTAGTTGATAAGCATGATGCATTAAAAGTTTCACACACATCACTTGAATCTGATTTTAAGAAGTCTAAAGAGATGGAGAAAAATTTGAGGATTTAAAATGAGGTCTTAAAAAGCATAAATTTGAAGATTCAAAATGAATTAGAAACATGTAAGAAAACTAGGATGATACCTACTTTTCATCAATTGCCAAAACCTAGGAAGAGGCATTATAACTCAAACCGCTTAAGAAATTCTTTTTCTGGAGTTAGATGTTTTTCATGTGGCATGCTAGGACACATCTAACACACTTGCACAATACACCATAGTACACATTGGGTGTGGAGACCTAAGGTGCATGATCCACAGCATACCACACATGCATTGTTGTTTGTTATGAATACAGGAAACTAGGACATGTGAGAACTGATTGCCCGACACTTAAAAATCCCTCAAGCAAAGGAAAGGGTGAGGAGAAACCTATGCTAAGGAAGTAAAAGATGAGAGTACAAAAAGCATTTTGGGCGGATTCGGCATCGGACTCATCGGAGATGGAACCAGAAGATGAGACATCAAAATTGTGCTTGATGGAAGACGACAATCCTGATCAAGAAGAGGTTTGTAAACTTTCCTACGATCAACTTCTTGAAGTTTCAAAAAAAAATTCATGCATCATATAGGAAATTAAAGAAAACTCATGCTAGCTTGAAATTAGAATTTTTGAACCTTAAAAAAGAGCATGAAATTTTGACTAAAGACCATCAAATGATTGATTCAAATCATATGACTTTACTTGATGAATTTGATGAGTTAAATAAAAATCATTGTGAATTAGTTGATAAGCATGATGCATTAAAAGTTTCACACACATCACTTGAATCTGATTTTAAGAAGTCTAAAGAGATGGAGAAAAATTTGAGGATTTAAAATGAGGTCTTAAAAAGCATAAATTTGAAGATTCAAAATGAATTAGAAACATGTAAGAAAACTAGGATGATACCTACTTTTCATCAATTGCCAAAACCTAGGAAGAGGCATTATAACTCAAACCGCTTAAGAAATTCTTTTTCTGGAGTTAGATGTTTTTCATGTGGCATGCTAGGACACATCTAACACACTTGCACAATACACCATAGTACACATTGGGTGTGGAGACCTAAGGTGCATGATCCACAGCATACCACACATGCATTGCATTCGACTCTTCATAAGAAGGAACTTAAACCTGCTTGGGTTCCTAAATCTAACGTTTGATAATTTTTGCAGGAGGACTCTCACAAAAGGCCTCGTGAGAGTATGTGATACCTGGACAGTGGATGCTCTCGACATATGACTGGTGATGCCAACCAATTTGTTGTACTAGAGTCTAGGATTGGAGGCAAGGTTACTTTTGGAGACAACAACACCAAGAAGGTGGTAGGCACAGGTATAATTGGTAATTCCAAGAACCTTATGATTGAAAATGTTTTGCTTGTAGATGGATTGAAGCACAACTTGCTCAAGATCAGTCAACTCTGTGACAAAGGCTTCATCGTGCAATTCTTTGAAAATTCATGCATTATAAGTTTAAGTAACAACACTATTTTGCAGGGAAAGAGGATCAACAACGTCTACATGCTAGATTTAAATAACATTGAATGTGCTGTATCTTTTTGCTTAAAAACTATGATTGATGATTCTTGGTTATGGCACAGGAGACTTTGTCATGCAAGTATGAAAACCCTTAGGAAAGTGACCCAAAAAGACCTAGTTAGAGGTATCCCCAAACTTAAGTTTTTAAAAGACCACCTTTGTGATGCCTGTCAACTAGGAAAGCAAGTCTGAAAGTTTGTTAGGGATGTTAAGCCCTATGAACTTACTCCCAAGCTAACTAAGAGGGGGGGTGAATTGGTATTTTAAAAACTCTTTTCACAAAGAAATAAAATTACATAAACCAAATCACACCATAGACATAAATGCGGAATTTAAAAGCGCGGAAGCAAGAAAAAGAACACAGAAATTTATAGTGGTTCGGTCAACTCGACCTACATCCACTCCTTGGAGGCACCCTCCAAGTATTGCACTACAAAACGTGACTCTCCTTTAGCCCCCACAGCTAGGCGGAGAAGCCCTCATAAGAACCTACTTTTTAAAACCCCGGCAAGGCAGAGAACTTTCCTCTTTTTGCTTCCTCCTGATGCTGGCAGAGAACCAAAACTAAAAGAAAACTCCTTACCTCTACCGACCCTTCCACGGATGAGAAACGCTAGACGAAGATGAAGCAGAGCAATCCTTGAAGCAACCCTTGTGAATCCCCTCACAAGCTCCCCCTCACAAGATCCTTTCTCTCTCCTCTCTCTCTTTCTCTCCTCAAGGTCTTCTCAGGTCAAGGCAGTAGCCAAAGGTCTTGAAAAATGTTGAACAAGAGCTCTTAAATAGAAGAGCTTCAAAGGAGCTCATTAATTGTAAGTTGCTGACTATATCGTCCAGGCCGATATGGACATCGGCCTGGCCGATCAGTACAAATCAATGAAGATCGGCCAGAGCATCGCCCTGGATGCAAAGTAGGACGATTAAAAATTGGCTTGATCGTCCTGGCCGATCTCACGATCGTCCTGGCCGATCAATTCAAATCAGAGGAAAATCGTCCTGACAATAGCCCTGGATACGAGCTGGCCGATACTTATCATCCTGAAGTAACTTAACTTTTTTTATTGGATCATCCTGGCCGATCCTTCGATCATCCAGGACGATATGATCTTATCAATCATCCTTAATTACTCCCTTGATTTCCTGAACAATTATGGTATAATTTGTGATTATCGTCCAGGCCGATCCTAGGATCGTCCTGGCCTATAATTTAAAAATACAGTATACCTTAATTGTCTATGGCGGTAACTTCTTTCTGTTTTGAGCTTATCATCCTGGCTGTACACGTATCGTCCAGGCCGATATGTTAATGACGACTGCCTTAATTAAGAATCCTTATTTAGACTTTCTGTTTTAAGCTGATCGTCCAGGCCGATCCAAAAATTGTCCTGGACGATATGAGTAAAAACAGAAATTCTAAGTCTCTCAAGTGTGTGTGTGAAGGGTTACTTAGCATCAGTCTCTTTGACAATTACAAGTAGACTCAAGACGTGAAAAAACAAATTACAGACTGACTCAACCCTAAACCTACGCAATCCTGAACTGGCTTCTTCTTTATTGTCCGATCTTTGATTCCCTAAAAGTTAGAAGCAACAAGCAGTCCAAGAGAAACAGTGTTTGTCAATCATCAAAATATAAGGTATGAAAAATAGATTTGAAATAATCTCCCCCTTTTTGATGATGGCAAACACAAGTAGGAAAAATTAAACAAAAAAAAATAGGTTCATTAGAAAATCAAAGTTACAACAGCTTTTTCCTACCACACCCTATCCTACTCCTCCTTTTTTCATCACAAAAAGAGGGTCCAGAAACAACAGAAAAACATTACAAAAGAATAACAAGCAAACTACAAAAAGACAAGAAACAAACAACAAAAAGTACAGACTAAAAGAACGAGGGATCATGATCATCAGATGGAGGTGGTGGAGGTGGCTGTTGAAAGTAACCGGCAAGTGTGGTAAACAGAGCATTCAACCAGGCGATGTCCTGGTCATACTGTGTTGAGTCCAGTAATTAGGTTGTTAAGCCTAAGTAAATGTCCCACGGCTACCAAGAGGGGGGTGAATTGGTAGTTTTTAAAAATTTTAAACCCTCTTAATGATAAAGTTGAACCGAAATAAAATTTTCTTTTAAAGTTTGTAGAAAAATGTTTTTCAACCACAGAGTTGTTAAAACTGAAATTTAAAGTGCGGAAACGTAAAAGCAATAAAGTAAATGACACCAGATTTATAGTGGTTCGGTCTATAACCAGACCTACATCCACTCCTCAGAGGCACCCTCTGAGTATTGCACTAATACCACAAAGTGACTCTCCTTTAGCACCCACAGCAAGGCGGAGAAGCCTGTACAAAACACTCTTTTCACCACTACCCGGTGCGGCAGAGAACCGTCGTCCTTTTACACAATCCATAGTGCTGGCAGAGAACCGTCGTCCTTTTACACTCTCCTAGTGTGGGCAGAGAACCCTACGGCTATTCACACTTTCCAAGTGTAGGTAGAGAACCTTCGTCCTTTTACACTCTCCTAGTGTGGGCAGAGAACCCTTCGTCTTTTCACACTCTCCAAGTGTCGGCAGAGAACCGGATCTCCTTGACTGATCTTCTCATAAGAATCTAGAAGGAAGAAGGAAAAGAGTGAAGAAATCCAATTTCACAAGTAGAGACTCTTACCTTAGTAATCCAAGTGAAGCCTTCTCGCTCCAGTGGTAGGAATCCTCCTTTGAATGCTCTCTTCCACTCTTTCCTTGGCTATTCTCTCAAGAGGCACGAAGATCAAATGACAAAAAGATTGGGTGGCAGTCTAATTTGGACTATTTATATAAAAGACAAGAGAAACCGCCCAAAAACTGCAAATTTCCAATTCTGTACGCAGTGGATCGTCCTGTACGATCCTGGATCGTCCTGGATGATTTTACTTAAACGATCTGAAACGACCCAATTTGTATATGTGTACGAAATGACTTCGTACAACTGATCGTCCTGTACGAACTAGGTTCGTCCAGTACGAACGGTTATTACAAGGTCGGTTCTAGAAACTGCTGAAAACTGTTCTAAGTTGGTTTATCGTTTGGACGAAAATATGTTCGTCTGGACGAAAATTTTCCAGAGAGCCGATCGTCCTGGACGATTATTAATTTCGTCTGGACAAAAATTTTCCAGAGAACCAATCGCCGCGGACGATAATTTGTTTTCGTCTGGACG
Source organism: Dendrobium huoshanense (assembly GCA_016618105.1). NCBI lineage: Eukaryota > Viridiplantae > Streptophyta > Magnoliopsida > Asparagales > Orchidaceae > Dendrobium > Dendrobium huoshanense. The sequence goes on along the minus strand of CM028359.1, from coordinate 39,789,657 downwards.
AAAATTTTCCAGAGAGCCGATCGTCCTGTACGATATTTATTTTCGTCTGGACGAAAATTTTCCAGAGGACTGGTCGCCTCGTACGATGATAAAATTCATCTGGATGAAAATTTTACAGAGAACCCATCGTCCGGGACGATAATAAAATTCGTCCTGGATGAATAGGACTTAGAAAAAATTTTTCCAAGCAAGTTCCTATTCGTTCCAAGTGCTCTATAGAAGATAACTGACAGATCGTCCAGTACGATAAATATCGTCCTGTACGATCAGTATAGAATTTCAAGATCTCCTTATTTGTGTGTATGAGATTTTATTCACTCAATTACAATCACTCCCTTTCAAAATTAATTCAAAGAAAAGACAAACTTCAAATAAACGAAATATCTCATGTTGAATTTGATTTGAAGTTTTCGTAGTCTGGAGTCTGATTTTCTTGAAATGTTAGTACACACAAGAGCAAGTGCAAATCTTCTGAAATTGTTAGGAGATAACTATACATTTGAACAATAATATTTGGAATCATCAAAACTACATAAGTTGCACAAATATAAATCATTCAAATAGCAACTATTCAAACAATCTCCCCCTTTTTGATGATGGCAAAACAATTATTATCTGTAAGGTTTCAAGTTAAACAATATTCCTATCTCCTAAACTCCCCCTGAATTGATGAGACATTAAAATAAGGAGGCATTAAAGAACAATATTTTTGTTTTTTCAAAAATTTTAACACAAACAAAAAACTTGCAAACAGAAATCAAAAATAGAAAACAAAAATAGAAAACACAAACACAATAATTTCTCCCCCTTTTTGACAGCAACAAAAAGTGAAGAAGAAATATACAAGAAATGTAAGTAATTATATGAAATTCATTTTTAAAAATTAATCTAAATGGTGATTGACATAGGGTATGCAATTTTAAACTAAAGATATTAGGTCAATCATAGAAATTCATAAAATTTAAGAAATGATATAACATTATAAGTAAGAAGAATTTATCAAAGACATGATTCAATTTAGACATTTTGACTATTGAAAATCATTACAAGAGAGATGTAAAAGAAATTCTATATTTCAAAGTTTAATAGAATATAAATGAACATAAGATTAATTTGAATTAAGAGATCTAATGAATTTGGAAAGAAGAGAATTACCTCATGTGGCGCTTTGCGCATCTTTTCAAAGTTTTGGAGCACATTTTTGTGCATTTTTCTTTGGTTGGACTTATTTTGTGCCTCTTTTTCATTTTGCAAATTTTTGCGAATTCCTTTTGATTTTTGTACATTTGTACAATGTTCAAGAGTAATTTGACCAATTCTTTCCAAAATCTATAATCTAAAATTTCAAATATTTCTAGGTGCATAAATATCATTTGAGCATAGAAATACAAAATAAGAAAACATCAAAATTGAAATAATAATTTTAACTTTTATGTAGTCTAAATGAATAGACATGAATTTAAAAGTTCTAATTACAACAAGTTATAAACAAATTATAAATTTAGAAAGTCTAGATTTTCTAATATAGATAATCTCAAATTACAATCGAATTTAAGCACTATGTAGATTAAATAATACTAATGAAATTCACCAACATTAACCACATTTCAAAACAAATCTAATAGAAACAAACTTTCATTGATATTAAAGAAACAGATTACAGGAAAAAAAAATACATTGAACTTAAAAACATAAAAACAAACACATTACAATAAAACAGATAAGATAAAAAAAAAAAAAAAAAAATACAACAGACACAGACATAAAAACAATTTCTACTGTTCTGGAGGAGGAGGAGGAATGCCGCCAAAGAGGTTGAAGTAGGAGGCCATCAACATTACATTGGTATTTATTTCATGAACTTCATCTTTAATATTACCAATGTCATGTTGCTGCTGCGTAAGTTGAGCATCAAATTGATCAAACCTTTGATCAATGTGAGTCTCTAGTCTATCAAATCTCTCAATCAGATTCTGGTAATCTGATTGAGAAGCAGAAGCTTGCACTCCTTCTTCTTCTTCTTCTTCTGAAGCACTAGCATGTGCTTTTTCTTTTTCCTCCTTGAAGAGCAATCTGAATGATGCATCGTTATAGTAAACTGGCTCTTCATATTCTTCATCAGGATGCACTATATTGTACTTCTTCTCCAAAATATAAGTAATTAAGTGCCCTAATGAAATGTTCTTCTTCCTCTTCTGATCAGCATGTCCTATTTCTGAAAGCCCATAGATATGATCTATGATGAGTTGGGCTTCATCAATAGGATGTCTTTGCATGATTAAAAAAGTTAGACAAGAAAGGAGAGGAGTAATGTTAATCCTATCACCAGCTTTAGGAATAATTGAGGATCTAAGGATATGCTGGATGATTCGGGCATTTTGGGTCATACCGGAGACTCTAGCAACATGATTGTCAATCGCATTTTCTCTAATTACCCTATTGATTTGAAACCATTTGAAGGAGGTTTCTAACATTAGGGTGTGGGCTCTATATCCCTCAGTTCTTAAGTTTAAAAATGCACCAAGGTCGTGCTTGGTGATCTCAACTTTTTTCTTAAAAAAAAAAGAACTAATGGTGGAATGGTCAGAATTGAAACTCATGTTTGCTAGAAAGTAATGGTAGGTTTGCTTATTGTAGAAGTGGGCGAGAGAAAGAATGAACTGAAATTGGGTTGAGGCGAAGAGGTGCAATACCCAAAATTTCAACTCTGTTTGGATAAGAATGCGAGACGGAGTGATTTTTGCGGATGCAAAACGAGGAAAAGATTCCTCATTTGCCTTGGAAAGAAAGTTGTCTGGGGCATTCCTGTTTGGTTTCTTCACCAAAACTTTTTGTCTTTTGCTAGAGGAGGCCATTGTTGATTTGATGTAGAAAGGGATTGAAAAAAGAAGCTTGAAAGTGTAATTGTCAAGTTTGAAAGCCTTCATATTTAAAGAAAAACGATACGTTCGTCCTGGACGAAACTGTTCGTCCTGGACGAAAAATTATCGTTCGTCTGGACGATATCATTTCGTACATACGATCCGATTTGTCCAAAATGTAACGGCTTTTCATAATCAACACAACTTACGAAGCGTCCCTTCGTACAGGCTTTTTGACTTGACCGATCGTACAGACGAAAAAATTTCGTACAGACGATCGAAAAGTGAATCGTTTTAATGACTCTTGAAAACTGTCCCCTACAATGAATCGACACATGTTCGTCTGGACGAACAAAAATTTTGTACAGACAAAGTTCGTATTAAAAACTGTCTTATCCACTCAACCGCTGCATTCAATCGTCCCGACGTTTGAGAGAGAGAAAAAAAAATTCGTCCAGGACGATCACATATCGTACAGACGATCCAATTAAAAACTGCTCTCAAAACGGTTTAAATTCGCGCAAACTGTTCCTTTACACATCGTCCCGTACGAAACCAATTTCGTCCTGGACGATTTCCTCCAAAAAAAAATTTTAATTTTGAATTTTTAAATTAAGAAATCAACAAAAATAATCAAAACACAGAAAACATAAAACAAAATCATAAATCCAAAAAACAATTCATTCAAAAACACACAAAATTCACAAAATCACAAAAACAAAACACAACAAGTATCAATGTTGCAAAGACATTTTGGTTAAGCATTCAAATCAATAACACCAAGCCTTGTTCTTAAAGTACTGAAGGCATCAAAGGCTAAAGGTTTTGTAAAAATGTCTGCAAGTTGATTTTCAGTTGAAACATGTATGAGTTCAATTTCTCCTTTGGATACATGATCCCTTATGAAATGATGCCTTATATCAATGTGTTTGGTTCTAGAATGTTGAATAGGATTTTTGGAAATGCAAATAGCACTAGTATTGTCACAATAAATTGGAATAGTGCCTATAGTTAATCCTAAGTCAATCAACTGTTGTTTTAACCAAAGTACTTGTGCCACACAACTTCCTAATGCAATGTATTCTGCTTCTGCAGTAGATAGTGCCACTGAATTTTATTTTCTACTAGACCATGAAACTAATGAATTTCCAATGAATTGACATATTCCAGAAGTGATTTTCCTACCCACTCTACAGCCTGCAAAGTCAGAATCTGAGTAACCAATAATTTCAAATGAAGAGCTAAACTTAGGATACCAAATTCCTAAGTTTTGAGTTCCTAGTAGATATCTTAAAATCCTTTTTACTGCTGTCAAATGTGATTCTTTTGGATCTGATTGAAATCTAGCACATAAGCAAACACTAAACATAATATCTGGTCGGCTAGCAGTCAAGTAAAGTAAAGATCCAATTATCCCTCTAAATTTCTTTTGATCAACAGATTTTCCCTTAAGGTCTTTATCCAACTGAACTGAAGAACTCATTGGTGTACTAACAGGTTTAGCATTGTCCATTTCATATTTTTTGAGGATTTCCTTAATATATTTGGTTTGACTAAGAAAAGTACCTTCCTCAAGTTGCTTAATGCTAAATCCTAGAAAGTAATTTAAATCTCCCATTAGACTCATTTCAAATTCACTACTCATTGTTTTAGAAAAATCATCACAAAGAAGTTTATTTGAAGATCCAAAGATGATGTCATCCACATAAATTTGAACAATAAGTATATCCTTTCCAATTTTCCTTAAAAAGAGAGTTGTATCCACACTTCCTTTTTCAAAAGATCTTTCAAGTAGGAAGGTGCTTAACCTTTCATACCAAGCCCTAGGTGCCTGTTTCAATCCATATAATGCCTTTTTTAATTTGAAAACATGATTTGGAAATTTAGAATTTTCAAAACCTGGAGGTTGTTCTACAAAAATATCTTCCTCAATTACCCCATTTAAAAAGGCACTTTTGACATCCATTTGAAACAATTTAAAACCTTTAAAACAGGCAAAGGCTAGTAAAACCCTAATTGCTTCAAGTCTAGCTACAGGGGCAAAAGTTTCCTCAAAATCAATTCCTTCAATTTGATTATACCCCTTAGCTACTAATCTAGCCTTATTTCTAATGACTACTCCTGAGTCATTCATTTTATTTTTGAACACCCACTTGGTTCCAACAACACTTTGATCTTTTGGCCTTGTAGTTAGTTCCCAAACTTTATTTCTTACAAATTGATTTAACTCTTCTTGCATGGCCAATATCCAAAATTCATCTGAAAGTGCTTGATCAATGTTAGTGGGTTCAATAGTTGAAATAAAGGCTGAATGATTGACTTCCTTGTTTAATCCACGCCTAGTTCTAACACCCTCACTTGGTTCACCTATAATCAATTCCTTTGGATGGTTTTTAGAAAATCTCAAATCTCTAGGCAAAGGGTCTTCTCTTTCTAAATTTTCTTCCACATTTTCTTCCAAATTTAATCTATCAATCTTTTGGGAGTTTTCTTCAATTTCTTCTTCAACAACTTTTGGCTCTTCCATGTTTCCATTTTCATCAAAAACAACATGTGTGGTTTCTTCAATGACTAAAGTTCTTTTGTTGAATACTCTATAAGATTTTCCAACACTTGAATATCCAACAAAAATTCCTTCATCTGATTTTGGATCAAATTTTCCTAAGGCAGATTTTCCATTATTATGTATGAACACCTTGCAACCAAATACATGCAAATGAGACAAATTTGGTGTTCAACCTTTTAGCAACTCATAGGATGTTTTATTCAAATTTGATCTCACATTCAGCCTATTCAGAACATAGCATGCAGTGCTAACCGCCTCAGCCCAAAAATATCTAGGATGCGAGTATTCTGCTAACATTGCTCGGGCGGCTTCTATTAATGTTCTGTTCTTTCTTTCAACTACTCCATTTTGTTGAGGAGTTCTAGGTGCAGAAAAATTGTGATCAATCCCCTTTTCTTTACAGAAATCTTCAAATTTTTCATTTTCAAATTCTCCTCCATGATCACTTTGTATAGAAATTATTTCACATCCTAGTTTTCTTTGTATCCAAGTTGAAAAATTTCTGAATTCCTCAAATGATTCACTCTTATGAAAAAGAAATTTAACCCAGGTGAATCTTGAAAAATCATCTACTATAACAAATCCATATACCTTTCCTCCTAGACTTACCGTGCTTACAGGTCCAAAAAGATCCATGTGAAGAATTTCTAATGGTTTACTGATCCTAAGATCTTTATTGGACTTAAAAGAGGACTTCACTTGTTTTCCTAGTTGACATGCATCACATAGATGGTCCTTAGTAAAGTCTAGTTTAGGTATTCCTCTCACCAAATTCTTTTGGGTAATTTTTCTAAGATTTTTCATACTAGAATGACAAAGTCTCCTATGCCAAAGCCATGATTCATCAGAAATAGTTTTCAAACAAAAAGTAGTAGGAGATTGAATACAATTTAAATCTAGCATGTAGACATTGTTCATCCTTTTTCCATTTAAAACAATTTTCCCATTTAGGCTAATTATGCAGCTAGTAGGTAAAAATTTTACATTATAGCCCTTATCACATAGCTGACTTATGCTAAGCAAATTATGTTTTAAGCCTTCAACTAATAAAACATTATCTATGAAAAAGTTTTTCAAATTTCCAATCATACCTGATCCAACCACTTTCTTTGTGGTATTATCTCCAAGTGTAACCTTGCCTCCACTCCTGGCTTCCAGCGTTATGAATTGAGCAGTATCTCCAGTCATGTGCTTAGAACATCCGCTGTCCAGGTACCATATACTCTCACGAGGTCTTGTGTGAGAGTATTCCTGCAAAATTCTCAAATGTTAGACCTGGGAACCCAAACTAGTTTGGGTTCACCTTTATGAAATTTATAATCAGATGCATGTGTGATATGTCTAGGTTTATGCATCTTAGTTCTCCACACCAAATTAGGTTTCATCTTTAAAGTGCAGGTGTGAGATATATGTCCCAAAAATCCACAATTGTTACATTTAACATTAGGAAAAATATTCCTATGTTTTCTTTCATATGATTGTCTTCTAAGGGATTTCATGAATTTAGGATAATATTTAGGATTTGTAAAACTTCAAGTTTAGGGGGGTTCCTATTATCCTCGAGAGCTCTTATAGTAAGTTTGTAAAATGAATTCATATCCTCCAAGATTCGATTTGTATAATTGATTCTATATGTCTTGCTCTCAGATTCATCCTTAAATTTCTTAAATTCTTTTTCAAGTTCAGCATAGGATGATTTTAAATTCTCAAAATTTTTATTCAAGTCATCATATTCATCAAGTAGTTTCATGTGGTTGCTATCAATTAAAGCATGATCTTTCCTAAGGATTTCGTGTTCCTTATTAAGCTCTTCCAATTCTAAAACTAAACTAGCATGCATCTTTTTCATTTTCCTATATGCATCATGCATGTGTTCAGAAACTTCAAACAATTCATTATAAGTTAAATCACATACCTCTTCTTGATCTGATTGTTCAGATTTATCTGCCATCAAGCAAAGGTTGGTGACTTCTTCTTCTTTTTTAGTCTCAGATGAGTCTGAAGCTGAGTCCGCCCAAAAAGCCTTTTGAAACTTCTTCTTGCCCTTCTTTACCATTGGTTTCTCCTCTACCTTCTCCTTGCTAGGAGTGGCTTTGAGTTTTGGACAATCAGTCTTTATATGACCTGGTTTCCTGCATTCATAACAAATCACTTCATTAGAAACCTTGCCATTTCTGTTATACTTACCTCTATTCCATTGCTGGCGTCTCTTCTGCTTCCTCTTTAAAAAGCTTCTGAATTGTCTAGTCATCAGTGCAATATCATCTTCATCCTCAGGTTGTGAGTGTTCACTTTCTGACTCTTCCACATTTAGTGCAATATTCTTGTCCTTTCTTGGTTCACCTGCATCAATCTTTCTTTGACTTACTCCTTGCTCGTAAGCAATGAGTGAACCAAGAAGATTGTCAATTGAATAAATGTTCAGATCTTTAGACTCTATAATTGCAGTAATTTTAGCATCATATGCAGTAGGTAAACAACGAAGAATCTTATTAACCATTTCAGCATTTGTTAATTCCCTACCAAGTGCATGCAAAGAGGTGACAATTTGAGTGAATCTTGTGTACATGTCAGATATAGATTCATTAGGTTTGATGCGAAATAATTCGTAGTCATGTAACAAGATATTGAGTCTTGATTGCTTAACCTCATTTGTCCCTTCATAAGTAATACAAAGTCTATCCCATATGTCTTTTCCGCTTTTACAAGTGGAAACTCGCATGTAGTCTTCAGATTTTAAAGCACAAAAGAAACTATTTAAACATTTCGCATTTAATTGTGCTAAGTCACGTTCTTCTATAGTCCAATCTGCATAAGGTGTTTCTACCCTAATTCCATCAACTAATCTAGTTGGTTTTGTGTAACCTTCCTGGACTAGCATCCACATGCGATAATCAAGTGACTGTAAGAAAGTAGACATGCGTGTTTTCCAAAAATCAAAAGGAATATTGTCAAACAGTGGAGGTCTAGTGATAGAGTAACCCTCAGGTGTGTTTCGGTTTCCAAATGTAGCCATCTACGTTAATCAAAAAGTAGTTCAAACTTATGATTTTGAAACTATGCTCTGATACCACTTGTTGAGTCCAGTAATTAGGTTGTTAAGCCTAAGTAAATGTCCCACGGCTACCAAGAGGGGGGTGAATTGGTAGTTTTTAAAAATTTTAAACCCTCTTAATGATAAAGTTGAACCGAAATAAAATTTTCTTTTAAAGTTTGTAGAAAAATGTTTTTCAACCACAGAGTTGTTAAAACTGAAATTTAAAGTGCGGAAACGTAAAAGCAATAAAGTAAATCACACCAGATTTATAGTGGTTCGGTCTATAACCAGACCTACATCCACTCCTTAGAGGCACCCTCTGAGTATTGCACTAATACCACAAAGTGACTCTCCTTTAGCACCCACAGCAAGGCGGAGAAGCCTGTACAAAACACTCTTTTCACCACTACCCGGTGCGGCAGAGAACCGTCGTCCTTTTACACAATCCACAGTGCTGGAAGAGAACCGTCGTCCTTTTACACTCTCCTAGTGTGGGCAGAGAACCCTACGGTCGTTCACACTCTCCAAGTGTAGGCAGAGAACCTTCGTCCTTTTACACTCTCCTAGTGTGGGCAGAGAACCCTTCGTCTGTTCACACTCTCCAAGTGTCGGCAGAGAACCGGATCTCCTTGACTGATCTTCTCATAAGAATCTAGAAGGAAGAAGGAAAAGAGTGAAGAAATCCAATTTCACAAGTAGAGACTCTTACCTTAGTAATCCAAGTGAAGCCTTCTCGCTCCAGTGGTAGGAATCCTCCTTTGAATGCTCTCTTCCACTCTCTCCTTGGCTATTCTCTCAAGAGGCACAAAGATCAAATGACAAAAAGATTGGGTGGCAGTCTAATTTGGGTTATTTATATAAAAGACAAGAGAAACCGCCCAAAAACTACAAATTTCCAATTCTGTACGCAGTGGATCGTCCTATACGATCCTGGATCGTCCTGGACGATTTTACTTAAACGATCTGAAACGACCCAATTTGTATATGTGTACAAAATGACTTCGTATAGCTGATCGTCCTGTACGAACTAGGTTCGTCCAGTACGAACGGTTATTACAAGGTCGGTTCTAGAAACTGCTGAAAACTGTTCTAAGTCGGTTTATCGTTTGGACGAAAATATGTTCGTCTGGACGAAAATTTTCCAGAGAGCCGATCGTCCTGGACGATTATTAATTTTGTCTGGACGAAAATTTTCCAGAGAACCAATCGTCGCGGACGATAATTTGTTTTCGTCTGGACGAAAATTTTCCAGAGAGCTGATCGTCCTGTACGATATTTATTTTCGTCTGAACGAAAATTTTCCAGAGGACTGGTCGCCTCGTACGATGATAAAATTCGTCTGGACGAAAATTTTACAGAGAACCCATCGTCCAGGACGATAATAAAATTCGTCCTGGACGAATAGGACTTAGAAAAAATTTTTCCAAGCAAGTTCCTATTCGTTCCAAGTGCTCTATAGGAGATAACTGACAGATCGTCCAGTATGATAAATATCGTCCTGTACGATCAGTATAGAATTTCAAGATCTCTTTATTTGTGTGTGTGAGATTTTATTCACTCAATTACAATCACTCCCTTTCAAAATTAATTCAAAGAAAAGACAAACTTCAAATAAACGAAATATCTCATGTTGAATTTGATTTGAAGTTTTCGTAGTCTGGAGTCTGATTTTCCTGAAATGTTAGTACACACAAGAGCAAGTGCAAAATTTCTGAAATTGTTAGGAGATAACTATACATTTGAACAATAATGTTTGGAATCATCAAAACTACATAAGTTGCACAAATATAAATCATTCAAATAGCAACTATTCAAACATACTGCTGCTGCTGGTGAGTAAGGAAACTGTCAAATCGGGCTAAATCCTCAGCGCGGTGATGCTCGTAACGGGCGATGTCCTCAGAGTGATGCTGCTCCTGTGCAGCAGCATAGGCATCAAACCGGGTCTCCCATCTATAAAATCTCTCAATCAACTGATCAACCAGTGATTGCTGGTGGAGAAGAACAGGATTAGGAACGGGGGCGGGAGCGGGAGCCTCCTCCTCTCTAGCCCCCTGAGGTTCCTCAGGGTGGAGACGAGTACTGTGAAGGGTGCTGAAGGAATTGTTTGAGTAGAAGGGAGTTGGGAGGTTTGGTGGAATAAGATACTGAAGTTGGTATTTAGTTTCAAAAACATAGGCTATGATGTGTCCTAAGGCTAGATTTGGTTTCCTCTTATGACCTGGATCTCGAATTGTGATTAAGTGATCAATGAATCAAAAAATTAGGTCCGCAGTGTTGAATTCTCTATGAGCCATGATGTATAAAGTTGTGAGGGAAAGTAGAGGGGTGATGTGGATTCGGTCCCCAGCTTTTGGAATTACGGAAGTGCGAAGGACATGTTGGATTATCCTAGCATCTTTGACTAAAGAGTTAGTCTCTCCAACATGGTAGGGTACATTGGTCTGGCGAAGAAAGTAATTTTCCGTGGACCAGTCAAGATCAGGGTCAGAGGCGATTACGTGTAGCTTATCCCCGGTGGTGGATAGCTGTAAAAGATCAACACAATCCTGATATGTGATTTTGATAGGGCGTCGATTCACATAGGAGGTCAGGGCTGTGAAGGTTGGGTTGATGCGAAGGTTTGCGAAAAACTCTCGAAGAAACTCTAAATTAAAAGGAAAGGCAAGAGACAGAATGAAGCAGAGGGAGGTGTGAGCAAAAAGATCTATTACCGGGTAAGAGATGTGGATATGATTGATAATTCTGGAGACAGTAATTCCACACTCTTTGTAACGATGATAGGTGGCTTCATCTTCTGCTTCCCTTAAACGAGGGTCAATCCTTGCCCTCGAGGAACTCCTAGAAGTTTATCGGACGCATTTCCCACCAGCCATAGAGAGAATTTAACAAGAAAACACAAGAGAAGAAAGGGTTGGGAGTGAAAAACCATGGACTGGAACGGCCTGAATTTAAAGAATCGGCCATATCATCCTGGCCGATCGTAGAATCGTCCAGGCCGTTATGGTTCAATAATTACGTACAGGCCGATTGGTCAAAAAGGTGGTCCAATCATCTAGAACGATCAGATATCGGCCAGGCCGACTAAACACAGGCGATCGGCCCGAGGAGTCAGTCCGGACGACCGTTGAAAAAGCAAATTGTCCGGGCCGATTAGGTGTATCGTCCAGGATGATGCACAATATTTAATCGTACCGGCCGAAGTTAAACGTTTTAAATCTGTGCCACGTGTATCGTCCAGGATGATCAGTGGATCGGCCGATTGTCCAATAATGGATCGTCTGGGGCCGAAATTTAAGATTTAAACGTGCAGACACGTGGATCGTCCAGGATGATCCAGTGTATCGGCCAGGATAATGCACATAAAATGCATCGGCCAGACAAATATACTATCGGCAAGGACTATCACCATGAGTTTGATCAAATCGTCCAGGATGATATAGTATAGTCCAGGACGATGAGTAATATTAAGCACATAAAAGTTCAGCAGATGGATTTTTGAAGAAAATTTGTCACATCGTCCAGGACGATAAAATGATCGGCTAGGCCGATGTGACTTGAAATTGAAATCAAGAGAAGAATGGTGATGTTCAAGACCCTCAAAAATAAAACAAAAGAAAAATAGTCAAAGACATAGAAAAATAAAAACAACACAATGAAAACCAAACACCAAATATTTTTGGAATTTAATTTTTCTAAATTTTTTTGTTTTATGGAGGCATCATATGAGAATTCTTTTCAAAAGTTAAACTTTTAAAGTTCCAAGAGATCAAGAAGTTTAACAAATCCCAATCAAAAGAAGGTAGAATATCTGATTCTGTTAACCCTAGATCGGACATCCTTCAGGGTACAAAATTCTTTTGAAAAACAGAGGCCTAACTCAGAAAAACAAAATAGGATAAGAAGATCCATTCAAGACTTGTTTACTAAGAAAATATCTCATATTTAATAAACCAAAGTAATTTTTCTCAATCATGGAAAAATGAAATCAAGCCTTTGAAAGCATCACATAATCTACGAGTTCTCTAAGTTTTAAGAGATTTAGCAAAGAGAGGATAGCTTGCATTTAGTGGACTCATTTTATGCCTCTTGACACTTTGATTGGCTCTTTGAGCATCTTTTGATTTTTGATACACTTTTGTGTATATAGCTTTCTTTTCAATTTGGCTTCATTGGCCTCTTTTCCTTTTTAACTCTTGCAAGCTAGAAACTCTTTAATATATCTTTAAAAAAAATACTTAGTTGTGAGTATATCCTCCAAATATTAGAGAATAGGAGCTCTCTCTCTAACGTAGGGAAGAACAATCCATAACACAAAAACAAAATCATGTGATAAATGCAATGACAAGATTTCAACAAACTTGAAATATATATAAGAACTTTGGCTATTATGCATAAGTTAAATTAATGTAGCAAGATAAGAAAATGATCTTAATTAAAAAACTATTGGTTAAAATGAGTTTAGACTTTTGTTTAGGAAAAGAAAATCATACCACTAAACAAGGTCAGAAGGAGGGAAACCATCAACGAGATTTCTCCTTTAACCGATTTAGAAAAGCTAAATACTATCTCCAAAAACTTCCAAAAATCTAAAAACTTGAAAAAGATTCATCATATGGAAGGCAAAATTTAAATAATAAAGTGAAAAACAAAACACATAAAATAGAATAAAAATAAAGCAAACAAATAAAAACAACACAAAGTGAGCACAAAAAACTAGCAAAAAAAATAAAATAAAAGACACACAAAAACTAAAGATTTCAAAGCAAGTGATAAAGCAGCGAGTTTAAGCAATTTTGAGCTGCGAGCCTCCTTATGTCCAGTTATCCTATACTCCCCCGAGGTCTTTGGTGAGAGTACACCTGCAAAGCTCAACAACAGTCAGATTTAGGAACCCAAACAGGTTTGGGCCCCATCTTATGAAAAGTAGAAGGTGATGCTTGTGTGTCATGCTGTGCATTATTTAATTTTGGTCTCCACACCCATCGTGTACTACGATAAACTATGAAAGTGTGTGAGATGTGTCCTAGCATGCCACAAGAAAAACATTGAACTCCAGGAAAAGGTTTTCTTAAATGGTTTGGGTAAAAATGCCTCTTCCTAGGTTCTAGCTTAAGATCAAAAGTGGAAGTCATTCATTTTTTCTTATACGTATCAAGATCATTTTGAATCCTCAAGTTAGTTCTTTTTAATGCATCATTCTCAATTCTCAAATTTTTCTCAATCTCTTTAGATTTCTTAAGATCATCCTTAAGTGAGGTGTGTGAAGCTTTTAATGCATTATTTTCATTAACTAATTCCAAATTCTTTTTGTTCAACTCATCAAATTCATCAAGAAGAGCCATGTGATTTGAATCAATCGTTGCATGATCTTTGAGAAGAACTTCATGCTCTTTTTGTAGATTTGAATGTTCTAATTTTAGGTTAGCATGAGTTTTCTTAAGTTTTTTATATGATGCATGGATTTTTTCACAAATTCCAAACAATTCATCATAGGTTGGTTTACATACCTCTTCTTCATCACTTTGATTTTTTCCCATGAAACACAAGTTTATAGACTCTTCCTCTAGTTCAGTTTCAGAGGAATCAGTACCAGATTCTGCCCAGAAACCTCTTTGGATTTTCTTCTTCTCCTACCTAGACTTAGCTTTCTCCTCACCTTTTTCTTTTTCTTTGCTTGAATGATCTTGAAATGTAGGACAATCGGCTCTCACATGTCCAGGCTTCCTGTATTCAAAACAAACATCATTAGAAGATCCTTTAAGATGTTTGTGATCCTTACCTTTTCTCCAACTTTGATGATGCTTTTGTTTCTTTCTTAGAAAGCTTTTGAATTGCCCTGTGATGAAGGCAATTTTATCGCTTTCAGACCCGGAACATTAAGAATCCGATTTGTGTGCCTTCAATGCAATTCTTTTCTCCATTTTCTTTTCACCTGCATCAACATTTCTTTGATTCACCCCTTGCTCGTAAGCAATGGGTGAGCCAAGTAAATTATCAATAGAATAGATGTTCAAATCTTTAGATTTAGTGATGGCAGTAATTTTTGCATCATAAGACAAAGGCAAAGCATCTCAAAATCTTGTTAACTTTTTCATAGTTCGAAAGTTCTTTTCCTAGTGCATGAAATGAAGTAACAATCTGAGTAAACCTAGTGTACATGTCAGAAATCGATTCATGAGGTTTCATATGAAAAAGTTTGTAGTCATGCAAGAGAATGTTTAAACATGATTGTTTAACTTCATTAGTACCTTCATAGGTGATGCAAAATTTATCCCAAATCTCTTTACCAGTTTTGCAAGTTGAGACACGCATGTAATCCTCAAATTTCAAAGCACAGAAAAAATAGTTCAAATATTTCGCATTTAATTTAGCTAAATCTCGTTCATCAAAAGTCCATTCAGTAAAAGCAACTTCAATTTTAACACCATTAATTTCACGAGAAGGTGGAGAATAACCTTCTTGAATAAGCATCCACATGCGACAATCAGTAGATTGTAAAAACGTTGACATGCGTGTTTTCCAAAAATCAAAAGGTAGGTTATCGAACAGGGGAGATCGGGTAATAGAATACCCTTCCGTAGTATTGCGATTCCCAATGTTAGCCATGGATTAAATTCAAAAAGTTTTCAAACTTTAATTTTCGAATCCCGCTCTGATACCACTTGAAAGTTCGTTAGGGATGTTAAGCCCTATGAACTTAGTCCCAAGCTAACCAAGAGGGGGGGTGAATTGGTATTTTAAAAACTCTTTTCACAAAGAAAGAAAATTGCATAAACCAAATCACACCACAGAAATAAATACGGAATTTAAAAGCGCTGAAGGAAGAAAAAGAAGACATAAATTTATAGTGGTTCGGTCGACTCGACCTACATTCACTCCTTGGAGGCACCCTCCAAGTATTGCACTACAAAACGTGACTCTTCTTTAGCCCCCACAGCTAGGCGGAGAAGACCTCACAAGAACCTCCTTTTTGCCACCCCGGCAAGGCAGAGAACCTTCCTCCTTTTGCTTCCTCCTAAAGCTGGCAGAGAACCAAAACCAATAGCAAACTCCTTACCTCTACCAACCCTTCCACGGATGAAAAACTCTAGACGAAGACAAAGCAGAGCGATCGTTGAAGCAACCCTTGTGAATCCCCTCATAAGCTCCCCCTCACAAGATCCTCTCTCTCTCTCCTCTCTCTCTTTCTCTCCTCAAGGTCATCTCAGGTCAAGGCAGCAGCCAAAGGTCTTGAAAAATGTTGAACAAGAGCTCTTAAATAGAAGAGCTTCAAAGGAGCTCATTAATTGCAAGTTGCCGACTATATCGTCCAGGCCGATATAGACATCGGACCTGGCCGATCAGTAAAAATCAATGAAGATCGGCCAGAGCATCGCCCTGGATGCGAAGTAGGACGATTAAAAATTGGCTTGATCGTCCAGGCCGATCTCACGATCGTCCTGGCCGATCAGTTCAATTCAGAGGAAAATCATCCTAACAATAGCCCTAGATACGAGCTGGCCGATACTTATCGTCCTGAAGTAACTTAAGGTTTTTGACTGGATCATCCTGGCTGATCCTTTGATCGTCCTGGACGATATGATTGTATCAATCATCCTTAATTACTCCCTTGATTTCCTGAATAATTATGGCATAATTTGTGAATATCGTCTAGGCCGATCCTAGGATCGTTCTGGCCGATAATTTAAAAATACAGTATACCTTAATTATCTATGGCGGCAACTTCTTTCTTTTTTGAGCTTATCGTCCTGGCCGATATGTTAATGAATGCTGCCTTAATTAAGAATCCTTATTTAGACTTTCTGTTTTGAGCTGATCGTCCAGGCCGATCCAAAAATCATCCTGGCCGATATGAGTAAAAACAGAAATTTTAAGTCTCTCAAGTGTGTGTGTGAAGGGTTACTTAGCATCAGTCTCTTTGACCATTATAAGTAGACTCATGACGTGAAAAAATAAAAGTACAGACTGACTCAACCCTAAACCTACGCAATCCTGAACTGGCTTCTTCTTGATTGTCCAATCTTTGATTCCTGGAAAGTTAGAAGCAACAAGCAGTCCAAGAGAAATAGTGTTTATCAATCATCAAAATATAAGCCATGAAAAATAGATTTGCAATAAAGTCCACTCCACCTTTCACCCCATTATGGATATTAGCACCTCTAGACCTTTAGAAGTCCTTCACATGGATTTGTTTGGACCCATTAGCACTGCCAGCCTGGGAGGGAAAGTCTATGGATTTGTGATTATTGATGACTACTCTAGGTTCACTTAGACTAGATTTCTTTCATATAAAAATGAGTCTTTTGAGGAGTTTAAAACTTTTTCTACTTAGTTTTAGAAAAAGCTAGGTTGTGAGATTTTTACAATCCATAGTGATCATGGGGGAGAGTTTGAGAATGAAAGATTTGGAGATTTTTGTGAGGGCAAGGGGATTAGCCATAATTTTTCAGCTCCCAGGACCCCTTAGCAGAACGGGGTAGCTAAAAGGAAGAACCAGACCTTGGTGGAAGCCGCTAGAGCCATGCTTGCTGAGTATTCACTTCCAAAATACTTTTGGGCTGAAGCGGTTAACACAGCTGGTTATGTGTTGAATAGGGTGAATGTTAGAGCCAAATTAGAAAAGACACCTTTGAGATCCTTAAGGCTAGAACACCCATTCTTTCCCACCTTCATGTCTTTTGTTGTAAGGTTTTTATTCACAACAATGGGAAGTCTCACTTGGGAAAATTTGATCCTAAATCTGATGAAGGAGTATTCTTGGGATATTCTAGTGTTGGGAAGTCTTTTAGGGTGTTTAACAAGAGAACTTTGATGGTGGAAGAGATAACCCATGTAGTATTTGATGAGTCTGATCCTAAGAAACATGGAGTTGAGAATGATGATGAGGTTAGAGAGATTTCTAGCGGAGTAAGAAATTTGGGGAATGGGATAGAACACCAAAGTAATGAAGGAGTAGGAGAAGTCACTCAAGGAGTAGAAAATTTTGATTTGGATGAAAGGGTTGGACCTTCACACACTTTGCCTAGAGATTGGAGATACTCTACAAGTCACCCCAAGAATTTGATCTTAGGAGACCCTTTTAGTGGAGTTAAGACTAGACATGGACTTAGGAAGAAGGTGAACCACTCTGCCTTTATCTCAATGACTGAACCCACCACCATTAACTAAGCCCTTACTGATTAGTTTTGGATTTTAGCAATGCAAGAAGAATTGAATCAATTTGTGAAGAATGATGTTTGGGAGCTTGTAGAAAGACCTAAGGGACAAAGTGTAGTTGGGACAAAGTGGGTTTTTAAGAACAAGGTGAATGATTCATGAGTGGTGGTGAGGAATAAAGCAAGATTGGTGGCTAAGGGGTATAACCAAATAGAAGGGATAGACTTTGAGGAGACTTTTTCCCCTGTAGCTAGATTGGAAGCCATTATAGTGCTATTAGCCATTGCATGTTATAAAGGATTTAAGCTTTTTCAAATGGATTTCAAGAGTGCCTTTTTAAATGGGAAAATAAAAGAAGATGTCTTTGTAGAACAACCCCCAGGTTTTGAGAGTTTCCAATTTCCAAATCATGTTTTAAAATTAAAAAAGGCTTTGTATGGTTTAAAGCAGGCACCAAGAGCTTGGTATGAGAGGCTTAGCACATTCTTACTAGAGAGGGAGTTTGTCAAGGAGAGTGTAGACACCACCCTTTTTCTTAGGAGAGTTGGAGATGATTTACTCATTGTTCAGATTTATGTGGATGATATACTCCTTGGATCTTTTAATAAGAAATTATGTGATGATTTTTCTAAAACAATGAGTAGAGAGTTTGTGATGAGTTTGATGGGAGAGTTGTCCTACTTTTTGGGATTTAACATAAAATAATTGGAGGATGGAACCTTTTTAAAGCAAACAAAATACATAAAGGACATTTTGAAGAAATATGAGATGGATAAAGCTAAGCCAATTAATACTCCCATGACTTCTAGTGCTCCATTGGATAAGGACCCAAGTGGTAAATCTGTTGATCAGAAGAAGTATAGAGGCATGATTGGATCCTTACTTTACTTGACTGCGAGCCGACCTGATATTATGTTTAGTGTTTGCCTTTGTGCTAGATTTCAAGTTGATCCTAAGAAATCCAACATGACTACTGTTATGAGAATTTTTATATACCTTTTGGGGACACAAGGCTTAGGGATTTGGTACCCTAGACACAACACTTCTTTTGAGATTATTGGTTTTTTTGACTCTGATTTAGCAGGATGCAAGGTGGATAGAACTTCAGGAACTTGTCAATTCATTGGACAATCTTTGGTCTCTTGGTCTAGTAGGAAGCAAAACTCTGTTGCACTTTCCACTGCTAAAGGTGAGTACATCGCTCTTGGAAGTTGTGTGGCCCAAATCCTTTGGTTGAAACAACATATATTGGATTTAAGATTACCTGTAGGCACCATCTCAATCTTTTGTGACAACACTAGTGCCATATGCATCTCTAAGAATCCTATCCAACATTCAAGGACTAAGCACATTAACATTAGGCATCATTTCATTAGAGATCATGTGACTATGGGAGACATTGAGTTACATCATGTGACAACTGAAAATCAATTGGCTGACATCTTTACTAAACCACTGGCCTTCGACACTTTCAGTTCTTTAAGGACCATATTGGGTGTGATTGACATAACTGCATGAAACTTGATCTTTTAGTTACTTTCTTTTGTTTTTGTTTTTTATTTTTTAGTTTTTGGTGTGTTTTACCTTCTTTTGCTTTTTTTCTCTCTTACTTAGTTTTCAAAATTATCGCTGAAATGATAACATATTCCATGTTTGTTTTAAAATTTGTAGTCAAAGTTTTTTTCATCTCTTAATCTCCTAGGTGGTAAAAATATTTTGTGGTTGTCTCTTTCTCTAATCTATTTTAGTGGCATAGTTTTCTTTTCTAATCAAAATTTTATCTCAAATTAAAGATTGTTTATGAAATTGAGATCTTTTCTTAAGCTTGCTTTAGCAAAACTATCTTGTATTTATAATGTTTAAAGTTTTTTGTCACATCAAGATCCCTCGTTACTCTTGTCTTTGATTATTAATTCTGTTTGTGGTAAATCTTCCTTATGTTAGAGAGAGAGCTCCTATTCTCTAATATATGAGAAGATATATTCATAACTAAGTTTTTTTAAGAGATCATAAAAGAGAATGTAGCTTGCAAAAATAAAATTTTTTTTGGCCAATGATGCCAATAAAAGAAGCGCAAAGACGCTAAAATTGAAAAATCTATAAAAAGAAGCACAAAGCGCCACTCAAATTGACAAGAGGCATAAAATGAGCTCACTCAAAAGTAAGCTATTCTCTCTTTTTAAATCTTTTAGAACTTAGAAGTTTTGGTTCTCAAAGTCTTGATTTCGATTGTCTTGCGATCATGACAGATTTGCTTTTGTTCACTATTTTATAAAGATAGTTTTATCTTAAACCAAGTGATAGATGGATTCTTTTTCTCATATTCAATTAATTTTTTGAGTTAGGTCATTGATTTCAAAAGACGATTCAACCCAAAAAAATGTCTGAGCTAAGGGTAACCATGACCGAATATTTTACTATTCTATGGATGGTTGAGATTGTTAACTCATTAACCCACAAGTTTTTAAATTAATCACATGGAATACTACATCATTTTATGCATTTGTTTAAAAAAATAAATAAATAAATAAATAAAAATTTTGTGATTTGCTATTGTTCTTTTGTGTTCCCTCCTCCTTTTTAATATGTCAAAAGGGGGAGAAGTTTATGATGTTCTTACACTTGTCGATCCTGAAATTTTTTCTGCTAATTATATTCGTAGTGTTTTGCCATCATAAAAAAGGGGGAGATTGTTGCAAATCTATTTTCATGACTTATGTTTTGATGATTGACAAACACTATTGATTCTCTTGGACTGCATGTTACTTCTAACTTTTCAGGAATCGAAGATCGGACGAACAGACGAAGCCAGTTCAAGATTACGTAAGTCTAGGGTTGATTCAGTCTGTACTTTGTTTTTCTCATCTTGAGTCTATTTGTAATTGTCAAAGAGACTGATGCTAAGTAACCCTACACACACACACTTGAGAGAATTAGAATTTTTGTTTTTACTTAGATCAGCCAGGACGATATTTACATCGGCCTGGACGATCAGGCTTAAAATAGAAAGTCTAAATATGGATTCTTAATTAAGGCAGTCGTCAATAACAGATCGGCCTAGACGATACGTGTAGGCAATTAAGGTATACTGTATTTTTTAGTTATCGGCCAGGACGATCATTTATCGGCCTGGACAATATTCTTAAATTATGCCTTAATTGATCAGGAAATCAAGGGAGTAATAAAGGATGATTAATACGATCATATCGTTTTGGACGATCGCAGGATTGGCCAGGACGATCTATTCAAAAACCTTGGTTACTTCAGGACGATAAATATCGGCCAGCTCGAATTCATGGCGATGCTTTGGACAATTTTCCTCTGATTTGAATTGATCGGCCGGGATGATCGTGAGATCGGACTGAACGATCAAGCCAATTTTCAATCGTCTAGTATTGTATTCAGGGCGATGCTCTGGACGATCTTCTGAGTTTTGTACTGATCGGTCAGGCCGATGTTCATATCGGCCTGGACGATAATGTCGGCAACTTGCAATTAATGAGCTTATTTGAAGCTCTTCTATTTAAGAGCTCTTGTTCAACATTTTGAGAAACCTTTGGCTGCTGCCTTGACCTGAGAAGGCCTTGAGGAGAGAAAGAGAGAGAGGGAGAGAGAGAGAGAGGATCTTGTGAGGGGGAGCTTGTGAGGGGATTTACAAGGGTTGCTTCAAGGATCGCTCTGCTTCTTCTTCATCTAGAGTTTCTCATCCGTGGAAAGGTTGGTAGAGGTAAGGAGTAAGCATCTGGTTGTTGGTTCTCTGCCAGCTTCAGGAGGAAGCAAAAGGAGATAGGTTCTCTGCCTTACCGGGGTGGCAAAAAGGAGGTTCTTGTGAAGGCTTCTCCGCCTAACCGTGGGGGCTAAAGGAGAGTCACGTTTTTGTAGTGCAATACTTGGAGGGTGCCTCCAAGAAGTGGATGTAGGTCACGTTGACTAAACTACTATAAATCTCTGTGTTCTTGTTTTCTTGCTTTCGCACTTTTATTTCCGTATTGTTTTTCTCGTGGCGTGATTTTGGTTTATGTGTTTTTGTTCTTTGTGAAAAGAAATTTTTTAAAATACCAATTCACCCCCCTCTTGGTTAGATTGGGACTAAGTTCATAGGGCTTAACATCCCTAACGAACATTCAAATTCAACACCTGTAGGCCACTAGAAGTTTTCCATATGAACCTATTTGGACCCATTAGTACTAGAATCCCAGGAGAGAAGCTATATGAATTTTTAATAGTAGATGTCTACTCAAGATTCACTTAGGTTAGAATGCTAGCACATAACAATTAATTGTTTGAGGAGCTTAGAACCTTCTCTACCTAGATACTAAGAAAATTAGTTTGTGAAATATTAACAATTTAAAGTTGTTATAGGAGAGAGTTTAAGAATGAAGGTTTGAATATTTTTGTTAAGAGATAAGGATTAAACATAACTTTTCTTCCCCTAGGACCCCTTAGTATAATGGAATAGCTGAAAGGAAAAATAGAACATTGGTAGAAGTTGCTAGGGCCATGCTAGTTGAATATTCTCTTCCTATATACCTTTTGAGTGAAGTAGTAAATACTAATTGTTATGATTTAAATAGGGTAAATAATATCCAAGATAAATAAGACACCCTTATGAACTTCTTAAGGGTAAGACACTAAATCTTTCTCACTTATATGTCATCAGTTGTAAATACGTTACCTTAATCAATGGAAAATCATCTTTAGAAAAATTTGAACTCAAGTCTGATGAAGGAGACTTATAGGTTATTCATATATTGGTAAGGCCTATAAAATATTTAATAAGAGGACCCTAGTATAAGAAGATTCTACCCATGTGATATTTAATGAATAAGATAGGGCCTTTGAATCTAAAATAGAAGAAGAAGAAGTAGAGGTCATTCAATGGGTAGAATCCATTTCCATAGGAGGAAGAGTAAAAAACCTTAGGATTCACTGCCTAGAGAATAGTGATATTCTTCTAATCGTCCTAAAGAACTTATCTTAGGAGACCCATCTCAAGGTGTTAGCAATAATCATGAACTTAAGAAGGAGGTTAGTCATTCTGCAATTATCTCCATGATATAACCCACCAACATTGATCAAGCCCTATCTGATGAATTATGAATCCTAATAATGCAAGAAGAATTGAATCAATTTGTTAGGAATAATGTTAGGGAGATAATGATTAGACCTAAACACAAGAGTTTTGTACGAACCAAATGGGTTTTAAGAATAAAATGAAGGACTTTGGCATAGTAGTAAGAAATAAGGCTAGACTAGTAGCTAATAGTCAAGTTGAAGAAATTGATTATGAAGATACTTTTTCCCCATAGATAGACTAGAAGCCATTAGAGTCTTCTTATCCTTCAATTTCTTTAGAAGACTTATGTTATATCAAATGGATTTTAAAAGTACTTTCTTAAATGAAGTACTAAAAAATGCATATGTTGAGCAACCCCCTAGGTTTTAGGAACACAAAACTTCCTAATCATGTAATCAAACTAAAGAAGGCTTTATATGGGTTGAAGAAAGCACCTATTGCTTGTAATGAAAGCCTGAGCACATCACTTTTAGATAGAGCATTTGTTACGGGTAGTGTTGATAGCATCTCTTCCTAAAGAAAGAAGGAGAAGAACTTTTCATAGTGCAAATATATATTGATGATATACTATTTAGATCTTTAAATAAAAATCTTTATAATTAATTCTTAAAAACTATGTGTGAGGAGTTTGAGACGAGTATAATTAGAGAACTAAATTACTTTCTTGAATTTGGTGTGAGTAAAAGGATGATAGAATATTTCTTAGTTAATCAAAATAGATCAAGGGCATTCTTAAGAAATATGAAATGCATATATTAACATAATAAACACTCCCATGATCTTTACTATTCAGTTAGATAAGGACCCATATAAAAAATAAGCTAATTAGAAGAAGTATATAGGGATAATTAGATCACTCCTTTACTTGACTGTTAGTAGAGCTGATATCATGTTTAGTGTTCATCTCTATGATTGATTTCTGGTAGATCCCAAAAATTCACACATGATTGTTGTTAAAAGAACTCTTAGCTACATTATTAGAACCCAAAACATAGGAATCTAGTATCCTAGATATAATACTTCCTTTGAGATTAAAGAATATTATAATTCAGACTTTGTAGGTTATAGAGTTGATAGGAAAAGTACCTATGGAACATGCCAATTTATAGGAAAAATTTTAATCTCTTAGTTTAGTAGAAAACAAAACTCTGTAGTCCTAACTACCACTAAAGTAGAATATATAACTATAGGGAGTTGTGTTGTATAGGTCCTATGACCTAAATAATGAATCTTAGATATTAGACTACGTATAGGGACCATTCAAATCACATGTTATAACACTAGTGCCATTTGCATATTAAAGAATCTAATCCAATATTCAGTAGCCAAACTTATAGACATTAAGCACCAATACATTAGAAACTACATGGAAAATGGGTATATAGAGCTACATCATATAGCTACTAAAAATCAATTGGTTGATATGTTTATAAAACCAATAGCTTTTGAAACCTTTAGCACCTTAAAGACTAGACTATGTATTATAGCTATTCATGCTTGAATCAGGATTATTTGAAAATAAAAAAAAATCTCTTCTTTTCATGTCCTTTAAATTTGTGTTGCTTTTATTTTGCAAAATAAAGTTAAAAGAAAAATATTATTTTCTTGTGCATTTTTCTTTTAAATTTGTTCTATAATTATTTGTATTGTTATTTTTTTTAGAGCTTTCCTGATCATCAAAATTAGTCTTCTAAAATTTGTTCACATCATAATATATGATTCACATTATACTAAACAATATTCACAAAATACCAAATCATTGATCAAAATACATCCAACAGCTAATATAGTTAAATTTTTGGCGATCGTACTATACAAATACTCTACTTCATAATGTATGATACATGTGGCTATAGGTATTAGACGAATTGAATTTGTCTCATATGTTATTTAATATCATATTTTTTAAATGAACACATATTCATAGAAGATGATTTGACCAGTCAATGATTGTCCAGGCTAACATTTCATAAGGAATGTCTACTCTTTAATCATCAAGTACATTTTTGATCATATTATATGATAAGACCAACTATTTTGATTCATCAAACTAGATAAATTGAATGAACTCAATCATATAGTATGATATGACCATTCTATTTTAGGCTAGGAAATTCAAAGCTTTTCTTCACTCAAGTAATTTCAATCTTCTTATCTCTTCCCTAAGATCTTGTTCTTTCAACTGGCCAGAGGAAAGCATTCATGAGCTCTAGTAAAAATTTCTTCAGAATGCTTAGTGGATCCTCATTTTATTAAAGCCATAGATGAAAATGTTTACAGTCGATACAAAATTGTAAGGATCACGGCTTCCATGATTCTAAACAAAAAAGTTTTAAACTTTCATGTACTTTCTCTCTTTTCTCACACGACCCTTCAATTTATTCTCACACTTGCCTACCCATTTAATTCTGAACATCTTTTCAAATTTTTTGCTAGTCTATAAATCAATTTTTAGGACACATTCCTCCAATCTTCTGTGAATAAGAGGCATGTCTATGTCACCTACCATCTTTCCACAACTCGAGAAAAAGTTCACCTTCTAGCATCAAATCCTAAATATGATTGGACCCTTGCAAACATAACCCTTTGGAAATTAAATGTTAGATACGACATCACCCATGTCAAAACCTTAGTGCAAGATGCTAGAATCATCCAACATATCCTTTGAAACTCAATAATTCATAAAAATAGAGATTGAATTAATATCACACCTCTTCTATCCATGACAACCTACTTAATAATGACTGAGATAGATTTCAATGCAACTAATTTAATCATTTGATATGTTGAGCATCTAAATTGTATTTGAGATCATAGACATAAAAAAGCCAACTCTTTCCTTTATGTCACATAATTTCTTTTTTCCTAGAATCCAAATACAACTTCTAATTTCTCACACCACCAAATTACCTTCCCATTTTTTATTCCAATATATCTTTCCATGTCCTTCACATCGTTCATTACTACAATATTTACTATATTGATGATAAGCCAGAGGAAGTAGAGGTCTGCACCAACACCTATCCTCCAATAATCTGAGTACAATATGCTGGTTTAGAGGTCTAGCTAGTGGGAAGCTCAGTTTGACTCCTACATAACAAAACAGTAACAAAAACATGCCAATGATATAGCTCACTTTGATAACTATGTAACACAGTAGAAGGAATAGCACTATAATGATATAGCTTGGTTTTAGGAGAAAATTGTTTCAATCCACTGATTCTTCCAACCACCCCTGCCACCACCTTTTCAGGATCTTTCTTACCTTTAGTTTGCTTTCTAGTATCATTCCTATGTGTATTACTTTTACTTTAGTGATTTATTATATATTTCTTTCTCTTTAGTGTCTTTATTTAGCTATTTCCACTTTTATGTGATGTCAAAAGGGTGAGTAATTTATTGTTGGTAGGATGAAATTTGTGATTGGAATGATTAATCTTTTATTTTCCTACTTTTTATGTACTCTATATTAATATATTATTAAAACAATATGTCCCTATTTTTTAAATATACACCTAATATGGGAGAATTTAGGAAATAAAAAATTGCATTTATGATTATTTACCAATAATATTTGTCATCATCAAAAAGGGGGAAATTATTGCAAATATGGACTCAAGTCTTATAATTTTGATGATAAACAACATTATTAAATTCCTTACTATGTTATCTCCTATTAATTATTATTATTGCATATTCATTTATATTTCATTGACTAATATTTCAGGTACATCATGAACTTTCAAGTTTGATTAGCTCATGATTGGGTAGACAAGGGTTAAGTATGTTGTGAAGATTTTGAATTTTTAATTCTTATGTATATTTAACTTTCTTGAGTCAAATCATGCATTTGGTGGATACTATACTTGAAAACTATGCAAACACACACTTTAGGGAATGAGTTAGTAACTATAGTAGGATATGAATTTTTTTATTCTAATTATACTGTATAATTTATATCATATTATACGATCATCTAATCAAAAAATGATTAAAATACTAATTGTGATAATTAATACAAGATGAACTAATCGTATTGTATGATGTATATTGTAATGAATGATCAGTTGAAATTAGGATCTTAGATGCCAATCATAACTTATGTAATATTTTAAAATTCAATTTTTATACTCATCATACTATACAATAGGTATTATACTGTATGATGTATTTAAATTTAAATTGGGTTAATTGATCCATTCAGATCATACAAGATGATTTGACCAATCATATTATACAATGTGCTTCATGCTTGGGATAATAATTAATTCCTCACCAATTATATTGGATGATAATCCAAGTTGTTTTAACTAATTATACTGGACAGGCTCTTAATCATCCCAGACAGGATAATTAGTTTAATTCCTCTAATTAATTGTACAACTCCTATATCTTCGTACAGTACTAACAGGAGCACTTTGAACTAACTGTACATATTAATTAATGATCATATTATATGATTAAAGTCCAAGAACTAAATTTATCTACTCGAGCTTACGAGTTTATATTTTTTATGATAATAAATATTATGGCTTAGATCCTATTGTCTACTTATATTCGTAATATATTTTTATTTATGTGTGTAGAAACTTTTCAGGAGCATCTTGCACCATGTAACAAAGATTCAAGACTCAAGATTGGATAGAATAAGTTATGTTATATAGATTTTTATAATATTTACTAATGTATTTTTGATTTCTTGAGTCATGTCCTGTAAGAGTGTATGCTTGCATAGTGACCATACACACACACACACACACACACACACACACAAGGGGATTGAGATTGAGTCAAAACTAGAAGTTTAATTTTTAAACTAATCATACTATATGATTTCTATCAAACTGTATAATATGCTTATCTAAATAATCGTACTGGATAATCCAGATCATCCAAGACGTTTAGTTAAGCTCATGAAAAATATTCGCTAATCATAATTTAGGCAAGTCTTTTATTTTATATTTTATTCTGGTCATCCAATATGATGTACATCATAATGGACAATCTATAAAAATCATACCTAAATTAATAATGTGATTATTCAATCTAATCTACTTATTTTTTATATTTTGATTGTAATGTAAGAACTGGATCATACTAGACGATTCATAGAGAAAATTTTGGTCATACTAGGTTTCATCTTAGATGAACTACATTTTGGTTGAACTAATAATCCCGGACAATCTTTAAATTATATTGGATGATCTGTACAAATACTTAAACTAATCATATATGATAATGCTGATCGTATAGGCTGAAATGGCTATTTTTAGCTAATTAGATAAGATAATCTCAGGATCGTACATTATGATCTTTATCGATAGAAATTAATTTTAGGGTTTTTTAAAACCCTCTACTTAAACTTTGTCAAGGCACTTGGTATGTGCCATTAATATCCATAATGTCTTCGTTCTTCTAGAGAAAACTTGAAGAGAAAATTTAAAAGGGAGAGAGGAAAAACTGGAGTTTGAGAGGGAGAGGATCCTTGGAGGGGGTTTCAAGGGAGTGTGGAAAGGATTTCACATAGTTTCTCTGGCAAGCATGCACCTTAGTACCATCAGATTTAAGATTCATGTTGAGGGAAGTTTTGGTAAGAAGAAGATCTTTTTGGTGTCAAAGGACCTAGCTACTTCACCACACTGGGGAAGGTGGAAGTGACTTTATAAGGGCTTCTTTGCCTAGCTATGGGGAAAAAAGGAGAGTCACTAAGGATTTAGTGCAATACTAAGAGAGTGCCTCCATGGAGAGGATGTAGGTCAGGTTGGACTGAACCACTATAAATTTGGTGTGTTCCTTCCTTTTATTATTTCCACATTTATTTATTTTTTTATTAACTACATGGGTGAAAACACTGATTTATCTTTTTATTTTGAATAAAATTTGCTTCTACATGAAGTTAAAAAAAATATTTGTCTTCAATGTTAAATAAGTTTTTAAATAACCAATTCACCACCCCCCCCCCCCCCTCTTAATTAGCCTTAGAACTAGTTCTTTAGGGTTTAACAACTCTCACAAAAATTTCAAGTGGTATCAGAGAGGGATTCCAAAATTAGGTTTTAGAAAATTTTTAAAAAAGATCAATGGCTAACTTTAAAAACCGTAACATTGCGGAAAGACATTAAATTATATAACCACCTTTATTTGAAAGAAAATTCTTTTGATTTATAAAAAATTTGCATGTCTTCTTTCTTGCAAATCAATTGATTATTAAATGTGGCATATGATTCAAACTAGTTATTATATACAATCATCTATTATAAATAGAGTCAAAATTGATATTCTTTTTCCTGAATGGAGTAGAATAGAACAAAACAATACTTAATTTAATGTTAAATGCTTGAATTGTTTTTTTTTTTTTTTTGTGTTAAATTCTTAAGATTATATGTTAATATTCAAATGCACTACTAGCAAGAAAATTTGAGATAAATTACACACTATATATGATGGTACTAGTGAAGTTAAAAAATCCAAGTTGAATATTTTAATGCATGATTATGAACTATTTTGCATGAAGCCTTATGAGACTATTTTAGACATGTATACTAGATTTACTCAAAATAATAACACCATTACACACCTTAGGTAAATAACTTTCAAACATTGAAAATTTTAGTAAAATTCTACATTTTCTACTTGATAAATTTTATGCTAAAGTTGTTATTATTTGTGAATCAAAATATTTGAATGAATATTCCATTGATAATCTGATTAGCTCACTCATTACCTACGAGTAAAGTTTGACTCAAAAGCTTTTAGATGCAGGTGAAACTATAGTGCTAAAAGCTAAAAGCATGGATGAAAGTGACTTACTGGATATTGAGAGTAAATATATAACATCAATTATAAGAAAATTTGAAAATTTATTAAAGTAGAAGCATCAACATCAATAAAAGTCGTTTAATGATAAAAATGGTAAGAATGATAAGATTTCCTCTGATGTTATTTATTTTTGGGGTAAGAAGATCAGACATATGAAAAATAGGTACCCTAATGTAAAAACTATTCTAATAAAGAAAACTGATAAAAATAAGTAAATTACAATAAGGGAAAAGGATAAAAAGAAAAAAAAATCCTAGGAAGCCCTAGTTTCTGAATCAGTAAACCAGGAGCAAATTAATGAGGTATAAAGTTTTGTTTATATGTTATTGTTATTACATACGTATATGTTCTTTATTTTGTTTTGTTCATTATAAATATATTTTATACTACTTTTTGTGTTTGTAATCATTTTATTTTATTTTTTATGTATTATTTTATGATATCTCTGATCAACACGTGCAAGTAATATTTTATATTGTATTTACATAAGAGAATCAATTCACTCCTTTCAAAAATTGTTTAATGAAAATTTTACCTTTTTTTAATCCAAAAATTTTATGTAAGTGATGATTAACTATTCTAAATTATTAAATGAAGAAAATTCATTATTATTTATCTCCTTCTAATTTCCATAATCAGGCTATTATTCTTTTTGAATAAAAAAATATATAAATTTAAGAATTGGACTTTTGAAATTAAATATTTTTTATCTTCTTACTTTCTTCTATATGAAAGGAATCTTTTGCAAGCAGATGAATCCACTTCATAATTTTCTTAGTCAAGATGTTTGTTTTTATCACTGGATCAAGTTTGCTTAGATGCTTTAAAGATTAAGAAAAGAAGTATATTTAAAAAATGAAAAGAGGCACAAAATGAGCTCAAATAGAAACAATGTCAATGTATACCAAATTTGAATGATGCACAAATGTGTATCAAAAAAAAAATGTGCAAATTGCATCAAAAAACTAATAAAGAAGTACAAAATGAGCCCACGATAAGTTAACTTAGCTTACTTGTTTATTTACATATGAGAAAACCTATATGTCTAAGTGATACTTTCAATACTTAAGTTTAGAAATCATGATTCCGGACTCACCATTTTTGCATTGATATTCTATTTGCTATATTTCATGTAAGAAGATTAAAAAAGATATTTTTCTCTTATCTAATTCTTATTTTAAATTAGATTTTTTTTAAAAAAAAAGACTTTAACTTGTAAGAAGCCTAGGCTAGAGTTGATAAAATTCAAATTTATAACATTTTTGTTTGTTAGGAGGTCAATTCATTTCTTACTATGTTTTTAAATAATATCAAGGGAAAATTGTCATTTTGAGAAAATTTGTTAAAATTAATTGATTATTTTTAGACATTAGTACCATCTCCACCTGATCAAAGTATGTTATGTGTGTTCCATTTTTTTTTGTTTGTTTCCCATATTTTTTTGACAACATCGAATGGGGAAATGTCTTTGACTTCTTATATTTGTGTTTAAGCTGCATATATTTATCTTGCATTTGTATTATATTATTTGTGGTTTTATATTTTAAAAGTTTTGTGTTTTTTGTTTATTTATATGTAAAATAAAAAACAAAAAATAATATTTTTTTTATTTCTCTTATGTCTAATATAGTTAGCTTCGTGAGGGGGAGATTAGGAGAAAATATTTTAATTTTATAAATTCAACAAGTAATATTTACGATCATAAAAAAAGGGGAGATTGTTGTAACTCAAGCTCAGGAGTTTATATTTTCGATGATAATAAATATTATGGCTCACATCTTGTTGTCTACGTATATTTACAATATTTTTTTTGTGTACGTACTAAGTTTTCAGGAGCACCTTACACCTTCCAATAAAGATTCAAGGCTCAAGATTGGGTATAATAAGTTGTGCTGTAAAATTTTTTATAATATTAACTTATATATTTTTTTATTTCATGAGTCAAATACTATATGGGTGTATGCTTTCTTGTTGACGATACACACACTCAAGGAGAGTGAGATTGAGTCAAAATTAGAAGTTCAATTTTTGAACCAATTATATTATATGTTTTATATCATATTATACAATCAGCTAAACTAGCTAATTGCTAATCAAACTAGTAATCCATATCATCTAGGATGGTTAGTTATGCTCAAGAAAAATAGTCGGCAATCATAATTTAAGCAAGATTTTGAATTTCATATTTAGTTCTAATCATCTAGGATGATGTACAGTGTAATATATGATATATAAAAATCTTTCCTAAATTGATCATGTGATTAGTTAAACAAATTTACTTAATTTTGATATTTTGATCATATTATATGAACTAGATCGTATTGGATGATTCAAAATGATGAGTTTGGTCGTCCTAGGTTTCTTCCTATATGAACTATATTTTGATTGAACTAATCATCTTGGAAAATCTCCAGATCATACAGGATGATCTGTATAAATACTTGAACTGATTGTACAAAATAATGCTAATTATACTTGAAGAAAGTGCTATTTTGAATTAATTATGTAGGACAATCTCAGAATCGTATTATACAATCTTTTCGACAAACTTGAATTTTTAGTGTTTTTCAAAGCCCTCTATTTAGTCTTTATTAAGGCACTTGGTAAGTGTCTCCGATAGCCATTGTGTCTTCATTCTTTTGGAGAAAACTTCAAGAGAGATCTTAAAAGGCAGAGATGAATGGGTGGAGTTTGAGAGGGAGAAGATTCTTGGAGAGAGTTTCAAGGGAGTGTGGAGGGGATTTCACATGGTTGCTACGATAAGCTTGCACCTTAGTACCATCAGATTAAAGGTTCATCTTGCAGGAAGTTTTGTGAAGAAGAATATCTCTTTGGTGTCAATGGACCTAGTTACTCTGCCACACCAGGGAACGTGAAAGTGATTTTGTAAGGACTTCTTTGCCAAGCTATGGGGGCTAAAGGAGAATCACTAAATATTTAGTGCAATGCTCAGAAGTTTCTTCTAGAGAGTGGAGGTATGTCTGGTTGGACCAAACCATTATAAATCTTTTGTGTTCTTTCCTTTTATTATTTTCACATTTATTTTTCTTACGATTAACTGGGTGGGTGAAAATTTTTTTTTATCTTTTTATTATGAATATAATTTTCTTCTATATCAAGTTATAAATAGATTTTTCTTAATCATTAAAGGAGTTTTGAAATAACTAATTAACCCCCCTCTTGGTTAGCCTCGAGACTAGTTCTTTAAGGTTTAACAACCCTCACAAACTTTCAAATTTTAGGGATTCATGTGAGGTTTTGTATTTAATCTCTCTCAATGACTTGATTTAAGACTTTTGTAGCTGAGTATTGTTAAGATGAAGCTTTGAAAAAAAAGTCTAAAAATGCTTTGAGAAGAAGAGGGAGAACTTGAATCTGAGGTAGAAGTATTGTGAGGGATTCACATGGTTTCTCCATGCAAAGTGTCTTCCCTCTTTCCTCTAATCATTTTTTTGGGTCTCTTAGGTGACTATGTCAAGAAATTCTTCCGCTCAAGGATGTGGTTCTCTGCCATCACCAGGAGGGTGCAAAAGGAGTTTAAGAAACCCTTCCTTTGTTAGTATGGAGAAAAAGATTGAAGGACCATTGCTGTCACTTGGGGGTGACAAAGTTTTTAGCTCCCACCACACTGGGCTTCGTGGAAGTGATTTGTGTAAGAGCATCTCTACCTTTATGTGAGGAAAAAGGAGAGACACTATAAATCCCTAATTTGTTTATTGTAATTTTTATGGTCTATATTTTACTTTTTTTTATTTTATTTCCAACCTGACCCACATCCACTTCTTGGAGGCAACCTCTGAGCCTTATACTAAATTTTTAGTTACTCTCCTTTAGCCCCCATAGCTAGGCAGAAAAGCCCTTACAAAATCACTTCTACCTTCAACAGTACGATGGAGTAGCCAGGTCCTTTGACACCAAAGAGATTTTCTTGTTCCCAAAACTTCTCTCAAGATGAATGTTAAATCCGATGGAACTAAGGCGCAAGCTTGCTGGAGCAACCGTGTGAAACCCCCTCCACACTCTCTTAAAACCCCCTCAATGGATCTTCTCCCTCTCTCAAAGTCCACCCTTTCCTTTCCCATTTAAAGTTCTCTATTCAAGTTTTCTCCAGAAGAACAAAGCTTCAATGGCTACCATATACACTTACCAAGTGCCTTGATAAAGCTTAAATATAGGTCTTTAATAAACCCTAAAAATTAATCTTGGCAGCAAAAATTGTCCAAGACGATCGCAAGATCATCCCGTATGATGTGCTTAAAAATTGGACTATAAAAAACCCTCAAAACTCAATTTTGGTGCCAAATATCATCCAGTATGATCACAGGATCATCCAGGATGATACGTAGAATTTAACCGGATAGTCTAGGATGATAACTTGGATGATCAGTACCTAATATCAGTTAGGATGATCACAAGATTGTCTCATATGATGTGCTTAATAAAAGGGCTTAAAGAAATCCTAAAAACTTAATTTTGGTGCCAAATATCATCCAATATGATCACAAGATCATCCAGGA
Source organism: Dendrobium huoshanense (assembly GCA_016618105.1). Lineage (NCBI taxonomy): Eukaryota > Viridiplantae > Streptophyta > Magnoliopsida > Asparagales > Orchidaceae > Dendrobium > Dendrobium huoshanense. The sequence goes on along the minus strand of CM028359.1, from coordinate 39,755,621 downwards.
TGATGTATAGAATTTAACTTGATAGTCTAGGATGATCACTTGGATGATCATCTAAATGATATGATCAAATTTGTTCTAATTGTGTAGGACGATATTATGGATCATCTTGGATGATTAGAAGAAAAAGTATGGTATTTCTTCTTGGACGATTTATGAAATTAAAGTATGTTAGAAAAAAGCATCATATGTGATATATAGATCATCCAAGATGATCCGACTGAAAAGTTTAATCATGATTAATCCCCTAATCACATGGTCAATTTAGGCATAATTTGTATTGATCATCCAGGACAATCTAGAATGTCCGTAATGCTTAGAACAAAAATTAAATCTTAAAAACTTGCCAAAATTATCATTGGTGACTATTTTCCAAGATCATAAAGGATTGTTTTAGATGATCCAAAATTATCCAATATGATTAGTTCTAAACTTGAACTTTTGGTTTTGACTAGATCTCACTCCCCTGAGTGTGTGTGTGCATGGTCACCAAGCAAGCATACTCCCTTATAGGACTTGACTAAAGAAATATAAATTACATCAATGGATATTACTATAACCTTATTAAACCCTTTAAAGCATAACCTTATTAAACCCAATCTTAACCTCTAATTCTTTGTTTGATGTTGCAAGGTATTCTTGAAATATTAATATACACAAAAACAAATATAGGATAAAAAATACTATGATATATAAATGTGTTTGTTATCATCAATAACATAAAACTCATGATCTCGAGTCACAACAGATTTATATTTATTCATTCAATCATTAAGATAAAGGAAAAGTGGTTCACTTCTTTTTTAAGTCCATTCAAAGTTCTAACACCTTCTGATGGGTCTCGTAAGATTAGTTTTTTTGGATGACTTGAAGAATATCTCCCTTCTATAGGCAGTAAATAATTAGTTTCCACCCTTTCTTTCATATAAATAGATTTTATTCATTGGATGACTTCAACCTCTTCTTTTTCTACCCTAAACCATTACAAAATTATTAAATTCATAAAAAAATATACGAGTGGTCCTCAACCACTAGTGTCCTTTTATTGAAAACTCTAAAGGATCTTCAAATATTTGAGTATATTAGGAAAACTCATTAATCATATTTGGGGTTAAACTTTTATAGCAAAGATTTCCCATTATTTATAATAAACACTTCCTTTTATAATAAACATCATATTAGGTGTCCTACCCTTAAGGATATTATAAGTTGTCATATTTAAAAGTTTGTTAGGGATGTTAGGCCTTTAAGAACTGTCCCAAGGCTAAATAAAAGAGAGGAGAATTGGTCAAAAATAAATTTCTATCAAAACACAAACTAAAACCAATATCATCACAATAAAAACTAAAGTGCAAAAATTAAATACAGAAGTAATAAAGAAACAACACACCAGATTTATTGTGGTTCAGTAAAACCTTGACCTACGTCCACTCCTTAGAGGCACCCTCCAAATATTGCACTAAACTAAATGTCTCTCCTTTAGGCCCCACAGCTAGGCGGAGAAGCCCTTACAAAATCGCTTCCACCTTCCCCGGTGTGATGAAGTCGTCGGGTACTTTGACACCAAAGAGATCTTCTTCTTTGGTGAACTTCCCTCATGACAAGCCTTAAATTCGATGGTATTAAGGTGCAAGCCTACAATCGTGAGGAATTCCCCTCCACACTCCTTTGAGTCCCCATTCACGGGATCTTCCCCCTCTCAGATTTCACCCGTTCCTCACTCCCTTTCAATCTCTCTCTTCATATTCCCCCAAAAGAACGAAGCTACAATGGCTGCCAAAGACACTTACAAAGTGCATTCCTAAAGCTTAAATAGAAGATCTTAAAATGAGCTCTTTAATGCATGTTGCTGACTTTATCGTCCAGGATGATATAAATATCATCTTGTACGATCAATGCAATTTAAGCCCAATCAGCCGGGATGATTTGAGATGATTAGAAGAAATTTGTTCATATCATCCAGGATGATAATATATCATCCTGGATGATCAGTATAAATCATGGAATATTTTTGTGAACATTGCCCTGAGAAAGAGTTGTATGATTTCCAATAGTCCAGCATATCGTCCGGGACGATCCTTTGATCATCCAGGATGATTTGATCGTTCAATCAAGTCATAATAGCTTTCCTTAAATGCTAGATTAATTTAGGAAAAATTTTGCTAGATCGTCCTGGATGATATTTTATAGTCTAGGACGATCTTCTGGATGATGTCAAAAAATAAGTATTTCCTAAATAGATCTGGCGGCAGATTCTTTCTATTTTGAGCCTATCATCTAGGCCGATACAAAATCGTCCAGGACAATGTTTTTGCATAATGACGGTTGCTTTAATATGGATGCTCTAATCAGGGATTCTGCTTTTGAACCGATCATCCAGGATGATATAAATATCATCACGGATAATGTTACCAAAAACAATAAACTTTAGGGAATAGTCAGAGAATCTTCCAAGTTACAAAGCATCAGGAGCCACACAAAATATAATATACTCAAGAAAAGAAAAAGGGTACAAACTGACTCAGTCCTAGTCAACCCAATCTTGAGCTGGTTCTAAATTGCAGTCTAATCTTGTGGACCTAAAATGTTTGTAGATAAGGCAGTCGTACAGAAATAAAAGTATTTGCTATCATTAAAATCATAAACTAGAAAATAGATTTGCAATAATCTCCCCCTTTTTTGATGATGGCAAGCATTGCTATTTTAATTTGCAAAGAAGAAAAGATTTTATCCTAATCTCCCCATCACTAGAATATAACTTTTAAAAGTATGAGAGATAAAAATTTTTTTTGTTGTTTTTAATTTTTTGAAAGAAAAAATTTTAAGAAAAAGAATACAAATTCAACAATATGTTCTCCCCCTTTGACATTATCAAAAACAGAAGGGGCACAAAGAAAAGAACAAACTGATTAAAAGACAAAAATGATCCATGATCTAGTGAATAAAACAAATATTCTAAAAATGAGAAAGATACCTCTTGATTTTATTCAAAAGTTTAGTAGAATTGTATTGACAACGCATAGTCCAGAAAATGTTAGAAATTAAGAATTTGATAATCCAAACTCTAGTTCTTTTAAAAGGCTCAAAAACTTTTTAATTTAATATACAATCAAAGAAAAAATTAGAGAAAGAAACAGACATTTTTCAAAACTCATGCCATAAAATATATCTAATAGAAGATTAATGCACGAATTATTGAATCAGGAATCATGATTTTCATACTCAAATATCAAAAATATCAAGGGTTTTCTTAAGCTTTGAATAAAGCATACTCCTTCTGGGCTCATTTTAGGCCTCTTGTCATTTTTTTTGGCACACTTTATGAATCATTTTGTTTTGATACACTTTGTGTATCTTTCTCAATTTGGCGTCATTCCACATCTTTTGATTTCGCATCATTGACCACTTTTTTTGATTTGACGTCAATGACCATTTTTTTTAATATGCTACCTTTCTAAAATCTTAAAAACAAAAGTAAACCCATCCTATTGACAAAGCAAATTCTTGATGAAGAAAATTATTAGTCGGATTCAACAACTTTCAAAAGATCCCTATGCGATAAATAAAATGTAGGGAGATAAAAATTTTTAATTTCAAAGACTAATTTATAATTTGAAAAAAAAAATTAAATTAAAAGTAGAATAACCTCTTTTAGAAAACAGAGATTGAGAGTTAAAAACATGAGTTTCCTTCATTTAACTATTTTTAGATAAGTCAATCACAACTTACCAATGATTTCAAGGAAAAAACAGGAAGTATATTTTTTTTGTTTTTAGAAAAGTGAAGGTGTGTGTTGATCAGAGAAAAAATTTCACAAAATAAGAAAAAAAATTAAAGAATAAGTAACGATAAAAACAAAAAATAAAATTAAAACAAAAAAAAAACAAAAAAAGATAAAATAACTAAAAACAAAACACAACACAAACAAACAAATAAAGCTTTTAATCATTATCTTTCTCCTGATCCGATGCTTCAGAAATCAGGTCTGCCTAGGAGATTTTTTGCTTTTCATTATTTCCCTAGTTTAAAATTTGCTTCTCTTTACCCTTTTCTTTCGCAAGAATAATTCTTAAATTAGTGCACTGATTTTTCATATGTCTAGGCTTCCTACATCGAAAGTAAATAACGTTAGAATAAATATTAACATCCTTACCATTTTTTACTTCTTCGTGAATGCTTCACAAATCTTTGCATAAATCCTACTTTCACAGCCCTGATCTCTTATGTGAATCGACGTCCGGTCGAGATCACATATCAGGACTGTGCTGAACTCGTGTAGCTATCCACCACCAGTAATAAGCTGCATATAATTATCTCAGATCCTTATTTTAACTTGTCCACTACAAATCATTTCCTTCGCCAGACCAATGCACCTTTTCATGTTGGAGAGACTAACTCTTTAATCAAAGATGTTAGGACAATTCAGCAAGCCTTTCGAACCTCGATTATTCCAAAAGCTGGGGACCGAATCAATATCACTCCTCTACTTTCTCTAAATACTTTTTATATCATGGCACATAGAGAATTTAACGCTACTAACTTAATTTTTTGATACAATGTTCTTTTAACTATAATCCGCGATCCAGGTCATAAGAGGAAATCCAATCTGGCTTTAAGACACCTCATAGCCTATGTTGTAGAAACCAAATATCAACTTCAATATCCTGCTCCTCCCAACCTCCCAACTCTTCTACTCAAATAGTTCCTTCAATTCCCTTCATAATACTCATCTCCTCCCAGGGAGATGAGGAACCTCGGGGGGCTGAGGAGGAGGAGGCTCCCGTTCTCGCTCCCATTCCTGATCCTGCTCCTCTTAGCCAGCACTCACAGTTTGACCAGTTAGTGGAGAGATCTGATCGTTGGGAGTCCTGATTCGATGCTTACGTTACTGTACAGGAGCAACAATATTCTGATGACATTACCCGCTATGCGTAGCACCGCACAGAGGACTTAGCCCGTTTTGACAGTTATATTACTCACCAGCAGCAGCAGTAGTATGACCAGGACATAGCCTGGTTCAATGCTCAATTTACTACACTAGCTAGCTACTTTCAGTAGGCTCCACCACATCCACCTCCATCTGATGATCAGGATCCCTCATTTTTTTAGTTTTAGTTTTTTTTTTTATGTGGATTGCTTTCTTTTTTTTGAATTGTGATTTTTAATTACTTTAGTTTTTGTTTTTAGTTTTCTCCTCCTTTTTGAGATGTCAAAAGAGGGAGTCTTGTGTTTGTACTTGCTCTTGTAGTTTGTTTGTACTTATTCTGTTCAAAAAATTGAAAGCTTGGTTAGTTTTGTATTACTGTTTTAGAATTGATTATCGATATGTTTGCCATCATCAAAAAGGGGGAGATTGTTACAAACATATTTTTAGATTATGATTTTGATGATAGCAAACAAATCTTGTTTCACTACTGTTACAAATCTATTTTTGGATGATGATTTTGATGATAGCAAACAAATCTTGCCTTTTTCTCTATTGACTTTTCAGGACCCAAAGATCAGACGAAAATTAGAATCAGCTCAATATGGGGTAGATTAGGGTTGAGTTAGTTTGTAATTTTATTTTTCCCCTCTTGAGTCAATTATAATCTTTGGTGTGACTAATGCAAAGTAACCCTACACACACACTCGAGAGACTTAGAATTTCTATTTTTACTCAAAACAAAAAATCTAATCAGGGGTTCTTAATTAAGGTAGCAGTTATTAGCCAATCGATCTGGATGATACGTGTATCAGCCAGAACAATATGCTTTAAACAGAAAGAAATTACCGCCATAAATAATTAAGGTATTATGTATTTTTGGAAATTGGTCAGGAAGATCTTGGATCGGCCTGAACGATATTCACAATTATGCCTTAATGAATCAGAGAAATCAAAGAAATAATTAAGGTTGATTCATATGATCACATCGTCCTAGACGATTGCTGGATCGGCCAGGACAATCTATTCAAAAACCTTAGTTTCTCCTGGATGATCATAGGATCAGCCAGCTTGAATTCAAGGCGATGCTCAGGACAATTTTCCTCTAATTTAAACTGATCGTCTTGGATGATCGTGAGATCATCTTGGATGATCAAGCAAATTTTAAATCATCTAGTTTGCATTCATGGCGATGCTCTGGCCGATCTTCTGAGATTTGTACTGATCGGACAGGATGATGTCCATATCGTCCTAGATGATATTGTCGGTAACTTGCAATTAATGAGCTCCTTTGAAGCTCTTCTTTTTAAGAGCTCTTGTTCAACATTTTTGAACATCCTTGGCTGCTTTCTTGACCTGAGAAAACCTAAAGTAGAGAGAGGATCTTGTGTGGGGGAGCTTGTGAGGGGATTCACAAGCGTTGCTCCTAGCATTGTTCCACTTCTTTTTCTCTAGAGTCTCTTATCCTTGGAAGGGTTGGGAGAGATAAGTTCCAGCAAGCGATCAAGGTTCTTTATCTGCTTCAGGAGGAAGCAAAAAGAGGAAGGTTCGCTGCCTTGCCGGGTGTAGCAAAAAGAGGTGTTTGTAAAGGCTTCTCCGCCTAGCTGCGAGGGATAAAGAAGAGTCACGATTGTAGTGCAATACTCAGAGGTCGTCTCCAGGGAGTGGACGTAGGTTGAGTTGATCAAACCACTATAAACCCTTGTGTTCTTGTTTTTTATGGCTTCTGCATTAATTTTCTTACGCACTTATTTTTTGTGGTGATTTGGTTTGTATTCATATTTTGCCTAAAGAATTTTTTAAGTACCAATTCACCCCCCCCCCCTCTTGGTTAGCCTTGGGCTAGTTCTATAGGGCTTAACATCCCTAACAAACTTTCAAGTGGTATCAAAGCTTCTTTCATAAAATAAGTTTTTAAAGGCTTTTGAATCTGATCCATGGCTAACTTTGGGAATAGAAACACTACTAAAAGTTATTCAATTACACGACCTCCCTTGTTTGATAACCTACCTTTTAATTTTTGGAAAACCCGTATGACAACGTTTTTACAATCTACTGATTATCACATGTGGATGCTTATCAAAGAAGGTTATTCTCCACCTTATCATGAAATTAATAGTGTTTAAACTGAAGTTGCTTTTACTGAATGGACATTCGATGAAAGAGATTTAGCTCAATTGAATGTAAAATGTTTGAACTATTTTTTCTGTGCATTAAAATTTGAGGATTACATGCATGTTTCTACTTTTTTAACTGGTTAAGAGATTTGGGATAGGTTATGTATCACTTATGAAGGAACCAATGAAATAAAATAATCTCGTTTGAATATTTTTTTGCATGACTACGAACTTTTTCGTAAGAAACCTTATGAATCGATTTCTGACATGTATACAAGGTTTACTCAAATTGTTACTTCATTGCATGCTTTAGGAAGAGAACTTTCGAATTTTGAAAAAAGTAAACAAAATCTTAAGATGCTTGCCTTCATCATTTGATGCTAAAATTATTGCTATAACTAAATCTAAGGATTTAAACACTTATTCAATTGACAACTTACTTGGCTCACTCATTCCCTACGAGCATTGGGTGAATCAAAGAAATCTTGATGCAGGTGAGAAAAAGAAAGAGAAAATGGTGACACTGAAGGCACACAAATTTGACTCTGATTCTTTTCGGTCTGAGAGCGATGAAGTTGCCTTCATCTCAAGGAAATTCAGAAACTTTCTAAGAAAGAAGCAAAAGCATCATCGGAGAAAAGGTAAGGATAATAAATTTTCTAAAGGATCTTCTGATATTGTTTGTTATGAATGCAGGAAGCCTGGACATGTGAAAGTTGATTTTCCTACACTTCAATATCACTCAAGCAAAGAAAAAGAAAAAAGGTGAGGAGAAATCCAAGTTCAGGAAGGACAAGAAAAAAAAATTTAAAAAGCGTTATGGGTAGAATCTGCATCAGATTCTTCTAAGACTGAACCTGAGGAAGAGACAACAAACCTGTGCTTAATATGGGAATATCATATTGAACAAACCGATGATGAAGAGGTATGTAGTCCAACTTATGATCAATTGTTTGAAATTTGTGAGAAAATTTATGCTTCATACAAAAAACTCAAAAAGACTCATGCTATTTTAAAGTTAGAGCTTTTGAATTTACAAATAGAATATGAAATTATTCTCAAAGATCATTCTACGATTGATTCAAATCACATGGCTCTACTTGATGAATTTGATGATTTAAGCAAAAAGCATTTGGAATTGATTGATGAACATGATGCATTAAAAGTTTCACACACCTCACTCAAAATTGATTTTAAGAAATCTAACGAGATAGAAAAAGATTTGGGGGTTGATAATGTTGTCTTAAAAAATAATAACTTGAGGCTTAAAAAACATTTAGACTCACTTAAGGGAAATTGGAAGACTCCCACTTTGAATCAAAAGCCAAAACCTAGGAAGAGGCATTATAACCCAAGTCACTTAAGAAATCCTTTTCCTAGAGTTAGATGTTTTTCATGTGGCATGCTAGGACACATCTCTCACACTTGCATTGTTCACTGTAGTACACATTAGGTGTAGATACCGAAATTGCATAATTCACAGCATAACTCACATGCATTACACTCTACTCTTTATGAGAAGGGTCCCAAACCTGTTTGGGTTCCTAAGTCTAATAGCTGTTGATTCTTGTAGGATTACTCTCACCAAAGACCTCGTGAGAGCATAGGACACTTGGACAAACGGAGGCTCGCATCTCATAACTGCTTGAATTTGCTGCTTAAATAAATTCTTTAATTGCATTTTGATCATTGCTTGTTTTTATTTTTATTTTGCTAATCGTTTTTTTTCTTTTGTTTTCTATATGATGATTTTTCCTTGTTCTTAAACTTTGGAGATTTATGGCCAATGATTAGCAATTCTAAATCAGTTAAAGGGAGAAAACATCGTTGATAGTTTCCCTTGCTCTAACCTCTTTTGGTGATATAATTTTCTTTTCTAAAATAAAAAATCTATCTCATTTTAACTAATGGTTTTTGAAATTAAGATCTTTTTTTTGCTACAATAGTCTATCTTATATATATGATCTAAAGTTCTTATATATCTTTCAAGTTAATTGAAATCCTACCGTTGGACTTATCATATGATTTTGATTTTCATTTTGTGGCTTGTTCTTCTCTATGTTAGAAAGAGAGACCCTCTTCTCTAATATCTAGAAGATATAATCACAACTAAGAACCTTTTTAAAGTGTTTGATAAAATGTTTTTAGCTTGCAAAAATTTAAAAAAAAGGGGAATAGGCCAAAGATACCAAATTGAAAAGAAAAACTATATACATAAAACTGTATCAAGATCAAAAGATGCTCAAAGAGCCAATCAAAGTGACTTGAGGCATAAAATGAGCCCACTAAATGCAAGCTATTATCTCTTTTCAAAACTTTTAAAACTTAGGACTCATTAGTTATTTGATGTTTTCAAATGCTTGATTTCAAATTCCATGATAGAGATAAATTACTTTGGTATACTATTTTATAAGATATTTTATTTGTAACCAAGTTTTGTATGAATTTTCTTTTTATCCAATTTATTCTGAGTTAGACCTCTTATTTTTAAAAGACAATTTTTATCCTGAAAGAAATTTGAGCTAGGGTAAACATGATCGGATATTCTACCATTTTCAGATTATGACATTATTAACTCATTGATCTTTCAAATCTTAAAAATTTTATTATTTGGGCAATTTGTCATATGCTTGCTTTGCTAAAAATAAAAAAAATAGAAAAATTAAAAACCAAAAACTTCGTTTCTTTTTTTTTTTTCATTTTCGTTTAAGTTTTTTTTCTTCCTTTTTTCTCTGATCATCTCCATCTTTTCCTTGGATTCAAATTTCTTGTCATATCGTCCTGGCCAATTCTTATATTGTCCTGGACTATAGGACAAATTCTCTTCAAATTTCCATCTGCTGAATCTTTTCTAAGTTTTCTGAAACTCATCGTCCTAGACGATCTCGTATCGTCCTAGATGATACGATCGAACTCAATTATAATCTCTTTCGATCGTCTTGGCCGATACAATTTTTTTGTCCTGGCTGATGCATTTATCGTCATCATCCTGGCCGATACACTAGATCGTCTTGGATGATCCACGTGTTAGCACGTTTAAATCCTTAAAATTGGCCCCAGACGATCCATTATTGGACAATCGGCCTGGCCGATCCACTGTTCGTCCTGGACCATACACGTGGCACAGATTTAAAACATTTTAACTTCGGCCGATACGATCAATTATTGAGCATCATCCTGGACGATACACCTAATCGGCTCGGACGATATGCTTTTTCAACGGTCGTCCGGCTTAACTCCTCGGGATGATCGCCTGTGTCTAATCGTCTGGCCAATATCTGATCAGCCCAGCCGATCTGACCGCCTTTTTGACCAATCGACCTGTACGTAATTATTTAATCATATCATCCTAGATGATTCTATGATCGTCCTGGATGATATGGCCATTTCTTTAAATTCATGCCATTTCAGCCATGTTTTTTACCTCACACCTTCTTCTTCCCTTGTGTTTTCTTACTGGTTTCTTGCTATGGCTGGTGGGAAGCGAGTCCGACAAACTTCTGGGAGTTCTTCACGGGCTAGGATTGACCCTAGTTTCAGGGAGGCAGAAGATGAAGCTGCTTACCTTTGATATAAAGAATGTGGGATAACTGTCTCCAGAGTCATCAACCTGTCCACCTTTCATATCCGGTAATGGATCTCTTTGCTCACACTTCTTTTTGTCTCATTCTTTATCTCGCTGTCCCCTTTCATTATGATCTTCTTCATGAATTCTTCACAAATCTTTGCATAAATCCTACTTTCACAGCTCTGACCTCCTATGTGAATCGACGCCCGGTCGAAATTACATATCAGGACTGTACTGAAATTTTGCAACTATCCACCACTGGGGATAAGCTGCATATATTCGTCTCATATCCTAACTTTGACTGGTCCATGGAAAATCATTTCCTTTGCCAAACCAATGCACCTTTTCATGTTGGAGAAACTAGCTCTTTAGTCAAAGATGCTAGGAGAATTCAGCATGTCCTTCGAACCTCCATTATTCGAAAAGCTGGGGACCGAATCGACATCACTCCTCTACTTTCTCTGACTATTTTTTATATCATGGCCCAAAGAGAGTTTAACACTACTGACTTGATTTTTCTTACATTGATCATTTAACAACTATTCGCGATCCAGGCCATAAGAGGAAACCCAATCTAGCTTTAGGACACCTCAAAGCCTATGTCCTTGAAACCAAATATCAACTTCAATATCCTGCTCCTCCCAACCTCTTAACTCTCTTCTACTCAAACAATTCTTTCACTATCCTTCACAGTACTTGTCTCCACCTAGGAGATGGGAAACCTCAGGGGGCTGAGGAGGAGGCTCCCACTCCTGCTCCTGTTCCTGATCCTACTCCTCTTCGACAGCACTCATAGCTTGACCAGTTAATGGAGAGATTTGATCATTGGGAGACCTATTTTGATGCTTACGTTGTTGCACAGAAGCAACAACATTCTGAGGACATTGCCCGCTATGAGCAGCACCACATAGAGGACTTTGCCCATTTTGACAGCTACATTACTCACCAGCAGTAGCAGCACGACCAGGACTTAGCCTGGTTCAATGCTCAGTTTACTATACTAGCTAGCTACTTTCAGCAGGCTCCACCACCTCCACCACCTCCATCTAATGATCATGATCCCTTATTTTTCTAGTTTTTGTTTTCTTTTTTCTATTTTCTGTAGTTTGTATTAGTTTATGTTGTGTTTTTTCCTTTTTCTTTATGAGTCTCTAGGACCTTCTTTTTGTGATGACAAAAGGGGGAGTAGGATGTGGTAGGAAAAATTGATGCTTGTAACTTTGAAATTTTAATGAACTACTATTTTTAGTGAGTTTTTCCTACTTGTGTTTTCCATCATGAAAAAGGGGGAGATTGTTATAAATCTATTTTTGGATGTGATTTTGATGATAGCAAACAAATCTTGTTTTTTTCTCTATTGACTTTTTAGGATCTAAAGATCAGACAAAAATCAGAATCAGCTCAAGAAGGGGTAGAGTAGGGTTGAGTTAGTCTGTAATTTTATTTTTCCCCTCTTGAGTCAACTGTAATCTTTGTTATGACTAATGCAAAGTAACCCTACACACACACACATACACTTGAGAGACTTAGAATTTCTATTTTTACTCAAATCGAGCAGGACGATATTTACATCGTCCTGGACGATCGGGCTTAAAACAGAAAATCTAATCAGGGGTTCTTAATTAAGACAGCAGTCATTATCCAATCAACCTGGATTATATGTGTATCGGCCATGACGATATGCTCAAAATAGAAAGAAATTGCATCCATGAAAAATTAAGGTATTCTGTATTTTTGGAAATCGTCCAGGTCGATATTGGATCGGCCTGGACGATATTCAAAATTATGCCTTAATTAATCAGACAAATAAAGGAAGTAATTAAGGATGATTGATATGATCACATCATCCTGGATGTTCACATCATCCTGGATGATCATAGGATCGGCCAGGATGATTTATTCAAAAACCTTAGTTTCTCTTGGACGATCGGGATCGGCCAGCTTGAATTCAGGGCGATGCTCAGGACGATTTACCACTGATTTTAACAAATCGGCCTAGAATATCGTGAGATCATCCTGGACGATCAAGCTAATTTTAAATCGTCCAGTTTGCATTCAAGGCGATGCTCTGGCCGATCTTCTGAGATTTGTACTGATCGGCCATGACGATGTCCAAATTGTCCTGGACGATATTGTCGGCAACTTATAATTAATGATCTCTTTTGAAGCTCTTCTTTTTAAGAGCTCTTGTTAAATGATTTTGAACATCCTTAGCTGCTGTCTTGACCTGAGAAAACCTAAAGGAGAGAGAGAGAGAGGGAGAGAGAGAGAGAGAGAGAGGATCTTGTGAGGGGATTCACAAGGGTTGCTCCTAGCATTGTTCCACTTCTTCTTCCCTAGAGTCTCTTGTCCTTGGAAGGCTTGGGAGAGGTAAGTTTCAGCAAGCGATCAAGGTTCACTTCCTGCTTTAGGAGAAAGCAAAATGAGGAAGGTTCCCTATCTTGCCGGGTGTGGCAAAAAGAGGTGTTTGTAAAGGCTTCTCCACCTAGTTGTGAGGGCTAAAGGAGAGTCATGATTGTAGTGCAATACTCGGAGGGCGCCTCTGGGGAGTGGACGTAGGTCGAGTTGACCGAATCACTATAAACTCTTATGTTCTTATTTTTTACTGCTTTCGCATTAATTTTCTTATGCATTTTTTTTATGGTGATTTGGTTTGTATTCGTGTTTTGCCTAAAGAATTTTTTAAATACCAATTCACCCCCCCCCCCCCCCCACTTGGTTAGCCTTGGGCCAGTTCTATAGGGCTTAACATCCCTAACAAACTTTCAACTATGACTGCCTTTTTTCTACTGACTTTTAAGGACTCAAATATTGGACGGAAATCGAAATCAGCTCAAGACTGGGTAGATTAGGGTTGAGTCAGACTGTAATTTTATTTTTCCCTTCTGGAGTAAATTGCAATTGTTTAAAGTGACCGAAGTCAAGGTAACCCCACACACACACACTTGAGAGATTTAGAACTTATGTTTTTACTCACATCATCCCGGATGGTATTTATATCATCTTGAATGATCGAGTTCAAAATAGAAGTTCTAATCAGGAATTTTTGTTAAGGAAACTGTAATTAACTGATCGGCCTAGATGATACTTGTATCGGGCAGGACGATAGGATTAATACAGATAGAATTTGCTGACATAAACAATTTAGGTATTCTATATTTTTTGAAATCAGCCAGGACGATCGTGAGATCGGCCTGGATGATATCACACAATTATACCTAAATTAATCCAGGAATCAAGGAAGTAATTAAGGATGATTGATACGATCACATCGTCCTGGACGATCTCAGAATCGGCCAGGACGATATATTCATAAACACTTAATTACTCCTGGACGATGAATATCGGCCAGCTTGAATTCAGGGCAATTCTCAGGACGATTCTTGTCTGATTTGAACTAATCGGCCGGGATGATCGTGTGATCATCCTGGATGATCAAGCCAATTTTTCAATAACCAAGTTTGCATTAAGGGCGATGCTCTGGCCGATCTTCTGAGATTTGTACTGATCGGACAGACCGATGTCCATATCGTCCTAGACAATATTATCGGCAACATGCAATTAATGAGCTCCTTTGAAGCTCTTCTATTTAAGAGTTTTAGTTCAACATTTTTGAACATCATTGGCTACTGTCTTGACCTGAGAAAACCTAAAGGAGAGAGAGAGATAGAGAGGTAGAGAGAGAGAGAGAGGATCTTGTGAGGGGGAGATTGTGAGGGGATTCATAAGGGGTTGCTCCAAGCATTGTTCCACTTCTTCTTCCCTAGAGTCTCTTGTCCTTGGAAGGGTTGGGAGAGGTAAGTTTCAGTAAGTGTTCACCGCTCTCAGATGCGGGTAATTTTAAAATATTCCTTAGAAAGCTTTTGAATTGCCTTGTGATAAAAGAAATGTCATCGCTCTCAGACCTAGAAGAATCAGAGTCTGATTTGTGTGTCTTCAGTGCCACCATTTTCTCCTTTCTTTCCTCACCCGCATCAATATTTATTTGATTCACTCTTTGCTCGTAAGCAATGAGTGATCCAAGTAAGTTGTTAATCGAATACGTATTCAAATCTTTAGATTCAGTGATTGCAATGATTTTAGCATCAAAAGGCAAAGGCAAGCATCTCAAAATCTTATTCACTTTTGCATGGTTTGAAAGTTCTCTTCCTAAGGCATGTAAAGAAGTAACAATCTGAGTAAATATCGAATACATTTTAGAAATTAATTCATGAGGTTTCATACAAAAAAGTTCCATGATCACTTGCTGAAACATACCTCTCATAGCCCTTCCAAGGACAAGAGAATCTAGGGAAGAAGAAGTGAAACAATGCTTGGAGCAACCTTTGTGAATCCCCTCACACGCTCCCCCTCACAAGATCCTCTCTCTCTCTCTCTCTCTCTTTTAGGTTTTCTCAGGTCAAGACAGCACCCAAGGATTTTCAAAAATGTTGAACAAGTGCTCTTAAATAGAAGAGCTTCAAAGGAGCTCATTAATTCCAAGTTGCCGACATTATCATCCAGAACGATATTTAAATCATCCTGGCCGATTAGTATAAATCTCATAAGATCGGCCAGAGTATCGCCCTAAATGTAAACTGGATGATTGAAAATTTGCTTGATTGTCCTGGACGATATCACTATCGTCTCGACCGATCAGTACAAATCAGAGGAAAATTATCCAAAGCATCGCCCTAAATTTGATCTGGCCGATATTCATCGTCCAGAAGCAACTAAGAGTTTCTGAATAGATCATCCTGGTCGATCCTTCGATCGTCCATGATGATGTGATCAAATCAATCATCCTTAATTACTTCATTGATTCATGGATCAATTTAGGCATAATTGGGTGAAATCGTTCAGGCCGATCTCATGATCGTCCTGGCCGATTTCCAAAAATTTAGAATACCTAAAGTGATCGTGGCAAAAAATTCTTTCTGTATTGAGCATATTGTCCTGGCCGATATAGGTATCATCCAGGACGATCAGTTAATTATGGTTGCCTTAACTAAGAAATCCTGATTAGATCTTCTGTTTTGAACTCGATCGTCCAGGATGATATAAATATCATCCGGGCCGATGTGAGTAAAAGCATAAGTTCTAAATCTCTCAAGTGTGTGTGTGTAGGGTTACTTAACATCAGTCACTTCAAACAATTACAATTGACTCAAGAAAGAAAAAAGAAAATTACAGACTGACTCAACCCTAATCTACTTAGTATTGAGCTGATTTTGATTTCCGTCAGATCTTTGAGTCCTGAAAAATCAGTAGAAAAAAGGCAGTCGTAGTGAAACAAAATTTTTTTGCTATCATCAAAATCATAATCCAAAAATGTGTTTGTAACAATCTCCCCCTTTTTGATGATGGAAAAACATATCGATAATCAGTTCTAAAACAGTAATACAAAACTAAACAAACTTTCAATTTTTCAAACTGAACAAGTACAAACATACTACAAGAGAACAAAAAGAACAAGTACAAACATACTACTCGCCCTTTTGACATCTCAAAAAGGAGGAAACAAAAAACAATAACTAAGGCAACTAAAAACACAATACAAAAAAAGAAAATAATCCACATAAAACATAAACTAAAACTAAAAAAATAAGGGATCCTGATCATCAGATGGAGGTGGAGGTGGTGGAGCCTCTGAAAGTAGCTACCTAGCGTAGTAAACTAAGGATTGATCCAGGCTATGTCCTGGTCATGCTACTGCTGCTAGTGAGTAATGTAGCTATCAAAACGGGCTAAGTCCTCTGTGCGGTATTGCTCGTAGCGGGCAATATCCTCAGATTGTTGCTACTCTTGTGCAGCAACGTAAACATCAAAATGAGTCTCCAACAATGAAATCTCTCCACTAACTGGTCAAACTTTGAGTGCTGGCGAAGAGGAACAGAATAAGGAATGGTAGCGAGAGCCTCCTCCTCCTCGCCCCCCTGAGGTTCCCCATCTCTTGGGTAGAGACGAGTATTGTGAAGGATATTGAACAAATTGTTTGATTTATAGGGAGGCGGATGGTTGGGGAGAGTAGGATATTGAAGATTGTATTTGGTTTCAAGAGCATATGAGATGATGTGTCCTAAAGCAAGATTGGATTTCCTCTTATGAAATGGATCACAAATTATAGTTAAATGATCAATGTATCAAAAGATTAGATCAGTAGCATTAAAATCTATATTTGCGATGATGTAAAAGGTGGTAAGAGAAAGCAATCAGGTGATGTGGATTCGATTCCCAGCTTTTGGAATTTTGGAGGTGCGAAGGACATGTTGGATTGCCCTAACATCTTTGACTAAAGAGCTAGTCTCTCCAACATGAAAGGGAGAGTTGGTTTGGCATATAAAATGATTTGCAGCAGACAGGTTGAAGTTAGGATCAGAGACAATTAAATTCAGTTTATCCACAGTGGTGGATAGCTGCAGCAGTTCAGCACAATCTTGATATGTGATCTCAGGTTAGGGCAGTGTTTGCAGCATTTATTCGGAGATTTGCAAAAAATTCATATAGAAGTTCGAAATCAAAAGGGACTTCTAGAGTAAGAATTAAGTAGAGAGAAGTGTGAGTGAAGAGATCTAGTATCAGATATGAATGGTAGGCAGGATTGATTATCATGGAGAGAATGATGCTGCATTCCTTGTACCGACGGTAAGCTGCTTGATCCTCCACTTCCCTAAATCGAGGGTCTAGAGTGGCCCTTGACGAACTTCTAGAAGCCTGTCGGACTCGCTTCCCACCAGCCATGTCAAGAAATCAGTAACTGAAAATGAGATAAGAAGAATCTTTGAGGTGAAAACAATGGCTTGAATGGACTGAATTTAAAGAAATGGTCACATCATCCAAGATGATTAAAGAATCATCCAGGACGATTTGGTTCAATTATTGCATACAGGTCGATTGGTCAAAAAGGTTGTCCGATCATCCGGGCCAATCAGATATCGGCCAGGACGATTAGACACAAGTGAGTGTCCCAAGGAGTCAAGCCGGATGACCGTTGAAAAAGTAGATCGTTCTGGCCAATTAGGTGTATCGTCTAGGACGATGCAAAATAATTGATCGTACCGATAGAGGTTAAAATTTTTTAAATCCGTGCAATGTGTATTGTCCAGGACGAACAGTGGATCGGCCAGGATGATTGTCCAATAATGGATCGTCCGGGCCGGTTTTAAGAATTTAAACGTTCTGACATGTGGATCATCCAGGACGATCTAGTGTATCGACAAGGACGATGACCAGAAATGCATCGGCCAGGACAAAAATTGTAAAGGCCAAGACAATCAAGATGATTGTAATAGAGTTCGATCGGATCATCCATGACGATAATGTATCGTCCGAGACGATGAGTTTTAAAAGGCTCAAAAAAGTTCAGCAGATGAAATTTTGAAGAGAAATTATCATATCATCCATGACGATAGCGGTATCGGGCAGGACGATGCGACAAGAATTTGAAAATCAAGGAAAGATGGAGATAATCAGAGAAAACACTAAAAAATAAATACAAACTAAAAACAACAAAAATAGATAAAAACAAGAAAAAAAATTTAGTTTTTAATTTTTCTATTTTTTTTTGGCAAAGCATATGACAAATTTCCCAAATAATTAAATTTTAAAGATTTGAAAGATCAATGAGTTAACAGTGTCATAATCAAAAAACGGTAGAAAATCCAATCCTGTTTACCCTAGCTCAGACTTCTTTAAGGATAAAAATTGTCTTTTGAAAATAAGAGGTCTAACTCAGAATAAATTGGATAAAAAGAAGATCCGTTCAAAACATGGTTACAAAAAAAATATCATATAAAATAGTATACCAAAGTAATTTGTCTCTATTATGGAATTTGAAATCAAACCTTTGAAATCATCAAATAACCCCTTGAGTCCTTCTAAGTTTTAAAAGTTTTGAAAAGAGAGGATAGCTTGCATTAAGTGGGATCATTTTATGCCTCTTGTCACTTTGATTGGCTCTTTGAGCATCTTTTGATCTTTGATACACTTTCTTGTATATATTTTTCTTTTCAATTTGGCGTCAATGGCAATTTTTTTTTGCAAGCTAAAAACTCTTTAACAAACCCTTAAAATGGTTCTTAGTTATGATTATATATCTTCTAGGTATTAGATAGGAGGAGCTTCTCTCTAACATAGGGAAGAACAAACCACAAAATTAAAATCAAAATCATATGATAAGTGCAACAACAAGATTTCAATTAACTTGAAAAATATATAATAACTTTGGATTATATATATAAGATAGACTATTGTAGCAAGGAAAAAAGTATCTTAATTTCAAAAATCATTTGTTAAAATGAGATAGACTTTTTGTTTAGAAAAGAAAACTATATCATCAAAAGAGGATAGAGGGAGGGAAACCATCAATGGTTTTTTCCTCCTTTAACTGATTTAGAAATGCTAATCATTGGCCATAAATCTCCAAAGTTTAAGAATAAGGAAAAATCATCATAAAGAAAACAATAGTAAAAATGACTAGAGCAACTAAATAAAAACTATCACAAAAACAAAACATAACAATAATCAAAATGCAATTCAAGAATTTGTTAAGTAGTAAGTTTAAGAAGTTATGAGTTGCGAGCCTCCGTTTGTCTAAGTATCCTATGCTCTCACGAGGTCTTTGGTGAGAGCAATCCTGCAAGAATGAACAACTGTAAAATTTAGGAACCCAAATAGGTTTGGGTCCCTTCTTTTAAAAAGTAGAATGTAATGCATGTGTGCTATACTGTGAATTATGCAATTTTGGTCTCCACACCTAATGTGTACTACGGTGAATAGTGCAAGTGTGTGAGATGTGTCCTAGCAAGCCACTTGAAAAGCATCTAGCACCAGAAAAAGGATTTCTTAAATAGTTTGGATTGTAATGCCTCATCCTAGGTCTTGGCTATAGATCAGAAGTAGGTGTCATCCAATTTCTCTTAATTGAGTCCAATTCATCTTTAAGCCTTAGGTTAGTATCTTCTAAAGCATTATTATCAATCCTCAAGTTATGCTCTATTTATTTAGATTTCTTCAAATCAGATTTGAGTGAGGAGTGTGAAACTTTTAATGCATCATGATTATCAGTTAATTTCAAATGTTTTTTGTTTAAATCATCAAATTCATCAAGTAGAGCCATGTGATTTGAATTAATCGTAGAGTGATCTTTGAGAATAATTTCATATTCATATTGTTAATTTGAAAGTTCCAACATTAAACAAGCATAAATATTTTTAAGTTTTTTGTATGATGCAATAATTTTCTCAAAAATGTCAAACAATTAATCATAAGTTGGTTTACATTCCTCTTATTCATCACTTTGATCAATATGATCTTCTGCCATTAAGCACAAATTTGTTGTTTCATCTTCAGGTTCAGTCTCCAATGAATCAGATACAGAATCCGCCCAAAATTCCTTTTGAAGCCTCTTTTTATCCTTTCTAGACTTGAGTTTCTCCGCACCCTTTTCTTTGCTTCAGTGATCTTGAAGTGTAGGACAATCTACTCTGACATGTCCAGGCTTCCTGCATTCAAAACAAACAACATTAGAAGATCATTTAGAATATTTATTATCCTAAACTTTTCTCAAATTTTGATGATGCTTTTGTTTCTTCCTTAAAAAGCTTTTGAATTGCCTTGTGATAAAGGCAATGTCATCGCTCTCAGACCTAGAAGAATCAGAGTCTGATTTGTGTGCCTTCAGTGCCACCGTTTTCTCCTTTCTTTTCTCACCCGCATAAAGATTTTTTTGATTCACTCCTTTCTCGTAAGCAATGAGTGAGCCAACTAAGTTGTCAATCGAATACATATTCAAATCTTTAGATTCAGTGATTGCAGTGATTTTAACATCAAAAGGAAAAGGAAAGCATCTTAAAATCTTATTCACTTTTTCATAGGATGAAAGTTCTCTTCCTAAGGCATGTGAAGAAGTAACAATCTGAGTAAATATCGTATACATTTTAGAAATTGATTCATGATGTTTCATACAAAAAAGTTCCATGATCACTTGCTGAAACTTACCTCTCCTAGCCCTTCCAAGGATAAGAGAATCTAGGGAAGAAGATGTGAAACAATGCTTGGAGCAACCATTGTGAAACCCCTCATACGCTCCCCCTCACAAGATCCTCTCTCTCTCTCTCTCTCTCTCTCTCTCTCTCTCTCTCTCTCTCTCTCTCTCTCTCTCTCTCTCTCTCTCTCTCTCTCTCTCTCTCTCTCTCTCTTAGGTTTTCTCAGGTCAAGACAGCACCCAAGGATGTTCAAAAATATTGAACAAGTGCTCTTAAATAGAAGAGCTTCAAAGGAGCTCATTAATTGCAAGTTGCCGACTTTATCATCTAGGATGAAATTTAAATCGTCTTGGACGATTAGTACAAATCTCAAAAGATCGGCCAGAGCATCGCCCTGAATGTAAACTGGATGATTGAAAATTTGCTTGATCATCCTTGACGATATCACGATCGTCCCGACCGATCAGTACAAATTAGAGGAAAATCATCCAAAGCATCGCCTTGAATTTGATCTGGCCGATATTCATCATCCAGAAGCAACTAAGGGTTTTTGAATAGATCATCCTGGCCGATCCTTCGATCTTCCCAGACGATGTGATCATATCAATCATCCTTAATTACTTCCTTGATTCCTGGATCAATTTAGGCATAATTGTGTGATATCATCCAGGCCGATCTCATGATCGTCCTGGCCGATTTCCAAAAATACAGAATACCTAAACTGATCGTGGCAAAAAATTCTTTTTATATTTAGCATATCGTCCTGGACGATATAGGTATCATCCAGGACGATCAGTTAATTATGGCTACCTTAATTAAGAAATCCTGATTAGATCTTCTATTTTGAACTTGATCGTCCAGGATGATATAAATATCATCTTGGCCGATGTGAGTAAAAACATAAGTTCTAAATCTCTCAAGTGTGTGTGTGTATAGGGTTACTTAACATCAGTCACTTCAAACAATTACAATTGACTCAAGAGAGAAAAAAGAAAATTACAGACTGACTCAACCCTAATCTACTTAGTCTTGAGCTGATTCTGATTTCCGTCCGATCTTTGAGTCCTGAAAAATCAGTAGAAAAAAGGCAGTCGTAGTGAAACAAAATTTGTTAGCTATCATCAAAATCATAATCCAAAAATGTGTTTGTAACTATCTCCCCCTTTTTGATGATGGCAAACATATCGATAATCAGTTCTAAAACAGTAATACAAAACTAAACAAGCTTTCAATTATTCAAACTGAACAAGTGCAAACATACTACAAGAGAACAACAAGAGAAAGTACAAACATACTACTCGCCATTTTGACATCTCAAAAAGGAGAAGGAAACTAAAAACAATAACTAAAGCAACTAAAAACACAATACAAAAAAAGAAAGTAATCCACATAAAACATAAATTAAAACTAAAAAAAATAAGGGATCCAAATCATCAGATGGAGGTGGAGGTGGTGGAGCCTCTGAAAGTAGCTAGCTAGCATAGTAAACTGAGCATTGATCCAGGCTATGTCCTGGTCATGCTGCTGCTGCTAGTGAGTAATGTAGCTGTCAAAACGGGCTAAGTCCTCTGTGCGGTACTGCTCGTAGCGGGCAATATCCTCAGATTGTTGCTACTCCTGTGCAGCAATGTAAGCATCGAAACGAGTCTCCACATGATCAAATCTCTCCACTAACTGGTCGAAATTTGAGTGCTAGCGAAGAGGAACAGGATCAGGAGTGGGAGCGGGAGCCTCCTCCTCCTCGGCCCCCTAAGGTTCCCCATCTCTTGGGTAGAGATGAGTACTGTGAAGGACATTGAACAAATTGTTTGAGTTATAGTGAGGCGGATGGTTGGGGTGAGTAGGATATTGAAGATTGTATTTGGTTTCAAGAACATATGAGATGATGTGTCCCAAAGCCAGATTGGGTTTCCTCTTATGAAATGGATCACAAATTATAGTTAAATGATCAATGTATCAAAAGATTAGATCAGTAGCATTAAAATCTCTATTTGCGATGATGTAAAAGGTTGTAAGAGAAAGCAATGAGGTGATGTGGATTCAATTCCCAGCTTTTGGAATTTTGGAGGTGCGAAGGACATGTTGGATTGCCCTAGCATCTTTGACTAAAGAGCTAGTCTCTCCAACATGAAAGGGAGAGTTGGTTTGGCATAGAAAAAGATTTGCAGCGGACCAGTTGAAGTTAGGATCAGAGACAATTAAATTCAGTTTATCCCTAGTGGTGGATAGCTGCAGCATTTCAGCACAATCTTGATATGTGATCTCAGGTTAGGGCAGTGTTTGCAGCATTTATTCGGAGATTTGCAAAAAATTCAAACAGAAGTTCGAAGGCAAAAGGGACTTAATGAAGTAGATCTAGTATCATATATGAATGGTAGGCAGGATTGATTATCATGGAGAGAATGATGCTGCATTCCTTGTACTGACGGTAAGCTGCTTGATCCTCCACTTCCCTAAATTGAGGTTCTAGAGTGGCCCATGAGGAACTTCCAGAAGCCTGTCGGACTCGCTTCCCACTAGCCATAGCAAGAAATCAGTAAGTGAAAAGGAGATAAGAAAAAGCTTTGAGGTGAAAACAATAGCTTGAATGGACTGAATTTAAATAATCGGCCACATCATCCAGGTCGATTGAAGAATCATCCAGGATGATTTGGTTCAATTATTGCGTATAGGCCGATTGGTCAAAAAGGTGGTCTGATCGTCTGGACCGATCGGATATCGGCCAGGATGATTAGACACAAGCGATTATCCCAAGGAGTCAAGCCGGACGACCGTTGAAAAAGTAGATCGTTCTGGCCGATTAGGTGTATCATCCAGGATGATGCATAATAATTGATCGTACCGACCGAGGTTAAAATTTTTTAAATCGGTGCAACGTGTATTGTGCAGGACAAATAGTGGATCAGCCAGGATGATTGTCCAATAATGAATTGTCCGGGGCCAGTTTTAAGAAATTAAACGTACTGACACGTGGATCGTCCAGGACGATCTAGTGTTTCGACCAAGACGATGACCATAAATGCATCGGCTAGGAAAAAAATTGTAAAGGCCAAGACAATCAAGATGATTGTAATAGAGTTCGATCGGATTTTCCAAGATGATAATGTATCGTCCGGGACGATGAGTTTCAGAAGGCTCAAAAAAGTTCAGCAGATGAAATTTTGAAGAGAAATTATTATATCATCCATGACGATAGCGGTATCGGCCAGGACGATGTGACAAAAATTTGAAAATCAAGGAAAGATGGAGATAATCAGAGAAAACCTTAAAAAATAAATACAAACTAAAAACAACAAAAACAGATAAAAACAAGAAAAAAAATTTTAGTTTATAATTTTTCTATTTTTTTTTTCAAAGCATATGACAAATTTCCCAAATAATTAAATTTTAAAGATTTGAAAGATTAATGAGTTAACAGTGTAATCAGAAAACGGTAGAAAATCTGATCCTGTTTACCCTAGCTCAAACTTCTTTCAGGATAAAAATTATCTTTTGAAAACAAGAGGTCTAACTCAGAATAAATTGGATAAAAAGAAGACCCGTTCAAAACTTGGTTACAAATAAAATATCTTATAAAATTGTATACCAATGTAATTTGTCTCTTTGATGGAATTTGAAATCAAGCCTTTGAAATCATCAAATAACCCATGAGTCCTTCTAAGTTATAAAAGTTTTGAAAAGAGAGGATTGCTTGCATTAAGTGGGATCATTTTATGCCTCTTGTCACTTTGATTGGATCTTTGAGCATCTTTTGATCTTTGATACACTTTCGTGTATATACTTTTCTTTTCAATTTGGCGTCATTAGAAATTTTTTTTTGCAAGCTAAAAACTCTTTAACAAACCCTTAAAATGCTTCTTAGTTGTGATTATATCTTCTAGATATTAGAGAAGAGGAGCTCTCTCTCTAACATAGGGAAGAACAAACCACAAAACAAAAATCAAAATCATATGATAAGTGCAACAGCAAGATTTCAATTAATTCGAAAGATATATAAGAACTTTGGATCATATATATATATATATAAGATAGACTATTGTAGCAAGGTAAAAAGGATCTTATTTTCAAAAACCATTTGTTTAAATGAGATAGATTTTTTGTTTAGAAAAGAAAACTATATCACCAAAAGAGGTTAGAGGGAGGGAAACCATCAACGGTGTTTTCCTCCTTTAACTGATTTAGAAATGCTAATCATTCGCCATAAATCTTCAAAGTTTAAGAATAAGGAAAAATCATCATAAAGAAAACAATAGTAAAAATGACTATAACAACTAAATAAAAACTATCACAAAAATAAAACATAACAATAATCAAAATGCAATTCAAGAATTTGTTAACCAGTAAGTTTAAGTAGTTATGAGTTGCGAGCCTCTGTTTGTCTAAGTATCCTATGCTCTCACAAGCTCTTTGGTGAGAGCAATCCTGCAAGAATGAACAACTATCAAATTTAGGAACCCAAATAGGTTTGGGTCCCTTCTCTTGAAAAGTAGAATGTAATGCATGTGTGCTATACTGTGAATTATGCAATTTTGGTCTCCACACCCAATGTGTACTACAATGAATAGTGCAAGTGTGTGAGATGTGTCCTAGCAAGCCACATGAAAAGCTTCTAACACCAGGAAAAGTATTTCTTAAATGGTTTGGATTGTAATGCCTTTTCCTAGGTCTTTGCTTTAGATCAGAAGTAGGTGTCATCCAATTTCTCTTAATAGAGTCCAATTCATCTTTAAGACTCAGGGTAGTATCTTCCAAAGCATTATTATCAATCCTCAAGTTGCGCTCTATTTCTTTAGATTTCTTCAAATTAGATTTGAGTGAGGTGTGTGAAACTTTTAATTCATCATGCTCATTGGTTAATTTCAAATATTTTTTGTTTAAATCATCAAATTCAACAAGTAGAGCCATATTATTTGAATCAATCATAGAGTTATCTTTGAGAATAATTTCATATTCTTTTTGTAAATTCGAAAGTTCCAACTTTAAACTAGCATGAGCCTTTTTAAGTTTTTTGTATGATGCATGAATTTTCTTACAAATTTCAAATAATTGATCATAAGTTGATTACATACCTCTTCTTCATCACTTTGATCAATATGATCTTCTGCCATTAAGCACAAGTTTATTGTTTCATCTTCAGGTTCAGTATCTGATGAATCAGATGTAGAATCCGCCAAAAACACCTTTTTTTTTTAAAATATGCAGAAAATGCATTAAAATAAAAGAGAGGACAACCTAATTCAAACTAGGTAAAAGAAGCTAAAGATTCCATTTTCAACAAGAAAAAGGGTCCTTATTGAAACTAAATTTGTTAATTTAAACTTATTATAATTGATATGAAATCCACTATCTCCTATTTTGAAACTGTTGAGATGTAGGGGATACCAAAGATTAAGACAACCCGAGGGTTAATTAGTGTCCCAGAGTTCCCATCCAGTTAGAGAATAAGAAATAGTAAAGATCCCATAATCATTTAGACAAAGTTTAAAATAACAAATTAAAAGAAAATAAAGGAAACTAAAGTTAAAAAGAAAATTACAATTCAATAATTTCCAAAAATCTCTTTAGAATATCATTGAAGGATATTCCAAAAGCTTTTTCCAACTGCTAACATCAGAAATGAATGGTATTAAAATGCCCAACTTTATGATCATTTGCTTCATCTTCAAGTATCTCTCTGCTATGTTGTTATTCATAGTAGAAACCTCTTACATTTTAGTGAGATAAGCGGGAAGAAGAACCTCTCAAACCATTCTTGTCTTTGAGTTCAGCCATTTTCTTCTAGGTAGATCTTTCACCGGAACCAAAGCTTGAAGTTCTTTGAATAAAATGTGCTTTGATCCGGGTGAATCACTTTTCTTAGCAAAAAAGTTTTTGTCTTTCTTAAATTTTTTTTTTTTAAATTCAAACTAATTGCTGATGGAGGAGAGGAATCTCTTAATAAGTCAAAGCTATTTTTTAAATCAATAATTATAGTAGAAATGATATTACCGGTCACACTAGAAGAATCCACCAAAGTTGTTGAAGGAGTTACAACTACCAATTCCGTTTCAAAATTAATAGCCTCATTTAAAATTTCAAAATCTTGTTTTTGGGCTCCCATTATTCCATTAATAAAGTTGGAATTGGTAGAAGCTGTTTCGCGTGAAACCTCTTCTAAGAAACCGTCTGCCTTATTTATTTCCACCATTTCAGCATTTCTGAATTCAGATTTTTAATTATAATCTCCCAAATCATTTTCCACTGAATCAGCCTCATAAATAGGTAATTCAAAATTCAAATTCTGAGCGGCTTGAGATTGTTCCAAAATTATAACAGAAAGCTTATTTGCCTCCATTCCTTCCTCCAGAAATTGAGGAATTTGAACTTCCAAATTTTCAGCAATAGTAGGAAGGTTGACGGAATAATCTGCTCCATGTCTAACAGTCTTTCCTTCTCCTTCCTTAATTTTAGCATCAACTTGAGTTGTCAAAGGATCAACAAAATTTTCTGAAACTACATTAACGTTTTCTTCAACTTCTTCCATGGCTGCATTGTTGCTATTAACACAAGCATTCTGCAATTTTTCTTTGGCTGTGACAGCTTTAAAATTCTTTTCCACCAAATTATTTCTTCTTTTGTTTTTGTATTTCACATGTAACCAAGGCCCATATGGATGATTTTCAGTTTGCAAAGAACTGGAAGGGACATTCTCAACAAAAGGATTTTGACTAAGATTTGAATTTGGACAAACATAATCATTATGTCTAATCTTCCCACATTTGTAACAAATTGATGATAAATTTTCATATTCAAACTTTTGAAAAAATTTACCATTAAGGCCTTCCACCCAAATACCATGGAGAAGTTTAGAATTCAAATTTACCCTAATGCAAGCTCTTGCAAATTCCCTTCTTCCCTATCTAAACATGTTAACATCCAATAATGATGGAGTTCCAATTCTAGAAATAATTCTAGTGATATTGGATTCATCCCAGCAATGTAAAGGCAAATGAGGAAGACGAATCCAAATCGGAGAGGAAATCCCATCCAAGGAATATGGAGAGAAGGAGGGAGACCATTTGTCTAAACCAACAACAAAGCCCCCAACAAACCAAGGCCCTCCGTTAAGAACGTCCTCCATGGCTTCATGTGACTGAAATTAATAAAGGAGCCAATCTAGACCAAAAAATGTAATATGAAACCCTCCATATTTCATCTATTGCTTTCTTAATTCAATTGAACATTTGGTAAAAGGAAAAAATTTTCTAAGAATTTTAACAACCAATGAATTGCTCAAAACTTGAACATTAGATTTTTCCTTTTCCATGTCAAGTTTGACTACATTCGCATCTCCAATATCATCATGCAATTCACTAAAGTTTATTTTAATGTGAGGTTTCATGACCCACACATTACAAACTTTCAATCTAGAAGAGGTACTAGAATCATTGATTTTAACATTACCTTTATCAATATCAATATCCTTCTTCAATATATCAGCAAAACTGAATCTTAATGAGGAAGCCTCCTTATCTTTTTCTTCAGAGATGATAGCCGACAGATTTGGCTTATCATTCAAGAACGAAACTACTTCTTTCCCTTTGCCAGAAATTGGCAAAGAATTTTGCTTTGCAATTAATCCTCCCTCTTTGATCACAAGAGGAGATTCCATAATCCTAAAAGGGGAGATGCGTTTAAAGGAGAATCTACCTCTTGAATCCAACATAATTGGACTCGCGGTAGATAGCGAAGTTTTGGTGTTCCGATCATCCATAGATGACTGGCCACCTTCTTCCAATTCCAACAAGGCACCCGAAATCTTCAAAATCTTTTTCAAAGTTCTTCCCAAAATGCCTTATGAAGTCTCTTTTTGTCCTTTTTAGACTTGGGTTTCAACTCACCCTTTTCTTTGCTTGAGTGATCTTGAAGTGTAGGACAATTTGCTCTGAGATGTCAAGGCTTCCTGCATTCAAAGCAAACAACATCAGAAGATCTTTTAGAATATTTATTATCCTTACCTTTTCTCAAATTTTGATGATGCTTTTGTTTCTTCCTTAAAAAACTTTTGAATTTCCTTGTGATAAAGGCAATGTCATCGCTTTCAGACCCGGAAGAATCAGAGTCCAAATTGTGTGCCTTCAGTGCCACTGTTTTGTCTTTTCTTTTCTCACCTGCATCAAGATTTCTTTGATTCACTCCTTGCTCATAAGCAATGAGTGGGGCAAGTAAGTTGTCAATCAAATACGTATTCAAATCTTTAGATTCAGTGATTTCAGTGATTTTAGCATCAAAAGGCGAAGGCAAGCATCTCAACAAATTGTTCACTTTTTCATAGTTGGAAAGTTCTCTTCCTAAGGCATGTAAAGAAGTAACAATCTGAGTAAATCTCGTACACATTTCTGAAATTAATTCATGAGGTTTCATACAAAAAAGTTTGTAGTCATGCAAGAGAATATTCAAAAGGGATTATTTAACTTCATTAGTGCCTTCATAAGTGATACACAATTTATCCCAAATTTTTTTACTAGTTTTGGAAGTGGAAACACACATGTAGTCTTCTGATTTTAAAGAACAAAAAAAGCAATTAAGACATTTTGCATTTAATTGAGCCAAATACCTATCATCTAAAGTACATTAACTAAAAGGAAGTGGAACAGTAATGTCGTTAAGTTTACCAGTTGGAGGTGTGTAACCATCCTTAACAAGCATCCACATGCGATAATCAGTAGATTGTAAAAACGTAGACATTCAAGTTTTCAAAAATCAAATGGAATATTATTAAGCAAAGGTGGTCGGGTAATAGAATACCATTCCAGTGTATTACGATTCCCAAAGTTAGCCATGGATCAAAATTCAAAAAGTTTTCAAACTTAGTTTTATGAATCCTGCTCTAATACCACTTGAAATTTTGTCAGGGATGTTAAGCCCTGTAGAACTGGCCCGAGGCTAACTAAGAGGGGGGGGGGGTGAATTGGTATTTAAAAATTTCTTTAAGCAAAAAAGAACGATTATCACAAATAAAATCACCACAAAAACAAGTGCGGAAGAAAATAAATGCAGAAGCAGTAAAAATAAGAACACAAGGGTTTATAATGGTTCAGTCAACTCGACCTACGTCCACTCCCAGAGGCACCCTCCGAGTATTGCACTACCAACATGAATATCCTTTAGCACCCACAGCTAGGCGGAGAAACCCTCACAAAAATACATCTTTTTTGCCACACCTGGCCATGTAGAGAACCCAACTCCTTTTGCTTCCTTCTGAGCAGGCAGAGAACCACGATCACTTGCTGAAATTTACCTCTCACAACCCTTCCAAGGATAAGAGACTATAGGGAAGAAAAAGTGGAACAGTGCTTGGAGCAACCCTTGTGAATCTCCACACACGCTCCCCCTCACAAGATTCTCTCTCTCTCTCTCTCTCTCTCTCTCTCTCTCTCTCTCTCTCTCTCTCTCTCTCTCCTTTAGGTTTTTTCAAGTCAAGACTACAACAAAGGATGTTCAAAAATGTTGAAAAAGAGCTCTTAAATAGAAGATTTCCAAAGGAGCTCATTAATTATAAGTTGCCGACTTTATCATCCAGGATGATTTTTAAATCATCCTGGCCGATTAGTACAAATCTCATAAGATCGGCCAGAGCATCGCCCTGAATGCAAAATGGACGATTGAAAATTTCATGATCGTCCTGGACGATATCACAATCATCCCGACCGATCAGTTCAAATCAGAGGAAAATCGTCCAGAGCATCGCCCTTAATTTGATCTGGTCGATATTCATCATCCAGAAGCAACTAAAAGTTTTTGAATAGAACGACCTGGCCGATCCTTCGATCATCCCAAATGATGTGATCGTATCAATCATCCTTAATTACTTCCTTGATTCCTGGATCATTTTAGGCATAATTGTGTTATATCATCCAGGCCGATCTCATGATCGTCCTGGCCGATTTCCAAAAATACAGAATACCTAAACTTATCATGGTGGAAAATTCTTTATGTATTGAGCATATTGTCCTAGCCGATACAGGTATCGTCTAGGCTGATACAGATATCGTCCAAGATGATCAGTTAATTACGGCAGCCTTAACTAAGAAATCTTTATTAGTTCTTCTATTTTGAACTTGATCGTCCAGGATGATATAAATATCATCTGGGCCGATGTGAGTAAAAATATAATTTCTAGATCTCTCAAGTGTGTGTGTAGGGTTACTTAACATCAGTCACTTCAAACAATTATAATTGACTCAAGAAAGAAAAAAGAAAATTATAGACTGACGCAACCCTAATCTACCCAGTCTTGAGGTGATTCCGATTTCCGTTCAATCTTTGAGTCATGAAAAATCAGTAGAAAAAAGGCAATCGTAGTGAAACAAGATTTGTTTGCTATCATCAAAATCATAATCCAAAAATATGTTTGTAACAAAACTTCTTTACCAGTAGTGCACGTGGATACTAATATAAATCTTCAAATTTAAAGCACAGAAAAAGCATTTTAATGATTTTGCATTCAATTGAGCATTGGGTTATTTTTCGTTGTTCCAATGTTTAAAATAAATACCAGTTTTAACTCCATTTATAACAAGTGACGGTGATGAATAACAAGTTAAATTCATATGCCATATGCGAAAATTAATCGATTGCAAGAAAGTAGTTATGAGAATTTTCCAAAAATTAAAAGTAATATTTTCAAATAAAGGTGGTCCGGTGATTGAATAACCTTCCATAATATTATGATTTGAAAAATTAGCCTTGGATCGAAATTCAAAAGCTTTTAAAAACTATATATTATGAATACTGCTCTGATACCACTTGAATGTTCGTTAGACATGTTAGGCGCTTAAGAACTGGCCCAAGGCTATATAAAAAAGTGGTGAATGTTAAAAGAGTTGCTATGTGCATGTTTTATATTCTTGTAACTTATATAGTTTTATTGATTTCAAATATTATTATTTTATGTGTACTTATCTCCTAACATTTTTTGGAAGAGTTATTTTTTGCTCTTGTATGTACTAACATTTCAAGAAAATCAAACTCCAGACTACGAAGACTTCAAATCAAATTCAGCATGAGATACTTTGTGTATTCAAAGCTTGTATCATTCTTTGAATTAAGTTTGAGAGAGAGTGATTGTAATTGAGTGAATAAACTCACACACTTAAGGAGATCTTGAAAAATTTGTACTGATCATATGAGAAGAACATAGTTCGTACGAGATGATCAGGTTAGTTATCTCCTCGTAAGAGCAATGGAACGAATAGGAATTGAAGAAATTTTTTTTTAAGTTCTGATCATCCAGGATGAAGTGTATTCATCCCAGGACGAAATGTTCTCTTAAAAATTTTTGGTCAGTCAAAATTTATATTCGTTCCAGGATGAGTTGCTCTTTGGAGTATTTTCATCCATGATGAAGTGTATTTGTCCCGGGATGAAATCAACTCTAGAGAATTTTCATTTAGAAAAAATTTATAATCGTGCCAGGACGAGTTGCTCTCTGAAAAATTTCGTCTGTATGAACCCATATTCATCCCACGATGAAGTGAACCAACTATGAAATTTTAGTGACGTTCTACAGTTTTTGGGAACCGACTTATGGAATAATCATTTGTACTGGACGAATCTATTTCGTACGAGACGATGATGTGTGTACGAAGTTAATCATACCTATATACATTATGTTTGTTTCCAACACATTTAATTAAAATATTTTTATATCTTTCCTATAAATAGTCCAATCTTAACTGCCACTTGAACTTTTGCCTACTGATCTTTGTGCCTATTGAAAGAAGAGTCAAGGAGAGAGTCTAAGAGATTGTTCGAAGGAGGATTCTTACTACTGGAGCGAGAAGGCTTCACTTGGTGTTCAAAGGTAATAATCTTTACTTTTGATTTATGTTTATTTCACTCTTTTCTTTCTTCCTTCTAGAATTCTTTTGAAGAAGATTTGTCAAGCAGATTCAGTTCTCTATCGATACTAGGAGAGTTTGAAAGGACGAAGGGTTCTCTACCCACACTAGGAGAATGTGAAAGGACGAAGGGTTCTCTACCTACACAAGAAAAGTGTGAAAGAATGAAGGGTTCTCTGTGCACACTAGGAGGGTGTGAAAGGACGAAGGGTTCTCTGCCTACACTAGGAAGAGTGTAAAAGGATGATGGTTCTCTACCGCACCGGGTAGGGATGTAAGAGAGTTTTGTAAAGGCTTCTCCGCCTTGTTGTGGGTGAAAAGGAAGAGTCACTACTGGTATTAATGCAATACTCGGAGGGTACCTCCGGGGAGTGGATGTAGGTCTGGTTTTGACCGAACAACTATAAATCTCGTGTCTTTATTTTTTTGCTGCTTTTTATTTTTTTGTTTTTACTTTTAAAACTGTGGTTGAAAAATATTTTCTAGAAAAATTCAATAAAATTTTATTTTTCGTTTCCTAATTTAAAAAGAGGGTTAATTTTTTTTTAAAATTATATTTTCTCCCCCCCCCCCCCCCCCCCTCTTGGTTAGCCATGGGACATAAGCTTAGGTTTAATAACCTAATTCATAATGAATGAGTTTCAACAAGTGGTATCAGAGCTTTCTTTTAAAACCATAGGTTTAGACTACTTTTTGATTAACGTAGATGGCTACAGTTGGAAATTGAAATACACCTGAGGGTTACTCTATAACTAGACCTCTACTGTTCGACAATATACCTTTTGATTTTTGAAAAACATGTATGTCTATATTTTTACAGTCACTTTATTATCGTATGTGGAACTTAGTTCATGAAGTGTATACAAAAACAACTAGACTAGTTGATAGAATTAGAGTTGAAACACCTTTTGTAGATTGGACTGTAGAAGAATGTGACTTAGCACAACTAAATGCCAAATGCTTGAATAGTTTCTTTGGTGCTTTAAAATTAGAAGACTAAATGCGGGTTTCCACTTGCAAAAGTGGGAAGGACATATAGGATAGACTTTGTATAACTTATGAAGGGACTAATGAGGTTAAGTAATCAAGACTTAATATCTTGTTGCATGATTATGAATTATTTTGCATGAAAAAAAAATGAATCCATTTCTGATATGTACACAAGATTCACACAAATAGTCACCTCTTTGTATGCACTAGGTAGGGAACTAATGAATGCTGAAATGGTTAAAAGATTCTTTGTTGTTTTTCTATTGCTTATGATGCTAAAATAATTGTAATTACAGAGTCTAAAGATGTAAACATTTACTCTATTGACAATCTTCTTGGTTCGCTAATTACTTACGAGTAAAGAGTTAGCCAAAGAAAGATTGATGCAGGTGAACCACGAAGGGAGAAAAATATAGCACTAAATGTGGAAGAGTCTGAGAGTGAACACTCACAACCTGAGGATGAAGATGACATCGCATTGATGACTAGACAATTTAGAAGCTTTTTAAAGAGGAAGCAGAAGAGACGCTAGCATTAAAATAGAGATAAATTTAATAGAAATATAAAGATTTCAAATGATGTGATTTTCTATGAGTGCAGGAAGCCTGGTCATATCAACACTGAATGCCCAAAACTCAAAGCCACTCATAGCAAGGAGAAGGCAAAGGAGAAACCAATTGTAAAGAAGGGCAAGAAGAAGTTTCAAAGAGCTTTCTAGGCGGACTCAGCTTCACATTCATCAGAGACTGAGAAGGAAGAGGAAGTTACTAATCTGTGCTTAATGGCCGTTATTCTTGATCAGTTAGACCAAGAAGAGGTATGTGACTTAACCTATGATGAACTTTGTTGAAGTTTCTGAACACATGCATGATGCATATAAAGAAATGAAGAAAATGCATGCTAGTCTAAGTTTAGAGTTTGAAGAATTACAAAAGGAACATGAAATCCTTAGAAAAGATCATTCTTTAATTGATGACAACCACATGAAATTACTTGATGAATTTGATTACTTAAATAAAAAATATGGAAATTTAAAATCATCCTATGCTGAACTTGAAAAAGATTTTAAAAATTTTAAGGATGAATCGGAGATCAAGATTTATAGATCAAATTATACAAATCAAATTTTGGAAGAAATGAATTCATTTTACAAATTAACGATAAAAGCTCTCGAGGATAATAGGATACCCCCTAAACTTGAAGATTTTATTAATACTATTATGTATCCTAAAGTTATGCAATCCTTGAATAGATAGATGAATGGTAGAAGACTTAGGAATCCATTTCCAAAAGTCAAATGTAATAATTGTGGATTATTTGGACATATAGCTCACACCTGTACTTTGAAGATGAAAACTTATTTAGTGTGGAAACCTAAATTGCATAAACCTAGACATATCAAACATGCATCTGATTATAAACTGTCAAAAGGAGCACCCAAACTTGTTTGGGTTCCCAGGTCAAACATTTGATAATTTTGCAGGGTCGCTAACACAAGACCTTGTGAGATCATATGGTACCAGGACAGTGGCTGTTTAAAGCATATGACTGGAGATACTGCATAATTCATATAGCTGGAAGCAAGGAGTGGAGGCAAGCTTACACTTGGAGATAACACCACAAGGAAGGTGGTTGGATCAGGTATGTTTAGAAATCTTAATAAATTTTATATTGAGAATGTGTTATTAGTAGATGACTTAAAGCATAACCTATTAAGTATAAGCCAGCTATGTGATAAAGGGTACTGTGTGAATTTTTTTTCTACTAGCTGCATATTAAGCCTAAATGGTAAAGATGTTTTGAATGGTAAAAGGGTAAATAATGTTTATATGCTAGACTTGAATTATATTCAATTTCATACTGCTTTTTGTTTGAAAACTGTATCTGATGAGTCATGATATTGACATAGGAGACTTTATCATTCTAGCATGAAAAACCTTAGGAGGATTACCCAAAAGAACTTAGTGAGATGTATACCAAAACTAGACTTTACTAAGGACCATCTTTGTGATGCATGTAAATTAGGAAAGCAAGTGCAGTCTTCTTTTCAGTCTAATAAGGATCTTAGAACTAGTAAACCCTTGGACATTTTGTATATGGATTTTTTCGACCAGTTGAAATTATGAGTCTATGAGGGAAAGTATACGAATTTGTGATTGTTGATGATTACTCAAGATTCACATGGGTTAGATTTCTATTTCGTAAGAGTAAATAATTTAAGGAATTTATAAATTTTTCGACTTGGATTCAAAGAAAACATGGGTGTGAAATTATTTTTATATAAAGAGATCATGGAGGAGAATTTGAAAATACGAAATTTGAGGATTTTTGTAAGGAGAAAGAAATTGATCACAACTTTTTTGCACCTAGAACCCCTCTTCAGAATGGGGTAGTCGAAAAGAAAAATAGAAAATTAATAGAACCCGCCCGAGCAATGTTGGCAGAATACTAACTTCCTAAATATTTTTGGGCTGAGGTGGTTAGCACTGCATATTATGTTCTGAATAGGGTGAATGTGAGATCTAAATTAAATAAAATACCCTATGAGTTGCTAAAAGGTAGAACACCTAATTTGTCTCATTTGCATGTTTTTGGGTGTAAGGTGTTCATTCATAACAATGGAAAATCTAACTTAGGAAAATTTGATCCAAAATCAGATGAAGGAATTTTTATTGGATACTCAAGTGTTGGAAAATCTTATAGAGTATTCAATATAAGAACTTTGGTAATTGAGGAGACCACACATGTTGTATTTGATGAATCTGGAATTTTGGAAGAGCCAAATGTTATAGAAGATGAGATTGAGATTAACTCCCAAAAGATTGATAAAATGAATTTGGAAGAAAATTTGGAAGAAAACGTGGAAGAAAATTTGGAGGTAGAAAACCCTTTTCCTAGAGATTTGAGAATTTCTAAAAACCACCTAAGGGAATTGATTATAGGTGAACCTAGTGAGGGTGTAAGGACTAGGCATGGATTAAACAAATAAGTCAATCATTTAGCCTTCATTTCAACTTTAGAACCCACAAATATTGACCAAGCACTTTCGAATGAATTTTGGATTTTGACCGTGCAAGAAGGGTTGAATCAATTTGTAAGAAATAAAGTTTAGGAATTAAAGGCCAAAGGATCAAAGTGCAGTTGAAACTAAGTGGGTATTCAAAAACAAAATGAATAACTCAGGAGTAGTCATTATAATTAAGGATAGATTAGTTACTAAGTGGTATAATTAGATTGAATGGATTGATTTTGAGGAGACTTTTGCCCCTGTAACTAGACTTGAAGCAATTAGGGTTTTGCTAGCTTTTGCCTATTTTAGAGGATTTAAATTATATCAAATGGATGTAAAAAATGCCTTTTTAAATGGGGTAATTCAAGAAGTTATTTTTGTAGAACAGCCATCAGGTTTTGAAAATTCAAAATACCCAAATTATGTTTTCAAGTTGAAAAAGACATTATATGGATTGAAACAGGCACCTAGGGTTTAGTATGAGAGGTTGAGCACTTTCTTACTTGAAAGATCTTTTGAAAAAGGAAGTGTAAATACAACTCTCTTTTTGAAGAAGTGTGGAAGGGATATACTCATTGTTCAAATTTATATTGATGATATTATTTTTGGATCTTCAAATAAAAATCTTTGTGATGATTTTTCTAAAATAATGAGCAGTGAATTTGAGATGAGTCTAATTAGAGATTTAAGTTACTTTCTAGGATTTAGCATTAAGTAAATTGAGGAAGGTACATTTCTTAGCCAATCAAAATATGTTAAGGACATCCTCAAAAAGTATGAAATGGATAATGCTAAACCTATTAGTACACCAATGAGTTCCTCAGTTACGTTGGATAAGGACCCCAAGAAACAATCTGTTGATCAAAAGAAATTTAGAGGGATAATTAGATCTTTACTTTACTTGACTACTAGCTGACCCGATATCATGTTTAGTATTTGCTTGTGTGCTAGATTTCAATAAGATACAAAAGAATCACATTTGACAGTAGTAAAAAGGATTTTAAGATATCTGTTAGGAACTCAGAACTTAGGAATTTGATATCATAAGTTTAGCTCTTTATTTGAAACAACTAGTTATTCAGATTCTGACTTTGCAGGTTGTAGGGTGGATAGAAAGAGCACTTCTGGAACATGCAAATTTATTGGAAATTCTCTAGTCTCTTGGTCCAGCAGAAAATAAAATTTAGTAGCCCTATGTACTGTAGAAGTTGAATACATTGCATTAGAAAGTTGTGTGGCACAAGTACTTTGGTTGAAATAATAGTTAATTGATTTAGGTTTAATTACATGCACTATTCTAATTTATTGTGATAACACTAGTTCTATTTGTATTTCTAAAAATCCTATTCAACATTCAGGAACCAAACATATAGACATAAGACATCATTTCATAAGGGATCATATATCCAAAGGAGAAATTGAACTCACTCATGTTTCTACTGAAAATCAACTTGCAGACATTTTTACAAAATCTTTAGCTTTTGATACATTTAGTGCATTAAGAACAAGGCTTGGTGTGATTGATTTGAATGCTTAATTAAAAATGATTTTGCAACATTCATGTTTATTTTTCTAAGTTAATATTTTTGTGTGTTTTTATGTGTTTGGGAACTTATATGTGTGATTTTCTTGATTTAGTATTTGTGTTATTCATTTATCAGTGAGTTTTTTTAGTGTGTTTGTGGTTTAGTATTAATTGAGTGCTTGATTTAAAATTTTTGAGTGTCCATCGTCCGGGATGAAATTTTTTCGTACGGGAAGATTTGTGTAGTGTATCTTTAAGATTTTGAACTGTTTGCGTGCAGTTTTTAGTTTTTTTTATTGTCACTTCATCTATACGATCATCACGATCGTCTGGGACGAAATGTTTTTCAAACAATGGGATGAATGAATAAAGCAGTTGAATGGATAAGGTAGTTTTTAATACGAATTTTATACGTACGAACCTTTGGTTCGTCCGAAAGAACACATGTCGGTTAGATGGAGGGGACGGTTTTAACTACCATTAAAATGATCATAAGTTCAGATCGTCTCAGGTCAAACACGTATTCGTGTTTACGATCAGTCTGGTCAAATGTCTATATGAAAGGACGCTTCGTAAGTTGTGTTGATTACGAAAATCCATTTCATTTTGATGCATTGGTTCGTCCATATGAAGTTTTTTCATACGGGACGAATCAAAAAATTCGTACGGGATAAAATTTTTTCGTTTGGTACGAACGTGTTGTTTTCAATAAATAGAAAGGCTTTTGAACTCAACAGGCACACTCTTAAGTTCTCTTTCAATCTCTTTCATTCTTTAGATCTTTTTCAAATGGCAAGTTCTAGTAAGAGACAAAAGGTTGTGGCTAGGAAACCACATAAAAATTCTTCTGAAAACTTCCTTTGCAAAGCAAATGAGGTATGTGATTTCTAGAGAGAGAAATTTCGCCAATTTGCAAAGACACAATTATTAAAATGCAACTATATGAGTTGAATCATTCAAAACTCAATTAGTCTCCTGTGAAGCTCTGTGATTTCTAGAGAGAGAAGCTCTGTGATTTCTAGAGAGAGAAATTTCGCCAATTTTCAAATTTTTTTCTCGCGGTAATCTCGTCACATTTTGCGGAAGAAGGAAGACATGGCGTCGGATGGCCGCCGGCCTAATCTAACAGCGTCGGAGTCTTCAGAACTCCATCATCTTCACAAAGCATCTGAACGACAATTCGAAATTGACCGTTTACGACGATCCAGGGGAGAACTTGTCTTTTTAGAAAGATTGCCTGAGAAACATGATAACCAAAAGACTGTAGAAGGTAAAGGGAAACATGTAGCTGCGGTAGATCAAAATTTCTCGCCAATTCAGGAGGCTTCCTCTTCAGGATTGAAAATTTTTGTGAATCGCTTTGGGCATTCAAGTGCAATCTCCCCTTGCAACAAGATAAACGCTAACTCCTCAAAGTCGATAAACAGAGAAATTCAATTTCCGATCAAGTCTCCTGAATCCAATGAGAAAAACACTACCGAGGATCTCTGCAAGGAAATTCTGACGGGTAAGCAAATTCAGCTTGATTATATTTTGGACCTTCAGGAAGTCCGACAATGTATCTCAGCTGATTTAGGAGGTTGCAAGGATAATCCTCCTCAAGCTGGTAGGGAAGGCGGTATTACCCAGCAATTCAAATCTTCCTTAGTTACCAAGGGAGTATCATTTGCGGACAAGGTAAACAGTGCAATGCCTGAGAAGAGAAGTCTTGAGCAGAATACAAGGAATGGTCTGATGAAACCTTACATCAAATTGAATTTCAAAGAGGAAGATGTTTCGTTGTCAGAAGATGGTAAGGCAGTGAAACTATGTGAAGCAGCTGAAATTACCAATGCTAATATATTGCTGAAATCTTTGGTAATAAAAATATTTGGCAAGGATTTACCTCCACATGTGGTGGCATGGGAAATTAGAAAACAATGGAATAAATTGGGCAAATTCCATTTTACAACAATTGGTGAAGGATGGTTTTTATGCTCTTTTGAGGATCTTGAATCATTGGAGGCAGTGCTTTCAGGGGGACCCTGGTTCGTCAATGACCATATAGTAGGAATGGAGAAATGGAATCCTGATTTCTCAACTTCAACACTAAAAGGCTTGACCTCACCAATCTAGATCAGAATGCCAAACCTTCCTTTACAGTGCTGGGATGAAAATAATATTTCAATTATTGCTTCCCAGATAGGCTTTCCGCTCATGTTAGATGGTAATTTATTCCAATGGGGGAGGAGAGAATTTGCCAGAATATGTGTTAGAGTGAAGATTGACAAAAAGCTTCCGGTTGGTGTTTGGGTGGATAGTATCTCAGGTAGATTTTTTCAAATAATTGAATACAAAAAAATCTCCTCCTTTTGCTTTAATTGTGGAAGGATTGGTCATGGGGAAGAGGTTTGTGATAGGAACAGTTATGATTCTCAAGAGAAGAACTTGAACAACAACGAAGTTGGAAGAGAAGGTAATCTCACTGATAAGGATGAAAGGCTGAAAAATTCATCGTATGGACCTTGGGTCATGGTAAACCGCAAGAAGAGCAGAAGGATAAATCAGGATAAAAAGGTTGAGGAAAATCTGAACAGAAAAGTTTCAAATTCTAAACTACCAACAAAGAAAATCTATCAGCCAGTTTTAGAGATGGGCAACACAGAGAAAACAAATATGGAGGCAAGGAATGAAAATATTCCAGTAACAAAGGAAGAAGCAAATCTGAAGATCATAAACAAGAAGGTGAATGCTCTTAACAAGAGAAATGAACGGGATTTAAAGTCAGTTCAAGGTGCTAATGGGGTGGAGAGTCAAGACATCATGATAATGGAAAATCCTGAAATCATTACAGGAAAAAATTCGGTTACATTGGACGGTATGACATTACCAGATCACAATATAACTATGGAGGGTTGCCTGCGAACTCTAGTAATTCAGGAAGAATTACCAGCAAACTCAGGTATTCCCATTTCTTACGATAATAGCATGAATAAGGATGAAGCTCTCACTGAACAGAGAGATCCTAATGGATATGGCAATGTTGAGTCTCCCAGTAAAAATCTGTTGCTGTCTGGTAACAAGTTTAACTTATTAAACTCCATAGGGGATAAAAACATTGATATGGAAGTTACAGCTGAATCATTAGAAGAGGAAGTGGAAGAAGGAGAAATTTTGGCAAACACAGAAGACTGTAAAATCTTGAAAAAGGAAATACAGGACAAGTATGAAGCGGTAAAGGGATCTGATAACTTGGTGGAAAATTTGAGCTCTCAAAAGGTAGAGAAAAACTCCTCTCAGAAAGTCAAACTTTCTAAGGAACTCAGGCATTTGGGTCCTTTGAATTCAAATACAAGACTTGGGAGAAATAATTTAAATAGAAGAACGGATGGGGGATTACCCCCATTTGTTAACAAATGAATTCCATTAGCTTTTGGAATTGTAGGGGAGCCAACAAGAAAGAGGCCTCCCTATACTTGAAGGAGTACATCAAAAAATGGGATGTGTTCTTTGTGGGTATCATTGAAACAAAAATTGAATATATTTCCAAAGATGATTTTGTGAAAATCATGGGAGATGACTGGAATTTTTTCCTGCATCCATCTAGAGGGAACTCTGGCGGAATCATGGTGATTTGGAATACGAAAGTGGCTTCATTTTCTGTTACAATTTCTTCTGATCAGTGTGTGATGGGGGAATTAGATATCTTCAACAAAAGAAAATGGATGGTGGCTACAATTTATGTAAGTAGGGAATTTCAAGGAAGAAGGGAACTTTGGAGGTCTATGGATGGCATGATTGAAAAAGATATCCCTACCATTATTGGAGGTGACTTCAATTGCATCCTTTCTCAAGATGAAAAGAAAGGGGGTAAGAAATTCTCTTTCTCCCATGGACCGATGGAAATGAAGGCGTTTATGAACAATAATGATCTTCATGATGTTGGCACAATTGGGGCTAAATTTACTTGGTGTAATAACAAGAAGGGAAGCGCGCGAATCCTAGAGAAACTGGATAGATGTTTGCTGAATCCTAAAGCTCTGGAGTTGACCTTTATACCTTCTGTAAGGCATCTGGAAAGAATTGCATCTGATCATTGCCCCATCGTGTTGAAGTTGTTCAATCAACACGTTCAAAAACCAAGATTCCGTAAATTTGAGGATATTTGGCTCTCTTATGCAGCGTCTACTGCAGTGGTAAAGAAGTCTTGGGATAAACCTGTAAAAGGAAATGATATGGAAGTTGTGAATAAGAAGATGGCTAGAGTTCTTAAAGCCTTATTTTTCTGGAGCAAGGCTAAACATCAAAAACTAGAAGATTTGAAAGAAACTTTGAGAAAAGAGATTGAAGAACTGCAGCAGGAGGAAGCCTTGGAAGACCTTTTCTCGGACAGCAAAGCTCTACTTCTCATTTCCAAAGTCAGGGAATACAATTGCACTCTTGGTAGATTGAGTACATGGTGGAAACAAAGGGCCAAAGCCAAGTGGATGAAGGAAGGTGATGCAAACTCTTCCTTCTTTCATGCGTTTGCGAATGGAAGGAGGAATAATAATTCTATCAAGAAATTGTTGAATGAAGAAGGGGATTTAACTGAAGATCCAGCGAGCATTAGAAGTATATTCTATCAATTTTTCTGTAATAAATGGGAGTACAGAAATAGTGATTTGAACAATTGGCCTCCCAACAAAAATGTCCTAAAATCTGAAGATTGCAAAATGCTGGAATCGGTTTTTACTTTGGAAGAAGTGGAGAAAGTCATTAAAGAATTTGGCAACAACATTGCACCAGGTTTGGATGGAATTACATATTCCTTTCTCAAAGCTTATTGGAAGATCATTGGGAAGGATATTTGGAAAGCAATGCAACTCTACTTTGCATCCGGGAAAATGTCTGCTAGATGGAAAGAGACTCTAGTGATACTTATTCCCAAAGTAAGTAATCCTCGGTCCCCTTTTAATTTCAGACCTATTAGCCTTTGTATGTCTATATACAAAATTGTTGCCAAAGTACTTCAAAACAGATTGAAAAAAAGTGATTCACAACCTTGTTTCATAGGAGCAAGTTGCTTTTATTGAGGGAAGGGCATTATCTGAACATGTGCTTCTTGTTCAAGAGATTTTTCATAAATTTAGAATATCCAAGTCTAAGAGGGGTTTGATGGCAATCAAACTAGACATGGAACAAGCATACGATAGTATGGCTTGGGATACCTTAGTCAAATTTTGGACTATTTTGGGTTTCCTAGAAAATTCTCTAACCTCATTATGGATTGTGTTATTGATCCAGTTTTCTTAGTTCATATTAATGGAGTGGAATTGGATAAAATTCAAGGGAAAAGTGGATTCAGACAGGGGTGCCCTCTCTCTCCGTACTTATTCATTCTTTGCTCCCAATTATTTACTAATGTATTTTCAGCCAATGGTGATAGGTTGGGCTTGAAAATTGCTCCTTGTATTCCGAGAATATCTCATTTGTTATTTGCAGACGATATCCTGATTTTCTCAAATGCTAAAGTTGAGAATGCTAAGAATATAATCAATATTACAAGTAGCTATTGCAATTGGACGGGTCAACGTATTAATGCAACTAAATCTTCAATTGTTTATAGTAAGAAGATGGAGAAAAAGAGAAGGAAAATCATTTTTAAACATTCGGGCTTCAAGGAATCTAAAGAAATGTGCTATCTGG
This sequence comes from Dendrobium huoshanense, assembly GCA_016618105.1. Classification (NCBI taxonomy): domain Eukaryota; kingdom Viridiplantae; phylum Streptophyta; class Magnoliopsida; order Asparagales; family Orchidaceae; genus Dendrobium; species Dendrobium huoshanense. The sequence goes on along the minus strand of CM028359.1, from coordinate 39,711,976 downwards.
GTAACAAAATCCCTTTAAATAGGCGTATGGCCTCTGATTACTCAGGAATCCTAGAGAAAGCTACATGTAAATTGGATACATGGGGTAAGAAATTCTTATCTACTGCTGGTAGGATTACTCTGATCAACTCTGCATTACTTTCCATCCCGATATTCTACTCAGCTATTTCTATGGTGCCACTCTCGGTTTTGAAGAAAATTGACAAAATGAGCAGGAGTTATCTGGAATAAATACAATGGTGATTATGGGCTACATTTTGTATCATGGAAGGAGTTATGTAAACCGAAAGAGTTAGGAGGTTTAGGTATTCAATCTGATGTGGCTTCTATGGAACAACTCAGAACTAAAGTGGTTTGGAATTTTTTGAACAAGCCAAACTCTGTTTTCAGCAAAGCAATATCTTCTAAATATGGAAGAGATGTATGGGAAGAAGAGAGGAAACATAACTCTTCACCTACTTGGAAATTATTAAAAAGTGGTGCCAAAGCCTTAAAGCAAATCGTGAGATGGAGAATTATAAATGGTGAATCTGTCAATATATTGAAAGATATATGGATCCTTGATAAAAGTTTGGATAGCTGGCCTACATTCATTTCAATTGAGGTTGATCGGTTGAATAGCCTGGCATTCTTTATCTCAGATGGACAATGGATAGAAGAAAATCTTCAGGAATACTTCGGCAAGGAATTGGTGAAACTGATTATCAGCATAAAGATTGATTCAGGGAACCAAAGTGATAATCTGCAACTAATAAAAATGCACTCGGGTAGAACTCTCTCTGGGATGGTTAAACTTATAAGATCCGAAAATGAAGTTTTGGAGCCGTGGTGGATCAAGTACTGGAATAGCATCAGGAAATTTAAACTGAATCCGAAAATATGCTTTTTCTGGTGGAAAATTTTGAAAAATGCAATACCTTCTATGGATTTCTTAGTACATAGAAGATTGGCAAGTATAAACCTTTGTCCTAGAGGTTGCAATATGATTAAAAATGGTGAGCAAGTAGCAGTGAAATGCTTGAAATTAAAGAAGATTTTTACAATGGCTGGAAAATGGGGATTTGATTTCCCAACTTTAAATAGCCTAGAGGAATGTTTGAAATTCTTAAAAATGACAGGGGAGAAGAACATTTTTTTGACTAATCTTTATTGCTCGCTGGTTTTCTATTCTTGGAAGAGTAGAAATAGTTTTATTCATAATGGAAAAGAACTTGGAACTACTTCCATTATTTCGAATGCCATATACCAAGCTGCCAGCTCTTCTTGCTTGATTCTTATGGACCACTGGGATGTTAAACAGCATAATAAGCTGATCTCTTCTTATTGGCATCCCCGTCCACCCGGTTGGATCAAGGTAAACTTAGATGCAGCTCTTCTAAGCTCTAATGAAGCTGGGATTGGAGGAATAATTAGAGACCATAAAGGAAGGATTCTCTTGGCCTTTGGCTTCTCCTTATTGCACTGGGATGTTGGATTTCTTGATGTCTTTGCGGTTTGTTCTTTGAAGAAGGTATTACAAAATTGGATGTTGAGTACTAAAGGTTTAATTGTAGAGGGAGACAACCTAAATGTCATCAATCATTTACAAAAAGGTGCTATGAACCAGAATTTAAAGATGGAAAATTCTAATGGAGAGGACTTCGACTTTCTCAAAGATTTTGAGGTATTTCTATTCCAATTTGTCAATAGAGGTTGTAATAGGTTAGCTCACTGGTGTGCTAACCATGCCTTGAGAGGTGATTTTATTTGGAATTGTTTAGAAGTGAATAAGGTTCCTCCTACTTTCTTTTCTTTGTTAAAGGAGGAAAGTGATAGGATTACTAGCACTTAGTTGGTTGTTCCTTTATTTCTTTTATTAATGCAATTTGCAGTTTATCAAAAAAAAAAAGCAAATGAGGTATCTTTTCCTAGGTTTGCCTCAGCGAAGATCACACCCTCTAGAATCCTAATCCAAGAACAACTTAGCTTTCTGGTAATGAACTTATTTGCTTCAACATAGTTTGGTTTTATCCTTATCCTCGTCTATCTCTACAATAAAGAAACCTTTCATTACTTCCTCACCAACATATCCTTTAATTATGACCACTCTATAATCCATTTCTTTGTCTTTAAATAAAAAGTTGAAATCACCAAGGCGGACTTAGGAGCCTTTTTGAATTTAAGGACAGAGGAAGCTAGAGCCCATCACTTGATCAACACTCATGATTATGAATGGTATGAAATTAATAATGTGATTAGAGGAAACAATTTGAATGAACATGTGGTTAGAGTATCCGGTCTCGTTCGAAATGCACGAATCATCCAGCATGTTCTTAGAGCTTCTATAATTCCTAAAGCTGGTGAAAGAATCAATATAACCCCTCTTCTTTCTATAGTGACATTCTTGATCATGTCTAAAGAACCTATAGATGAAGCCCAACTTATCCTTGACTATCTTTATGGGCTATCAAAAATTGGTCATGTAGAGCATAAGAGAAAGAAAAATATCTCCTTAGGACATCTAGTTGCCTACATTCTGGACAAGAAGTAGAATTTGGTTCATCTTGATCATAAGTTTGAAGAATTGCTCTAGTACAATGATGGATCATTTAGAGAAATCTTCAAAGAAGAACCAAGTAAAGCACATGTCATTAGTGACATAGAGGAAAAACTAGAAGCTGCTCCTGCACCCACCAATGAACCAAATTATCAGGATTTGGTTCAAAGATTTGATCACCTAGAGACTCATTTTGATCAACATTTTGATCAAATTGAGACTCATCTTCAGCGGCAGGCTACGCAGTATCACCATGACATGAGTTTTATGAGGGATCAAATGAGTGATATCAGTACCAATGTGCTTATGATGAGTACTTACTTTAACATCTTTGGTGCTGCACCTCCTCTTCCTCTAGATCAGGGTCCTTCTCAGTGATAGTTGCACTTAATTTTATGTATTTTATGTAGTTTGTGTGTTAGTTGTTGTTTTAATTAAGTTTGTTGTATTTTCTTTTCTTTAGATATTTTATTTTTGTATTGATATCCTGAGCTTAGATTGTAATATCTTCATAATGATATCAATATATGTTCTCGTGTTTTGGCTTTACTGATATTGAAATGTGTGTTAGCCTTTATGACAATCATTAAGATTTTTTATCTTAATAGTGTTAAACTTTGAAATGCAAGTTAAAATTAAATTCATTAGAAAATCTAATTTTTTCTAAATTTAAGTTCTTCTTATAACTTGATATAATTAAGATTGTTAATTTCATGCCTCTTATTTAGACTACATTAATTCTAATATTATTATTACAACTATTATGTTTTTTAATTTTATATTTCACTTATCAATATATATTTATACACTTAGAAAAATTTAAAATTTTTTATTATTGATTTTGAAAAGATCAAAAATACTCTTGAAAAATATACAAATGTACAAAAATAAAAAAAAATGCGCAATGGTTTGCAAGTTGAAAAAGAGGCACAAAATAAGCCCATAAGTAAAAAGATGCACAAAAATGTGCCAATAATTTGAAAAAGATGCACAAAGCGCCACATGTGATAATTATTTATTTTCATTATTTTTTAATCTCTTAATTCAAATTGATCTACTGTATGTTTATATTCTGTATTGGAATTTGAAATATACAAATTTTCTGTTCATCCTTTTTGCAATGATTTTCTATATCTTAGTGTCTAAATTGACTCATGTTTTTTATAAATATTTTTTTATTAATGTCATAGATTTTCTTAAATTCTATGAATTACTATGATTTGCCTAATGTTTTTATTTTATTTGCATTACTTATTTCAATAACTTTCCAGATTGAATTATCAAATGATTTTCATATGTCTGCTTACATTTCAAGTCTTTTTCTTCTTTACTTTTTACTGTTATCAAAAAGGGGGAGAAATTATCTGTATCGTGGTTTTGTTTGATTTGTATTGTATATGTGTTTCTGTTTTATTTTGTGTTTGTGTATGTTGTATATATTATTGTTTGTTTTATTTTTGTTTGTTGTGTATTTCTAAACATGCCTCCTTATTTACACGTGTTCATCAATTCAGGAGGAGTTTAGGAGATTCTTAGAATTTGAAATTATATAAACAATAATTATTTTGCCATCATCAAAAAGGGGGAGATTGTTAAGAGAGTTGCTATGTGCATGTTTTACATTCTTGTACCTTATATAGTTTTGATGATTTCAAATATTATTGTTTTATGTGTAGTTCTTAACACTTTTTGGAAGAGTTATTTTTTGCTCTTATGTGTACTAATATTTCAGGAAAATCAAACTCCAAACTATGAAGACTTCAAATAAAATTCTGCATGAGATACTTTGTGTATTTAAAGCTTGTATTTTTCTTTAAATTAAGTTTGAGAGGGAGTGATTGTAATTGAGTGAATAAACACACACACTTAAGGAGATCTTGAAAAATTTATACTGATCATACGGGACGAACATACGGGGCAATCAGATTAATTATCTCATCGTAAGAGCAATAGAACGAACAAGATTTGAAGAAAATTTTTCTAAGTCCGATCGTCTAGGATGAAGTGTATTCATCCCAGGACGAAATATTCTCTAGAAAATTTTCGTTCAAACAAAATTTATATTCATTCTAGGACGACTTGCTCTCTGGAGTATTTTCGTCCAGGACAAAGTACATTCGTCCCAGGATGAAATTTCCTCTGGAGAATTTTCATTCAGACGAAATTTATAATCATGCCAGGATGAGTTGCTCTCTGAAAACATTTGTCCGGATGAACCTATATTTGTCCCAGGATGAAGTGAATCGAAAAACTATTCATATCGGATGAATCTAGTTCATACAGGATGATGTGTGTGTACAAAATCATTTCGTACCCATATACATTAGGTTCGTTTCCAACGCATTTAAGTAAAATCGTCTAGGATGTTCCATGATCGTACGGGACAATCCAATGCATATTGACTTGAATATTTGTAGTTTTTGGATGATTTTTTGTGTCTTTCCATTAAATAGTCCAATCTAAACTGCCACTTGATCTTTTTGCCTACTGATCTTCATGCCTATTGAAAGAAGAGTCAAGGAGAGAGTCAAGAAAGTGTTTGAAAGAGGATTCTTACTACTAGAGCATGAAGGCTTCACTTGGTGTTCGAAGGTAAGAATCTTTACTTTTGATTTGTGTTTATTTCACTCTTTTCTTTCTTCCTTCTAGATTTCTTGTGAAGAAGATCTGTTAAGGAGATCTGGTTCTCTGTCGACACTAAAAGAGTGTGAAAAGATGAAGGATTCTCTGCCCACACTAGGAGAGTGTGAAAAGATGAAACGTTCTCTGCATACACTAGGAGAGTGTGAAAGGACGAAGAGTTCTCTTCCCACACTAGGAGAGTGTGAAAGGATGAAGGGTTCTCTGTCAACACTAGGAAGAGTGTAAAAGGACGACGGTTCTCTACCACACCGGGTAGTGGTGGAAGAGAGTTTTGTAAAGGCTTCTCCGCCTTGCTGTGGGTGAAAAAGGAGAGTCACTAGTGGTATTAGTGCAATACTCGGAGGGTGCCTCCGGGGAGTGGATGTAGTCTAGTTTTGACCAAAACAATATAAATCTCATGTTTTTATTTTTTCGCTGCTTTTTTATTTTTGTGTTTTTACTTTTAAAACTGTGGCTGAAAAATGTTTTATAGAAAAATTCACTAAAGTTTTGTTTTTTTGTTTCCTAATTTAAAAAGAGGGCTAATTTTTTTTTTAATTTCCAATTCACCCCCCTCTTGGTTAGCTGTGAGACATAAGCTTATGTTTAACAACCTAATTCATAGTGAACGAGTTTCAACAGTGAATTGGTCAAAAAAAACTTTCAATCAAAACATAAACTAAAACCAATATCACCATAACAAAAGCCAAAGTGCAAAAATTAAATGCGTAAGTAATAAAGAGAGAACACACCGAATTTATAGTGGTTCGGTCAAACCTTGACCTACGTCCACTCCTTGGAGGCACCTTCCAAGTATTGTACTAAACTAAGTGTCTCTCATTTATCCCCCACAGCTAGGCGAAGAAGCCCTTACAAAATCACTTCCACCTTCCCCGGTGCGGCGGAGTCGCCGGGTCCTTTGACTTCTTTGGTGAACTTCTCTCAAGACAAGTGTTGAATCTAAAGGTATTAAGGTGCAAGCCTACCGGAGAAACCGTGTGGAATCTCCCTCCACACTCCCTTTGAGTCCCCCCACATAGGATCTTTTCCCTCTCAGACTTCACCCGTTCCTCACTCGCATTCAAGCTCTCTCTTCAAATTTCCCCAAAAGAATGAAGCTATAATGGCTGCCAAAGACACTTACAAAGTGGCTTGCTAAAACTTAAATAGAAGATCTTAAAATGAGCTCATTAATGCAAGTTGCCAACTTTATCATCCAGGACGATATAAATATCGTTCTGTACGATCAATGCAATTTAAGCCGAATCAGCCGAGATGATTTGAGACAGTTAGAAGAAATTTGTTCATATCATCTAGGACAATAATATATCATCCCGGACGATCAGTACAAATTATGAAATATCGTGGTGAACATCGCCCTGAAAAGAGTTGTACGATGTCCAATAGTCCAGCGTATCATCCCGGACGATCCTTCGATCATCTAAGATGATTTGATCATCCAATCAAGTCATAATTGATTTCCTTAAATGCCATATTAATTTAGGATAAATTGTGCTTGATCATCCTGGACAATATTTTATAGTCCAGGACGATCTCCTGGACGATGTCCAAAAATAAGAAATTCCTAAATAGATTTGGCGGCAGATTCTTTCTGTTTTAAGCCTATCATCCTAGCTAATACAAAATCGTCCAGGATGATGTTTTTACATAATGACTGCTGCTTTAATGTGGATGCCCTAATCAGGGTTTCTACTTTTGAACCGATCCTCCAGGATGATATAAATATCATCCTGGACGTTGTTACAAAAAAAGTAAACTTTAGGGAACAATCAGAGAATCTTCTAAGTTACAAAGCATCAGAAAGCACACCAAATACAGTAGACTCAAGAAAAGAAAAAGGGTATAAACTGACTCAGCCTAGTCTACCTAATCTTGAGCTTGTTCGAAATTGTTGTCTAATCTTGTGGACCTGAAATGTTAGTAGATAAGGCAGTCGTAGAGAAATAAAAGTGTTTGCTATCATCAAAATCATTAACCAAAAAATAGATCCACAACAATATTTAGATTGAATCTAGCATTAACCCTATTTCAAATATAATAGGCTGTGTTAACCACATTTGCCTAAAAGTATTTAGCTAACTTGGCCCTAGCAGCTTTTACCAAAAACTTTCCTTTTCTTTTAGTTATCTTATTCTATTAAGGGGTTCTAAGAGCTAAAAGTTGTGATATATCCCGTGCTTCTTAAAGTAAGATTCAAATTTTTAGTTTCAAATTCTACATTGTGGTCACTATGAATGGCCAAAACTTTACATGCTAGCTTCCACTGAATCCAAGTAGAGAATGTCCTAGTTTCCTTGAATGATTCACTTTTATGAGATAAAAATCTAATCCATGTAAACCTAGAGTAATCATCAAAAATCACATACCAAAAGTCTTTCCCTCCTAGGCTTATAGTGCTAATGTGTCCAAACAGATCCTTGTGAAGGGCTTCTAATGGTTTGCTTGTGTTAAAATTATTAATAAAGTGGAAGGAGTATTTGACTTATTTTCCTTACTATTAGGAATCACACAGGTTATTGTCCTTACTGAAATCTAGTTTTGGTATGCCTCTCATTAAGTCTTTTTAGGTGGTTTTTCTCAGATTTGTATGCATATATGATACAGTCTTCTATGTCATTACCAAGATTCATCAGGAATAGTTTTTAAATAAAGAGAAGTAGCATAATCAATGATATTTAGATCAAGTATGTAAGCATTGTTAATTCTTTTTCCTTGCAAATTAGTATTTCCATTTTAGCTAATTATATAGATAGTAGAAGAAAATTTTATGCTGAAACCTTCATTATAGAGTTTGCTAATATTGAGTAATTTATGTATTAAGCCATCTACCAGTAAACATTTTCAATCATGAAACTTTTGATTTGCTAATTATACATGAACCAACCACCTTCCTATACTGCAAATCGAGCTTATGAATTTAGGTTTTCAATGATAACAATGAATGTGGCTTACATCCATATGTCTACTTATATTTATAATGTATTTTAGTTTTTGTGTGTACTAACTTTTCAGAAACATCATGCACCATCCACCAAAGATTCAAGGCTCAAGATTGAGTAGAATAGGTTATGTTGTAAAGTATTTGGTAATATTTGTTGATGTATTTTTAATTTATTAAGTCATGTCCTATAAGGGCGTATGCTAGCTTGGTGACCATGTACACACATACTCAAGGGGAGTGAGATTGAGTCTAAACTAGAAGTTCAATTTTTAAACTAATCATATTGTACGATCAGGTCATTTAACTAATCATATTAAATAATTTAGATCATCTTGGATGATCAGCTATAATAATGAAAAATAGTTGCTAATCATAATTAGAATTTCATAATTTGTTCTAATCATCCAGAATGAAGTACATCGTATTGTATGATATATGAAAATCATGACAAAATTGGTACTGTGATTAGCTAATCAAATCTACTTAATTTTGATATTCTGACCGTGCTGTATGAACTTGATCATACTGCACATTCAATAGAGATGATTTTGGTCATTCCTTGTTTTTTCATAGATGAACTACATTTTAGTTGAACTAATTGCCCCAAATAATCTCCTTATATCACTGGATGATATGTTCAAATACTTTAACTAATCGTATAAGGCAATGTGTATCATATTGTTTGAAAGGGCTATTTTGCACTAATTATACGTGACGATCTCATGATCATACTATACAATCTTTGATAGTAGAATTGAGTTTTTTTTTGAAGCTATATATTTAAGCTTTCTACAAATATATTACAAGTATCTTTGGCATGCATTGAGTCTCCACTCTTTTGGAGAATACTTGAAGAGAGAGCCTTCGTAGGGAGAAAGGAAAGGGTGGTGTTTGAGAGGTAGAAGATTCTTGTGGGTTTCAATGGAGTGTGGAGGTAGTTTCATACAATTTCTCCAGCAAGATTGCATCTCAGTACCATCAGATTAAAGGTTTATCTTTAGGGAAGTTTTTAGAAGAAGAATATCTCTTTTGTGTTAAAGGACCTGACATCTCTGCCACACCGGAGAAGGTGAAAGTTATTGAAGGTTCTCCACCTATAAAAGGATTTGTAGTTCTCTGCTTTCTCCTAGAGGGAGAAAAAGGATTATGCTCCTCAACCACATTGGGTTGGTGGAAGAGATTTTGTTTGGGATTTTTCTCCTAGTTGTGGGGCTCAAAGGGAGTCCCTAAACGTTTAGCTCAATACATAGAGTGGGTGACTCTGGGAGTGGATGTATGTCAGGTTAACCAAACAACTATAAATCTTTGGTGTGTTTGTTCTTGATTTTATTTTTATGTACTTTATTTTTTATAATGTTTTTTGGATATAACTGCTTGATTGAAAATCTAATTGATATAATATTGTATTGATTATGTTTTTTCTTAAAGAAGGTTTTTTAAATCACCAATTCACCCCCGCCCCTTATTGGTTAGCCTTGGGAATAGTTGTTTAGGGTTTCACAATCCTCATGAACTTTTAAGTGGTATCATAGCGGGATTCATAGACTAAGTTTTAGAAAATTTTAGAAAAATGATCAATGGAAACTTTAGAAATTTTAACATTGTAGAAAGCTATTCAATCACACAACCACCTTTATTTAAAAATATTTCTTTTAGTTTTTAAAACAATTTGAATGTTAACTTTCTTGCAATCAATTAATTATCAAATGTTACATATGATTCAAACTAGTTATTTTGTATAATTACATATTATAGATGAAGTTAAAACTGATATTTATTTTATTGAAAAGAGTAGAATATAACAAATTAATGTTGAATTAAATGATAAATGATTAAACTATTTTTTATATGCTTTGAATTCTAAAATATTATATGTGAATCTCTACATGTACTACTAGTAAGGATATTTGGGATAGATTATGCACTACGTATGAAGGTACTAGTGAATTTAAAAATTATGAGTTGAATATTCTAATGCAAAATTATGATTTTTTTTGCATGAAACCTTATGAGATGATCATAGATATGCATACTAGATTTACTAAAATTGTGACATCATTATATGATTTAAGTAAAGAAATTTCAAACTTTAGAAAGGTCAATCAAATTCTACATTACCTATCTGATAAATTTCAAGCTAAAGTCACTGCTATACATGAATCAAAAGACTTGAATGATTATTCTTTTGATAATCTGATAGGCTCACTCATTGCCCATGAACAAAGTGTGCGTCAAAGACTTTTAGATGCAGATGAAACTATACTGTTAAAAGCTAAAGACATGAATAAAAGCACCTTAGTAGATGATGAGAGTGAGGAAATAAAATCAATAATAAGAAAATTTGAAAATCTACTACTGCACAAACATCAACATCAACAAAAGTGGAATAAAGGTAAACATGGTAAGAATGTTAATATTTCTTTTAATGCTTTTTTTTTAGATGTAGGAAACCCAAACATATGAAAAATCAATGCTCTAATATGAAAACACTTCTTGCAAAGGAAAAGGATAAAAATAAACTAATTGTAATAAGGGAAAATGATAAAAAGGAAAAGATCTCCTAGGCAGAGCTAGCTTCTGAATAATCAGACAAGGAGCAAGATGATAAGGAATAAAGTTTTGAATCAAAAACCATTTTAAAAAAAGAATTAGACCAAGAAATAAAAATTTATTTCATCTTCCTATAGTTCTCTATCTCATTGGAATATTTTCCAAATCAATGATTCTATTTTTAAATTTTCTTATTTAAGCTATTTGTTTATACGAGATGGATCAAGGTTTAGTTTTTGGTTTACTCTTCCGTATAAAATAGTGTTTTCTCCTCTTCCCTTATATTTCAAAGATAATTTCATAACTAAGAATATTTAAAAACTTGAAAATGAAGCAAGTTTTTTTTTTGAAGAAAGCAAATAATGCATTATAAAAAAAGTATGAAAGCAACTACAAGGATCCCCCCATAGATTCCTCCTTCAAAATTTTAAGAAATGAAGAAGGAATATTATCCAATACAATGCTATCCCAAATAAAAGAAGAAAAAACTGCCAAGTTAGCTCATAGATCAGCTAACTTATTAGAGTTTCTATCTATACAATTAAAAAGAACTAAATTGAATTCTAGAAGAAAAGAGAGATTATGGAGATTTTGTTCACCTTTCTTCATTGTCTCTTGAATGAGCTTCATGATGTTTGTGTTATCTCCTTCAATGATGATACCTTTATACTCAAGCATACAATCTTTAATGACATCCTTGATCATCTCAATTGCTAGATGCTCCAAATATGCTATATCCCAATGAATGCAAGATTTGCCAAAAGCTAGAAGAAATCTTCCTTTGTAGTCACGGATTACACCTCCAATGCCTCCTTTGTTTGATCTCAATAAAAGAAGCATCCAAATTAATCTTGATCCAAAGGGTGGAGGAGGCTGCCAAATTATTTCCAACAGCAGTTGCTGATTAGCATCCAACCGGCCCGAGCATAAGGAATTCCATCCTGTAGAAGCTGCAGCAAAACGGATTGCTTCTGAAGCAATAAAAGTTGCAATCCATTCAGCTTTCCCATATACACCTTCATTTCTTTCTTTCTAGGATAAATATACCGAACTGCATTATATGTTACGTAACAGAGCATTTTGATCATTCATCCACTTGCATGTATTTTCCATAGCTTCAAATAACGGAATACCAAATCCCCATCCATTTAAACAAGTGAAAACTTCACAGAGTTTTCAGCATCTGTTAGTCACATGAATCATATCTTCTAGCGCATTACAACCTCTAGGACAGAGATTATTTATTTGCAGTTTTCTATTTGATAGAAGCTGAAAAGATGGATATGCATTGTAAAATATTCTCCACCAAAAATTTTTTACTCTAGCATTCAGTTTGGTCTCCTTGATCCAACTCAAGTACATTTGTTTATTGCCATCAACAATATACTTAGCAAATGCCATAGCTCAGATTGTCATTCCAGAGTAGGATTTAATCATTTCCATTCGATCATCACTGTAGCAAGACTGAATTTGAATACTATTGATAAGCTCTACTAGATCCTTTCCAAAGGTTTTATTCAATTCATCTGTATTCCAACAATTATCTGAAATAAGAGAATTGACTCTCCTTATTCCATCATTACTATCTTCCGAAACTACAAACATGGGCCAATTATTTAAGCTTCTATCTAAAATCCATGTATCTTGGAATAAATCAATTTAATCACCATTTGTGATTTCCCATCTAACAATTGGTTTGAGGAATTTCCATCCATCCATAATAAGTTTCCAAGCAGATGAATTAGATCTTCTACCAGTCTTCATGTCACCAAGAGAACCATATTTTGGGAATAATATTTTATGCAACAAAGATTCTTTATCTTTATTGTATTTCCATGGCAGTTTGGCTGTAAGAGGACCAATCTTCTTAGTCCAGGATTGTAATCCACGTCCCCCATACAACATCGGTTCACACATAGATGTCTAGCTAACATAATGAAGACCCAATAACCCACTGCCTTTATTCCAGATAAAATTTCTGCAGTGCTTTTCAATCTCAAATAGTAATCCTTTAGGAATAAAGGATATAGTAGAGTAGAATGTTGGATAAGAAAGTAAGACCGTCTTCACAAGCATTATTGTTCTGGCTAAGGAGATAAACTTGCTTCCCCAAATGCTCAACATTTTAAGGACTTTATCAATTATGAATTGAAAGTCCAATCTTTGCAATCTTCTCAAAGCTATTTTGATACCAAGATAATTAAATTCCTTGACCACTTTAAATTCCATGATTTTTGAAATTGCTTTTTTCCTCTCCTTTTAACCTAATTTCCACACAAAATCATTGATTTCCCATCATTCAACTTTTGCCCAGTCCAATCAAAAAATTTAGAAACCAAGCTTTTGATCTTCTTCACCGTTTTAAGCTTAGCATCCAAAAATATTATGATATCATCAGCAAAAAGTAAATGTGAAAATTTTGGACCATTAGGAGAAATCTTAATACCAATGAAGTCATTCATCTAGAACACCTTGGTCATACGTTGAGAGCAAAGAATGAAGAGGTAAGGAGATAAGGGACACCCTGCTGAAATCCACTACTAGCTTTTATCCAAGGAGAACGATTCCCATTGATTAATAAGGAGAAGGTAGGATCCCTAACAAATTCCATTAAAAGCTTATAAAAATTTTCAGGAAATCCAAAGTATTGTATGACTTTGTTCAAAGCCGGCCACCCCATGGAAACATATGCTTGTTCCATGTCAGTTTTGAAAGATACAAGGCCATTGCAAGAATTGGAGTACCTAAACTTATGGAAAACCTCCTGAGCCAAGATAACGTGGTCAGTCAGAGACCTCTCTGAGATAAATGCATCTTGCTCTTTTGAAATAAGTTATGGGATAATGCCTTCCATTCTATTAAACAAAACATTCGCTGCAATTTTATAAATAGTATTGCATAAACTGATTGGCCTGTAGTTTGAAGGTCTAATGGGACTAATAACCTTTGGAATTAAAATTATGAGAGTTTCCTTCCAGCTCTCACAGATAATGCAGTCATAAAGAATTGTTGAAGAGCATTCCACAGCTCAAGTTTAATAATGTTCCAATAACTTTTAATAAAAGAGTAGGTTATGCCATCCATACCTGGAGCAATTAATCCTCCTGAAGACTTGATTGCATTTTCAACTTCCAGCAAAGTGAATTCACTGTTAAGCCACCGTCTGTCTTCTTCATCCAAGCAGCTAGTCGGATTAGGCCATCCGTCTAGTTTGCAATTTCTCTGTTGGCATTTTCCTTTGAAAAATTCCATCAGAATTTCTTCAGTACGATCATGATTCTTTTCCATTCTTCCACAATCTCCTCTTATGCTATTGATGAAGTTAGAATTTCTTCTAGAACTAGCATAGGAATGGAAAAAGTTTGAGTTGTAATCTCCCTCTATTCACCATTTGATATTTGCTCGTTGCTTCCACCAAGTAGTTAATCGAGCTAGAGTAGAATTTAGTTCATTAATTTTAGATTTAAGAAACCATAGTTCCTCCACCGAGAGAAAGCCTTGTTCACCTTCTTTAAGTTGAAGATCTAAAATTTCTTTTTGAGAATCTCCTTTTGTTGATTTAATGTTTTCATCTTTTGTCTACACCAAAAAAATAGAGGTTCGATGGCCCTTTTTAACTTCAGGTTTAGAATTTGAGCATGGCTTCCAAAGGCTTTCTTAGTCCAAGCTTCCATCACAACTTTGGTAGATGATGGATATGAAGCCCAAATATCTTCGTATTGTATAGTTCTCTTAGTCGTTGGACATGTTTGAAATAGATTTATCATCATTGGAGAATGATCAGAAGCTACTCTAGATAGGTGCCTTACAACCAAATGTTGAGACAACCCAAGAGCTATTGAGTTTTCAAAGCACCTATCCAACCTTTCAAGGATACGGTCTCCACCAGTCTTGTTATTACACCAAGTGTACTTTGGCCCCACAAAGCCAATTTCATGTAGATCATTGCAAGAAAGGAAGGATTTCATTTCATTGGAGACTAAAGAAAAATAAAATCTTCTTCCACCCTTTTTATCATCCTTAGAAAGCAAACAATTGAAGTCACCTCCCATTAATAAAGGCATATCAATTTTTGTATGAAGCTATAATCTCTCCCAGAGCATCCTTCTCCTGTATATCTGTGCTTCCATAAACTATAACAATCCTCCATTTACCTTTGTTGGGAATCTCCAACTCACCAAAGATGAATGGAGAAAAAAAATCCATAACTTTGAACGATGCATTGCTGCTCTTCCAAACTACCACAATTCCTCTTGACAAGCCCTCCTATGAAACATGAAAATTATCCCATCTGGATCTTATTAAGGATTCAATGTCCTTAATATTCATAGAAGACAATTTTGATTCTAGCTTTCCTCTTTCTATCTTCTCTACGATTCCAAATAATTAGAGAAGTCATTGATGGATAAGAGGGGATGATTTCTCCACTTTTTCCTTAACATCATTTTCTGATCTCCTGTTTCTTGAATTCAAACTTATAGGACCAAGTCACTTTAATTGTTTCACACCTTTTTTATTTGTTATAGAAGAATTCCTTTCAATAGAATCCATTTTTCCAGAAGCATTATTCAAGTGGATCACATTATCAGGTTCACCATAATCTTCCTTAATAATGCAATTATTCTGTGTTGAATTAATCTCACCAATTTCTCCTTCCTCCAATACTGAATTACGAGCTTCAAACTTGTTTCGTGAGCTTAACATTACAGTAGTTTTAGGAACCATACCTTGTTCTGGAACTATTTGCATATTCATAATGTTCTGATCATCCTCAACATCCATGGTCTTCAAATCATCAACAACTGTGTTGAACAATTTTCCTGAACCTTCATTCGTTTGTGAGGATAGTGTTTCCAGGTTTCCTTTATGGTTAATGATAGTAATTTTCCTTTTTGGTTTATGGTAGTGATGCTTTTACTGACAATGAGGTTATCGATATGTTTGCTAAGTGCTTTGCTAGAGATGATAATGATACAAGTTTTATCAAGGGTCATGGTAAAAGAGGTAGGAAGCCAAAAGCTATTATTATACAAACTCCTCGCAACACCCATTCACATACTTCTCATTAATTTTTTTTTTTTTTTTATGTTTAACGTTATAGATTGGAATGTTAAGGGCATTGGATGCTCTTCTTCTAAACTCAGAGTGAAAAAGTTATACCGTATCTACAATGTCTCACTTCTTATTTTGCTTGAACCTCTTATCTCTTATGACACGTTACTTAGTAATGCTTAGTTTATGGGTTTTAAACATGCCTTAACTAATGTTGCTAATAAAATTTGGATTTTTTTTAAAGTTTTTATTAGGGGTTAATATTATTGGTGATTTTAATCAAGTTATTCATTGTAATATTGAGAGTTCTAATTTGTAATGTTGTGTTTCCTTTGTCTATGCTTCTTCTTCTCGTTGTACTAGAAAGATTTTAAGGGACCAATTAAGTCAATTTCATAGTATTTTTAATCTTCCTTGGCTTGTTGGAGGAGACTTTAATACCATTGCTAACCCATCTGAGCGTATAGGGGGCTCTTTCCTAATCCATCATTTTATGGAGGATTTTAATCACATGATTATGGACTATAACCTTATTGATATTTGTTTCACTGGTGATAATTTTACTTGGCATCATGGGTATTTATGGCAAAGATTAGATCAAGTTTTATTTAATGACTTTTGGTTGAATTATTGTGACTCTACTAATGTTGAACATCTTAACAGGACCCTTTTTGATAACTCTCCTCTTCTCATTAAAATTACGCCTAGATTGAGAGATTTTCCTCTCAATGTAGATTTCAAAAAATGTGGTTACTTCATGAGTCTTTTATGAATGTTGTGAAGGATAACTGGCTTACCCCTTTACATCTGGATAATGCTATTTTTGATTTGCGTAGACTGGGTATAAGATGAAAAGGCTTCAGT
This sequence comes from Dendrobium huoshanense, assembly GCA_016618105.1. Taxonomy (NCBI): domain Eukaryota; kingdom Viridiplantae; phylum Streptophyta; class Magnoliopsida; order Asparagales; family Orchidaceae; genus Dendrobium; species Dendrobium huoshanense. The sequence continues at coordinate 39,695,391 of CM028359.1, read as the reverse complement.
TTATTTTTAATTGGTTGAATCATAATGTGTTTAAGAATCTTTTTCTAAGATTTTAATTCTGAAAGATAAAGTGAATTTCCAGGATTCTCAATGCCTATATTTTCCTTCTGAAGCTAATTTTTGTCTTTTGAGAGATGCTAAAGATGGTCTTTATAAATTACGAGCTCAGGAGAAAATGTTTTGGAAATAAAAACAATTGTTAAACATCTTATTGAAGGTGACAACAATACAAAATATTTTCATGCGTGGTTAAGAGGAAACACATTATTAATTTAATCCATATAGTTAATCGGGTTGATGGTTTTGTTACTGAAGATGTTAAAAAAATGCTAGCTTAGCTGTTCAACATTTTCAGATTCATTTGAAATAAAATTTCAATCCTGCCACTATATAGAATCCTAATATTATTCATTCTTTTATTTTGCATTAGGATAATGCATTGTTGTCTAAGCCCCCTTCTTTGGAGGAGGTTAAAGATACTATTTTTGGTATGAATTTTGAGTTGGTGGCTAGGCCAAATGGTTTCACTACCAAGTTTTTCCAGAAAACTTTGCATATCATTGGTAATGATCTCTTTTCTATTGTTCTTGATTTTTTTATGGTAATTCTATGCCTAAAGTTTTTAAAGCTACTTATATTGTGCTTATTCGTTAGAATACTTCTAGCACTTTTTGGAATGATTTTAGACATATTAGTCATTGCATCTTTTATTATAAATTGATCTCTAAAATTTTGTTGAATCATTTATCTATTTTTTTCCTAAGATGCTTTCTCCTTTTCAAATGAGTTTTGTCAAAGGCCATGCCATTGCTGATAACTTTCTTCTTGGCACAAGAATTTTTTCTTGATTTGGATTCTAAAGTGAGTGGTGGTAATATAATTTTGAAACTTGATATTGCTAAGGCTTATGATAATATTGCTTGGAATTTCCTTTATGATATTATGAAGTTATTTGGTTTTGATTTAAATTTTAGCAATCTCATTAAGTTTTGTATTGAAAGAACATATTTTTCGATCATTATTAATGGTAAGTCTAATGGTTTTTTTAAGGCATCTCATGGCCTGAGACAGGGTGATTCCATCTCTTCGATCCTTGTCATTATTGCAGTTTACTATCTTTTTAGAGGTCTTACTGATCTCTTTGAGAAGTCTCCTATCCTTTATTTTAAAACTTTAGGTGATTTCCATATTTCTCTTTTATGTTTTGCAGATTATTTTATTATTTTTACTAATGCCTCTTTAAATAGGATTCATAAACTGTTAAGGTTTTTTCATCAATTTGAATTGGAGAGTGGCCTGGCGCTTAATAAACATAAATGTGGCTTTATTTATACTAAGAAAGTTCCTTTGGATCACATTGTGGCTATTAATAATTTAACTAGTTTCAGTCATGTTTGTTTACCTTTAAAGTACCTTGGTGTGCCTCTTTATATGGGTAGGAATAATTCTTTTCTTTTCACTGAATTCCTTTTGGTTGTGCAAAAAAATCTTTTATCTTGCGGTTCTAACTTTCTTAGTTTCAGTGGTAGGATAACTCTTATTAAGAGTGTCATTTGCTTTTTCCCTATTTATATCTTTCAAACTTTGCTTCCTACTCAAGCTGTGTGTAACAGGATTGATAAATTATTAATAAATTCTTTTGGAAATGGGTTAGTAGTAGTTCTAAAATCCACTAGTCTTCCTGGAATAAATACTATGGCACTTTTGATGAAGGGGATTTGGGGTGTAAGTCATTGAAGGATTTGGCTTATTCTTTTTCTTTTAAGTTATAGTTTAATTTCCATGCTAACTTGAGCCTTTTAGCTAAATTTATGAATGCTAAGAATTGTGGGGAGAAGCATCCTACCATGTGTTGTTTTAGTAATGGTAATTCTAAAGTTTGGCGTTATCTTTTCAAAGTGAAATGGGTGGTTGAGCCATATATCTGTTGAGGCTTTGGTGGTGGTAATACTTTCTTTTTGCATGATCATTGGTTGGGAGGCCAATCCATTTATTCTATTATTAATAGTTCTTCCAATTCTTTTGTGAAGGTTAATTATTTTTTCATTGGTTAGGATAGTAAGAAACTCTCTAATGCTTGACTTAATTTTATCATTCAACAAATTTTGCAGATACCTTTAAATATAAATTCTCTTGATGTTCAGCTTTGTGCCTTAACTAAGATGTCAAATTTACTTTAAAGGATGTCTGGCACTCCTTTAGAGCTAAGAAAGAGGTTTCTAAAATTTTCAAAATGATATGGCACAAGAGTATCCCTTCTATGATTTCTATTTTTGCTTGGCTGATTTTACATAATTTTATCCCTACGGATGACAATTTGATTAAACATGGTTTCTTTCTTCCCTCTAAATGCCAATGCTATTATCATATGGACAATATGCGTCATGTCTTTTTTTCTGTTCCTTGTGCTATTAAGGCCTGGACTTATTTTGAGGATGTTTTGCACTTAAACCACTTTAATGCTAAGGTTTCTATTAATGCTTTACTTAATTACTGGTTTGTTAACTCTAAAGGTCATATCAAGAATGTTATTCCCTCTCTTATCCGTTAGTTTTTATGGTTGGTTATATATCATCATATGATTATTCAAAATGTTGAAGATAAAATTAGAGACATTTTTTCTGCTAAGTTAATTTCTGCTAAGAATTTCAAAAATTATCACGTAGCTGCTATTGACTTTGGGATTAATCTTGATGTGTAAAATTGTCATAAGGTCCCCAGAAGTATCCTTTTGTTAAAACCACATGATAATTTCTTTAAGTTAAGTGTGGATGATGTTACATTAAGACTAAAGCGGGCTGTGGGGAAGTCATCAGGGACTCCAATGGTATTTGCATTTTAGGTTTTACTAGTCCTCATTATAATTGTGATGTTAATATTGCTTACACTCTTTCTATAATTTATGGTTTAAGGCAGTGATTCTCTCTTGATTGCATTAATATTATGGTGGAAGTTTATTCTACTTATTATTATTAATCTTTTATTTTGATAAATGATAATGGTTGCTTTTATGATTTGTTTTACTTGAGGAGGGAAATTTAGAATTTGTTGAGCATGCTTTAATTTCTCTTTTTGTGTTATTGATGTGGATGGTAATGCTTGTTCTAATGTCATAGCCAGGCGGGGCTCTGGGTTGGATTCCATGAAGGATTTCTTTAGTTCTAATTTACCTCTTAATGTTAGGGGTCTTTCCTTATGTTATTCCATAAGTTGGTTATTTTTTGAAAGAAAAAGCAAGAAACAAAAACAACTACAAAGTAAATTCCTCCTTCATAATCTTAACAAATGAAGGAGGAATCCAACCAAGCATAAGTCTTCCCAAGTAAAATTACTAACCATTGCATAGCTAGCACACAAATCAGCTAGCTTATTCCCCTCTCTCCTTATGCATTTAAAATTTACATTATTAAACTCCTTTAAGAAATCCAATTCTTCCATCTCGTTGGATCCTTGACTCGTAGCACGATGGATAGCCTTAATAACATTTGAAATGTCACTTTCTATGATCGCACCTTTGTACTTGAACATCCAATCCTTGATCACCTCTTTCAAGGTTTTAATAGCAGGAAGTTCCAATTGATATATGTCCCAATGAGTGTGAGATTTACCAAATGCCAACAAGAATCTACCTTTGCAGTCTCTTACAACACCACCGAGGCCTGCTCTATAGGAAGAACAAAGAGAAGCATCAACATTGATCTTTAACCAACCGAGTGGAGGGGGATGCCAAGTATTAGAAAGCCAATATGACTGGTTAAAATCCCTTTTTTTTACATAAGTTAAAAAACAATTTAGAGAAAGATGACATGCTGATTGCATTTGCCACTATGGATTTTGCAATTTCAATAATCCCATCATGCATCAATTTGTTCCTAGCTTTCCAAGATAGGTACACAACATTATAATAAAGAATAATAAACATACCATTAACCTTAGATGATGTATTAAGCCAAGAGCAACAATCTTCAAAACTGCCGAACTCAGGCATATGAAATCCACAAACGCTCAGCTTTGAAACCACCTCTTTTAATTTTATGCATTTGACAAGGATATGTTCCACATCTTCTATACCCGTTGCATATCTGGTACATGTTCCTTAAGTTTGTTGGGGTTGCAGTTTTTTTGTTGAATTCCTGTTGTTCTATTATGGTTTTTCTAGATTGATTTGTGCGTTTGTATATCAACTGGTTACTTTTGTATTATCCCTACTTTTTTTAAGCATTATGCTGCTGGGTACTTTTCCTTTTGTTGTTATGGTTTGGCCTTATGGTTTTGACTATTTTAAAAGGTTTGGAGGTTTCTTGCATTTTCTATATTTTCTCTCAATTGTGTTGGGAGTGTGTTATTGGGAACTATTAGGCCTTGTGGTTTTGGCTATTTCATAATGGCTGGATGTTATACGTTTTCTCTCATTTGTATTTATGGGAGTGTACTGATGTGAATTGTAAGTTTTGTGAGGGCCATGTGCAGAGTTTTTGGTTATGTTGCCTGGCTAGTTTGGAAGCCATTCATGGGTCTTTTGGTTATCAGCTTCCCTTTGGGTTGATCTGCCTGCTGATTCAATTGTGTTGGTGCAATTTGAGGGAGGTAATTTTTTCATTTGCTGCTATGTCTCGGGCTTTTGTTTTCTAGAAGCCTATTATTGGTTTGTTTACCTACTATTTGAATTTCTTGATTACTGGTTCCCCCTTTGCTTTTGGTGGTTTAATGATGTGGTTGGGGTTGTCTATTAGGATCAAGGATCCTCTTGTTTTTTCCCTGGCTTTTTGGAATGGAGTTATTGATATGATTCTTATGCGATATTATTGGTTTCTCAACTGGTGCCTTAAGAGAAAGTATACTATTAGGTTGGTTTGTCTCAACTATGATGGTAATTTTGACATACATTGGTGCTTTAACTAGATTATGATCTATTTCTACTGCTCTTATTGTTTTTCTATCAATTACCCATTCTGCATAATGCTTTCAATGCAAGTGATCTTGTTGTTGAGCCGCTTAGGAGGAATTTGAAGCTAAATACTATTTTTTGTACCTTTATTATTTTTTGGGTTCTCGCTCTTACGCGTCATTGAATGTACATAGGTTTATGTGTACTTTTGCTTAGTAGGGAACTTGTGCTCGTAGGTTTGGTTTTATTTTATTTTTGTAGCTCTTCAGAGCAGTTGTGAGCTTGAGTTCCCTTTAAGGACCGTGTAATTTTTTTTTAAATAAATGCGTGGGCACCCTCGTGAGTTTCTCCTAAAAAAAATGTTCTCCAGGCTAGCATACACACTTATAGGATTTCACTTAAGAAATCTTAAAAAATTCAATAAATATTACTAACTCTTTCAGCATATCCTATTCTTCACAATCTTAAACCCTTAATCTTTATTGAATGGTGTATGATGTACCTTAAATGTTAATACACAAACAAAGAGATATAAACTATAAATATTAGTAGAAATAAAGAGAAAATCAATACTTTTTGTTATCATTAAAATCATAAACGCAGGAGCCCAAGTTGAAATAATATTCCCCTTTTTTATGATGGTAAATATTATTGGTTGAAGTTGTAAACATAAATGTTTTTTTCATAATCTCCCCGTCAATAAGAAAATTAAATTTAAAAAATAGGGGAAAATATTTATTTATATATTTTTTAAATTTAAGACGAAGAAAAAATTTAAATTGAAAATAAATAACCAATGAACAAATACAATTAAATGTATACTCCCCATTTTAACATCACTATTAAGGAGAGAAAACACAACAAATAAATTAAACTATATGAATGAAAAAAAAAAAAAAAATTTAAAGAAGGGAAATAAACTAACTAATACATGCTACATAGAAGGATAAAAAATGGAAAATGCAAAAAAAAAAACTAAAATATAAAATCATCCATAAAATGATAAAACATATTAATTATATAAAAAATAAATAAAACAGATAAATAAATATTAACAAACTTATACATGATCAGAGTTAAAAATTTAATTCTTGGCCATTAGCATAAGTTCATTACCCCCTTTTATTGCTCCTATTTTGATGAATTAGAGGCTACATCTAGAATGGATATTTTTTTTCTTATTTTCATATCCTCTTTTTGCATTTAAGCTTATGCTCACCCTTTCCTTCATGGGTGGCTGTTAAAATTTGGGCATTTGGACTTCAAATGTCCAAGTTTCCTATACCCAAAATAAATAATGTTAAAAGAAAACTTATCATTTTTATCATTTTTAACTTTGCACCACTTTTGTTGACACTTATACTTGCGCTTCAAGAAACTTTTGAATTAAACTATTAATAATGCTATCTCCCCCACTCCCATCATATCCTAAGCAATTTTAATATGTTTCTTTGGCCTTTAACACTATAGTCTTATCTTATTTCTTATCACCTACATACAAATGTGTTTGACTCACACTTTTCTCATAAGAAATAAGTGAGCAAAGTAGTATATCAAAAGAATAAACTTCCAAGTCTTTTACTTTAGACATAATATTTAATTTGGTATCAAAATAATCAGGTAGATAATGTAAACTTTTGTTGACCTTCTCAGAGTTTTAAAGTTCTCTAACTAAATTATACAATGATGTCACTATCTGAGTAAACCTAGTGTTCATATTTGAGATTGTCTAAATAGGTTTCTTATGAAAATGTTTATAATCGGGCAATAAGATGTTCAGCCTAGATTGTTTGACTATACTAGTACCTTCATATGTAATGCATAATCAATTTGTTAGTGGTACATATAGAAACTCTCATATAATCTTGAGACTTAAGTACACATAAAAATAGTTTAAATATTTAGCATTCAGTTGTGCAAAGACTTTCTTCTATACACCATTCAGTAAAAGGATTTTTATTTTTGACTCCTTGAATAATACATGACGATATATAATAACTATCTAGAATCATATGCAATATTCTAAAATCAATACATTAAAAGAAACATAGATATACTTCTTTTCTAAAAAAACAAATAGAATATTATAAAAAAGTGGTGCTTACTTATTAAATAACCCTCCACAGTGTTTTTATTTTTAAAGTGTCCATGGATTATTTTTCTTAAGGTTTTTAAAACACAACTTTTGAGACCTGCTATGATACAAATTGAAACATTCAAGGGAGGTTGTAAGACCTTAATAAACTATCCCTATGAACATCAATGTGTGGGTGGGGGGCAGGGGGGGTGTGTGTGGGGGATGAATTAGGTATTTAAAAACTTCTTTACCACAAAAAAACTTTTTTTTGAAACTTTTTAATAACATAAAATAAATACTTTGATCAACCAATATGGAAGATAATAAAATTAATAATAATTATAATAATGGTGATGATAAATTAATCAACTTAGTATAACATCAACCACATATTATTTAACTTGCCATTTTTAAGAAAACAAAAAATAGAAAGTAAATTGCAAAAAATAAAAAATAGAATTATCACATTCGTCAAATAATGACCTATTTCTACTCCCTGTACTCCTCTCAAGATATTACATTGACCCTTTAGTGAATCTCATTCAGCCCCCACAGCTAGGTAGAAAAGCCATTAAAAAATTTATTCAATCAACCTAGCACAACAAAGGGCCATATTTTTTCCCCATCTTAGTGAGTCGGAGAACCTATAATCCTTTTTCTCTCTCTTGGTGAAGGCAAAGAATCATGAATCATTATCACCTTCCCTAGTGCGATGGAGTATCCGGGTCTTTTAATACCAAAGAGGTCTTCTTCACAAAGCTTCCCTCAAGATAAACCTAAAAAATTGGAGGAACTCAAATTCAAGTTTTCCATAGTAACCATGTGGAACTCCCACTCACACTCCCTTGAAACCCACAAGGGCCCTCTCTCATAAACTCCACCCTTAAAATCCCAATATTTAAGATCTCTCTTTAAGCTTTGTTCAGAAGAAAATAACTAAATGAATGCTAAAAAGACTTATACAATGACTTATGAGAAAGCTTAAATAGAAGGCTTAAAAAACTTCAAAATCAAAATCAACCATGACAGTTTATAAAGTGTGATAACAAGATCATACAAAAGATTCCTTGAATTTGACTTGTTAATACTGTATAATCACCACTTAGTGTAGTACGATCAGCTAAATTTTTTACTATTTGTAATGTACAATGCTCATTTAGTATAGTACAATTAGTTCAATTTTTTTATACTCATGTTATACGATTATCATTTAGTACAACACAATATGTTTATATCATATTATATAAATGAATATTTGTATATTACATTTAGTTCAATTAAATTTCTATTCATTTAGGACAAATCTTAGGATGACCAAATATTGTCTCTATTGATTGTATAGTATGATCCAGTTCATACAGTATGTTCAAAAATAAAAAATTAAGCAGATCTGATTGATTAATCACATGATTAAATTTGAGAAACTTTTAGGCATCCTACAATACAATTAGGTTCATATAGTATGAATGGAATAACATTTAAAATTAAAATTTTTACCTAATTTAATGAATGACATGGTTTTTAATTATAACAGATTGTCCAATACAATGTGATGGCATACTATATTATTAGTTATATTTTAAAATTATTTTTACAGATAATCAAAAAATTTAATTAGTTTCTATAATAATTTATCATATAATACGATCGATAATGAATAGAACATTGTATAAAATAACATTTAAAATTATTTTTGCTCCCCTTCTGTGTGTGCATGGTCACCAAGCTACCATATACCCTTATAAGACATGACTCAGGAAATAACAATAAGTGAATGAATATTACAAACTCTTTTAACAAACCCTATTCTATAAAATCTTAAGCCCTGAAATATTAGTACACAAATAAATAGATATGCACTACAAATACTAAAAAAAATTAAGAGGCAATCAATAAAAATTTTTATCATCAAACTCATAAACTTGGGAGCTCGAGTTCCACTACTCATCTTACTTTCTTTACACTGCTCCTTCGCCTTAATCCTTTTCTTTATGTCACCATTGTAAGGTAATGCTCCTGAGAGTAAATTATTTATTTAATTAGCCCATTGTCATAATCAATTTTTTGTATTTCACATAGATATAGCTTGGCTCTATAATTGGGTCTCTAGTTACACTGAAGAAAGATTTACCCTTATATTAATATTTGAAATTTAACTCAAGAAGAAAGCTGGGTCTAGGGTAAGGAAAATTAGGCTATTGGTAGTTTCAATTTTGTATAAGATTAAGTTGGTTGTTAGGCTAATATTTATTCCTTGCATTATGATTATTATTCTAAATAAAATTTTGGTGATTCTTCCCACTTAAATTGTAGGTATTGAGTAAAGATTGCTTTGCATATTATTGACAATATTTAAAGACTCTATAGTATAAGAGTATGGCTCACCTATTTAATAATATAAATTTTCATTAACATTTGTAGTTATCTCTTGGAATAAATATTTTGATTGTCTGACTTTTATAGATGATAGTTACTTGTGAAGTTAAGATTGCTATGATAATAGTGTCATGAAAACTAGCTAACCTCTTAAGATGCATAGGCTTAATAAAATGATTTTGATATCAATGATCCTTCAACTACTACATATTTGATATGAATTAAAGAACCGATATGCCCATTATCAAAAGTTTGAATAATTAGTCAATTACATTATGCATGTTGTAAACAATTTCTTAATCACTCTTGAATTATCTCCCATGCTTCATAGATTGATTCACTATCCCATTAGATAAATTAAGTGATAACGTTCCTTTTTTTAGCTTCCATAAAAGGAGAAAAGTATTTGGCTAAGAACTTTTGGGATAGTTCACTCCAAATGGTAATTGAGCTAGGGGGTAATGAGTTCAATAATAACTTAACATTGACCCTAATATAAAATAGAAACAACTTCAATCAAATGACATTATTAGAGAATTCACTAAACCTGAATGTGTCACATACCTCCAAAAAAAATTACTATGTATATGTCTAGGACTTCTATAAGGGATCCCCTAAAACTATGAGATTTGCTCCAATTGAATGAATGCAGGATTAAGCTGAAAGTTATTTGCGTGGATGTTTGTTTACTAATGCTTTGGTGGATTACATCAAATAATGGATTAGTATAATATCTAATTTATTGTGTGGCACTTCTTTGAGTTAATTAGCCATCATTTTATAATACTTTTTAGATTTTTTATATTTAATAATTTTATTCAAAATTTTCTTAATTTTTGGCCAAATTGTGCTACAAATGAATGTTTTATACCACACATATAATAATTAACACTACTAACAAGAAACTCACCAAAAAATAAATTAAATAATAAATAATATAGAATAAAATTAATTATAGCAGTTTATAAGAAATTTCAAATCAAAGAAAAGTAAGATTAAATTAATGGTCTCAAAAAAATATTAACTTAGTAAAAATATAGTGGTGTCAATTCTTTGATAATGGTGCCTAAAATTTGACTAGCTAATATAGTATTATGCAAGTGTACGTATCGTTCAAATAATATATTGATGAGAAAATAACATTCCCATGAGGAATTATATTGATGTCCCTACATTTTAATTACCAATTTTATTAATCATTTATTTTAACTTTTAGATCTAATAAAATTTTAACGAGAGAATAATAAGAAATAAAATGGAAAAAGAATTAAAAAAAATTTATATTTTATTTAATTCTAAATTTATGAGTGATGAGGTTATTATTTACATATGAATTTGCAACCTAAACATAAATAGTTCTTTAGCTCTACAAGCTCATTGGATCCGAAGTATAGTTGTGGCTAGCTATGTTAATCCATAACTTCACTACATGTATATCATCTTTTTAATGATCCCAAAACCCTAAAAATTTGTATGTATTTTTTTTGAGGATTATGATCATCTTTCCCTATTTATTCAACTATGCCACCATCAAGGACATATATCATATTAGATTTTAATTTTTTTCCTGACTAAAATGTAACTAAATTAAGAGTATGGAGACAAGAATTAATTATATATCTTGAAATATTTTAGCTTGAATCTACATTGCCCAAAAGATCATCATCATATCATAAATACAAAAAACGTAAAATAGACATTAAAAATTTTAAAACAAAATCTTACTTATCATTAAAAATTAGAATATAAAGTACAAAAAAAGTAAATATTAAACTAGGATAATTCCTTGAATATAGTAATTTCTCTCCTTGAGTTACTCCTGATCAATCTTATGAACCACATATAATTAAAACACTCACTCACTAAAAAGAAAAGCATAATAGAGAGTAACAAAGAAACTCTGCCAAACTATCACCAAAAGTCTAATAAAAAAACCCCTCGCAAAAGTCTCCTTAGTTGAAATAGAATAACTTATCGATATTAGTTAGAAAACATTGGGTAAATCCAAGCCCACATCAATCTGATCTTGAACTAGTAATGCTACAACACTCTCAATGAATTTTTTCTTCTCTTTAGATTATAAATAATAATTTTCACATTATTATTACACTAAGGTAATGTGGTGTTATTCTTAGTGCAATGGTGATGTGTGATCTAACACTGTGATTCATTGAAATATAGCTTGATCCTTAATTTCTCCTATCAAGAGCACTATAAAAATTGAGGAATTAGCAATGTGACACTATCGTTTAATTCTTCAGCCCAAAAAATTCTCTTCCATTATGTTGTGGCATTATAACTATTAGTGTTGTAATGCTCTAATTAGCCACTTCAATTTTTGGTAGTCATGGCTCAATAGTGTTGGCAAATCAAGCACTGTGACTCCATGAAATCTATCTCTAACCTTAATTTCTCCCCTTTAGAACACTATAATATTTAAGGAATTAGTAATGCCACACTAGCTTAAATATCTTTTAAAAAAAAATTCTCTCCTATGGCGTTATGACATTAAAACTATTATCTCTATTATCCTCTAATTAGGCATTGGAGCACTGCATAATAACTGTTGTGGTACTGTGCTCTTTGTTATGACATTAAAATTCTACCTAGGGCATTGCAGTGTACGTGTTCATCTCAATATAGAATTCAAAGTAAATTCATTATCTTTATCTAGATTAACACGACATTGAGTGTGATAAAACAACTTTTTAAGTTCATTCTCCTTAGACTCAGATGACCATCTCCTTCCCATGTCTAACAATCTTAAAAAAATATATATATATATTTTTTTATTTTTATTTTAACATTTATAGGATTGATTCTTTGCAAGATGGTCAGCACAAACATATATTGTGTCCTTCAAAATTTTTATTGCATCTATTGAGGGATAATTTGTCAAATTCCTCATTGGATTCATTTATTGTTCCTTGTGACTCTGGCCATTATGATTCTTTAGCTCCAATTTAATGTTTTGGGATTCTAACTTTTAGATTCTTATCAATTAAGTCAAAACAGACTCATTAGCCATGATCTTTCAAAATAAGATTGTACATTCATTTCCTTTAATGAGCATTACACATGCCTAAGAGATTTTAAACAACATAGTCTTCTCCTTAGTGCCACATGCTTACATTTTTTTGACCACCCCACTAACATATATAATCGACATAATGACAAAAACCTTTTGATAGTGTTGAAATTTATCTCATTTCCTTGTTAACATTTTAAGTTTATTTATTAGCATGTTTGAGAATTCTTAGTAGATTTAATTTTATCAACATCTCGATAAGTTTTTCTAAGAAGTTGGCTTTAATTCACTAAACTATAATGTTTAGACTTAAAGTCGCTAGCTTTTACTTGTTACTCCCTTAATGCCCCATTCTTCCTCATTCTTGAGACCATTTCATAATAGATACCAATCCCCTAGCCCACTAACACACTTTACATTTTCTCATGCTCCATCCTCTCAAGCAATCATTTCTCCCCTTAATTCTTGATAACTCTCATTATTCAAACTCCAATCCTTAACTATTCGTAATGGTTGGTGATGAAAGTATCATAAGGTTCTCAAGCATAAGTTAACCAGTCCCTAGGCACACTGAGAGGGGGTGAATTTAAAACTGATTGTTTAATTAAAAAAATGAAGTAAATATTTTCTTTTTTTAGAAAATGCAAAGTTGCATTAAAAAGAAAGAAATAACCATATAATACAAACTAGGAAGTAAAAAACTAATAGATCCTTAATCAAGAGAAAAAGGATAATTATTGAAAGCAATTTTGTTAACATTAAACCTATTATTTTTGAAATGAAACCCACTGTTTCCTATTTTTAAACCGTTGAGATGTAGGGGATGCCAAAGTTTGAAACAACCCGAGGGTTGGTTAGTATCCCAGAGTTCCCATCCGTTTAAAGAATAGGATCTAATAACGATCCCATAAGAAAATATAATAAGTTTAAAAAACAAAAAAGCCAAACCAGAAAAGCAGCTATAAAAGATAATCAAAAGAAAATTACAAAAATAACAAGGCAATCTCAAAACACCTATGAAAAACAATAATAGGTATTTTAGATGTCTTTTCCAATTACCAATGTTGTAATACCAAGTAAAATATATGGAAATTTCTTTGATAAGAATTTCCAACCTTCTGTATCTTTCGGCTTTGCTGCTTGTAATAAGAATTTTGGATATCATATTATTGAGAAGTTTGGGAAGAACATTTCAAATTGTTCTACATTCTAAGATCAATCCTCCTTATAGGTTGATCTTTCACCGATCCTAGATCTTGTAGTTCTTTGAACAGCTTGTGTTTCGAACCGGAAGAAACAAGCTCCAACGAAGATACTTTTTTATTCTTTAATTAAATATTTTTTCAACTTTAAACTGATAGTTGAAGTAGGAGAAATGGTTTTAGAAAGGCCATCTCTTATTTCATCATTATTAACAAGTATTTCAGAAGTATTTGCTGCCTTAGAAGGAGTCAAAATCGAATTCTGCTCCTTCAACAACTTCTCCTTAACTGCCTCCATCGTATGTGGGATTTGAATTTCCAAATTTCCAACAATCTTTGGATGATCCTCTGAAATAACAGCATTCTCATTTATTCCTTCAATTCTCCCGTCCTTCATTAATTGTCTAGCTTGATTTGTTGTAGAAAAAACCGGCTTCAGCTCCTCAGCAACCTTTGATTTAATCAATAAATCAATTGGATTTTGATCATCCGGAAGCAAGTTAATCTCAAATATAATATCTTCCTTATCTGCCTCCATGGTTTGTTGGATTTCAAAATTGAATTTTGAAATCACGAAATTTTATCAAAGATATGTTGATCAACGGAAGAATCTTCATTATCAATTGGAAACACCAAATCAACTTCAGCAATTTCATCACTAATTTCAGCAATCAATGTTTCAGATTGATTGTATTCAAAATTTGTGTTATGATCTATAACCGGCTCAACCACCAAATTTGAATTAAGGCTAACAGCAACTTCATCTCCTCCCTTAATTTCAGCAGTTTTTGCAATTGGATTTTGAGCTGTCTTCATAGGAATACGATCTAAAATTGATCCACCATAGATTATCCGACGATCTGGATGAGAGCCTTCATCATGATTTTTAGAAGAATTACTCTTAACACTTTTAATCCTTTTATTAGATTTGAATTTAACATGCATCCAAGGACCATAAGAATTATCTTCAACTAGTAATGGATCTTTGGGAACCTCCTTACCAATCAAATATAGATTTTGAAAACCAATTGGACATACCACATCTATATGTCCAATTCTTCCACATTTGAAATAAATAGAAGATGAATTTTCAAATTCAATTTTCTGATAAAATCTGCCATGCATACCTTCAACCCAACTACCACTAGGGAGTTTCGACTTCAATTTTACCCGAACGTATGCTCTAGCGAATTCTCTTCTCCCCCATCTAAACATGTTGCCATCAAATAATAAGGGAGTCCCGATAGTTGAAACAATTCTCCAAATATTGGTTTCGTCCCAGTAATGTAATGGCAAGTGAGGAAGATGAACCCTAATGGGAGAAGAAATCCCATCCAAGGAATAAGGAGAAAATTTTGGATACCATTTATCTATTCCAATGAAAAAACCACCCACATACCATGGACCTCCATTGAGAATTTTCTCCATTACTTATTGTGATTGAAAAGAGCACATGAACCAATCTAATCCAAGTGAAGTAATATGAAATGGTCCAAAATTTACCCATTGCCTCCTTAATTCAAAAGCATAACTTGAGAAGGGAAATTTTTTGCAAAGAATCTTCACTACCAATGAGTTTCTTAAAACATGAACATTGGATTTTTCTTTTTCCAAGTCTAGTTATACCACATTAGCATCTTTACTTTCTTCATGAATTTTATTTGAGTTAATTTTAATGTGTGGTTTTTTAATCCACACATTAGATTTATCCAAATTATGATTGGTGCAACTTGAAGTGGAAGCCTCCAAATCATTAGCTCTAGGGATCAAAATCGGCAAGGGTGAAATTAAATTACTTTTCAAAGCATCAATTACTTCCTTTCCTTTACCACTCTCCAGCAAAGATTTTTTCTTAGAAACCAACCCTCCCTCTCTAATCATTAGAGGAGAGTTAAAAAAACTAGAAAAGTTGTGATTGAATGTTATACTACCTTTTGTATCCAACAAAGTTGGACGTGCGGTAGATCTAAGGGATTTGGTGTTCCGGTCATCCAAGGATGACCGGCCACCATATTCCATTTACAAAGATTGCAGCCAAAAGCTCCTTCCAAATCCTTTCTCAATTTGTGGATCTTCTCTCACCTCAAAATAACCATCAAATTTGCCATGAATAGTGAACATTCATGAAGGTTGTTGAACCATTAAGAACTAGTCCGAGGCTAATTAAGAGGGGGGGGGGGGGGTTAATTGGATATTTAAGAAAATTCTTTAGGGAAAAAGAAATCCTTTTAAAAAAACTTTTCACACCCTTGCACAATAATCAACACAGCGGATGCGAAAGTAAAAAAAATTCAAAATAAAAAAATAGATTAGATTTTTTTAACCACACAAATAATTACAGAAAAATAAAGTGCTAAAAATAATCAAGATAAACACATTAAAATTTATCGTGGTTTGATCATCCTGGCCTATGTTAACTCTGAAAGTTCATTAGGGATGTTAGGCCCCTTATGAACTGGCCCAAGGTTAATTAAGAGAGAAGTGAATTGGTATTTTAAAATATACAAAGGAAACACAAACCAAGATTCCCCATAGATAAACCCCAATGCAAAAAATTAAATGCAGAAATAATAAAGGAAAGAACACACTAGATTTATAATGGTTTGGTCAAACCTTGTCCTACGTCAACTCCTCAAAGGCACCATCAGAGTATTGAACTAAACTAAGTGTCTCTCCTTTAGCCCCCACAGCTAGGCGTAGAAGCCCTTACAAAATCACTTCCAACTTCCTTGGTGCAGTGGAGTCATCAGGTCCTTTGACACTAAAGAGATATTCTTCTTCTGTGAACTTCCCTCAAGACAATTCTTGAATCTAATGGTATTAAGGTGCAAGCTTGACGAATCAACCGTGTGGATTCCAGCTCCACACTCCCTTGAGTCCCCCTCATCAAATCTTCCCCCTCTATCAAACCTAACCCTTTCCTCACTCATTTTCAAGCTCTCTCTTCAAGTTTCCCTCAAAAGAACGAAGATATAATGGCTTCCAAAGACACTTACCAAGTCTTTTAGAAGCTTAATTAGAAGATCTCAAAATTAGCTCATTAATGCAACTTGCTGACTTTATCATCCAGGCTAATAGGAGTCTCATCCTGGCCGATCAGTACAAATTAAGCTCAATCAGCCCGAGATAATTTGGGACGATCAGAAGAAAATTGGTTATATCATCCGGGCCAATGCAATATCGTCATGGCCGATTAGTTTAAAATTGAGTACAATCATCTTGATCATCACCCTGAATCATAGCTAGCCGATGTCAATCATCCATGAGATCGGCTCGACCGATCCTGTGATTGAATCAATCATCCTTTAATGCTTTCCAAAGATACCAGAATAATGTAGGAATGATAGAGTTAGATCGTCTTAAATGATGTGGATATTGTCCTGACTGATTTCCTAAAATAAAGAATACTTAAACTGATCATGGCAGCTGATTCTTTATTAATTGAGCCTATCATCTTGGTTGATACAAGTATCATCTAGAATGATGGGCTTAATGATGGTTGCCTTAATGAGGATGCCTTAATTAGGGTTTCTGCTTTTGAACCGATTATCTTGGCCGATATAAATATCATCCTAGATAATGTTATAAAAAATAGTAAACTCTAAGGAATAGTCAGAAAATCTATCAAGGTGCATGTGTGCAAAGTTATGTAGCTTCAGGAGCCACACCAATTACAAAAGAATAAATAAAGGAAAAAGGGTATAACTGACTCAGACATAGTCTACCTAATCTTGAGCTGATTCCAAATTGCAGTCTTGATCTTGTAAACCTAAAATTTTAGTAGATAAGGCAGTCGTAGAGATATAAGATTGTTTGCTATTATCAAATTAATAAACCAAAAAAATAGATCTGTAACAATCTCCCCCTTTTAGAGATTGTTGCAAATCTATTCATGGATCACTGGGATACTAACCAGCCTTCAAGGCTGAATTCTTTTTGGCATCCGCCTCCCCCAGAATGGATTAAGGTAAATCTTGATGCAGCATTAACTAATAACAACAATGGAGGTATAGGTGGTGTTTTTAGAGGTTCTAAATGAAGATTCTTACTCTCTTTTGGAATCAAATGCACGCACTGGGATAATGGCACTTTGGAACTTATGGCCATTCGTTCATTGAAGAATTTTATCTACAAGTGGATGTTGGATGCAAAGGGTCTAATAATAGAAGGTGATAATTTCAACATTATCAAACTTCTACAAAAATCTTTTAATAAAGACTCTCGGCTGCTTAACAAATAGGAAATTGAAGATCTTTCATTTTTGGATGGATTTGGTAACATTCTTTTTCACTTTGTTAATAGAAATTGTAATAAGTGAGCACACAATTGTGCTAACTTTACTCTACTTGAAGATTTTCATTGGGAAGATCTTAGTAACAATAAGGTTCCTCCTCCTTTTTTTCTCTTTTAAAGGAGGAATGTGATAGGTTATCTATCACATAATAGCTTGTAATTATTTTCCTTTTCTTCATTAATTGCAATTTAGCATTTCTTTCAAAAAAAAAAAAAATCTTCTCCTTTTTGATGATGACAAAAATTTCTATTTGAATTTGCAAAAAAGAATACATTTTCTCCTAATCTCCCCCTCACTAAAATAAATTTTTAAAAATATGGGTGATAAAAATTTTTTTTGTTGTTTTTAATTTTTTTTTGAAAAAAAATACAAGCAAAAGGATATAAATTCAATAGTACATTCTCCCCTTTTGATATTATCAAAAAGAGAAGGCGCACAAACAATAAAAACAAAATGATTAAAAGATAAAAATAATCCCTGATCTAGTGAACAAACCAAATATTCTTAAAATGGGAAAGTTACCTCTTTGGTTTAATAAAAAAATTAGTAGAATTATATTGATAATGCATAGCCCAGAAAAGGTTAGAAATTTAGAATTTGATAATCCAAACTCTAGTTCTTTTAAACGGCTAAAAAACTTTTTAATTTATTATCTAAATCAAGAGATTGAGAATAAAAAACATGAGTTTCCTTCCTTTGACTATTTTTAGAGAAGTCAAACACAATTTTCTTAAGAATTTTAAAAAAATTGGAGGTAGCTTTTCATTTTTAGATAGACGAATGTGTGTGTTGATGAGAAAAGACACATAAAAAATTTAATGAAAAAAGAAAAGAAAAAATTAAAAAATAGTAAATCACAAAAAAAAAGAACAAACAAAACATGCAAACATAAAAAATACAAATAAAGGTTTAAGCACCATCTTGCTCCTGATCAGATAATTTAGAAATAAGGCCTGCCCAAGAAATTTTTTGCGTTTCATTATTTCTCAAGTTTATAATTTGCTTTGCTTTACCCTTTTCTTTTGTAGGAAGAATTCTCAAATTAGGGCACTAATTTTTCATATGTCCAGGCTTCCTACATCCAAAGTAAATAACATCAAAAGAAATATGAACATTCTTACCATTTTTACATTTATTCCATTTTTGTTGATGCTTATGCTTTGGTTAGATTTTTAATTTGCTTGTCAAGTCATTGATTTTTTCACCAACTGAATTTCCTTTTTCCATATCTTCAGCTTTTAGAACTATCATTTCACCTGCATTCAAAAGTCTTTGATCCAATCTTTACTCGTAGGTAATGAGTGAGCCAATTAAATTATCAATATAATATTCATTCAAATCTTTTGATTCATAAATGACAACAACTTTAGCATCAAACATATTTAGTAGACAATAAAGAATTTTATTGATTTTTTTTTAAAATTTGAAAATTCTTTACCCAAAGCATGCAATGATATCATAATTTGAATAAACCTAGTATACATGTCTAAGATTATTTCATAAGGTTTCATGGAAAACATTTCATATTCATGCATTAATATATTTGACTTGAATTGCTTGATTTCACTAGTTCCTTCATATATAGTGTGTAGTTTATCCCAAATTTCCTTACCAGTAATGTACAAGGATACTAACATAAAATCTTCAGAGTTTCAAATACAAAAAAAATAGTTATAGATTTTGCATTCAATTGAGCTTTGATTTTCTCTTATATACTCCATTGATTAAAAGGAATATCAATTTTAATTCCATCTAAAATATGAGACGGTATAGAATAACCAGTTAAAATCATATGCCTCATTCAAAAATTAATTGATTGCAAAAAGGTAGACATGTGAATTTTCCAAAAATCAAATGTAATATTTTGAAACAAAGGTGGTCTGGTGATTGAATAGCCTTCCGTAATATTACAATTAGAAAAATTAGCCATGGATCAAAATTCAAAAGTTTTGAAAAACTTGTTTTTATGAATCCCGCTCTGATACCACTTGAAAGTTTGTTAGGGATGTTAGGCCCCTTATGAACTGGCCCAAGGAAAATTAAGAGAGAGGTGAATTTATATTTTAAAATAAACAAAGAAAAGACAAAGCAAGATTCACCACAGATAAAACCCAATGCGGAAAATTAAATATGGAAATAATAAATGAAAGAAAAAACCAGATTTATAGTGGTTTGATCAAATATTGACATACGTCCACTCCTCGAATGCACGCTCTGAGTATTGCACTAAACTTAGTGTCTCTCCTTTATCCCCCATAACTTTTCGGAGAAGCCCTTACAAAATCACTTCCACCTTCCCCGGTGCGGTGGAGTCGCCGGGTCCTTTGACACCAAAGAGATCTTCTTCTTTTGTGAACTTCCCCCAAGACAAGCCTTGAATCCGATGGTACTAAGATGAAAGCTTGGCGAAGCAACTGTGTGGAATCCCCCTTCACACTCCCTTGAGTCCCCCCTCACAGGATCTTCTCCATCTCTCAAACTTCACCCTTTCCTCACTCCCTTTTAAGCTCTCTCTTCAAGTTTCCCCCAAAGGAATGAAGCTACAATGGCTGCCAAAGACACTTACTAAGTGTCTTGTTAAAGCTTAAATAGAAGATCTAAAAATGAGCTCATTATTGCAACTTGTTGACTTTATCATCCAGGCTGATAAGAATATCTTCCTAGCTGATCAATACAAATTAAGCTCAATCAGCCCAGGATGATTTGGGATGATTAAAGAAAATTAGTTATATCGTCGAGGCTGATACAATATCATCCTGGCCGATTAGTTTAAAATTGAGTACAATCGTCCTGATCATCGCCCTGAATTGAAGCTGGTCAATGTCAATCATCCACGAGATCATCCCGGATAATCTTATGATTGTCTCGGATGATGTGATCAAATCAATCAGCCTTTAATGCTTTCCAAAGATACCATATTAATTTAGGCATAATTGAGTTAGATTGTCCTGGACGATGTGGATATCATCATGGCCAATTTCCTAAAATAAAGAATACCTAAACTGATCATGGCGACTGATTCTTTCTTAATTAAGCCTATTATCCTAGCTGATACAAGTATCGTCCAAGCCGATCGGCTTAATGACGGCTGCCTTAATGAGGATACCTTAAATAGAGTTTTTGCTTTTGAACCAATCATCCCGGATGATGTTTCCAAAAATAGTAAACTCTAGGGAGCTGTCAAAAAATCTACCAAGGTGCGTGTGTGTAAAGTTACATAGCTTCAGGAGCCACACCAATTATAAAAGACTCAAGAAAGGAAAAAGGGTATAAACTGACTTAGACCTAGTCTACCCAATCTTGAGCTGATTCCAAATTGCAGTCCTTATCTTGTGAACCTGAAATGTCTGTAGATAAGTCAGTCGTAGAGAAATAAGAGAGTTTGCTATCATCAAAATCTTAAACCATGAAAGTATATCCACAACACACTCCTTGGATACTACCTCTCTAAGGATTACACTAAACAATACTTTCTCTCCTTTTACTCTCCCATCAAGGTGTAGAAGCCTTTACGTATGCTGTTTCACCAAGCCAATGAGGTAGATAACCATGTCTCTTTTGCAGGAAAATAATATGAATTATCTTTTTATTCTCCAGATGATGGTTAGAGAACCACAACATTATTTTCACCCTCCAGGTGATGGTCAAATAAACCATGATCTATATTGAAGAACTTCTTCTCCAAAACCATAGAGAATCTAGGCAAATAATATTTGATACTGGCCAAGATTCTTTCTTTGAGCAACCTTTTGAATTCCCTCACAACTTCACACTCACAAAATCTTCTTCTCTTCTCTCACAAAGCTCTCTCTTCTGAAGTCTAAGTAGTAAAAGATGTCTCATAAGAAAATATGAGATGTAGAAATAGTGGGCTTCAACAAACACTAAATTTTAAGAGATCTATCTTATGTTTATACCATTCAATACAAGCATCATACAATATGATCAGTAGAAAGCTAGGTTAATCCAGTGGTCATTCAAATGAACTATTTAGGACTCAAAACACTTTATACCATACGATTATAAGAATGTCTGGTATGAACTATATAATATCATGGAATTAGGAGAAAGTTGTAACAAACAAAATAATGTTTGATATCATCAAATTCATAGTTCTTGGATCAGATTTGGAATAATCTCTCTTTTTTTGTGATGGCAAACATTGTTATTTAAGGATTCTTAGATTCTTTGCTATCTTCTTATCTCGCCCATAGAAGGTGAATTTTTTAAAGTAAGGGGAGTTTATGTTTGTTTTGCAAACAATTAATAACAAACATAAGCAAATTAAAGAAAAAAGTTAATATGAAAACAACAAAAAAGAACAAAATACTACTCCCCTTTTAACATCAAAAAAGGAGGAAAATACTAAACAATATAATACAAGTAGTTTGCATAAAAGGATAATGACACACAAATTCAAATACAACTTTAGAGAATTAGAAAGACACGCAGAAAGTACAAACATAAAAAAATGACACTTGAATTAAAAAATATAAGGGATCCAGATCAAGTGCTGGTTATGGAGGTGGAAACTATTTGGAAGAACTCTTGAATGAAAGAGGCATGCTAGTGGATTATGTCCGATTGATTCCTAAACAAATTCATTTCATTTTTTTGTTGGTCTTAATGTTGATCTAGGAAATTCTTAAGGTTATCAAAATAGCGAATCAACTATTCAAATGGTTATTGATGACGGGGTGGTGCAGGTTCAAGATAATGTGCTTGGGTAGCACCACCTTTTTCATTAAATTTTGGCTCTTCTAGCTCCTGTTCCTTATGAAAGAGCAAAAAAAAGGTATCCATTAAGAATTTTTTGTTGTTGTGAGCAGGAGCATGATATGTGAGATTGTATTTTTTATCTAGGATGTACTCAATGATATGTCCTAGAGCAAAACTTTATTTTCTCCTAGTGGATGTGAGTGAAATAGAAGAAAGGTTCTAGATGTAATCTATCATAATTTGGGCTTCATCCTTTTGGGTATTTGATATGATGAAATATGAAACAATTGAAAGTAAAGGGGTATTGTTGACTAGGTTTCTAGGTTTAGGGATGATTGATATTTTGAGAACGTGCTGGATAACCCTACATTTTTATTAAGAGTATAAGCTATGGATTGGTGGAAGTTAAGAGAAGCATTTCTAAGCATGAGATTTACATCACTCATGTAAAAATCATATATGGAGACCCTAGCAAGTGGCCTATTACCTTGGGTGTTTAATTGCAGTTGAATCCTTATTTCTTCTTTGGTTATTTCAACAATTTAACAACTGAAAGAAAAGGTCATTGTAGTGGCATCTCCACTGATCCTATGATTGGCTAGGAACTTATTGAGTATTTTATTATGAAAGGGATAGGATAAGGTGAGAAGCAATTAAT
Organism: Dendrobium huoshanense; assembly: GCA_016618105.1. Taxonomy (NCBI): domain Eukaryota; kingdom Viridiplantae; phylum Streptophyta; class Magnoliopsida; order Asparagales; family Orchidaceae; genus Dendrobium; species Dendrobium huoshanense. Next base: position 39,672,149 of record CM028359.1, on the reverse strand, counting down.
GTGCAGTGGAGTTAAAAAGATTCATTACTAAAAAGTTTTGTGCCTATTATTTCAGAAGCCTAGATAGAGTGATTTTGGATTCTTTGAAATTAAAGTAGGTTGCTTCATCTTAAGCTATTCTAAAGCATTCATCGAAAGAGTGGCAAGAGGAAGAACCACCCTTGGTTTGGTGACTACATTTTATACGGACAAACATAGCTTGGAATGAGAGTGCAAGATTGAATGGATTGCTGAGGATTAGAATGATTGTGTAAAGATATTGAATGGATTGTTATAGTTTAAATAAAATTTTGCTATATCGTGTTGTATGATCATGGGATTGTACATGACAATATGGTTTAATAAATTTGGCCAGAAGATTAATATAAACGGTAGTCTTATCATATAATACGATCATACATCATATTAGATGATTAAACACAAGGCGATAGTCCCAAGGAGTTAGCTTGTATGATTATTGACTGAAAAAATCTTATAGTATGAATATATGGAGCATACATGATGATTTATTATAAATGATCATTCTGACTGCATTAAAATCACCTAATGACTTTTTCCATGTAGATAATATAATATAAAAAAAGATTCATATTAAATGGTCACCAATAATTTATTGATATCAACCATTAGATAAGCTATGATTAGAAAAGGTATGTTTTGTTAAGATCATATAGTATGATTTAAATTATACTAGATGATGTGATCAAAAATTTTTGAGATGTTAAACGATGGCGTTTGATGGCCAGGATGGGTTCAAAACAAAAACTAAGTAGAAAAACTAGAAAAATTATTTTACAAAAATAATCAAAAGACAAAATCAAAGTTTTTTCTTGTTTAAACTTTTACTCTAGTAAATGATAAATTTACCTCATTATTAGATTTAAAAATAAGTAAGAAATGAATTGATAATAATAAAATTTTGAAAGGTTAAAAAATTGTTCTTGTTAACCCTAGCTCAAACTCTTTATAGGTTATAATCCTTTTTGAACAAAAATCTAATTCCAAAAAGAAATTAGATAGAAAAATTGATATTATCAAACTTAGTTTCAGAAAAATATCTTATAAAATAATATATCAAAGCAATCAATTAGAAATCATAATTTTCAAATTCAAGTGTAGAATAAATGAATTGACATAGGGAGTCTTCTAAGATTTGAATGATTTGAAAGAAATGCATGCTAAGTCATAGTATGCTCATTTTCTTCCTCTTTTATCAACTTTTCACAAACATCACACATATTTTGATTTTTTGATGCACTTTGTGCATCTCTCAATTCATTGGCGGTCATTGTACATCTTTTAGTTTTGGTCTTATTTTATACATCTTTTCTTTTTTACATTCTTGCTTCCTTTCTAAATCTTTAAAAAAACTCAGTTGTGAGATTATCTTCCAAATATATGAGAAGGCAAACTCAGTATTTTATAGAAGGAAGATTAAACTAAAAAAATAGATTCCTATCGATATGATAAATACAAAACACTTCATTAATAAAACTTGAAAGTGATTCATTAACTTAGAATATTATTCATATGATATATATTACTATAGGAAGATAAAATATATCTTTATTTCAAAGTCTAACATTTAATTTAAAAAATATTTTGATTCAAAAAGAAAAAAATATCACTAAAAGAGTTAGAGGAAGAGAAACAATCATCAATATTTCATCTTTTAACTATTTTAGAGGAGTCAATCATTGCTTACATGCTTCTAAATAAGAATAAGTCAAAGATATAATTTAGAAAAAGAATTAAAAAACAAAAGTGAGCAATGATTTGATTATTAAAATAATGAAGAAAATAATAGAAAATCAAAAGCATAAAATAAAAATACATAAATAAAAACAAACATACAAATAAATAAAGGAAAAACATAAATAAAAAGCATCAATTTCAAGCATGAATATCGATCACACCTAATCTGGTTCTTAAGGTGATGAAGTTTTCAAAGGAAAATGGATTTGTAAAGATATCAATAAGTTGATTTTCATTGGCTACATGATGTAGATCTATCTCCTTTGCTAACATAGTCCCTAATGAAATGGTGACTTATGTATATGTATTTTTTTCTGGATTATTGGATTTGGTTCTTTGAAATGAAAATAGCACTAGTTTTATCACATATGATTTGAATGGTGCCTACAAGTAATCCTTAATAAAGTATTTATTACTTTAACGAAAAAACTTGGGCCACATAACTTCCTAAGGCTATGTATTCAGCTTCTGCAATGAATAGAACAACTGAGTTTTATTTTTTATTGGACTGAGAGAATATGGATTGTCCTATAAATTGACACATTCCAGAAGTTCATTTCTTATAACCTTTAGATCTTGCATAATCTTAATATCAATGTCCAATATTTTTAAAGGAAGTATTATACTTAGGATACACGATTCCTAACTTTTAAGTTCCTAAGAGATATATGAGGAATCTCTATATAGAAGTCAATTGAGACACTTTTGGATCAATATAAAATCTAGCATAAAGATAAACACTAAATATAATATCAGGTCTGTTAATAGTCAAGTAAAGAAGTGATCCAATTATTCCTCTGTATTTCTTTTGATCAAATGATTTTTTATTTTAATCCTTAGCTAGCTAAATTCTAAAATTCATGAGAGTGTTTATTTTTTAAGCCTTTTCCATTTCATATTTCTCAAGGTTTTCCTTGATGTATTTTGATTGACTAAAGAAAATTACATCATTCTTCTGCCTTATACTAATTCTAAGAAAGTTGGTATGTTCTCCCATCATAGGTATCTTAAACTCCTTACTCATTATTGTTGAAAATTCATTACACAAATTTTTATCAAAAGATCTAAATAGAATATTATCAACATAAATTTAGACAATGAGTAGTTCATATCCTACATTTTTAGAGAAAGGGGTGGTGGCTATACTCCCTTTAAAAATGGTTCTATCTAGTAGAAATTTGCTTAGTCTTTCATATCATGCTATGAGTGCTTGCTTTAATCCAAATAATGTCCTTTGTAATTTGAACACATGATTAGAAAATGTTGAGACTTTAAATTCTTGGGATTGTTCAATAAACACATCTTTTTTATTACCCCATTTAGAAAGCAATGTTTGAGCTCCATTTGGTGTAGTTTAAATCCTTTAAAGTGGGCAAAGACTAGTGGCACCCTAATAGCTTCCAATCTAGAAACAGAGGCAAGTGTCTCTTTAAAGTCAATCTCATTTATCTAGTTATACCCCTTATCCTCTAATCTTTCTTTATTTCTCACCATTATATTAGAATCATTCATTTTATTTTTGAAATTCATTTTAGTTCAGATAACACTCTTATACTTAGGACATTTAAATAGTTCCCAATCATCATTTCTCACAACTTGATTTAACTCTTCTTGTAAGGCTAGGATAAAGAATTAATATGATAGGTCTTGATTTATATTGGTGGGTTCAATTATTGAGCTCAAGGTAGAGTTGTTTACTTCTTTTCTAAGTCCATGCCTAAGTTTAACAACTTCATATGGGTCACCTAAAATAAGTTAGTTAGGATGCGTTAAAGAATAATTTCATTCTCTTAGCAATAAATTTTTATGTTTTTCTCTTTCCTCTAGATTTACACATTCTATTCCATGGGTGATTTCTATATCTTCTTAATTCATCTTATACCTCTTGAATTATCTGATTAATAAAATACAACATGAGTGGTCTCCTCTACCACCAATATCCTTATACTAAAAACTCTAAAGAATTTAAAAACATATGAGTTCCCTGGGAATACTCCTTTATTAAATTTTGGTTCAAACATTCATAGTAGAGAATTCTTATTATTCAGAATGAACACTTTACATCTGAAGGCACAAAGGTGAGAGTGGTAGGGTGTCATAAAAAATATAAACTCTTGAGCTTGAGTCGTAATAGATTTTTTAATTATCAATGCATGCTCACTACCGTCTAATTTACATGTAAGAGTTTCTAATTCATTGAATGCATTTTCTAATTCAATATGCAATTTTAAGGAATCATTTTCAACAGTTAAATCAAGATGCTTCTTATTTAAAGAGTTAAATTCATCTAATAAAGCCATATGATTGCTATCCAATGTGGAATGATCTTTCCTAAAGCATTCATTCTCTTTCTGCATATTTGAAAGTAAGATTTAAGGATTGCACGTAACTTCTTGAGCTTACTATATGTAATATGAATTATGTAAAAAATATTGAATAATTAATCATAGGAAAACATACATACCTCCTCTTGATCAGAATGATCAAGATGTCTATTTTCCATTAAGCATAAGTTTGTTATCTCCTCTTCTGCTTTAGTTTCAGATGAGTCTAAACAAGAGTCTTCTTAGAAAGCCTTCTGAGTCCTTTGCTTTCCCTTCCTAAATTTTGCTTTTTCATGACCCTTTTCCTTACTTGGTTGAGCTTTAAGACATGGTCAATCAGACTTCAAGTGCCCTAACTTTCTACATTTAAAATAAATAATATTTGAAGAACCATTAGAGTTTTATTATTTTTACCTTTATTTCATCATTTATAATGCTTTTTTTTTTATTTAAAAAGATTTTAAATTGTCTAGTCATTAGTCTTATGTCATCATTCTCTTGTCTAGAAGTATCATTATAAGAATCATTAACTTTTATGGCTATAGTTTTGTCCTTTCTTTTATCCTACATCAAGCTGTCCTTGACTCACTTCATACTTATAGGCAATGAGTGATCCAAATAAGTTATCACTGGATTAAATATTTCGATCCTCTGACTCAATGCTTGAAAAAAGTTTTGCAACATAGGAAGTAGGTAAGCAACACAAGATTTTGTTAATATTTTTACAGTAGTGAGTTATCTTCCTTAAGCATAGAAGGAAGTAATAATCTTAGTAAACCTAGAATACATTTCATAAATTGATTCACTAGATTTCATACAAAAAAGTTCATAATCCTATAACATAATGTTTAACCTAGATTATTTTTCTTCCTTTGTTCCTTCATATGTTATGTAGAGTTTATAAAAAAATATCCTTACTAGTAGTGCAAGAAGAAAAGTGCATGAAATCTTTAGATTTTAAAGCATAAAAAAATTGTTCAAATATTTTGTATTCAACTAGGCTAAATCTCTGTCATTTGTACTCCATTTAAAAAATTTATTTTAGTTTTAACACCATTTACTAAAGGTGAAGGTGCAGAATATCCCTCCTAAACTAATATCCACATGCCATAATCGATAAATTATAAGAAACTACACATCTAAATTTTCTAAAAATTAAAAGAAATATTATATAAAAAGGTGGTCGTATGATTGAATATCCTTCCGCAATATTACAATTTCAAAAGTTAACAATTGATTATTTTTTAAAAGTCATTTAAAACATAATTTTTTAATTTCCGCTCTAATACCCCTTAAAAGTTCATGAAGGTTGTTGAACCTGTTGAGATAGTTGCTATATATGTTATATATACTTATAACTAGTATGTTTTCAATGATTCTAAATATTATTATTTTGATTATTATTTCTCCTAACATATTTTTGAAGAATTATTTTTGCTCTTGTGTGTACTAACATTTTAGAAAAATCTTACTCCAGATTATTGAAGACTTCAAATCGTATCAGTTTAGAGTTTATATAATTGAAGTATGTATTTTCCATTTTATTGAGTATGAGTGATTATGATTGTAATTGAGTAAACCTTGTATACATATCAGAAATTGATTCAGAAGGTTTCATATGAAAAAGTTCATAATTATGCAATAGAATATTCAAACGAAATTACTTAACTTCATTGGTTCCTTCATAAGTAATGCATAACCTAACCCAATTCTCTTTTCCAGTAGAGCAAGTAGAAACACACATATAGTCTTCAGATTTTAAAGCACAAAAAAAAAATATTTCAATCACTTCGCATTGAGTTGAGCTAAATCTCTTTCATCAAAAGTCCATTCAATAAAAGGCACTTCAGTTTTTATTCCATTAAGTTCATGAGAAGGTGGAGAATATCCTTCTTTAATAAGCATCCACATACGAAAATCAGTTGATTGTAAAAAAGTAGACATGCGAGTTTTCCAAAAATCAAAAGGTTGATTGTCAAACAAAGGAGGTCGTATAATAGAATATCTTTCAGTTGTATTTCGATTCCTAAAGTTAGCCATGGATCAAAATTCAAAAAGTTTTCAAACTAAGTTTTTAAGATAACTTGAAAGTTTGTTAGGGATGTTAAGCCCTTGAGAACTAGCCCGAGGCTAACCAAGAGGGCGGTTAATTTGTATTTAAAAAAAAAAATTTCTTAGATCAAATCATAATAAGCACAATCCAAAATCACCACAGAAAAATAAGTGCGGAAAATTAAAATGAGGAAGCCGTAAAAAGAACATAATGGTTTATAGTGGTTCGGTCAACTTGACCTACGTCCACTCCCTGGAGGCACCCTACAGGTATTGCACTAAGTAAGTGTCTCTCCTTTAGCTCCGACAACTAGGTGGATAAGCCTTCACAACTGACTCCTTTTCACCAACGTCGATGCTATAGAAAATCAACTCTTTTTGCTTCCTCCTGAAGCGGGCAGAAAACGGACTCCTTTTGTTTCCTCCTGAACCGAGCACAGAACCTGGACCTTTTGCTGAAGTAACTCTTGTGAACCCTCTCATAAACTCCCCCTCATATGTTCCTCTCTCTCTCTCTCTCTCTCTCTCTCTCTCTCTCTCTCTCTCTCTCTCTCTCTCTCTCTCCCAAGGCTCTCTTAGGTCAAGACAGCAGCACTCACATGAGAAAAATTGGATCCTTTAAGTAGTATTTTTAAGAACCGACATTATCATCCAGGATGATATGCATATCGTCCTGGCCGATTAGTACAAATTGTATACTATCATACTGAAGATTGCCCTGAATAGGCTTTGGATGATTCAACATTAGATTGATCGTACCAGACGATTAGTTCAAATCAGAGGTAAATCGTCCTGAACATCGCCCTGAATATGATCTGGCCGATGTTGATCATCCAGAAGCAACTAAGATTTTTGAATTGATCGTCCCAGACGATATTGAGATCATCCTGGATGACATTGAGATTGTCCCAGATGATGTAATCATATCAATCAGCCTTAATTGCTTTCCTTAATTGTTTGATCAATTTAGGCATAATTGTATCAAATCGTCCAGAACGATACACGATCGTCCTGGCCGATATCCAAAAATAAAGAATGCCTAAATAGATCATGTCGGTGAATTCTTTCTATTTTAAGCATATCGTCCTGGCCGATACATGTATCATCCAGGTTGATATCGTAATGATGGCTGCCTTTACTAGGAGTTTTGATTAGGGTTTCTATTTTAAACCCGACCGTCCAGGATGATATAAATATCATCCCGGATGATATGAGTAAAAAAAGAAATTCTAAATCAGTAAGAAAAGAATCACTCAAGTGTGTGTGTGTGGGGTTACTTAGCATCAGACACTTCCAATATTATAATTGACTCAAGAAAGGGAAAAAAAGTTACAGACTGACTCAACCCTAATCTACCCAATCTTGAGCTAGTTCTGTTTGTCGTCTGATCTCTTGGTCCTTAAATGTCAGTAGAAAAAGGCAGTCGTATTGTTTGCTATCATAAAAACCATAATTCATGAAATCAAATCTGAAACAACTTTAACCTCCTCCACCAACTTTAACTGGACTGTAATAAATCAAATCATTAGAGGATGTAGTAAAACAAGTGATTTTCTTAAGGTAGCCACTCTTAACTGCAATGCCTGTATCATCCAGCATATTCTTCGCGCTTCCATTATTCCTACGACAGGTAATAGAGTAAATATCACACCTCTTCTTTCTACAGTGACTTATTTGATTATGACAAGCTGACCAATAGATGAAGCCCAACTGATCATTGATTACTTTTATGTATTTTCTGAGATTGGCCATGTCTCCCACAAGAGAAAGAAAAATATAACCTTAGGATATCTTGTGACTTATATTTTGGAGAAGAAACATGACCTATTCCATCCAGTTCAAAATCTAGAAGAGCCAATCTACTACAATGATGGATCTTTCCGAGCAATCTTTAATAAAGGTCCACATGTAATAAGTAGTGACTCAGAGGAGAAAAGAAGATGACCTCCACCTGAATTTTCTTGTACTCTAAGCCTTCAGGATATGGTCCAGCAAATTGATCGGCTTGAGAGTAATTTTGATCAAATTGAAACACATCTTTAGCAGTAGGACTATCAACATCAGCAGGATAGGGATTGGGTTAGATGTCAGTTCTATTTAGTTAACACGAATATGGCTATTATGAGTAACTATTTAAACTTCTTCAACACTCCTTAGCCTCCCATAAATCAGGGTGAGCGATGATTGTATTTCTATTTGATTCTCTGTACCATAAGTGATGTTGTGTGATTATTAGCTTTTTTTTTATATATTTTATATCATGTTATGCAATGTTTTGTGTTGTTAGTTTTTATCTAGAATTTTGAAAAATATGTTTATTGATATCAATCAAACTTGATGTAATATCTTTTATTATGATATCTTTTTTAATAAAAGTTATCCTGTCTTGGTTTAGTGTTTTTTATATCATTTCTGAAATGTTTGTTAGCCTATATGATCATCCTTCAAATATTTAATCTTACAAGTGCTATATCTGAAATTACAACATAAAATTGAATTCATTAGAAAAAACTATTTTTTCAAATTTTAGTTTAATGATTTTTGGAAGATCAAATTTACACTTTAAAATGTACAAATGTACAAAATATCAAAAGAATACGCAATGGTTCCCAAATTGAAAAAGGGACACAAAATTAGCCCAAAAATACGAAAGATGCACAAAATGTGCCACAAATATCGAAAAGATGCCCAAAGCACCACAAGTGGTAATTAATTCTTTCCCTAATCTTTTAATCTTTTAATTCAAATTAATCTTATGTAAGATTTTATTTGATGTTGAAATTTGAAATATACAAATTTTATATTCATCTACTTTGCAACGATTTTGTTTATCTCATTGTCTAACTTGATTCATATCTTTTGATAATTTTTTTTCTTGTCTATGTTATATCTCCACTTAAATCATATGAATTCTTCTATTTCTCTAATGAACTTTATTTTTATTTGCAAATATATCTCAATCTCTTTCAAAAGATCAACTATCAAAGGCTTTTTCATATGACTTCTAACATTTCTGTATTGTTTTATTTCTTCTTCTATTTTTGCTGTTGTCAAAAAGGGGGAGAAAATATTATTCGTATTCATAACTATTATTGAATGTGTTCATTGCATTTGTTTTATCATTGTTTATTGTATGTGTTTAAGTGATTGTGTGTTTGTTAAAAATTTTTAAAAAAATTTATGTTCAAATGCCCCTTATTCTCACATGCTTATTAATTCAGGGGAGTTTAGGAGATACTTAGAAATTTGATAATTATACAACAATAATTGTTTTTCCATCATCGAAAAGGGGGAGATTATTAAGAGAGTTTCAACTTAGCACTTTGCATGCTTTATATTCTTGCAACTTATTATTTTAATGATTCCAAATATTATTTTATTGATTATTAATTTCTCCTAACACATTTTGGAAGAAGTATTTTTTGGCTATTATGTGTACTAACATTTCAAAAAAATCATACTCGAGATTGTAAAAGACATTAAATAAAGATCTGATTATAATATTTTGTATTTTGGAGCTTGTATTTTATTCATTTTTTGAGTCAAAGAAAGTGTGATTGTAATTGAGTAACTAAGCACACACACACTGGGGAGAACTTTAAAAGACAAAATTTCTCATACTAATTGTACGGGACGAATCATGTTCGTACGGGATGATCAGGTCAGTTGTATCCCTCGGAGAGTAATGGAACGAACAGAATGTGAAGATAAATTTTCTAAGTCCTAATCGTCCAGATGAATTTACCCATTCATCCCTGGATGATGTCCTTTGGATTCTCACTTTGTATTGTTCATCCAGATAAAATGTCCCATTCATCCTTGGATGATGTCCTCTAGATTCTCACTTTATACTATTCATTTAGAAGAAATATCCTATCCATCCCTGGATGTTGTCCTATAAATCCATGACTTACTTAATCATCGAGACAAATTATACCAATCATCTCAGGATGATGTTCTCTGGACATATGACTTGAACTAGCTGTCCAGACGAAACTTTTATCTTCGTCCTAGGACAATGTCCTCTATTCCATAACTTTTAGACTGTTCTGCAGTTATCTTCCAAAGAAGTCTAGAAATAATTGTTCGAACCGTATGAATAATGTTCGTGCGAGATGATGATCTGGTACAAAGTTATTTCGTACCAATGCACATTGAGTTCATACACAACAATTTTTACATTGTTCGTATGTACAAAATTACGATCGTATGGGACAATCGAGTGCATACATAATTAAAAATTTGCAGTTTATGGATCGTTTTTTATGTCTTACATATAAAAGGTCCAATTAAAACTGTCTTGTAATTTTTTTGTCCACTGATCTTCATGCAAACTGAAGAGAGATTAAAGGAGAGAGTGTGAGAGAGTGTTTGAAGGAGATTTTTTACTACTGGAGCATGAAGTGTTCACTTGATACTCAAAGGTAAGGATCATCATTTACGAATTATTTTTACTTCACTATTTTTTCTTATCCTTCCAGATTTATCGTGAGAAGATCTTATCAAGGAGATCCGATTCTCTGCCGACACTCAAGGAGTGTGAATAGTGAGAAGGTTCTCTGCCTACAATTGCAGAAGTGTGAAAGGATGAAGGGTTCTCCGCCCACACTTGGAGAGTGTGAAAGGATGAAAGGTTCTCTACCTACACTTGGGGAGTGTGAACAGTGGGAGGTACTCTTCCTCAACTTGGAGGATATAAAAGGATGACGGTTCTCTGCCACATAGGGTAGTGGTGGAAGAGAGTTTTTGTGAAGGCTTCTCCCCCTTGCTGTGGAACCAAAAGGAGAGACACTGATCAGTAATAGTGCAATACCTGAAGTGGGAGACTTTAGAGAGTGGATGTAGTCGTGTTGACCGAACCACTATAAATCTTATGTCTTTTTATTTTTTGTTGCTTATTTACTTTATTATTTCTGTGTGATTTGTGGTTGAAAAATCTTTTTAAAAACTTCATAAAAATTTTTGAATCGGTTTAAAATTTAAAGAGAGATTTTTTTTTAATTATAATTCACCCCCCTCTTGGTTAGCCGCTAGAACATAAACTTATATGTAACAACCTAATTCATAATTAACAAGTCTCAACAAGATCCTCCCAAGGATGAAGGACGAAGAACAGAGAAGATGACTTGGAACCTTGCTTGGAGCAACCTTTGTGAACCCTCTCATAAACTCCCCCTCACAAGTCTCTCTCTCTCTCTCTCTCTCTCTCTCTCTCTCTCTCTCTCTCTCTCTCTCTCTCTCTCTCTCTCTCGCCCTCTCCCTAGGCTCCCTCAGGTCAAGATAGCAGCACTCAAGGTATTCTTTAAGGTAGAGCAAAAGATCTTAAATACAAGAGCTTCGGAATAGCTCTTATTTTATACAAACCAACTTTATCGTCCAGGCCGATAGGGTTCTCATCTTGGCCAGTTAGTTCTAATCCGATCCAAATCATCCTGGAAATCACCCTAAATAGAAGTAGGTTGATGTCAATCGTCCACGCCATCATCCTGGCTCATCTTGTGATCGGCATAGCCAATGTGATCGTGCAATTAGACTTAATTACTTTCCATAATTATCAAATTAATTTAGACATAATTATGCTATACCATCCAGGCTGATAGGATATCATCCTCGATGATGTCCTAAAATAAGAAATACCTAAATAGATCATGGCGGCTGATTCTTTCTGATTTGGGCATATCATCCTAGCCGATATAATATTGTCCATGTTGATCGACTTAATAACGGCTGCCTTAACCAGGATGCCCTAATCAGGTTTTCTATTTTTGACAAATCATCCAGGATAATATTTGGATCATTTTGGATGATGTACACAAAACACAGAACTCTAAGTTTAGACAAAAAAAAATTCACTCAGGTGTGTGTGCAAGGTACTTAGTATCTGGCCCTATAAGGATTACATTTGACTCAAGAAAGGAAAAAGTACATTATAGACTAACTTAGACCTAATTTACCCAATATTGAGCTAGTTCAACTTGTAGTCTCAATCTTGTGATCCTGAAATGTTAGTAGGTAAGGAAGTCGAAGTAAAATAGAAGTGTTTACAATCATCAAAATTCTATTTCTAAAAAACAGATATGTAACAAGTTTGTAGTCAATGTTAGACATCTCTAAATCAGTTTAATGGGGAAACAACATTGATTGTTACCTTTTCTCTAACTTCTTTTAGTGGTGTAATTTTCTTTTCTTAATAAAAATCTATCTTAAATTAACAACTGGATTTGGAAATTGAGAACTATTCAATCTTACTATAGCAATCTATCTTATATATAATATTCAAAGCCTTTATTTCACCTTCAGATTTTTGTAATCTTGTCATTGATTTTATAATATAATTTTTTATTATATTTTGTAATTCATTCTTCCTTATATTAGAGAGTGAGTTTTTCTTCTCTAATATCTAGAAGATATAATCACAACTAAGAATATTTAAAATTTTTGAAAAAGGGATCTAGCTTGAAAAAAATAAATAAAAAAAAAGTGGTCAATGATGCCAGAATCAAAGATGCGCAATGCCACCAAATTAATACACACACACACACACACACACACACACACACACACACACACACACACACACACACACACACACACATAAAGTGTATCAAAAATTAAAAGATGTCAAAAGAGCTCTAATCAAATTGATAAGAGACATACAATAAGCTCCCCAAAAGCATGCTACTTCTCTTTCAAAATTTTTAATTTTTAGAAGAATTCATGTGGCACTCCTGGTGATGGAAGAGTACCAACGCCCTTTTTGACCCTTCTGGTGATGGTAGAGTACCAACATCCTTTCTTACCCTCCTAGTGATGGCATAGTACCAACATCCTTCTCACCCTTATGGTGATGGCCGAGTATCAACATCCTTTCTCACCCTCCTTGTGATGAAAGAATTCCTTAATTTTCTTTGAAAATCTTCTCTCAAGAGACCTAGAGGAAGCAGGGTAGAATTTTAAATAATAAATAAGAGATTAATATTGGGTAACCTTGTGAATCCCCATATAATTCTCTTGTATAAGATCACTCACTCTTCACTCCTAAAAACACTTTCCCAAACACTCTCCTTATTCACTCTTAAGAGAAATTCACAGTAAGATCAAGAGGGTCAGTTTTTAAGACCCTTTTAAATTAAAGATAAGAAAAATCATCTAGAAAACTAAAAATTACAACTTGAGTACGATTTCTCTGAAATATTAGTATACACAAACCACAAAAAGAAAATATATCCAATGTGTATTATGAGAAATAAAAAATAATAATAATAATAATAATATATTATCATCAAAAAATTATATTATATCAAACTCAATCTTGAAGTCTAAGTTGCTATAATCTCCCCCTTTTTGATGATGGAAAAATAAATATTATATGAATTATGATTAAAGGTCATTTTTCTCCTAAGCTCCCCCTCGATGAATGCTCAATTAAAAATAAGGACTTCAATTAAAATTAAAATAAAAATAAATTAAAAATAAAACATTAATAAATTCAAAAATAGAACATACACCACCAAAACATAAACAAATTAAAAAACAAAACATATACCAACAAACAAAATAGTAAAACACATACACACCAAATACAACAAAAACACACGATTAAATCAAATAAATCAATAATAAACAATGACTCTCCCTTTTCACAACAACAAAAATGGAAGTACCTCTTGAAAAGGTAAGTTTCTATTGACAAATATAATAGATGTTGAAGAAGATGATTTTTAAACTATTTTCAAAGACAACAATAATGTCCTAATACGAAAAGGAAAGTCTCAGATTTGAAATAAAATAATAATTAAGAAAAAAAAATTCAATCATGTTTATTGTTCATTCTGGACATATTAAAAAAAATTATTTTTACAAAAAAGATTAAATAAATATTAATTAATTTCTAATTCAATTGTGGAGATTATTGTTCATTAAATTTATTTGTGTAAGAAATATAAAGATAAAGGAAAGAAATGTATGAAACTTTCAATTGACAACATTGTGCATCTTTTTTATTTTTGGCATGTTATGTGCATCTTTTCATTTTAGGCTAAGTTTGGGCCTCTATTCATTTTTTTGGCAACCACTGCACATTTTTAAACATGAAACCCATTTTGTGTATCATTCAAGTCTGGCGCACTTTGTGCATCATTTTATATTTTGGGTCTTTCCATTATCAATAAATCAGAAGACCAAATCTAATAATTAAGAAAAATAAACACATTGAATAAGAAATAAAATAAAATAAAAATACATCTCTTATGCACCAATTACAACTAAATAATATTTGTCTATATGAACACGAAGATGATCTTCTAATCTACATCAAATAATAATTTAATTTAAAAATTGAGAAATTATTTTTTTCAGAGAAATTAATTTATAGAGTAATTTATTATAAAATTTCATTCCATTCAAGAAGATTAACCTCAACACAAAACAAACATCATTCCATTCACCTTTTTTAAAATAAATAAACAAATAAAGGATATAATAGCAAATATAGTATAACCAAATACACAAAAATCTAAATACAATCAGATTAACACTAAAAAGCAATAACATACAACAACAAAAACCAAAAATAACAACTAATATCCAAAAGGACTCTGGTCTGGAGGTTGTTGAAAAGTTATGGACATCGTAAAGTAACTGTTGATGGTAGATACTTGAGTCTTGACTAAGTAAAACTTTCCTCTTATTCATGCTATCTATTTATTATATATTTCATCCTATTGGTTTAAGTGAGCCTCAATCTGATTAAAATGTTGATCAAAATGAGATTCAAGTCTATAAAAATGCTAGACAATTTCTTGATAAAAATGATGATCAGGTCCAAGAGCAAGTGCTTGTGCCGGAGCATGAGCAAGTGTTCCTTCTTCATCAGATTCTTGTCCCTCATCCCCTTTGTCTTGGTTTAAAAGACAATGGAAGTAAGCATCAGTAAAATAGATAGGAAGTAGAGTAGGTGGATTAGGATGAATCAAGTTGTATTTCTTTTTAAGAATATAGGCCACAAATGCCCTAAAGCCATATTTTTTCTTTCTCTTATTATGTGGAAGTCTAATATTTGTAATCTTATAGATGTAATTCATAATCAATTAGGCTTCATATATAGGAGTGTTTGTTATGATGAGATATGTGACTGTAAAAAGTAAAGGAGTTAGGTTTATATCATCACCAGCTTTATGTATAATAGAAAACCTTAATATATGCTAGATAATCCTAGCATTATTTTTAGGGAGTACACAAAGGGTAGGTGATTTTCTGAAGAAACACCTCTAAGGGTTTGATTAATTATAGACCAATTAAAATTAGACCTAGAAGTCATTATGTGTGCCTTAACCCCTTCAATTCTAAGGTGTAAGAAGGTGCCTAAATCTTCCTTGGTAATCTAAACTCATTGTTTAAAAACATATGAAGACATCCTTGTATAATTTTTATTTATTCTCAAGTTTGTAAGGAAATAGTGGAATGTGTAATAATAGTAAGCATAAATTAGTGTGAGAATGAAAGAGAATTTGACTCAATTCAAAAAGAGGCATAACTGAAAAATTAATATCTCTTTGGATCAGGAAATGAGATGGATTTATCTTTGCCTCAAAGAAATTAGTATATGCTTCTAAATTATCTTTTGAGAGAAAATTTTCTTGTCAAGTTGACCAAAATGAGAGGAAGAGGCCTTGAAAGTTCGTGCTCACTTACTATTGCTAGACATTTTGAGAGTTAGAACACGAGATGGTTTGAGATTGAAGAAGATTGTGAAGAAGAACTAATGAATACCTTCAAATTTAAAGAAAAATGGCATGATTATATAATACAAAAATGTGTTCATACATACAATTATGCAATCATATAGATCAAAAATAATTTTGTATGTACAAATGAAAACATCCAAAAATGAAATGACTTTTTGTAAATTGTCACCACGAGGAGTCATTTTGTGTAGCTTTTTGAATAGTACATTCCTATAGATGTGTCCGTGTTCTTCAGGGATGATTAGAATAATAATGATCATATCTAGGAGTTAGGATGATCCACATGCAAACTGACCATTGGATTGTACAAACAAAATGTGATTTCATAAATATAATCTTTGAAAATAACGATCATTGCAAATCCCATCCCATTCATATAGATGAAAAATTAATGAATTGTACAGTACAAAGATGTCATTGTATAGTACAATATGCTTACAAAAATCTCATTTTTGTCAACTAAACTTAGGAAACATATCATGTATAGTTTATAGAACTCATATAATATCAAAGTGCTTCATATAGTACGAATGAAAAAGAAACTGAAGACATGACAAACAAAACTCTTTTCTAAAAATAAATCACCCAAGATCCTTGGCTTGCAATAATGAAAACAAAAATAATAATAATGAAAAAGAAAACACAAAATAAACAAAAATCAACCATTAACAAAAAACAAATAAAGGATGAAATCAAACACATCAACATACATGAAATACAATACAAATCCAATTTGTCATAATTACAATTTTAAGCATGAATATCAATCATACCAAATCTAGCTCTGAAGGAGCTAAAAATTTCAAAAGCAAATGGTTTTATAAAAATATATGCAAATTGATTCTCAGTTGCTATATGATGTCACTTAATTTCTCCTTTAATGACATGGTCTCTAATGAAGTGATGCCTTATATTATATGCTTAGTGCTAGAATATTGAATATGTTTTTTTGAAATGTATATGGCACATGTATTATCTAAAAAATTGGATTTATGGTAATATAAAATCCTAAATCAATAAAAAAAATTTAACTAAAGAACCTGTGCCACATAACTACCTAAGGAAATGTATCCAGCTTCAGCAGTAGAAAGGGCTACTGAATTCTATTTTCTATTATACCAACGAACTAAAGGCTTTCCTCTAAATTGATAAGTTCTAGAAGTATTTTTATGATAAACCCTACATTCTAAAAAATTTGAATTATAATATCTAATGATTTTAAATGAAGAGGTATTCTTAGGATACCTAATCCCTAACTTTTGAGTTACCAAAAGATATCTCAGAAAATTTAAACAACAGTTAAATATGATTTTTTTAAATAAGCTAGAAATCTACTACATAAATAAATACTAAATATCATATTTGGTCTACTAGTATTTAAGTAAGCTAATAATCCAATTATTCCTCTATTTTTCTTTTGGCCAATAGATTTTCCCTTAGAGTCCTTATCTAGCTGCACTGAGAAACATATTGGTGTACTCATCAATTTAGCTTTGTCTATTTTAAATTTGTTAAGGATGTTTTCAATATACTTTGACTGGCTAAGAAATATTCCATCCTCTTTTTTCTTTATACTAAAACTAAGAAAGTAGCTTAAGTAACCTATCAAACTAATTTCAAATTCACTACTCATTAGTTTTGAAAGATCATCACAAAGATTTTTATTCGTGGATCCAAATAAGATATCATAAACATATATTTGAAAAATAAGTATGTCATCCTCTACCCTTTTTAAGAAGAGAGTTGTGTCTAAAGTTCCTTTAACAAATGATATTTCTAGTAGTAAAGTGCTTATCCTCTTATACCTAACCCTAGGTGCCTATTTTAGTCAATAAAATACCTTTTTCAATTTAAACACATGATTAGGGAATTTTGAATTTTCAAAACCTTAAGGTTGTTTAATATAAACATCATTTGTATCACCCATTTACGAAAGATACTCTTAACATCCATTTATTATTGAAAACCTTTAATATAGGTAAAGGATAATAATACCCTTATTGCTTCAAGTCTGCAAGGGAAAAAGTTTCGTCAAAATTAATTCCATCTATCTAATTATACCCGTTGGCCACCAATCATGCCATATTTATAACCACTCTACCTAAATTATTTATTTTATTTTTGAACACCCACTTAGTTATAACAATATATTGATGTTAGGCCTTTCAATCAATTTCTAAACACTATTCTTAATAAATTGATTTAATTCTTAATGCATGGCAAAATACAAATTTTATCAAAAATTTCTTGATCTATATTAGTAGGCTCAATCATTGAAATAATGGTTGAGTGGTTCACTTCTTTTGTAAGTCCATTCCAAGTTCTAACACCATCACTTGGCTCACCTAAAATTAATTCTTTAGGATGACTTTTAGAAAGTTTCTATTCTCTTGGCAATGTATTTTCTGTTCCAACATTCTCTTCAAGGTTTTTTTTCTTTCAATTCCTTTGGAGATATCTTTAATATATTTTTCCTCCAACCTTGGCTCTTAAAAAATATCAAATTTGTTAAAAACTACATGTGTGTTCTCCTCTACTACCAAAGTCCTCTAGTTAAAAATCCTATAAGATTTGCCAAAACTTGAATATCCTAGAAAAATTCCTTTATCACATTTATGATCATAATTTTCCCTAAAAGAGTTTTACCATCTTTATGAATAAACACCTTTCATCTAAATATATGTAAATGTGAAATATTAGGTGTATTCCCATTAATTAGTTTATAGTGTGTCTTTTTAAACTTGGATATAATGTTCACCCTATTTAGAACATAATAAGTTTTACTTATCGCTTCACTCTAAAAATATTTTAGAAGTGAAAATTCATTCAACATGCCTCTAGTGTCTTCTATCAAACTTATATTCTTTCTTTCAACAACCCTATTCTGCTGAGGGGTCTTAGGTGCTTAAAAGTTGAGATTAATTCCATGCCTTTTACAAAAATATTCAAAATTTTTATTTTTAATCTCTCCTCCATGGTCACTTTGATTTGATAGAATTTCACACCCTAGATTCTTTTAAATCTAAATAGAAAAAATTTTAAATTCATCAAATGATTCACTCTAATGAGATAAGAATTTGACCCAAGTGAATCTTAAATAATCTTTAATGATTACATACCTAAAAGCTTTTCCTCCTAGATTACAGTGTTAACCAGTCTAAAAAGATCCATGTGTATGACTTCTAAAGGTTTGCTAGTTCTAAGATCTTTAATTGAATGAAATGAGGATTTTTTTGTATTTTCCTAATTGATATGCATCACACTTGTGATACTTAATGAAGTATTGTTTGGGTATCCCTCGAACCAATCCATTTTTGACAATCTTCCTAAGATTTTTCATACATATATGATAGATTTTTCTATGTTATAACCATGATTCATCTATAATTATTTTGTGATAAAAAGCATTAAAAGATTAAAAAAAGTTTAAATAAAGCATGTATACATTATTTACCATATTTCCATGCAACAGCTAAATTCTATTTTGGCTTATAATATAGCTTACAGGTAAAAATTTAATAATAAAACTCTTATCACTTACTATTACTTAATAAGTTATTTTTTAAGCCTACAACCAATAATATATTCTTACTAAATAAATTATTCTAATTTCCAATCATATGAGTACCTACCACTTTCCTAGGGGTGTTGTCTCTTAGTATCACTTTTCCTTTATTCTTGGCTTCTAATGGTATGAATTGAGTTGTATCTCAAGTTATATGCTTCGAACATCCACTATCTAGGTACCAAATGCTCTCATAAGGATATTTATGAGAGCATTTTTACAAAATTATCTAATGTTAGACTTGGGAATCCAAATGAATTAGGGTTTCCCTCTTGGTAATGATAATCTAGATGCATGTTTAATATGTTGTGATTTATGCATCTTAGGCCTCCACACTATATGTGTTCTATTATGAATTATATAAGTGTGTGAGACATGACCTATCATTCCACATGAAAAATATTTAACACCAGGAAAATAATTTACTAATATATATGCATTGTAATATATTTTCCTATGTTTTGAAATAAAATGCTTCTTATCAGGATTGGAAAGTTGTTCAAGTGTAGGGGGTGTCCTATTTTCCTTAAAAGATTTTAGTTTTTCTTTAAGATATGAGTTTGTACTTTATAAAATAGCATTGCCAATTTTTAACTCATGCTCTCTTTGATTTACTTCATATATAAACACCTGGCATTTATTCTTAATATTAGTATATTATGTTTTTAATAAATCATGTTTCTTTTTTAAATAATCAAATTCATCAAACAATACCTTGTGGTTGCTATCTATGGATGCTTAACCATTCTTAAGGATTTCTTACTCTTTTTTGTAAATTTAAATATTTTATATTAAGTTTAGAATAAAGTTTCTTGACTTTTATACATGCAGTACATATTTTCTCAGAAACACCAAATAATTTGTCATAGAATAAATCACATACTTCCTCTTGATCAAATTGATCACGTTTGTCTGCCATTAAGCACAAGTTTGTAACTTCCTCTTTCAATTCAATTTTTGAGGAGTATGAAGCTGAGTCAGCCCAAAAAGCTCTATGTAGTTTTTTCTTACCCTTTCTAACATTAATTTTCTCCTTAACTTGCTACTTGCCAGGATTAGCTTTGAGATTTATGTAGTCAATTTTAATATGTCTAGGCTTTCTGTATTTATAACAAATAACATCATAAAAAACTTAAAAATTCATATAGAACTTACCCTTATTCCACTACTAACATTTCTATTACTTTCTTCCTAGGAAACTTTTGAATTGCCTCATCATGAGTGTAATATTTTCTTCATCCTCAGGGAGTGATTGATTTCTTTCTGAATCATCCACTTTAAATGTTATATTTTTCTCCTTATGCTTTTCACCAGCATCTATCGATCTCTGAGTCACTCTTTGCTTGAAAGAAATTAGTGATCCAGGTAGATTTTCAATAAAAAAAAACATTTATGTTTTTTGACTAAATTATGGTAGCTATCTTTGCATCATAAGCAGTAGGTAAACAGTATAGGATTTTATTAAATTTTATTGAATCTATTTATTCCTTACCTAAAGGATGCAATGAGTAACTATTTGTGTAAAATGTGTAAATTTCAATGAATGAATTATTCAATTTCATGCAAAAAGGTTCATAGTTATTTAATAAAATGTTCAATTTGGATTATTT
This sequence comes from Dendrobium huoshanense, assembly GCA_016618105.1. Taxonomy (NCBI): domain Eukaryota; kingdom Viridiplantae; phylum Streptophyta; class Magnoliopsida; order Asparagales; family Orchidaceae; genus Dendrobium; species Dendrobium huoshanense. The sequence goes on along the minus strand of CM028359.1, from coordinate 39,651,097 downwards.
CACTTTAATAGTTACTTCATATGTTATGCTTAGTCTATCCCATTTTTTTTTTAATTTTACAAGTTGAAACACATATATAGTCCTCAAAGTTCAAGCCATAGAAACATTTGGTTAAACATTTTGCTTTTAATTAAGCTAGGTCTTTTTTTCTCTAATATCCAATAAGTAAATGGTGTTTCAATTCTAATGTCCTCAACAAGTCTAGTGGGTCTAGTGTAACCTTCGTATACTAAAATCTACATGTGATAGTCAAGTGATTGCAAAAAAAGTAGAAATACAAGTTTTCCAAAAGTCTAAAGGAATGTTATCTAATAGCAATGGTGTAGTGATCGAATATCCCTCATGAGTGTTTTGATTTCAAAAGTAACCATAATAATTTTTCAAAATGTTATTTAAACCTTCATTTTCGAAATAGGCTCTAGTACCACTTGAAAGTTTTAGTAAGTTGTTAGACCTAATAAAACTATCCTAAGGCTAACCAAGAGAGAGAGTGAATTGCTAATTTAAAAATTATCTTCAATTTTAGAAAACTATTTTAAGATTTTTTACTCAATGATAGATTTTCATAAAATATTTTTCAACCATAGTAACTTAAAGTGTAGAAAATGAAAATATAGTAAAAAGTAAAAGAATATAAGAACACCAAATTTTATAGTGGTTTGGTCTAGCTAGACCTACATCCACTCTCTGAAGATTCCTTCTCTAGGTATTGAACTAAATTAAAGTGACTCTCCTTTTTCCACACAGCAAGGAAGAAAAGCCCTTACAAAACCTCTCTTCCACTAACTCAGTGTGGTAGAGTACCGACTTCCTTTCTCACCCTCTTGGTGATGGTAGAGTACCAACATTCTTTCTCACCCTCCTGTTGATGGAAGAGTACCAATATCCTTTCTCACCCTCTTGGTGATGATAGAATACCAACATGCTTTCTCACCCTCCTGGTAACTGGAGAGTACCATGATCTTCTTTAAAAATCTTCTCTCAATAGCCGTCAAGGAAGTAGGGTAAAATTTCAAAGAATAAATAAGAGATCCTTACCATTGGGAAACATTGTGAATCCCCTCACAATTTTCTTGTATAAGTTCTCTCACTTTTCACTCCTAAAAACACTCTCCTAAACACGTTTCTTATCCACTCTTAAGAGAAATTTGTAGTAAGTTTAAGAGTGTAAGTTTTTGGGACCCCTATATATAAAGCATAAGAAAAATTATCCAAAAAACTAAAAATTACAATTGGAATGTACTTAGATTGTATAATAAGATCATAGATCATATATATAATTAGTTCAAAAATCTTTATATGATCCTATACAAACCTGATTTCAAACTATATCAGTCGTTTGTATAAACTAACATCGTATTATATGAACAATTTAAAACTAAACCAATTCATTCGAAATGATCCTATATGAACCTCATTTTGTACTTTATCAGTCGTCTATACAAATTGACATTGTACAGTAGGAATAGTTAAAATAAATCACATTTTATTTATTAAAAAAGTTGATGACCCCATTTTGTACTATGTGAGTCCTTTGTACGAACCAACTTCATATAGTATGAACAGCTAAAAAATTGATGAGTTTATTTTGGGCAACCAGGTATGCACCCATTTCATACTCTGTGAATCAGCTGTATGAACAAAAAGCATACAATATGAATAATATAAATTTGTTTTTTGGACATGATTTGGTTAACTTTATTTTGGAGGAAATACCATGATAAACCATCCAGAATGATTTGAAATTGTACAATATGATTAGTTTTAAAATTTTAAGTTTTGACTCACTCCCTTAGTGTGTGTATGTGCACAGTTACCCAGTTATAATCACACTCTCTCAGACTCAAGAAAAATTAGATAAATGAAATAAAGGCAAATCATAAGAAACAAAACAATTCCTGGGCTTAGCTTCTGAATCATCAAAATAAAAGCAGGATGATGAGGTATATATTAAGGTTTGTTTTTGGGTTTTGTTTATATGTTTTTTGTGTTTATTTATCTATTTTTTGTGTTTGATTTTTATTATATTTTATGCATAATTTTATGTTTTAGTTTCTTTATGTATGTTGTTAATTTTTTTTTTCATGTATTTTAAATTTAGGTGTTATTTTATATCTTCTTTTTTATAGTGGCAAAGGCGGAAAATATATTGGTTGGTTTTATTTTTTGTTTGGTTTTTAAAATTTTTATTTACTTAGGTAAAAAAATTTCTTTTCTTATATTTTTTAATATAATTCTTTTAATGAGGGAGAGAATAGGAGAAAAAATTCTTAGTTTATAAATTAAAAAATAAATAAATTTGCCATCATTAAAATGATGGAGAATGTTGTTACTCGAGCTCCTAAGTTTATGGTTTTGATGATAACAAATATTATCAATTATCTTTTTATTTCTCATTGTATTTATAGTTGATATTTGTTTGTGTGCTGACTAATAGTTTAGGTACAACATGCACAATTCTTTGAAGATTTAGTGCTAAATATTTAGTAGAATTGGGTATGTTAAAGAGTCTATAATTTTCATTTTTTTTTTTTTAGCTTCTTGAGTCAAGTCCTATAAGGGTGTTTGTTTGTCTGGTGACAATGCACATATACAAAAGGGGTGCAAAATTGTTTTAAATATTTTAATTTTTTTGTGTATCATATTATTTGATATGGATCATACTATATGATCTCGTGTTAGAGAAATTAATTAAAATAATTTAAATTTTAAGAAAAAATAATTTTAAAATATAACTAAATATACTATATGAACACCACATTGTATTGTACAATCTATTATAATTAGAACCTCACCATTCATTAAATTAAACAAAAAATTGAAATTTAAAAGTTGTTCTATTTTATTATGTACAAACCTAATCATACTATAAGATGTTTAAAAAATTGCCTAATTTAATCCTCTGAATAATCAAACAAATTTGCTCATTTTTTCAATTTTGATCACACTGTATGAATTGGTTCATACTGTATAATCAATAAAGATGAAATTGGTCATACCCATGATTCATCTTAGATGAACTGTATTTTAGTTGAACTAATCATAAACGATTGGTCATTCGTACTGATGATCATACAATACTAACAGGACAAATTTTGTTCATCATACTAGACGATCCTGCGATCATACATTATAATTTTTGATGGCTGAATTAAATTTTTAAGGTTTTCAAATCCCTTTATTTAAGCTTTCTCATATGACTTTATAAGAGTATTTGACATGCATTGAGTCTCTATTCTTCTTGAGAAAACTAGAAGAGAGAGCCTTGATAGGGAGAGAAGAAAGGGTGGAGTGTGAGAGGGAGAAGATCCTTATGGATTTTAATGGAGTTTAGAGCGGATTTCACATGATTTCTCTCTCAAGCTTCCATATTAGTACCATCGAATTTAAGGTTTTTCTTGAGAGAAGTTTTTTGAAAAAAAGAAGATCTCCTTGGTGTCAAAGGACCCAGCTAATCAACTACAGTGCGGATGGTTAAAGTGATTCAATGTTTTCTATTTCACCAGGGTGGTGAAAAGGAGTTTAGGTTCTCTACCTCAGCAGGAGGGTGAAAATGCATCAGGGTTCTATACTTATGAACACAGTATGGTTCTCTGTCACACCAGGTTGATAAAAGAGAGTTTGTAAGGGCTTCTCTACATAATTAAGGGGGATAAAGAAGAGAGACTATAATGATTGTATAATACCCAAAGTGCGTGACTCCAAGGAGTGGACGTAGGTCATGGTTTGACAAAACCACTATAAATATGATGTGTTTTTTTTTATATTATTTTTTATATTTAATATTTCTTTATTATATTTCTATTATAACAGCTTGGATGAAAATCTGTGATTTATATTAAGTTTGTAATTATTAGATTATTAACACCATCTTTATAATTTTTGATATGTATACTAACTTTTTCATCAAGTGGTAGTATTTATTTCATCCTAGTGAGTCTCGAGCTAGTTCATTGAGGTATTACAACCTCCTTGAACTTTCAAAATGTATCAAAGTGAGGTCTTAAAAATAACATTTTAGAAAACCTTGAGATAAACAATCATGACACATTTTAGAAATCATAACAATATGGAAGGCTATTCAATCACATGACCACCTTTACTTGAAAATAATTTTTTTTTTGAAAAATTTGCATGTCTACTTTCTTGCAATTAATTGATTATTTAATTTGGCATATGATTTAAATTGATTATTTTGTACCAATACGTGATGTAGATGGAGTAAAACTAATAATCTTTTTTTTTTTTGTTTGAATGGAGTATAATAGAATAAATTAATGCTCAGTTTAATGTTAAATTCTTGAATTATATTTTTTTGTGCTTTAACTTCTGAAGATTATATGATTTTTTTCTACCAATATCACTGGCAAGGAAGTTTGGGATAAAATATACATTACGTATGAAGATAGTAGTGAATTTAAATAATCTAGATTATACATATTTTCTCATGACTATAATCTTTTTCATGTGAAATCTTATGAGACTATCTTAGACATCTATTCTTGGTTTACTTAGATTGCGATGTCATTGTATTTTTTAGGTAGAGCAATTTCAAACTTAGAAAATGTTATGAAACTTTTATATTATCTACCAGATAAATTTGATGCCAAAGTTATTAATATATGTAAATTAAAAAACTTAAATGCCTATTCTATTGATAATCTGATCATCTCACTCATTATATATGAGAAAAGTGTGATTAAATGACTTTTGGATGCAGGTGATGAAAAGGTTATAGTGCTAAAAGCAAAAGATAAAGATAAAGATGGCTTAGGAAATTATGAGAATGATAAGATGGCCATAATAACAAATAAATTTGAAAGTCTTCTGAAGCTCAAGTATAAGCATCATTAAAAGTCGGGCAAAGGTAAAAATAGTAAAAATGTTAAGTTTTCTTTAGACATTATTTTTTTTGGGTTTAGGAAACCGACACATATTAAATATGAATTCCCAAATTTAAAACTTTTTCCTATTAAGGAGAAGGGTAAAAATAAGAAAAATATAATAAAGGCAAATGATAGAAAGCACAAAATATCCTAGGCAAACTTAGGTATTTAATCATCAAAATAGGAGCAGGATGATGAGGTATAAGTATGTTAAGATTTTTTTATTTGTTTTGTTTGTGTTTTAGGTGTTTATTTATCTATTTTGTATGTTTGATTTTATTATATTTTAAGCATAATTTTATGTTTCAGTTTCTTTATGTTTATTATTTTTTTCGTCTATATATATATTTATTTTAGGTGTTGTTTTATCCCTTCTTTCTAATAATGGAAAAGGGGAAGACTTTATTGTTGTTTGTTGTATTTGTGATTTGGTTTTCTATTACTCTGTTTAAAAAAATGCTTTTACTCTTTTTTTTAATATAAATGTTTTAGTGAGGGGGAGATTTGGAGAAAATATTCTTAGTTTACAAATTCAACCAATAATATTCAAAAAGTGAGAGATTCTTGCAACTCACACTCCTAAGATTATATTTTGTTGAGAAAATTATCGATTGCCTTATTATTTCTCCTAGAATTTGTAGTCCATATTTATTTGTGTGCTAACTAATATTTCAGGTACAAGATGCACAGTTCTTTGAAATTTCAGGGATTAAGATTTAGTAGAATAAGTTAAGATGAAAGAGTTTGTAATTTTCATTTATTTATTTTTAATTTCTTGATTCATGTCTTATAAGAGTGTATGCTACCCTGGTTAGTGTGCACACACACATAAGTGATGTAAACAAAAATTAAATATTTCTATTTTTTTATTTTTCATGTTATATAATTTCATGTTACAAAAATTAATTAAAATATTTTATATTTTTGGAAAAAATAATTTAAAATATAACTATTCATACTATACAAATATCACATCATACTGTACGATTTGTTATAATTAGAAACCCTGATGTTTATTAAATTAGAAATAAAAATTAATTTAAAAAATTTATTATATTTCATACTATATAAACCTAATCCTATTATACAATGTTTAAATAACCACCTAATTTAATCATGTGATTAATCAATCTAACCTACTTAATTTTGATAGTACTATACGAACTGGTTCAAACTATATGATTAATACTGACAAATTTGGTCATGCCATGATTCGTGCTGAATAAACTATATTTCAATTGAACTAATTATATTGTATGATTGGTTATTCAAACTAAAGATCATGTAATAGGAACATGTTAAATTTTGTATATTTTATTGAACGATCCTGCAATCGTACTATACGATCTTTGTTGGTTAAATTAAAATTTTAAGGGTTTCAAAACCCTATATTTAAGCTTTCTCATACGAATTTAATGGAGTTTTGTCATACATTGAGTCTCTATTATTCTACAAAAAACTTGAAGAGAGAGACTTAAAAGGGAGAGAGGATAGAGAGGAGTTTAATAGGGAGTAGATCCTTGTGTGTTTGAATGGAGTGTGGAGGGGTTTCTAACGGTTGATCTTGCAAGCTTGTAACATAGTACCATCGAATTCAACGTATTCCCTAAGGAATTTACTTTGGGATGACGAACATCTCCTTGGTGTCAAAGGACTCAGATAACCTGCCCACCGAGGAAGGTGAAAGTGATTCAAGGTTCTCTTCCTCACCAGGAGGTAGAAAATGTGTCTAGGTTCTGTTTGAATAGTTGCTATTTGAATGATTTATATTTGTGCAACTTATGTAGTTTTGATGATTCCAAACATTATTGTTCAAATGTATAGTTATCTCCTATCAATTTCAGAAGATTTGCACTTGCTCTTGTGTGTACTAATATTTCAGGAAAATCAGACTCCAGATTACGAAAACTTCAAATCAAATTCAACATGAGATATTTTGTTTATTTGAAGTTTGTCTTTTCTTTGAATTAATTTTGAAAGGGAGTGATTGTAATTGAGTGAATAAAATCTCACACACACAAATAAGGAGATCTTGAAATTCTATACTGATCGTACAGGACGATATTTATCGTACTGGACGATCTGTCAGTTATCTCCTATAGAGCATTTGGAACGAATAGGAACTTGCTTGAAAATTTTTTTCTAAGTCCTATTCGTCCAGGACGAATTTTATTATCGTCCCGGACGATGGGTTCTCTGTAAAATTTTCGTCCAGATGAATTTTACCATCGTACGAGGCGACCAGTGCTCTGGAAAATTTTCGTCCCGACGAAAATAAATATCGTACCGGACGAACAGCTCTCTGGAAAATTTTCATCCAGACGAAACCAAATTATCGTCCGCGGCGATTGGTCCTCTGGAAAATTTTTGTCCAGACGAAATAAATAATCGTCTAGGACGATCGGCTCTCTGGAAAATTTTCGTCCAGACGAACATATTTTCGTCCAAACGATAAACCGACTTAGAACAGTTTTCAGCAGTTTCTAGAACCGACCTTGTAATAACCGTTCGTACTGGACGAACCTTGTTCGTACAGGACGATCAGCTGTACGAAGTCATTTCGTACACATATACAAATTGGGTCGTTTCAGATCGTTTAAGTAAAATCGTCCAGGACGATCCAAGATCGTACGGGATAATCCACTGCGTACAGAATTGGAAATTTGCAGTTTTTGGGCGGTTTTTCTTGTCTTTTACTTAAATAGTCCAAATTAGACTGCCACCCAATCTTTTTGTCATTTGATCTTCGTGCCTATTGAGAGAATAGCCAAGGAGAGAGTGGAAGAGAGCATTCAAAGGAGGATTCCTACCACTGGAGCGAGAAGGCTTCACTTGGATTGTTAAGGTAAGAGTCTCTACTTGTGAAATTGGATTTCTTCACTCTTTTCTTTCTTCCTTCTAGATTCTTGTGAGAAGATCATTGAAGGAGATCCGGTTCTCTGCCGACACTTGGAGAGTGTGAACAGCCGTAGGGTTCTCTGCCCACACTAGGAGAGTGTAAAAGGATGACGGTTCTCTGCCCACACTAGGAGAGTGTAAAAGGATGACGGTTCTCTGCCCACACTAAGAGAGTGTAAAAGGATGACGGTTCTCTGCCCACACTAGGAGAGTGTAAAAGGACGACGGTTCTCTGCCCACACTAGGAGAGTGTAAAAGGACGAGGGTTCTCTGCCCACACTAGGAGAGTGTAAAAGGACGACGGTTCTCTGCCGCACCGGGAAGTGGTGAAAAGAGTGCTTTGTACAGGCTTCTCCGCCTTGCTGTGGGTGCTAAAGGAGAGTCACTTTGTGGTATTAGTGCAATACTCAGAGGGTGCCTCTGAGGAGTGGATGTAGGTCTGGTTATAGACCGAACCACTATAAATCTGGTGTCATTTACTTTATTGCTTTTACGTTTCCGCACTTTAAATTTCAGTTTTAACAACACTGTGGTTGAAAAACATTTTTCTACAAACTTTAAAAGAAAATTTTATTTCGGTTCAACTTTATCATTAAGAGGGTTTAAAATTTTTAAAACTACCAATTCACCCCCCTCTTGGTAGCCGTGGGACATTTACTTAGGCTTAACAACCTAATTATTGGACTCAACAAGTGGTATCAGAGCATTGTTTCAAAATCATAAGTTTGAACTACTTTTTGATTAACGTAGATGGCTACATTTGGAAACCAAAACACACCTGAGGGATACTCTATCACTAGACCTCCACTGTTTGACAATATTCCTTTTGATTTTTGGAAAACACGCATGTCTACTTTCTTACAGTCACTTGATTATCGCATGTGGATGTTAGTCCAGGAAGGTTACACAAAACCAACTAGATTAGTTGATGGAATTAGGGTAGATACACCCATTGGACTATAGAAGAACGTGACTTAGCACAATTAAATGCAAAATGTTTAAATAGTTTCTTTTGTGCTTTAAAATCTGAAGACTACATGCGAGTTTCCACTTGTAAAAGCGGAAAAGACATATGGGATAGACTTTGTATTACTTATGAAGGGACAAATGAGGTTAAGCAATCAAGACTCAATATCTTGTTACATGACTACGAATTATTTCGCATGAAACCTAATGAATCTATATCTGACATGTACACAAGATTCACTCAAATTGTCACCTCTTTGCATGCACTTGGTAGGGAATTAACTAATGCTGAAATGGTTAATAAGATTCTTCGTTGTTTACCTACTGCATACGATGCTTAAATTACTGCAATTACAGAGTCAAAAGATCTGAACATTTATTCTATTGACAATCTTCTTGGTTCACTCATTGCTTACGAGCAAGGAGTAAGTCAAAGAAAGATTGATGCAGGTGAACCAAGAAAGGACAAGAATATTGCACTAAATGTGGAAGGTTTTAAATTGTTTCAAATGGATGTCAAAAGTGCCTTTTTAAATGGAGTAATTGAAGAAGATGTTTTTGTAGAACAACCTCCAGGTTTTGAAAATTCTAAATTTCCAAATCATGTTTTCAAATTAAAAAAGGCATTATATGGATTGAAACAGGCACCTAGGGCTTGGTATGAGAGGTTAAGCACCTTCCTACTTGAAAGATCTTTTGAAAAAGGAAGTGTGGATACAACTCTCTTTATAAGGAAAATTGGAAAGGATATACTTATTGTTCAAATTTATGTGGATGACATCATCTTTGGATCTTCAAATAAACATCTTTGTGATGATTTTTCTAAAACAATGAGTAGTGAATTCGAAATGAGTCTAATGGGAGATTTAAATTACTTTCTAGGATTTAGCATTAAGCAACTTGAGGAAGGTACTTTTCTTAGTCAAACCAAATATATTAAGGACATCCTCAAAAAATATGAAATGGACAATGCTAAACCTGTTAGTACACCAATGAGTTCTTCAGTTCAGTTGGATAAAGACCTTAAGGGAAAATCTGTTGATCAAAAGAAATTTAGAGGGATAATTGGATCTTTACTTTACTTGATTGCTAGCCGACCAGATATTATGTTTAGTGTTTGCCTATGTGCTAGATTTCAATCAGATCCAAAAGAATCACATTTGACAGCAGTGAAAAGGATTTTAAGATATCTACTAGGAACTCAAAACTTAGGAATATGGTATCCTAAGCTTAGCTCTTCATTTGAAATTATTGGTTACTCAGATTCTGACTTTGCAGGCTGTAGAGTGGATAGGAAAAGCACTTCTGGAACATGTCAATTCATTGGAAATTCATTAGTTTCATGGTCTAGTAGAAAACAAAATTCAGTGGCACTATCTACTGCAGAAGCAGAATACATTGCATTAGGAAGTTGTGTGGCACAAGTACTTTGGTTAAAACAACAGTTGATTGACTTAGGATTAACTATAGGCACTATTCCAATTTATTGTGACAATACTAGTGCTATTTGCATTTCCAAAAATCCTATTCAACATTCTAGAACCAAACACATTGATATAAGGCATCATTTCATAAGGGATCATGTATCCAAAGGAGAAATTGAACTCATACATGTTTCAACTGAAAATCAACTTGCAGACATTTTTACAAAACCTTTAGCCTTTGATACCTTCAGTACTTTAAGAACAAGGCTTGGTGTTATTGATTTGAATGCTTAACCAAAATGTCTTTGCAACATTGATACTTGTTGTATTTTGTTTTTGTGATTTTGTGAATTTTGTGTGTTTTTGAATGAATTGTTTTTGGATTTATGATTTTGTTTTATGTTTTCTGTGTTTTTGATTGTCTTTGTTGATTTTGTTAATTTAAAAAATTCAAAATTAAAAAATTTTTTTGGAGGAAATCGTCCAGGACGAAATTGTTTTCGTACGGGACGATGTGTGTAGGAACAGTTTGCACGAATTTAAATCGTTTTGAGAGCAGTTTTTTTTTTCATTAGATCGTCTGTACGATCTGTGATCGTCCAGGACGAATTTTTTTTTCTCTCAAACGTCGGGACGATTGAATGCAGCGGTTGAGTTGATAAGACAGTTTTTAATACGAACTTCGTCTGTATGAAATTTTCGTTCGTCCAGACGAACATGTGTCGGTTCATTGTAGGGGACGGTTTTCAAGGGTCATTAAAACGAAACACTTTTTCGATCGTCTGTACGAAATTTTTTTGTCTGTACGATTGGTCAAGTCAAAAAGCCTGTACGAAGGGACGCATCGTAAGTTGTGTTGAATACGAAAAGCCGTTACATTTTGGACGAATTGGATCGTCTGTACGAAATTACTTCGTCCAGACGAACGATAATTTTTTGTCCAGGACGAATATTTTCGTCCAGGACGAACGTATCATTTTTCTTTAAATATGAAGGCTTTCAAACTTGACAATTACACTTTCAAACTTCTTTTTCAATCCCTTTCTACATCAAATCAACTATGGCCTCCTATAGCAAAAGACAAAAAGTTTTGGTGAAGAAACCTAACAGGAATGCCCCAGACAACTTTCTTTCCAAGGCAAATGAGGAATCTTTTCCTCGTTTTGCATCTGCAAAAATCACTCCGTCTCGCATTCTTATCCAAACAGAGTTGAAATTTCGGGTATTGCACCTCTTTGCCTCAACCCAATTTCAGTTCATTCTTTCTCTTGTCCACTTCTACAATAAGCAAACCTACCATTACTTTCTAGCCAACATGAGTTTCAATTCTGACCACTCTATCATTAGTTCTTTTGTTTTTAAGAAAAAAGTTGAGATCACCAAGCACGACCTTGGTGCATTTTTAAACTTAAGAACTGAAGGATATAGAGCCCACACCCTAACATCAGAAAACACCTTCAAATGGTTTGAAATCAATAGGGTGATTAGAGAGACAGGCATAACCTATCATGTTGCTAGAGTATCCGGTATGACCCAAGATGCCCGAATCATCCAGCATATCCTTAGATCCTCAATTATTCCTAAAGCTGGTGATAGGATTAACATTACTCCTCTCCTTTCTGTTCTAACCTTTTTAATCATGCAAAGACATCCTATTGACGAAGCCCAACTCATCATAGACCATATCTATGGGCTTTCAGAAATAGGACATGCAGATCAAAAGAGGAAGAAGAACATTTCATTGGGGCACTTAATTACTTATATTTTGGAGAAGAAGTACAATATAGTGCATCCTGATGAAGAATATGAAGAGCCAGTTTACTATAACGATGCATCTTTCAGATTGCTCTTCAAGGAGGAAAAAGAAAAAGAAAAAGCACATGCTAGTGCTTCAGAAGAAGAAGAAGAAGAAGGAGTGCAAGGTTCTGCTTCTCAATCAGATTACCAAAATCTGATTGAGAGATTTGATAGACTAGAGACTCACATTGATCAAAGGTTTGATCAATTTGATGCTCATCTTACGCAGCAGCAACATGACATTGGTAATATTAGAGATGAAGTTCATGAAATAAATACCAATGTAATGTTGATGGCCTCCTACTTCAACCTCTTTGGCGGCATTCCTCCTCCTCCTCCTCAAGAACAGTAAAAATTATTTTTATGTCTGTGTCTGTTGTATTTTTGTTGTTTGTTTGTTTTGTTTTTATCTTATATGTTTTATTGTAATGTGTTTGTTTTTATGTTTTTATGTTCAATGTATTTTCTTTAATATCAATGAAAGTTTATTTCTATTAGATTTGTTTTGAAATGTGGTTAATGTTTATGAATTTCATTAGTATTATTTAATCTATATAGTGCTTAAATTCGATTGTAATTTGAGATTATCTATATTAGAAAATCTAGACTTTCTTAATTTATAAGTTGTATATAACTTGTTGTAATTAGAAATTTTAAATTCATGTCTATTCATTTAGACTACATAAAAATAATATTACTATTGCATTTTAGATGTTTTTTTTATTTGTATTTCTATGCTCAAATGATATTTATGCACCTAGAAATATTTGAAATTTTAGATTATAGATTTTGGAAAAAATTGGTCAAATTACTCTTGAACATTGTACAAATGTACAAAAATCAAAAGCAAGTCACAAAAATTTGCAAAGTACCACATGAGGTAATTCTCTTCTTTCCAAATTCGTTTAATCTCTTAATTCAAGTTGATCTAATGTTCATTTATATTCTATTGAACTTTGAAATATAGAATTTTTTTTTACATCTCACTTGTAATGATTTTCAATAATCAAAATGTCTAAATTGAATCATGTCTTTGATAAATTCTTCTTACTTACAATGTTATATCATTTCATAAATTTTATAAATTTCTATGATTGATCTAATATCCTTAGTTTAAAATTGCATACCCTATGTCAAATCACAATTTAGATTAAATTTTAAAAATGAATTTCATATTATTATTTACATTTCTTGTCTTTTTCTTCTTCACTTTTTGTTGCTGTCAAAAAGGGGGAGAAATTATTATGTTTGTGTTTGTGTTTTTATGGTTTTGTTTGTGTTTGTGTTTTTGTGGTTTGTGTTTTCTATTTTTAATTGTTCTGTTTGCAAGTTTTTTTTGTGTGTTAAAAATTTTTGAAAAACAAAAATATTGTTCTTTAATGCCTCCTTATTTTAATGTACTCATAAATTCAGGGGGAGTTTAGGAGATAAGAGATTTGTTTTAACTTGAAACCATACTAATAATAATTGTTTTGCCATCATCAAAAAGGGGGAGATTGTTTGAATAGTTGCTATTTGAATGATTTATATTTGTGCAACTTATGTAGTTTTGATGATTCCAAACATTATTGTTCAAATGTATAGTTATCTCCTATCAATTTCAGAAGATTTGCACTTGCTCTTGTGTGTACTAACATTTCAGGAAAATCAGACTCCAGACTACGAAAACTTCAAATCAAATTCAACATGAGATATTTTGTTTATTTGAAGTTTGTCTTTTTTGAATTAATTTTGAAAGGGAGTGATTGTAATTGAGTGAATAAAATCTCAAACACACAAATAAGGAGATCTTGAAATTCTATACTGATCGTACAGGACGATATTTATCGTACTGGACGATCTGTCAGTTATCTCCTATAGAGCATTTGGAACGAATAGGAACTTGCTTGAAAAATTTTTTCTAAGTCCTATTCATCCAGGACAAATTTTATTATCGTCCCGGACGATGCGTTCTCTGTAAAATTTTCGTCCAGACGAATTTTACCATCGTACGAGGCGACCAGTGCTCTGGAAAATTTTCGTCCCGATGAAAATAAATATCGTACCGGACGAACAGCTCTCTGGAAAATTTTCGTCCAGACGAAACCAAATTATCGTCCGCGGCGATTGGTCCTCTGGAAAATTTTTGTCCAGACGAAATAAATAATCGTCCAGGACGATCGGCTCTCTGGAAAATTTTCGTCCAGACGAACATATTTTCGTCCAAACGATAAACCGACTTAGAACAGTTTTCAAGCAGTTTCTAGAACCGACCTTGTAATAACCGTTCGTACTGGACGAACCTTGTTCGTACAGGACGATCAGCTGTACGAAGTCATTTCGTACACATATACAAATTGGGTCGTTTCAGATCGTTTAAGTAAAATCGTCCAGGACGATCCAGGATCGTACGGGACAATCCACTGCGTACAGAATTGGAAATTTGTAGTTTTTGGGCGGTTTTTCTTGTCTTTTACTTAAATAGTCCAAATTAGACTGCCACCCAATCTTTTTGTCATTTGATCTTCGTGCCTATTGAGAGAATAGCCAAGGAGAGAGTGGAAGAGAGCATTCAAAGGAGGATTCCTACCACTGGAGCGAGAAGGCTTCACTTGGATTGCTAAGGTAAGAGTCTCTACTTGTGAAATTGGATTTCTTCACTCTTTTCTTTCTTCCTTCTAGATTCTTGTGAGAAGATCATTCAAGGAGATCCGGTTCTCTGCCGACACTTGGAGAGTGTGAACAGCCGTAGGGTTCTCTGCCCACACTAGGAGAGTGTAAAAGGACGACGGTTCTCTGCCCACACTAGGAAAGTGTAAAAGGACGACGGTTCTCTGCCCACACTAGGAGAGTGTAAAAGGATGACGGTTCTCTGCCCACACTAGGAGAGTGTAAAAGGACGACGGTTCTCTGCCCACACTAGAAGAGTGTAAAAGGACGACAGTTCTCTGCCCACACTAGGAGAGTGTAAAAGGACGACGGTTCTCTACCGCACCGGGAAGTGGTGAAAAGAGTGCTTTGTACAGGCTTCTCCGCCTTGCTGTAGGTGCTAAAGGAGAGTCACTTTGTGGTATTAGTGCAATACTCAGAGGGTGCCTCTGAGGAGTGGATGTAGGTCTGGTTATAGACCGAACCACTATAAATCTGGTGTCATTTACTTTATTGCTTTTACGTTTTCGCACTTTAAATTTCAGTTTTAACAACACTGTGGTTGAAAAACATTTTTCTACAAACTTTAAAAGAAAATTTTATTTCGGTTAAACTTTATCATTAAGAGGGTTTAAAATTTTTAAAACTACCAATTCACCCCCCTCTTGGTAGCCGTGGGACATTTACTTAGGCTTAACAACCTAATTACTGGACTCAACAGGTTCTCTACCTTATTAGGAAGGTGAAAATGAGTCAAGATTCTCTGCTTAAGAAAGGACTATGACCTCTGCCACACTAGGTTGGTGGAATAGATTTTGTTAGGCCTTCTCCACCTAACTTTGGGGGCTAAAGGATAGACAATATTATGATTTTTCAATACCCATAGTGTGTGACTGTGGGGAGTGGATGTAGGTCATGGTTTGACCAAACTACTCTAAATGTGGTGCATTCTTTCTAATGTTATTTTCTGTAATTTATTTTTTCAAATTTTATTTTCTATTATAACTTCTTGGTTGAAAATCTATTAATGATATTATGTTATCTTAATTAAATTATTATCACCATCTTTATAACTTTTAATAAGATACTAGCTTCTGTATCAAGTGATAGTATTACTATCATTCTTGTGAGCCCTGGGATAAATCATTGTAGTCTTAAAACCTCCTCATACTTCTATTTTAGGCATCCAATTTACACTTTGAACATTCCAAAAATTCTTCTACCCCCAAATTTTTGCCCATTTGGGCTCTTATTAGACCATTTTTGGTGTCGTTGGGTTCGCCCCTTCGAAACATTCAATTTAACTTAAGGTTTAATTAAAATAGACTTTGGATATTCTTAAATTTAGTTTCAAAAGTTTTCAAATAATATATGCTTCAAGATTGATGGATATTCTCAAGCCTAATTAAAATGATATTTGGTGACATATCACTTGCAAATTGGGAATAGTTGCACTATACCTTTTTTTAAAAGTAAATATTATTTTTTTAATTATTTGGTTTCTAAGAATTTCATGAAGGGTTAGCCCTCATATTTTATTATATACTTTAATATTATTCTCTGGGGTGTGTGAGGTACATGCTCACTTCCTCTTATAAGAGAAATAACATATTCATAATACTCCAAAGTTATACTAAGACCAACTAAGGAATGTTGGATGCTAAAAAGCAAAAATGAATCCTTTCTTTTTGAAGAAATTAATGGTCATGTTGTAGTGGATGGTTCATGTTGTAGTGGATGGTTATCTTTGTTCTCTTCAAATTATGCGTCAATTATATGTTCATTGATTTGAATAAATGTTATTGCACTTCTAATAGAACTAAAATTGAAGTGAAAATTTTAAATGGAATCTTCTAATTTTATAAAGATGAAGTAGACCTGAATGAGCATCTTTTACTATTACAATTTTGTAACTTTTAGATAATAATTTCCTTTGCTCATAGCTGGATTATAGCAGACAAATTTAAGGAAAAAGATTTGCAAATTTGGTGCATATATTTTTGAATTTACATTGAGAATAATATAATTCAAAATTTTATTCATATCACTAATCTTACAATAAATTTTTTATATTTAAAGCCTATCATAATATATTTTACATCAGAATACAATAAGAAAATTAAGCCTTTTTTCTCAATGTGTGGGTTTGGCTATGGATTCATGTTTCTCCGTTGTGTCTTATTAAGTGTCAAATTCTCATTTAAATTATTAAAGAGATGTCATTTATACTACTTTCTAACCATATTGTTTTAGGTCCACCTCTATGTTTCTTAACATAGGATATAACTAATATATCCACTGTCCTAATCCAGACATCAGAAGGTTGACATTTTAAGTTACCACACTATATAAGATGACACTCTCTAATCTTATCCACCACTGCAGTACTCCAACCTTTTCATGCATATACTCATTTCACATTTTCTCTAAGAGTAAAGCTTCTTATTCATGTAAACAACATCATTTCTATAATACCTAATTTAATTTTATGTTTCTATTTTAATAGCCAACATTCTACTCTATAAAACATTACAAGTCTTACAACCATCTTACATAATTTTCTTTAACTTTGATGGATACCTTTCTATCACACAACATATTTGATTCATTCTTCTTCTTTAACTATCCAACTTGAATTCTACTAATAATATCCTTATCCACTTCACTATCAATATTAACTATAGACCCAAGATATCTAAAACATCTACTCTTTTTAATGGCTTGATTGTCAAATGTCACACTCCCCTCATTAGATCCATTACTAATAAAATTAAACTCAAGGAATTTTATTTTATATCTACTTAAAAAACACATAGACTCTAAGGTGACTTTCATAATAAAAGTTTTTCTTCAACTCCCTCTCTAATATGATCAACACGAATAATATCATTAATAAAAGGAATTACTATATGATAAGTGTAAATTAAATATAATTTTTGTGTTTTATTTTCAATGAAAATGTATAACTTTAGTTGTGTTTGTGCAAGAAAAACTCAAAAATTGGTAGAAAGTTTATGGAGCCTTAAGTGTCACGGCATCAAACGAATGAAAGTTGTAGTGCTACCTTCAATACTATTGAGGCACTCAAATTATGACATGGAGATGTCGAGTTCACTTTTTGCAAGCATTGTTACTACAACATAACGTCTTAGAATTATCAGCATCACGGTGTTAGAAAGTTGGCTTGGTACAACAAGATTCTTTTTTTCAAATGCTGCTATGCTATAATTTTGCATGCCTTCACACCATTTTTTGCATTTAGGTGGCACAGCACTCCTGTGTCCACTATGTCACATACATATTTTATTAGTGAAGAGATGTAACTATTCACTAAAAAAAAATTTTATGTTAACAAGAATCATTATGGTGTTAAAGCTTCAATATTGAGGCCCTAATTCATTTTAGTGGTGTCGCAACATAGTTATTCTAAGCATCGTAGAGCCAATTATCATTTTGATGTTTTTTATAAGATGTTATGGAGTTATGTTTATGTGGGAGTTCAGTCACTTTTATGATTTCATTACTCTATAGAGTACTTCTATAGTTCCTTCTTAGAGTAAAATCTAAGGGAGACTAAGAAGTACAAGATACAATAATTTTGAGTGTTTAGTCTATATTTCTTTAAGCAACTTTATAAGTTAAAAGAAGGAAGAGTGTAGAGGAGATATTTGATCCTTTTTGGTGTTAACACTCTCTTGTATTTTTAATTCGTTCATGAATTTAATAAAAATGAGTTTGCTAGTTATTTATTCCATCTCTAGCTAAATTTCTTATTTTGTATTGATGATATAATATCTATGTTGAGTACAAATGAAAATTCTAGTTATATATGCTTTTAAAAAGATGTTTCACTATAATCTTGCACTTTATTTAATTCACATAGTGGCTATATGAGTAGTTCAAACTTATTGTGATGTATAGCCTCAATGGAGGAATGCATGAATAATAAGGAGTATTAAGATATGATGTTTTGATACTTAAACATAGGATGTAAATTTTTTTTAGATTCTTATGGAGATATTATAATTATAGGAGGTCAGTAGATATCCTTTTCATTCCTACAGGTTTGATAGAGATCTAGGCATGCGCATGCTGTGAATCACCTTACTTGAAGAGTTTCAATAAGAAAGATATGTAATTTTATATCAAATATATATTTTTTTCACCCAGTGATAGAATCTCTTGATATATTATTTTTTACTCCAGTAGGATAACTATTACAAATAGAGTAGACATTAATAGTTTGCTTCAAGTAAGCATACTTTCTCGTGGGTTCAATACTCTATTCTATCACTATTACTTAATTTCGAATGTAAACTTGCATATATTAAGTAGAGTTTATTATTAATTATATAAAAGAATCTTAAATAGAGTTAGTGGTGATAGTGCTCTCAATTTTCTACAATTCAAAAGTTCACTCCACAGCCCCCATCATGTTTATAACATCAATGATGGGGAAGTATTTGGCTTTTTGCAAATTTTAGCTATATTATTTAACTATTTCTATAGTTATACCTACTTATATCATTTATTTTATTTGTTTTATTTTAACTATTAATCACATCTTCATGGTTGCATGTTTTATAGAAAAAGAATTGAACTTTGTTGTTTGAAGTTGAAATAAAAAGAACCCATTCGAAAATTTCAAAAACTAGAAAGATAATGAAAATGGATGAACCTATTTTAGATCAAGATCAATCTAGAACTCTTAAAGATTATACTAATCCTTAAATAGACTAAATTTATTGAAGCATTAATAAACATACAATCCAAGCTAATGATTTTGAATTAAAACCTACCATAATTCAATTGTTTAAATTTCTCAATTTGGTGAAACTCTTATAAATGATCCCAATTTAAATTTAACCATTTTTTTTAGAAATTTTTGCAACATTTAAGTATAATAGCATAAGTGATGATGCTATTAGACTTAGATTGCTCATGTTTTCTCTACGAGATTAGGCTAAGATGTGATTGAATTCTTTACCCTTAGATTTCGTATCCACTTGGAATGAGTTGGCTCAAAAGTTTCTTGTTAAGAATTTTCCACCTTCAAAAAAAGTCTAACTTAGAAATCATATCATTTATTTTACAGAGTTTGAAGAAGAAGAAATTTATGTGAGTTGAGAAAGATTTAAGGAAAAGGATAATAAATGCCCGCACAATGCTTTACCTGATTGGTTACTTATTCAAATATTTTATAATAGATTAGTACGATTTCTTAGAAAATAATAAATATTATAACTGGAGGATCATTATTAACTAAGCTATTTGAGAAAGCGTATGAATGAAAAGGGGAAATGGATACTAACAATTTATTGTGGCCTGCTGAAAGGGTAAATCCTAAGAAAGTAATAAGAGCTAATGAATTTGATGCTTTGTCAATTCTGATGCATAAGTTGCAACAACTTCTAAGAAGTTAAGCATAATCATAGAAAATGTAAAATTTAGAACAAAATATCTATGCAATTATAAATCAAAAGTTAATAGAAAACAATATTATTCTTCTTTTTTTGAATAAGCAACAATAATCATTGCATTAACTAAAAAAGAAAACCAAATTCAAACTAGGATATTTTCCAAACTTTTTCCTCCTTTAACAAAGTAAGAAAAGAAGGAGGAACGTTATTAATGCTACTATTTTCCCAAAGAAAATCATTAATGATATCATAGTTAGAACAAAGATCCGCTAAGTTATTGTTATTTCTATCAACATAATTGAAAATAACATTATTGAACTCTTTCAAAAAAATAAAACTTTCCATCAATTGTCCTCCCTTCCTGAAAGCTTGTTGAAGAAACTGAATAATATTTGAATTATCACCTTTGATGATAATTCCCTTATATAACAACAACCATTCCTTGAAAACATATTTTAACAAATGAAGTGATGAGGGCTCCAGCTGAAAAATATCCTAGTGGACTCACTTTCTTCAAAATGCTATAAGAAATTTGCATTGACTATCTTGGAATACCCCACCAATACCAGCATTGTAAGATGATAGTAATGAACCATCAACGTTCACCTTGATCCAGTCGGGTGGAGGCGGGTGCTAATGGTTTAAGAGTCTAAAGGACCGATTAACACCCCAATGGCCCGAGCTTATATTACCACAAAATGAAGAAAATAAAAACCAAGATACAGCTTGGACAATAATCATCATTGAGCTTCCTATAGACCTTCATGTATGAATTTATTCCTTGCTTTCCATAAAAAATAAGCATAATTACAAAACAACTTAGTTAAGAGCATAGTACTATTTTAACATAGGCTTAACCATCGATAGCATTCTTTAAAATTTAAAAATAAAGGTATTTCAAAAACCCAACTGTTATGATACCAATAACTTCAATCATCTTTCCACAAGTAGTTGTTATATGGTTTATATCTTCCCTCACATTACATCCTCTTGGAAATGAAAAATTCTCTTGCAATCTTCTACAATACATGAAATGATTTGTTGGAATTGCATCGCTACACAAATGCCAAGAATACCTCCACTCATGGCATCAATTTAACTTTCTTAATCCACTTCTAGTAAGTCATGCTATATAGATTTTGCAAGACAGCTTCCGTAACTAATGAGGATAAATATTTTCCAGAATGCATATGAATGAGTTCCATTCCCTCTTGATCCAAATTAGACATAATTTGAATTTGACAAATTACTTTCACAAGTTCATCTCCAAACAGATTTTGAAGTATAGATAAATTTTAGGTTCCATCCAACATATGCTTATCAACTGTTAACCCTTCATCTCCTGAGATAGCCACAAACGTAGGCCATCTATTGGTACTTTTATCCCAAATCTAAACATCCTTGAAGGCTTTTATAGACCTTCCATCAACAATATTCCATCTTAAAATTGATTTAAGACATTTACCGCCATCAGTAATGATCTTCCAAGCTGCAGAGCTTTCCTTCCTAGATCCAACATCCACAAACTAAGCACTGTATTTAGGTTCAAAAATCTCTTTTAAAAGACAATCTTTTAAGAGAGAAAAGTTTTTCAACATGGCCTTACTCCAAAAAAATAAAGATTTCATAGCTCTTCTACACATTGTATTAAGAATTTCAAAACAATTCCCCCATTACCTTTTTACTCCAAACATTCTTGACTACACAAAAAACGGCTGGAAATGAAGCCCAAACATCTTCAAATTTAATAATCCTCTAAGTCACAGGCTTTATCTCTACAAGATTCAATAACACCAGATAATTGTATAAAGCTATTCTTGTAGGATGCCTGACCACCAACTTTTGATAGGAATTTATAGCAGCTGAATTCAAAAACACTTGTCCAATCTCTCTAGAATGCGAGCCCCACTAGTCTTGTTATTACACCAAGTAAATCTAGGTCCAATATACCCAAATTCATGAAGATCATTATTGATTACAAAGAATTTCATATCATTTAAACCTTAAGAAAATTAAATCTCTTTCCACCTCTCTTATCTTCATTAGAAAATAAAAAAATTAAAATCACCCCCTATAACCATAGGAACATATTTAGAAGAGAAAGCTTCTAATTCCCTCCACAACTCCCTCCTTTTGTAGACATCTATACTCCTATGTATAGCTAAGACCCTCCAAGAATCTCTACTAGCCAACTTCATTTCACCAATCACCACTTGATGAGAAGCACTTAAAATAGAAAATGAAACCATAGACGATTTACACAACACAATAATACCTCCAGACAAACCATCAGCTGCATGATAGTAGTCCCAATCCACACCAATCGACTCATCAACCTCCCTTTTATCCAAGGAAGATAACTTGGTTTCTAATAAATCAAAAAACAAAACCCCATACTCCCTAACAAACGCCTTTAGATAAAGAGAAGCTTACTTCTTCCTATCTCCTCTATAATTCCAAAAAACAATCAAAGCCATTAATTATTGAAAGGGGAAGGAGTCTCCACTATATCTTTCATCTCCCTATCCAACTTCCTACTTCTAAGAGACGACTTTAAAGGGCTCAATGTTCTTTTGCAAATTTCTTTTTAACACAAGAAGAAATCTCCTCCTTTTTAGATTCCATCTTTATATCACCTACTCCTTTTGGATAAGCTCATCTACTTCACCTATATCAAGAACTAGAGAAGACACTCTATATACCTTCTCCTGTAAGATCTCACCTCTTCTCCCAACTCTCTTAATACATTAAACTTATTCAAGTTAGAAGGATGCATAGATTGTTAGAAACCATACCAGTTTCCAAAATAGAATTATGACCCTGGTCTAAGCCATTGAGCAAAACATCAGTAGCTACCTTTGAGGGGGAAAGCACATATTTAACAGCACAAACCACCATAGTTTCGCTCATCCTAGCATAGTTTGTTCACACGACACATCCACAATAACAGATTCTTTGTAAAATCTAATTTCTCTTCATTATGTTAATACTAGAATCACGCACCATGGGTCTCAAAATTCAAAGTTTTTTGAATTTTTTTCTATTTTCCATAATTGACATGGACCCAAGGTCCATAGCAATCTTCACCACCACAAGCAACCTCGTTCTCCTTACAATTATTATTTGTATTTGAACCCAAAGGAGGAACTTCACCTACCACAATGTTCTTTAATTTTATGGAACTCCCTTGCATAACCTTCAACATCAATTTTAGATAATTAGTCTTTCGATGTCCGACTCTACCACAGTTGAAGCATAAAGAAGGCATTCATTCATATTCTATTTTTTGAAAAAAATTGCCAGAGAGCCCCTCTACCCGGACACGAAGGGGAAGCTTAATTTCTATCTTAATACAAACTCAAATTTTAGCAAACTCTCATCTACTCCATTTAAACATGTTGCCATCAATCAAATATTGGATACCAACCTTCGAAGCAATCCTTCACACATTAATCTCATCCCAACATTGGAGTGAAAGGTTAGCCATTCTAATCCAAACTAGAGCTGATAACCCTTTCAAAGATGAAGGAGAAAACATTTGAGACAATTTTTCCATGCCAATAATTTGCCCTTTAACATACCAAGGTCCATTGTTAAGGACTGACTCCAAAGCTTTCTCATCATTAAAAGCACATAAAGTCCAACCATTACCAAGAATAGTAAGATGGAACTTTCCAAATTGTGCCAACAGTCTTTTAAGCTCCCCACTGATTGCATGGATAAGGTTGTTTTCACCGAATACTTTAATTACTAAAGTATTTTGAAGCTTCTTTTCATTCTCCTCCTCATCATGCAAATGCAACCTCACCATTGTTCCATCTTCAAAAAGACATTGCCCATAATCCAAATTAGTTACCCAAATATTATCTTTTTTTCATTCAAGCATTAGTCAAATTATTACTGCTAGATTCTTTAGGCTTCCCTATCAATTCGTCATTAAGAAGATATGTGTTCCATTCTCCTAATTCTCATAGTTGAACAAAGTTTAAATCATTATCTACATTACTCATGCATAAACTCCCAGTGTCTTGATTCACATTTATGGTTGAACCACCACATTTTTCATTACACTCCTTTCTAATAGAAACCATATTATCACCAATAACTTTCTCTAGAGAGTCAAAACTTTTCAATTGAATAGATTTTCTACCCTTAGATGGAAGGATAGAGTTATTTACCTCCATAACACAACCAGAGGAAGATGACATCAATTTAGCATTTCGAAAAATCACCAAAGACCTAGGTGTAAGTTTATAAATTTTAAAATTGTTATCAATCTTAATTTCTTTCCTCTTTCTGAAGTTTGGTATAATCTTCTTCATCGATAAACGACCACCTTTGTTTATCACCAATGATTTCCCATTCTTTATCTTCAACCTCTCCTAATTAGTAGAAAGATTTAAACCAATACCTAACACCCCATCACCAAATATCAATAATGAAAGAGCTGGTATCGTTGCACCACCAGAGGATAGACATCGAGCATCACCAGGACCCCCCACCGAGGTAGTTCGACGAACATCAGCTACCATCAGGAAACTCGATAAAGCACCCTCAACCAAAATTTGAAAATTTTCTAACTTCTCTCTCTATAAAAAACGTAGAGCTTCTTTCATTAATATAAAAAACCTAGCACCTCGTTGTTGGTTGCTTGCAACTGGATAGAAAATAAAATTTTTTAAGGGAATTAAAATATTAATTTTATTAGTAGACAAAATAAACCATACTACAATAGATATAATCCAGGTTGCAAGAACCATCTAAAGTTTAATTCATCAAATAATGTTACTAGGAACAATAAATCGAATTCTTCTCAAAATAATCAAGGAGTAAATTAGAATAATCCTTAATAACCTATTGGTAATTCTATAGATATATAATCAAAGAAATTAATTTTGATGTTGAAAATCATCATTAGAAGATGTGGTGATGTAATTAGAAACTGAATTGAAAAATTAATCTGCTTCAATTAAAAATTTAAAAACCTAATTACGTATGCTCATAATTTCTATTATTAGTATACCTCTTGGATTTTTTCCTAACAATACTGAAGTAAACATTAAAGAAAAAGAAAAAGATCCTAGTGGGCAACATTTAAAGAATGATAGCAATCTACTTCAGCCAAATTAATAATTTCTAGGTAAGCTTGGCTGAAGATTATAAACTTAGCGCTACGTGGGAGGCAACCCAAATTTATATTTAAAGTGTCATATTTTTTTGTTTGAATTTTATAAGTCTCATGTTATATTTGTTGTTGGTTTGATCTCTTTTAATATTTTATTTTATTTTAATTATTAAAGCTAAAATCAAAATTTAGGAAATAATATTGAGTAAAAACATAAATGTGCATTGTAGCGCTGAGTGATTAAACATTATAGTGCTACTTTCTGAGCAATCATAATTTGTAACCAGAAAATGAGGCATTACAATCTTAGGAAATACTCATTTTGAATCATCATTACCATGGTGAATTAAGCAATGTATCTCTTATTATTTTAACATCTTAGTTCCAAGTTCTTACAGTTAAAAGTATGATTCTACCATGCCAAAAAGAAAATATAAGATCATATGCTTAATTATTAACATTGTAGTTCTTACACGTATCAAACAATATACTTATAGCTGGTTCCAAAGCGATGCTTCAATTTTTTAAAACTAGCTCTAATATGCCATGTGGCCTAGGCTACTGTAGTGCTTGATAGTTTGACCATTTTAACATCTTATTCATAGATTGAGTGTCACAGTTCAATTGCTTGTAGCACCTCAATACTAGACCAAGTTATGCAATGGGTGGTTTTATTTTTAATGTCATTCATAGCATAATAATTCCTTCAAACTCTTCTCCTTTCTTTTTCTCTCTAGCTTGATGGGCCCAAAGATATTTTGAAAGAAGATGGCTTCTTCCTCTTATTATAAGATCAAATTCATATCTACTAATGTTGAATCAAAATTTCCTAATCTAGTTGTGACTAATAGCTTATTCTAGAAAGGTTTTTTTCAAAATCCTAGCCACCAAATCATCTAAATCATTGCCAGTAGATGTTGGAAGATTTTTTGGGAAGAACCTTTTGATGAAATAGTTAATTTAGTGAGGTATTTTTCTATAAATTGATAGGAGGCTATGGATAATAGATGTTCTGTTAGGTGTAAGTGGGTCCCTTTTAACTCTATGGCAATTTTTTTTTATTTTAAATATAGAGATTTTGAGTTTGATGAATATATAGCTTTAATTGGGACACCTTTAGATTCTCATGATATTCAGAATATACTATGTTGACCCAAAAGTGGAGCAAGCAGGATAAGAGACAAAATAAAATTAGAGAAACATTAGTGAAGTTTCTCGTGATGAGGCCATGGAGTTTTGAGTAAGGTAGGTGGTAGGGAAATATTAGTGAAGTTATATGTGATCGTGCTTTTCTATACTATAAAACTCAATTGGGGTATCCTATTAATGTAGGCATACTTATTTTCTCCTATCTCATATACATAATTAGAAGAACCACTTCTGTTGGATTATGACATCCATCCCTAGTTTTTTCTTTGTGTGTAGCCATGTGTGTAAGTGTGGATCAAATTGAAGAATAATTATTCCCCATTATAGCCCTTACTAAAAGAAAAAAATTTAAGCTTCAAGGTAGTTGAAAGGGAGGAGACCAAAGTTAACCAAGTTGTCTGAGATGCCCAATAATAGTAGGAGTACTAGGAATCCTAAGACTATGGGGGCCAAGCAACTAGACATAGAGGGAAGATGGAAAAGGTGATAAAAAATATTAATGATTAAAAATATTGGCTGCTTGAAATGAAAATGGGGATGGATCACATTATGGATCATTAAGAAATGCATAATAGATACAATATCAACTTCAATAGTTCTATAAAAGTAATATTTAGAAGTAGTCCTCTTATAGAGCATCATGATATACTATAATTTCCATCTGCCCCATCCCATGATCTTTTGTGTGGTGGCCTTCTAAGATAGGCAATAATGATGACGAGGAGGAGAAAGAAGACCTAGATTCTACCATTCTTATGAAAATACGTGTTTTTTATAAATTTTTATATTATTATTTACATTTGATTAAATTCCTTATACTTCAATTTTTTTGCAGTCTTCAATAAATTTCCATGTATTCTACTTGTTTAAATAACCCTAATAAAATAAGAATTGAAATTTTTAAAAAAATAGGATATTGTTAAGCTTTGCTAGGGTTCCTACTACTTGGTTGTCCGTCACTCTCTTTTTACCAACTTCTATCTCTCTGAAGGCATTTTATTCCCCTTTACTCTCTCCCATTTTCTTTTTCTCTTGGAATTTTATGGATCATCATCATTTCTTCCACATTTTTATAATTTGTTTGCTGAATAGTGGTCATAGCTTGATGATTTGGGTTTTCTTTTTTGTAAATACCATTCGAGGTCATTCATGGATGTTGTGTCTGGGTGGTTGTATGCGTCTATTTTTACAAATTTCAAATTCACTTCTCATCGCAGCTTACCTTCACTGAGAAATTTTTATGGCAAAATATTAGCTCTTCTTACTCTATTCAAGTTAACTTTATTTGGTAAATTCCTTGCACATAGGCCTACTCTTGATCTGATTAGGAAGGTTTTATTCAACCTTAAGCTGATTGGTGATCTTTCTTTTACCCTATTAAACCTAAAATGTGTTCTAATTTAATACATGAAAGGTTTAGATCACAGTCACATTTTCTACCATCATTTGTATCTAGTGAGCAACTGTTACATGAAACTTACTAAATTATCTCTGTTTTTGACATTAATGTCGAATCCCCTATTATATCAATTTTTTTGTCCTTGCCTAATCTTGTTCCTAACTTTTTTTCTTCTTGGATTCTTCATTTATTGGGATCTTTATTAATTATATTTTATAATGTGACCTTCATTAGGTCGAGGCGATCTATTGCTCATGTGATGGTGGAGCTTGATGTCTCCAAATGTTTTCCCTATCATGTATGGGTTGGTTCTAATAAAGTTGGTTACATTCAACAAGTTAAATGGAGAGTTTCCCTTCTTTCTATGTTTTTTTATAAATCCTTCGGGCATCTCATTTAATTTGTCAAAAATTAAACCCTCTATAATCATCTTTGCACAATGGATGATAAACTCCATAATGAAATGGGTGATGTGGTCAGCCATGAACTTTCTCCTTTATCAACTGTTAAGGGGAGGAATGTTAGCATTGGTATAACATTGCAACCTAATGTGGAAAATTTGGGAACTAGGCATTTGTAACATATTATTTGTGACTTTAGGCATTCTGATTAGCTTATTTACCTATTGTTGTTGAGAATTTTAAAGAATATTGATGGTGTTTTCAATGAGATGGTTGGTAATATCTTACCTGGAAACCATTGGGCTTCTCCTTTAACTAATTTTCCATGGTCTATTCAAGAGGATTTTGAGGACATTGGTAATTAGGTTGCAAATATTTTTTTCTTAAATTCCTATTTCTGAATCCCTTGTCATTATTAAGTAGGCTTGTAAGGAAAACTACCATGACACCTCAAATGTGGAAAATGTGGTTATTTGTGATGTTAACATGATTTATTTGAAATAATCTTCTTGCTGTTTGCTCACTTGTTTAAGTGAATCTCCTATGGTTAAATACGTTGTGTAATATAATAACTTTAATGAAGCAAACATTCCTTTTATCGATGTTTTAATTTCTCTTATCTATAATGATGCCTGCATTCTCATTTCCTAATAAAATTGATGGACATTGGTGTCGATGATTTTGACTAGTTTGATGAGTACTGCTCCTCAGGTAGCTTGGGTGCTGGGGATTATATGGCTGAACCTAAGGATGTTTTTCAAGCTTTTCATGGCTTAAATGTGGTTCATATCAATTATGAGGCTTTTTCTAATGGTGTGGTTAAATGTAATAGATGGATTTTTTTTTTCAAAAAAAAGTAATATTGGGTTGGAATTTCTTGTGTTGTGCTCTATGGCTAATGGTTGCTAGTGCATTGGGGTTTTTTCTAGTTTGTGTGGCTATTTAGTTGGAGTTCCTTACGTGGGGGTTGGATTTTTTGAGGTGGTTGTGCTCTGGATGGGGGAGCATTTTTTTGTCTTTGTGTTATGGTTTAGTTCCTAGCTAGGTTCATTCATCTTAGTCGGGGTTTGGTTGTTTGGCTAGTTTGTTTTGGTGTCTTGGGTGCTTTGTCCTTTTGTGTATTTTTTAGTTCCTTACTTCTTCTTTTAAGATGTGATTCCTTTTCCTTGTTATTTGTTTCTTTTTTTCATATATTTGATCATGCTACTACTGTTGAGATGGTGGTTAGAATGCTCCAGCTGTGTTGTTGTCCCTTAAGGGCGACTATTGTGCATGTGTGGGTTGTTTTGGCTATCGTGGTTTCTCCTTGTATTAATTATATTATTGTTTAGTTGGATCTTATGCTCAGTAGCTTTGGAATCAAATAAATTTTTTTAGGTGAACTTTATATCCTTGAAGGACTTATAACCAATTTTTTTATTTATCACGTACGCCCCTTTGTGAGTACTACTTTATAATTCATCGTGTGGAAAAAATAATAAATTATAGACTTAACTTGAATTTAAAAGTTATACATTTATACATTGACCGTTGTATTGAAGATGAATAAAATAGCTTAAAGATCACATATGATTAGACTAAAATTGAAAATCATAAGCAGCATGCATGAATTTAAAATTACCAATCTTATTAAATACTTACATTGAACTCATTAAGATTGTAAGAAGATTTTAAGAAAAATATATATTGTTATTAACTATATAATAAAAATAAAATATAAAAAAAATAAAAAGAAAAGAAAAAAGTCAGTTCAATAAAAAATTTATATCAGATAAAAGCTTAGAGTTTGAATGTAATCTTATTTTTAAATTCATAAAAGATAAAATAAAAGAACTAGTACAAATGTTGGTCAACTTATAAATTTTAATTTTAATTACACACACATCTAAAACTAATATACATTATTAAATTTAAAATTCAAAAGTCTCTGATTAAATTTATAAAATCTGAATTCAAATTATGTAATAATAATGATGACTTATTAGAGAAATTTTTAGTGTTTTTCAAATTATAATTATACTTTAATTCATTTCTATTACTTCTAGATCGTGATATTTTATCCAATATTTAAGTTATTTTAAATTATAATTTTTAAATTTAGTTATTTCAATAATGAGAGTTATAGATTTTTTTATTCAATTTTTAATTGATAAAGCAAGAGTTTAAGCTATAGATGATTTGATAAGTATAAATTATATATTATTTTGTGTATTTTATTTTCAGTGAAAATGAGTATTTTTGTAATTTAAGTATAAAAAAATAAAAAGTAGTAGATTTTAAGAAGTCTATAACACAGCAGCGTGTAACAAAACAACAACGCAATGCTACCTTGAATACCACCGTAGTGCCCTAATTCTGACATTGTGACATTGACTTCCTAGTTTATAAGTACTGTGGTGGAAACATTGATAGTGTCGCAACTTTATCAATGCCGTAACATCAGAAAGTTAGCCTGGTAGCATTAGATTCTCTGTTTTCAAATGATGCAGCATTAGAATTTCTCATGCCTTAGAGCCAATTTTGCACTTGGGCGTCTAGCACTCAAATACCCACAGTGGCATGGCATTAATGTTGTAACTTTCAAGTTCTATGTTCTATCAATGAAGAGATGCAACTATTCACAAAGTAACTGATTCATGTGAGCAAGATTAATGGCGGTGCTAAACTTTAGCATTTAGTCCCTAGTTCATTTTAAGGGGGCCGCAGCGCCATTGTTTCAAGCATCACAATGCTTGTTACCATTTATATTTTTTTTTTATAAATAGTTTTCATGTTATATTTATTAGAGAGCTTAGTCACTTGTGTAAAATTTAGTACTTTCTAGAGTACTTCCCTACTTCCCTCTTAGAGAAAAATCAATTGAAGCTAGAGAAGTACAACATACAATTATTTGTAGTATTTAGCCCATGTTTTCTTGAAAAAACTCGGTAATTATTTGTAGTATTGAAGATTAATTCTCCTCTAAGTGGTAAAGGTAAACAAGTTGTTAATGGATTGAATTTTAAAACACCCAAATACTAGTAGTATCTCTTTGTTGAGTAGATATATTGACTGTGAAGTTTTATCATGGTGGATATGAATCTGTTTGTCAATAGGTTTGGTGTTATGAGTGGTAAAGAAATCTATCCGGATGTGAGGTTGAGGATGAACTGTTAGATGCTCTTGAAAATTCTCAAGTACATACTAATGAAGGAAAATCATCCATATATGACAAAGTTGGTATAGAGGCTCCTGATAATCCTTGGAGATGTTCGAACATCAAATTAAATTTTAATAATAGTGATTCAATTTTATTTGAAGATGGCGTGAGTATTAAACTA
Source organism: Dendrobium huoshanense (assembly GCA_016618105.1). Taxonomy (NCBI): domain Eukaryota; kingdom Viridiplantae; phylum Streptophyta; class Magnoliopsida; order Asparagales; family Orchidaceae; genus Dendrobium; species Dendrobium huoshanense. Next base: position 39,619,684 of record CM028359.1, on the reverse strand, counting down.
CATGAACCTAGTGTGCCAATTACTTTTGAAAGATTGAAGTTTCCTATAATATTGAAGGTATTTGGGAAGAATATTCAAGTTCATGTCATTGATCAGGAATTACAAAGGCAATGGATTCAATTTGGTAAATTCCACTTAACTATTTTGAGGTTAGGCTGGGTTTTATGTTCATTTTATTCGAATGTGTCATTGAAGTATGTTTTGTTAGGTGGTCCATGGTTTATGAGTAGACATATAGTGGTCATACATAAGTGGACTTCAGAGTTCTCAATAACTTCCTTAAGTGGACTAAATTCTCCAATCTGGGTAAGAGTGACGCATTTACCTCTTCATTGTTGGGATGAAGTTAATGTATAAAGGATCGCTTCTATAGTAGGAACTCTGCTACTAATAGATGGAAACATGTTCCAGTGGGGAATACAAGAGTATGCAAGGGTTTGTGTTTGTGTTACAATTGATAAGAAGCTCCCATTAAGTTTTTGGGTGAATTTGAACTGATCGTACAAGATGATCACTCAATCATCATGGATAATCTTTGACGATTAGTTGCAAATTAGGGAAAATTTGATGCCCTTTTGTTTAAGATCTCTTATTTTCTCAAGATGAGATCTTTTACTAATGTCCTGACTTGAGAGAGCCAAGAGGAGAGGGATAACAAGGGAGAGAGAGAGCGAGAGAGGATCTTATTAGGGGGAGATTGTGAGGGGTTTCACAAAAGTTGCTATAAGCAAGGATCTTAGTCATCTTCTTCGGTCATCATCCCTGGTTCTGTGGAGATTTGAGAGAGGTCTACTTTAGCAACTGATTGAGATTTTCTGCCTGCTTTAGGAGGAAGAAAAAGGAAATGGGTTCTCTATTTGCTTCAGAAGGAAGTAAAAGAAGTTGGGTTTTCTGCCTACTTACGGACGAAGCAAATGGAGTTGAGTTCTCTGCCTCATTGGAATTAGTGGAAAGGAGTTTTTTGTGCTAGCTTCACAGCCTTGCTATGTGAGCAAAAGAAGAGACACTGAGTTTAGTGCAATACCCAAATGAAAGGCTCCGGGGAGTGGAGGTAGGTCAAGTTGACCGAACCACTATGAAATTTGGTGTGTTCTTTCTTATTATTTTTTTACATTTAATTTCTACATTTTAATTTCTATTGTGATATTTTGGTTGTGTTTGTGATTATATTTGAAGAAACTTTTTAAATACCAATTCACCCCCCCCCCCTCTTGGTTAGCCATGGGCTAATTCACAAGTGTTTAACATCCGTGAAAAACTTTCAAGTGAAATCAGAGCAGGATTCATAAAATTGAGTTTTTGGAAATTTTTGAATTTTGATGAATGCCTAACTTTGATAATTGTAATACTACGGTACGGTATTCTATTACCCGACCACCTTTATTTGATAATATTCCTTTTAATTTTTAGAAAACTCGTATGTCTATGTTTTTACTATCGATTGACTATCACATGTGGATGCTTGTTAAGGATGGATATTCACCTCCGTCTCGTAAAATTAATGGCATAAAAAAGTAACTTACTTTTACTGAATGGACTTTTGATGATAGGGATTTAGCACAACAGAATGCAAAATATTCAAACTATTTTTTATATGCTTTGAAATTGGAAAATTATATGTGTGTTTGAACTTGTGCTACTGGTAAAGAAAATTGGGATAGATTATGAATTACTTTTGAAGGAACAAATGAAGTTAAGCAATCTAGGTTGAATATTTTAGTGCATGACTATGAACTTTTTTGTATAAAACCTACTGAATCAATTTCTGACATATATACTAGGTTTACTCAAATTTTCACCTCATTGCATGTCTTAGGAAGAGAGCTAACTAATTATGAAAGAGTCAATAAAAATTTTAAATGCTTGCCTTCTTCCTTTGATGCTAAGATAAATATAATTATTAAATATAAGGATTTGAATACTTATTATGTTGATAACTTATTTGGGTCACTCACTACTTATGAGTAAGAGGTGAACCAAAGAAAAATTGATGAAGGTAAGAACAAGGGGAAAACTGTGGCATGGAAAACTAATGATATGTATAAAAATTCTTTCGGGTTTGTAAGAGATGATGTTGTCTTAATCACTTGGCAATTCAAAAGCTTTCTAAGTAAGATTCACCAGCACCATCAGAAATGGAACAAAGGTAAGGATAGCAAAAAATTTATAATTTCTTTTGGTATGGATTGTTTTGAATGTAGGAAACTTGGACATGTCAAAGCTAATTTTCCTATACTTAAGGCTCACCCAAGCAAGGAGAACGGTGAGGAGAAACTCAAGTTCAGAAAAGATAAGGACAAGAAGCAATTTCAAAAGGCATTCTGGATAGATTATACATCAGACTCCTCTAAGATTGAAGTTGAGGAGGAGACAACAAACTTGTGCTTGATGGTCGCTGATTAATTTGGTAAGTCTAACCTAGAAGAAGTATGCCAACAAAACTATGAATAATTACTTGATGTTTGTGAGAAAATTAATGATTCATATAAGATACTTAAGAAATTGCATGCTAATTTGAAATTGGAGTTTTTAAAATTCTAAAGAGAGTGTGAAGTAATTTTTAAAGATCACTCCACACTTGATAGCAATCACATATCATTACTTGATAAGTTTGATGAGTTAAATAAAAAGTATATTGAATTAACTTATACACATGATTCCTTGAACTCATATCATGTTTAGTTAAAAAAGGAGATTAAGAACTTATAAAAACTCAAAGCTTTTGAAAATAATAAACCAGTTTTGCATGCATCACATAATGTTAAGAAGAAGCATCACTACCAAAGTAGATTAGTAAATCCTTTTCCTGGAGTTATATATTTTTCATATGCATGCTAGATCACATCTCACACACTTATACTATTCATCATAGTAGACATTGAGGATGAAGACCCAAATTATGTTATTCATAGCATAACACACATGCATCGCTTTATTCTTTTCATAAGAAGGGACCCAAAACTGTTTGGGTTCCTAAATCTAACGTTTGATGATTTTACAGGCTTGCTTTGACAAAAGGCCTCTTGACAGAATGTGATACCTGGATAGTAAATGCTCATGACATATGATTAAAGATGCCAACTAATTTGTTTCGTTGGAGGCTAGGGTTGGAGGTAAGGTCACTCTTGGAGACAATAACACCAGAAAAGTGGTGGGAGTAGGTACAATAAAAAACTTTAAGAACCTTTTGATTGAAAATATTTTTTTTGTAGATGGACTGAAACACAACTTGCTAAGCATCAGTCATCTCTGCAATAAGGGCTTCATCATAAAAATTTTGGCAAATACTTTTATTATTAGCTTGAATAACAACACTATTTTATAGGGAAAGCGGATCAACAATGATTACATGTTTGATTTAAATAATATTGAATGTGCTGCTTCATTTTGTTTAAAAATTATTGCTGATGAGTCTTGGTTGTGGCATAGGAGATTATGTCATGCTAATATAAAAACCCTTTGCAGAGTCACCCAAAAAGACCTAATTTGAGGTGTCCCTAAGCTTATGCTCACCAAAGATCCCATGTATGATGCCAGCCAGCTAGGGAAGCAAGTTTAATCCTCTTTTAATTCCATTAAGGACATTAGTACCTCTAGACCCTAAGAAGTCATTTATATGTATTTGTTTGAACCCATTAGCAATGCCAACTTAGGGGGAAAAGTCTATGGATTTTTTATTGTTGACGACTACTCGAGGTTCACTTGGATTAAATATTTGTCACATAAGAGTGAGTCTTTTTATGAGTATAGATCCTTCTCCAGTTGGATTAATAAAAAGTTAGGTTATGAGATCTTGACCATCCATAGAGACCATGGGGGAGAGTTTGAAAATGAGATATTTGGAAACTTTTTCTAGGATAACGGGATTATCCATAACTTCTCAACTCTTAGGACTGCTCAGTAGAATGGGGTTACTGAAAGGAGAAATTGGACCTTAGTAGAAGCTGCTAGAGCCATGCACGTTGAGTATTCACTTCTAAAATACTTTTGGGGTAAGTCATTAAACATAGCTTGTTATATGTTGAATAGGCTAAATGTTAGAGCCAAGCTTGATAAGACAACCTATGAGATCCTTAAGGATAGAACACCCAAACATTTCCACCTCTATGTATTTGGCTATAAGGATTTCATTCTTAATAATGGGAAGTCACATTTAGGGAATTTGACACAAATATCGATGGAGAGTTCTTAGGATATTCAAGTGTTGGGAAATCCATTAGGGTGTTTATTAAGAGGACATTGGTGGTGGAGAAGACTACTTATATAATGTTTGATGAATCTAATCCAAAGAAGCCTAGAGTTGAGGATGAAGATGGGGTTAGAGAGATTTCCAAAGGAGTTGAAAATTTAGAGAAAATGGTAGAGTCCCAAACCACTGAAGGAGTAGGTTAGATTACCTAAGGAGTAGGTAATGCAAATATGGAGGAACCGGTTAAACCTACACACACTTTGCCTAGTGATTGAAGATACTTTTTAAGGCATCCCAAAGAACTGATCTTAGGAGACCCTTCTGAAGATGTTAGAACTTGGCTTGGACTTAGGAAGAAAGTGAACCACTCTTCCTTTATCTCAATGACTGAACCCACCAACATCAATCAAGCCTTGTCTGATGAGTTTTGGATCTTAGCCATATAAGAGGAATTAAACAAATTTATTAGGAATGATGTTTGGGAGCTTGTAGAAAGACCAAAGGGACAAAGTGTAGTTGAACCAAATGGCTCTTTAATAATAAGATGAATGATTCTGGTGTGGTGGTTAGGAATAAGATGAGATTTTTGGCTAAGGGGTACAACTAAATAGAAGGGATTAATTTTAAGGAGACCCTTTTCCCTTATAGCTAGATTAGAAGCCATTAGAGTGCTACTAGCTTTACCTTTTATAAGGGATTTAAGCTTTCCAAATGAATGTCAAGAGTGCCCTTTTAAATGAGGTAATAAAAGACTAAGTAGAGGGTGATCATTTTGTGATAAGATGGGTGAGGGAAGAGAGAGAAGCTCCACAAATTAAGGAAGAATTTAGAAGAAGATTTTGAAAAACTTGGGTTCCATTGTTGGAGATGGAAGAAGGTGGCCGGTAATCTAAGGATGATCGGAACACCAAAAATATGATTTCTACCACGAGTCCAATCATGTTGGATTCAAAAGGTAGATTCTCCTTCAATCGAATTTCTTCTTTTCAGTTTTTGGAATCTCCTTTAGTCATAAAAGAAGGAGGATTTAATGCTATGAAGAAACCATTGCCGATTTCAGGCAAGGGTAAGGATATAATTACATTTCTGAATGATAAGCCAAAACCCTGGTCGGCTATCACTGCTTGTGAAAATGATAAGGAAGCATCTTCATCTGGAGGAAGTTTTGCTGAAATTTTGAGGAATGATCCTATTACTTCTTCAAAAATGGATACCCCTAATGTGTCGATTAAAAAACCTCACATTAAAATAAATCTTAGTGAAATACATGATGATATTGGAGATGTAAATGTTGTCATTCTTGACAAGGATAAGGAAAAGTCTAATGTTCAAATTTTGAACAATTCCTTGCTTGTTAAAATTCTTAGGAAAAACTACCCTTTTTCTAAGTGTTCTTTTGAATTAAGAAAGCAATGGTTAAAATTTGGAGATTTCATATTACATTGCTTGGTCTATATTGGCTCCTTTGTACATTTCAATCTCATGAAGCCATGGAAGAAGTCCTTAATGGTGGGGGGGGGGCTTGGCTTGTAGGGGGTTTTGTGGTAGGCTTCGAAATTTGGTTTCCTACATTCTCTCCTTTTTCTTTGAATGAAATTTCTTCTCCAATTTGGGTTTGTCTTCCTCCTTTTCCATTACGTTGTTGGGATGAATCCAATATCACTAGAATTGTTTCTAGAATTGGAAATCCACTTTTATTGGATGGTAACATGTTTAGATGGGGGAGGAGAGAATTTGCGAGTGCTTGCACCCGAGTTAATTTGAATTCTAAACTCCCTGCTGGAAGTTGGGTGGAAGGGATTCATGAAAAGTTTGAGTATGAAAATCTATCATCTTTTTGCTTCAAATGTGGGAAAATCGGGCATATTGATTATGTGTGTCCCAATTCTACACAAAATGAAAATCCTATTGTCAAAGAGGTCCCTTTAAATTCATTTCAATCTGATAATACTTTGGGACCTTGGATGCATGTGAAGTTTAAAAATAAGAGAAGATTTATTCCTGAGAAAAAGTTTTTTAAAAAGGTCTCAACCATGGATAAACCAAAAGATGGTTTTGTTATCAAAAGAGTTGCCATGGTAGATGTTGAAGGAGACGGGAATTCAGATTCTGCTGTTGCTGAAGATCAATTCACATCTAAGATAGTTGCTGAAAACAATGAAGAAGAAGGAAAGGCAGTTAGACAAGGAGGTGTATATCCAATCGTCCTTCATGTTAATTCTAAAAATTTTCAAATTCAAATCCCACAAAGAAAGGAGAATTTTACTGCAGAACAAAATCAGAAAATTCAGAATTTAATTCCTGAATTTTGTTTAACTGATCCCGTGGATGGAGGTAGTAATAACTTGGAGCCCAACAACAATTTGAATTCAAATTCTGAATTCAAAATTCCAGGTATTATGGAGGAGAGACTAGAGGTAAGAGCTAAAATTGTTGATTCAACACAAAATGCTGAAAATCAGGAAGCTATGGTTGAACCCGTAAAAGAAAAATATTCCATTCCTTTTGTTTTTTCGGGAATCTATGGACCAGTTAGCAATTTGAATTCAAATCCTGAATTTTAGATTACCAGATAGTGTGGGAGATAATAAGGAAGGAGGTTTTAAAGATTCAATAAATGTTGTCCCAACCGATCCATATAAGATTGCCAAAATTCAGGGTTCTAATAAACCTAAATTTGAATTTAAAAATTCAGATTCTTAGGAGGAAATTTTGGAGGATGTTTCTAGCATTAATACTGATGTTATTTTAGCTACAAAAACTGAAGTAAAGAACAATATTGGCTTATTAAGAGATTCTTCTCGATTGTCGGATGTTTGCTTGAATTTTCAAAAAACTTCTCTTATAAAATTTGCCAAGGAGTGTAAGTCCTTGGGATCAAAGCACACATTGTTCAAAGAACTTCAAGTATTAGGACTGGTCAAAGATCTACCTATAAGGAAGATAGCTAAAAACAAAGTGAAGAACGGCATAAAAGGTTCTTCGTCCCTTTTGCCCCATTAGCATGCTTGATGGTAATCCATGTGACAATAACAAAGTGGATAGTTACTTGAAGTTGAGACAAATTATCAAAAGATTTTGATTAATGCGATCATCAATTTCTGACTTTGGAAGTTGGAAAAAGCTTATAGAATATTTATCAAAAATATTCTTAAGTGATTTTTGGAATTCCTTGTTGGAATGTAATTTCCCTATTAGCTTTTGTTGCTTATTTTTTCTTAAAATTTATCATTTTAAACTTATTCTATTTGATTATGGGATCTTTACTATGTCTTATTCTCTAACTGGATGGGAACTCTGTGATACTAATTAACCTTCGGGTTGTTTAATTCTTTGGTATCCCCTACATCTCAATAGTTTCAAAATAAGAATTAGTGGGTTTCATATCATTTATATTAAGTTTAAACTAATAAATTTAAGTTTAATAATGTCCCTTTTTAATGTTATAAAGGAACCATTAGTTTCTTTTACCTAGTTTGTATTAGATTGTCATTTCCTTTATAATTAATGCAATTTTGCAATTTATCAAAAAAAAAAGAGGAAGTGTTTGTTGAGCAACCCCCATGTTTAGAGAGTTTCAAATTTTCAAATCATATTTTTAAATTAAAAAAGGCCTTATATGGATTAAAATAGGCACCAAGAGCTTGGTATGAGAGGCTTAGCAAATTGTTACAAGAGAGGGAGTTTGTTAATGGGAGCGTATAAACCATTCTTTTTCTAAGGAATGTAGAAGATGAGTTACTCATTACTCAGATCTATATTGATGATATACTTTTTGAATCTTCTAATAAAAAGCTTTGTGATGATTTTTCAAAAATAATGAGTAACGAGTTTGAGATTAGTATGATAGGAGAGTTTTTCTACTTTTTGGGGTTTAGTATAAGACAATTGGATGATAGAAATATTCTATTTAAATCATAATATATAAAGGACATCTTGAAGAAATATGAAATTTTTAAAGCTAAGCTAATAATCACTCCCATGACCTCTAGTGTTCAGTTCGATAAGGACTCAAATGGAAAAATTTATTGATCAAAAGAAGTATAGTGGGATGAATGGATCTTTACTTTACCTAACTGTTAGTCGACCTGATATAATATTTAGTGTTTATCTCTGTGCTTGATTTTAAGTTAATCCAAAAGAATCCCACCTAACTGCAGTTAAGAGAATTCTTAGATATATATTGGGTGTTGTGACTCGGGCTTCCAATTTTAGGATTTTGATGATAGAAAATAAAATTAATTAATCTTTTTTTTCCATTAGTATTTATAGTACATATTTGTTTGTGTGCTAACTAATATTTCAAGTACATCATGCACCTTTCTTTGAAGATTCAAGGGTCAAGATTGTGTAGAACATGTTATATTAAATGATCTATAATTTTCATTTCTTAACTCAAGTCTTGTAATGATGTATGTTAGTTTGTTGACCACGCACACATAGAGGGAGAAAAAAAAATTTAAATATTTTATTTTTTATGTACATCGAACGGTGTGATATAGATTTTACTATACAATCAGGTGTAATAGAAATTAATTAAAATATTTTTTTTCCAAAAAACTATTTTTAAAATATAACTAATCGTGCTCTACAATTTTTTATAATTAGAAAGCCCGCCAACCATTAAATTAGGCAAAAATTTTAATTTGAAAAGTTGTTATAATCGTACTGTACAATCATGATCGTACAGTACGTTGTTTGAAATGTTGCCTATTGATATTTTGATCGTACTGTACAAATTGGATCATACTGTACGATCAATAGATATGATTTTGGTCATCCCATGCTTCAACCTGGATGAACTGCTCATTTATTGAATTGTTCGTACAGCACATCGTACAGTACAAACTTCAACTGAACTGTTCGTACATTACTAACTGGACATCGTACAATACTAACAGGTTAATTTTTGCACATAATATTGGACGGTCGTGTGATCGTATAATACGATCTTGGGTAGCTAAATTGAGTTTTTAGTGATTTTAGCCCTCTATTTAAGCATTCTCATAAGACTTTATAAGAATCTTTGGCATCAATTGTGTCTTCATTCATTTGGAGAAACCTTGGAGAGAGGACTTGAAAGGGAGAGAGGAAAGGGTGAAGTTTGAGAGAGAGAGAAGATACTTGGAGGGGGTTGCAAGGGAGTGTGAAGGAGATTTCACACGGTTGCTCCGGTGAGCTTGCACCTCAGTACCATCAGATTCAAGGTCAGTCTTGAAGGAAGTTTTGGGAAGAAGAAGAACTCATTGGTGTCAAAGGACCCAGCTCTTGCGCTGCACCGAGGAAGGTGGAAGTGATTTGTAAGGGCTTCTCTGCCTAGCTGTGGGGGATAAAAAAGAATCACTAAAGGTTTAGTGTAATACTCGAAAGGTTCCTACGGGGAGTGGACGTGGGTTATGTTTCTACCGAACCACTATAAATTTGTGTGTTCTTTTCTTTATTTTGTTTGTACTTTATTTTAGCATTCATTTTTTTTGCGATTAATTCTGTGGGTGAAATTGATAATCTATCTTTTTATTGTGAATTAAATTTGCTTCCACATAAAGTTGTAAAAAGATATTTATTTTTGTTTAAGAAGTATTTTAATCATCCAATTCCCTCTCCTTCTGGCACTTCTAGTAATTTCAATTGGTATCAGAGCAGATTTCAAAAATAATGTTTTAAAAAACCTTGAAAAATTTTATCATGGCATATTTTGAAAATCGTAATATTATGAAAGGGTATTGTATTACACGACCACCTTTATTTGAAAACATTTCTTTTAATTTTTGGAAAATTTGCATGTCAGTTTTTTTGCAATCAATTGATTATCGAATGTGGCATATGATTCAAACTGGCTATTCTGTACCATTACGTATGATATATGGAGTCAAAAGTTAATATTCCTTTAACTTTATGGAGAAGAATAGAAAAAATTAATGCTCAATTAAATGCTAAATGCTTAAATTATTTTTTCTGTGCATTAAATTATGATGATTGAATGAGAATTTCTACATGTACTACTAACAAAGAAGTTTGGGATAGATTATGCTTTATATATGAAGGTACTAGTGAAGTCAAGTAATCAATGTTAAATTTTGTAATGCTTGACTACGAACTTTTTTGTTGAAACCTTATGAGACAATCTTAGACATGTATACTAGGTTTACAAATATTATGATGCCATTGCATGATTTAGGTAGAGAATTTTTTAACTTTGAAAAGGTTAACAAAATTCTATGCTCTCTACTTGATAAGTTTGATGCCAAAGTTATGGTTATATGTGAATCAAATAATTTGAATGATTATTCTATAGATGATCTAATAGGCTCACTCATTGCTTATGAGGAAAGTATGAGTCAAAAGACTTTTGGATCCAGGTGATGAGAAGACTATAGTGCTAAAAGCTAAATACATGGATGAATGTGGCTTAATAGATGATGAGAGCAAGGAAATAACATTGATTGAAAATAAATTCAAAAGTCTATTGAAGCACAAGAAGAAAAATCAACAAAAGTGGAGTAATGGTAAAAATGGTAAAAATGCTAAATTTTCGTCTGATATTTTTTTCTTTGGGTGTAGGGAACCCAGACATTTTAAGTTTGATTGCCCCAACTTAAAAAACTCTTCCTAAAAAGGAAAAGAGTAAAAGCAAATCGATTATATTTTGGGGAAATGATAAAAAGCAAAAAGTCTCCTAGGCAGACCTAGTTTTTGAATCATCAGAACAGGAGCAAGATGATGAGGTATAAGTATTTTAAGGATTATTTGTGAGTTTTATTTATGTGTTTTGCTTGTTTTATTTATGTGTTTGGTATGTTTGTTTATCTGTTTTGTATGTTTAACTTTTTTTCATAATTATATATTTTTATTTCATTATTATGTATTATTTTATCTATTCATTTTGATAATGTCAAAGGGGGAGAAAGTATTATAGTAGGTTGGATTTTATTTTAATTATTGTCGTTATTTTATAAAAAGAAAAAAAGAAAGCTTTCCCTTATTTTTTAATATAATTCTTTTAGTGAGGGGGAGTTTAGGAGAAAAGATTTTTTTATTTCCAAATTCAACCAATATTATTTATCATCATCAAAAAGAGGGAGTTTGTTGCGACTCGGGCTTCTAATTTTATGATAGAAAATAAAATTGATTAATCTTTTATTTCTCCTAGTATTTGTAGTGCATATTTATTTGTGTGTTGATTAATATTTCAGGTACATCATGCACCATTCTTTAAAGATTCAAGGCTCAAGATTGAGTAGAATGTGTTTTTTTAAATGAGTCTAAAATTTTTATTTCTTGAGTCAAGTCTTGTAATGATGTATGTTAGTTTGTTGACCATGCACACACAAAGGAAGAAAAAAATGATTTTAAATATTTTATTTTTTCTATACATCGTACGGTATGATATGGATCATATTATACGATCAGGTGTAATATAAATTAAATCCCAATATTTTATCTTCTTGAAAAAAATAATCTTAAAATACTGTATGAATACCACATCGTATTGTATGACCTGTTATAATTAGAAAGCCCGCTGTCCATTAAATTAGGCAAAAATTTGAATTTTATAAGTTATTCTAATTGTGTTTTATGATCACGATCGTATTGTATGATGTTTGAAATGTTGCTTATTTTAATCATGTGATTATTCAATAAAAAATGCTTGATTTTGATATTTTGATCGTACTTTATGAACAAGATCGTACTGTACGATCAATAGAGACGATTTTGGTCATCCAATGCTTCGTCCAACACATCGTACAAGGCATTGTATAGTACGAAATTCAACTAAAATGTTTGTACAGTACTAAGTGGACATCATACAGTACTAACAGGTCAATTTCTATACATAGTACTAGACAATTGTGCGATCGTACGGTACGATCTTTAGCGGCTGAATTGAGTATTTTAGGGTTTTTTTAGCCCTCAATTTAAGCACTCTCATAAGACTTTGTAAGAGTCTTTGGAAGCCATTGAGTCATCATTTTTTGGAGAAAACCTGAAAAGATGATTTGAAAGGGAGAGAGAAAAGGGTGGAGTTTGAGAGAGGGAGAAGATCCCTGGAGGGGGTTTCAAGGGAGTGTGAAGGAGATTTCACACGGTTGCCTCGGTAGGCTTGTACCTCAATACCATCTAATTCAAGGTTCTTCTTAAATGAAGTTTTGGGAAGAAGAAGATCTCATTGGTATCAAAGGACCCGGCTCCTCCGCCGCACCGGGGAAGGTGGAAGTGATTTTGTAAGGGCTTCTGCTCCTAGTTGTGGGGGCTAAAGAAGAATCACTAAAGGTTTAGTTTAATACTTGGAGGGTGCCTCCAGGCAGTGGATGTAGGTCATGGTTTGACCGAACCACTATAAATTGGTGTGTTCTTTCCTTTATTTTTATTTGCACTTTATTTTCACATCCATTTTTATTGCAATTAATTCTGTGGGTGAAATTGATAATCTATCCTTTTATTATGAATGAAATTCACTTCCGTATAAAGTTATAAAAAGATATTTCTTTTCGTTAATTAAGTTTTTAATCATATAATTCACCCTACTCTTGGTGCATCTCGTAATTTCATTGGGGACCTAAAACTTAGGAATCTGGCATCCTAGGCACAATACTTCTTTTGAGATTATTAAATATTATGATTCTAATTTTGTTGGATATAAGATGGATAGAAAGAGCACTTTTAGAACTTGCCAATTCATAGGACAATCTTTAGCCTCCTGGTCTACTAGAAAATAAAACTCTATTGCACTTTCCACTGTTGAAGTCGAGTATATTGCCTTAGGAAGTTGTGTGGCCCAAGTCCTTTGGTTGAAACAACAAATTCTGGATTTAGGATTACCTATAGGTATAATTTCAATCCTAGTGACAACACTAGTGTCATCTGCATCTCTAAAAATCGTATCCAAAATTTCAAGGACCAAACACATTGACATAAGGCATCACTTTATTAGAGACCATGTGACCAAAGTTGACATTGAGTTATACCATGTGACAAATGAGAATCAACTAGCTGACATCTTTACTAAACCATTAGCTTTTGACACAATCAGCATAATAAGGACCAGATTGGATATTATTGACAAAAAAGCATGAGCTTGATGTTTACTAAATTCTAATTTTTATGTTTTGTTGATTGTTATTATTTTTTTTACTCTTTTATTTGTTTCAAATTTGTTTGTTTCTCTTTTTACATGTTATTATTTTCATTTTTTATTTTTGTTATTTTAGTTTTTCTTCTTTTTTCTTTGTGATTACTGCTGAAAAGATATTTAATGCATTTTAATTCTTAAAAATTTGTAGTCAATTTTGACATCTTTAAATCAGTTAAAGGGAGAAACGCCGTTAATTTTTTCCTTACTCAAACCTCTTTTAGCGGTATAATTTTTTTTTCTAAATAATAGTCTATCTCAAATTAACAACTGTACTTTGTGATTGAGATCTTTTCTATCTTGCTACAGAGATCTATCTTATATATATAACATTTAAGTCTTTAGATTACTTTCAATTTTTTTAAACTCTTATCATTGCATTTATCATATTAATTTGATTCTATTTTGTATTCTTCCTTATATTAAAGAGTGAGTTTTTCTTCTTTAATATCTAGAACATATACTCCTAACTAAGCATTTTTAAGAGTCTTGAAAAGGGATCCAGCTTTCCAAAAATGATAAGGGCATAAAATGAGCCCCAAAAAGAAGAAAAACTAAAAATATGTTAAATAACCATAAAAAAATTAAAGGATGCACAAAGTGAATCAAAAATTAAAAGATGTTCAAAGTGCACAAATCAATATATAAGAGGCATAAATTGAGTCCACAAAAGTCAATCTTCCTTCTCTTTCAAACTTTTAAATCTTAGAAGAATTTATGTGTCACTTGCTACTTTCAAAGGCTCGATTACAAATTTTGACATTATGATAAATTATTTTGGTATATTATTAAATAAGATAATTTTTTGGAACCAAGTCTTGAACAAACCTCTTTTTCTTATCCAATTAATTTTTTTTGAGTTTGGTCTTTTGTGTTCAAAAGATGATTTTCCCTGAGCGAAGTTTAAGCTAAGACTAACAGGATCAGCAATTTTATAATTTTTCAAATTTCGATGATGTTAGCTCATTAATTCTTATAAATTTCTAATTCAATTACATGGAAAATTTATCACAAAAACATAAAAAAAAAAAACTTTGCTTTCAATCTTCTTCTTCATCTTCTATTTTGCTTTTCTTTTCTGGTTTCCTCCTACTTTTTTGTGATGTCAAAAGGGGAGTAGTAGGTAGTGTTTGAGTTATTTTGTTTTATTTTTTTAATTTTGTTTTCATTTTATTTACTTTTGATTATTTTTCATCATAAAAAAGTGAGAGATTATTGCTAATCTGATTTCAGGAAATATAATTTTAATGATAGCAAATATTTCTAATAGTTCTATTTTTTTATGACTATCTTTCCTACTAATGTTTCAGGTCCACAAGGTCAAGTATAAATCAATTTAGCTCAAGATTGGATAGATTAGGGGTGAGTTAGTCTTTAAGGGCTTTTTACATTTCCTTGAGTTAATTATAAAAAAAGTGGGTCCTGATGCTAAGTCTTGGAAACATTTATCTATTTATTAGTGTTTTCTATTTTTGTTCACATCATTCAATATTATCAAAAATCATCTTAGATGGTCAGTTAAAAATAGAAACCCTAATTAAGGCATCTTGGATAAGGCAGCCACAATTAAGCAAATCATCTTGGCGATATTATCATTGTCCAGGATGATAGGCTCAAATAAGAAAGATACAACTATCACAACCTTTTAGGCATGTTTTATTTTTGGTCATCATCATCCTGGATGATGCACTATAATTAAGCCTAAATTAGTTTGGCAATTAAGAAAATTAATTAAGATTTGATTACTCGATCATATCATCCTGGATGATCACTTAAACAAACCTTAGTTCTTCATAGATGAGCTGAATGATGCTCTAGATGATATGTATAAATTTAAACTAATCATCCAAGATGATCCAAAATCATCCTAGATGATCAAGTTATTTTTTCATCATCCAAGCATCTAACTAGGGTGATGTTTTGGATGATATGTGATATTTTATACTAATCAACCCAGATGGTGGTCTAGATGATATTTAAGGACTTGAACTAGTCCTATAGGATGATATCCTATCATCGTAGATGAGCTGAACAAATGAACCTTTTAATCGTCCAGACTCTCCCAAATCATCTTGGTTAATTGAGCTAAATTTGAATTGATTATACAGGACAATCGATCGTCCTAGATGATCTTTGATCATGAGTTGTAAATTAGGGAAAATTTGATCCCCTTATATTTAAGATCTCTTAATTTCTCGAGATGAGATCTTTTGATGATGTACTGACCTGAGAGAGCTAAGAGGAGAGAGAGAGCAGAGAGAGAGAGAGAGAGAGAGAGAGAGAGAGAGAGAGAGAGAGAGAGAGAGAGAGAGAGAGGATCTTTTAAGGTGGAGATTGTGAGGTATTTTACAAAGGTTGCTCCAAGAAAGGATCCAAGTCATCTTCCTCGGTCATCATTCCAGGTTCCTTAGAGGTTCAAGACAAGTCTACATCAGCAACTAATCATGGTTCTCTTCTTGCTTCAGAAGGAAGCAAAAGGAGTTAGGTCCTCTACCTGCTTCAGGAGGAAGCAAAAAGAGTTGGGTTATTTGCCTCGTCGGGGTCAATAGAAAGGTGGGTTTGTGCATGCTTCTCCGCCTTGTTGTAGGGGCAAAATGAGGACACTGAGTATTGTATAATACCTAGAGGAGAGGCTCCGAGGAGTGGATATAGGTCAAGTTGACCAAACCACTATAAAATTTGGTGTGTTCTTTCTTATTATTTTTTCACATTAAACTTCTTTACTTTAATTTTGTGGTGACTGTTTGGTTATGTTTATGATTTTGTTTGAATAAATTTTTTAAATACCAATTCACCTTCCCTCTTGGTTAGCCTTGGGCTAGTTCACAAGGGCTTAACATCCCTGACAAACATTCAGAGATTAATTATAACATGACTAAGTTTAAATTACAAAAAAAACTTTGATCACAAGGTAATATTGGTGTACTCTCTCGGAGTAGGGAAAGTAATTTGATGAAGAAGAAGGTTAGTGGTACTAATCCCACTTTCATTCTTCAATGACTTTGATTATTTTTTGGAATTGTAGGGGGGGGGGGCTAGGAAGTGTAAAGCCTCCTATTATTTGAAGGAGATTGTGAAAGATGATTATTTTCTTTTTGTTGGCCATGTTGAAACAAAAATATCTTCGATAGATGTTTTAAAATTTAAAAGATTTATTGGAAACAAATGGAACTTCTTTCTTTTTCCTACAGAGGGATTATCTGGTGGTATTATGACTTTTTGGAGATCAGATATTTCTTCATTTTCAATTATTGAAGCATATTCTCAAGTTGTTTTGGGTGAACTCATTATTGCAAACAAAGGTGTTTTGTTGATAGCTATGATTTATGGGAGCAAGGATTGCTATAAAATAAAATGCTTGGGGAGTTGTATGGAATCAATCTCGAATAGGAAAATTTATGTGGTAATTGGAGGTGATTTCAATTGCATCCTATCTAAAGAGGATAAGAAAGGACGTAATAAGTTTATTCATTCTCAAGTGCCTCAAGATATGTACTCTTTTATAAGAAATTTTGCTTTCATGAGGTAGGATTTATTGGTCTAAAATATACTTCATGTAATAATAAATGTGGAGAAGCTAGAATTTTAGAATGATTGGAACAGTGTATCATTAATTCTTCTTTTATAAGACATTTTAAGTTACCACTTGTGAGACATTTGGCTAGAGTGTGAAAGTTCGTTAGGGATGTTAAGCCCTATGAACATAGTCCCAAGCTAACCAAGAGGAGAAGTGAATTGGTATTTTAAAAAATTCTTTTCATAAAGAACAAAAATCACATAAACTAAAATCACACCACGAGAAAAATAAACAATGCGAAAATTAAAGTGCGGAAGCAAGAAAATAATAACACAGAGATTTATAGTGATTTGGTCAACTTGACCTACGTCTACTCCTTGGAGGCACCCTCCAAGTATTGCACTACAAACGTGACTCTCCTTTAGCCCCCACGGCTAGGCGGAGAAGCCCTTACAAAGAACCTCTTTTTGCCACCCCGGCAAGGCAGAGAACCTATCTCCTTTCGCTTCCTCCTGAAGCTAGCAGAGAACCTTAACCAAATGCTGATTCCTTACCTCTACCGACCCTTCCACGGATGAGAAAGTCTAGACGAAGATGAAGCAGAGCGATCCTTGAAGCAACCCTTGTGAATCCCCTCACAAGCTCCCCCTCACAAGATCCTCTCTCTCTCCCTCTCTCTTTCTCTCCTCAAGGCCTTCTCAGGTCAAGGCAGCAGCAAAAGGTTGTTCAAAATGTTGAACAAGAGCTCTTAAATAGAAAAGCTTCAAAGGAGCTCATTAATTGCAAGTTGCCGACATTATCATCCAGGCCGATATGTACATCGGCCTGGCCGATCAGTAAAAAACTCAGAAGATCAGCCAGAGCATCGCCTTGAATGCAAAGTGGACAATTTAAAATTGGCTTGATCGTTCAGGCCGATCTCACGATTGTCCCGGCCGATCAGTTCAAATCAGAGGAAAATGGTCCAGAGCATAGCCCTGAATTCGAGCTGGCCGATATTTATCATCTTGAAGTAACTAAAGTTTTTTGAATCGATCGCCCTGGCCGATCCTGTGATCGTCCAGGACGATATGATCGTATCAATCATCCTTAATTACTCTCTTGATTTCTTGATCAATTAAGGCTTAATTTGTGAATATCGTCTAGGCCGATCAATGATCATCCTGGCTGATTATTTAAAAATATAGTATACCTTAATTTTCTATTTTGAGCTTATCGTCCTGGTCGATACACGTATCATCCAGTTCGATCTATTAATGTCGGCTGCCTTAATTAAGAAACCATATTTAGACTTTCTATTTTAAGGCTGATCGTCCAGGACGATGTAAATATCATCCTGGCCGATATGAGTAAAAATAGAAATTCTAATTCTCTCAAGTGTGTGTGTGTAGGGTTACTTAGCATCAGTCTCTTTGACCATTACAAATAGACTCAAGAAGAGAAAAAACAAAGTATAGACTGACTCAACCCTAAACCTACGCAATCTTGAACTGGCTTCGTTTGTTCGTCCGATCTTCGATTCCTAAAAAGTTAGAATCAACATGCAGTCCAAGAAAATCAATAGTGTTTGTCAATCATCAAAACATAAGTCATAAAAACAGATTTACAACAGAGTGGCTTCGAACCATTTCTCTATTTTGCTTAAAATTCTATCTACTTGAATTCAAAGAGGAAAACAAGGATGTTTGAAGATGTATGGGCATCATAACCAGCTTCTTTTTTGGTTGTTCTTCAATCTTGGAGGAAACCTTTACATGGACATTCTTTGGATATTCTGAACAGGAAGTTTAATTGATCTCTTAAGGTTTTATTCTTTTAGAGTAAAGTTAAACTCGGGAGTGCATATGATTTAAATGAAATTCTCCAAAATGAAAATTTGGAATTTTAAGAAGAAGAAGCTAGTTGAGGTGAGCTTTCAGACTAGGGTTTATTTTTGTTAAAATACAAGGTTAATTAACTCAATTCTACCCTTGCACAGCTTAGTACCTGGTGGAAACAGGGAGCAAAAGTGCAATGAATGGAGGATGGTGACTTAAATTAAAAGTTCTTTCATGCTAATGCAACGGCTAGAAGAAATGTTTATTGGATCTACCAAGTAAAGGATAATAACAGTTTGTTGATTGAGCACCAATGTAGTATACTAGAATTATTCTTAATTTTTTAGAAAAGTAATAGGAGAGAATGTACATGCATTTTGGGAGGTTGACCATCTAATTTGATGAGAATTGATGAAGTTGATAGAATGAAGCTTAAAAAGAAATCTATCGGGATGAACTGGAGATTGTCATTAATCAACTGGATCCTAATAAATTACCATATAATGATCGAATAACTTATTCTTTTATAAAATTTCATTGGTCTATGATTAAAGATGATGTGCGGGAGGCTATTTCCTCTTTTTTTAAGTTATAGAATTATGTGTCAAGAGTGGAAGGAGACTAATGTGGTGTTGATTCCGAAGATGAAAAATCCTTTGACACCTACTAATTATGGTTCTATTAGTTTGTGCAAATCTATTTATAAGATTGTGGCATCAATGTTATTAAATGGGATGAACTAGTTCCCTAAAATTATTTTAGAATTTCAATATGCTTTTACAAAAGATGGTCTATGTCAGATCAAATTTTAGTTGCTTAAGAGTTGTTCCATAAGTTTAGATATTCTAAATCTAAGGAGCAATTGATGGCAATTAAGATTGTTATTGAGAAAATGTATGATAGCATGTGTATGTCTACTATTAACCAAGTTCTTGATTATTTTGGCTTTCCAAGGAGGTTCTCTAATCTTATACTGGAATGTTTGGTGAATCCTAATATCTCTATCATGATCAATGGCGTTAATTCTGAATGGATAAAGGCTAAAAGTGGATTTAGGCAAGGGTGTCCTCCTTCACCATATCTTTTATCTTATGTTTCTAATTATTAACTGATGCATTTGTTTAAAGAGTGAGGATTGTTGGTATTAAGATGTCTCCAAATGCTCCAAAGATTTCACAATTATTGTATGCATATGATATATTTTTATTTTTGGAAGCCAATCACAGGAGTATGAAGAAAGCGTTGGGTATTCTTATTGATTACTATAGATGCACTGGAACAAAAAATCAAATTGTTGAAATATTCTATTCTCTTTGATAAATCGATGATAAGGAGGCAAGTTATATCTCTTTTAAAGGTAATGGGTTTCAAGGTATTTAATGAGATGATTACTTGGGAGTCAAAATTGTATTAAGAAGACTTGTGTTTTTAGATTTTAGAAAACTATTAGTAAAATCTATTAATAGATTGAATATTTGGGGAAACAGATTTATTTCTCTAGCCAAGAAGTTACTTCTTCTTAATTCTTCATTTCTTTTGCTTCTAATTTTTATCAACTCATTTTTTAGTTTATTTGGGGTTTTGAATGAAATTGATAAGATGTCTAGAAATTTTGTTTGGCATAAAAATGATGGTAGTTATGGCCTTCACTATGCTGCTTCAGATATTTTGTGTAAGCCGAAGAAGAATAGTATTTGGGGTGTGCAATCAATAGTGGAGAAAGTAGGTCCTTTGAGGTTAAATTCGCTTGGAACTTCATTTCAAATCCTAATTCTCTTCTCAATAGAACAGTGATGTCTAAATTTGGGTTTGATGTGTAGAATGTTAAATGTAGAAGTCATTCTTCGGCTGCTTGGAAAATTATTCTTAATGGAGATATGTATCTTCATCCAATTGTGAGATGAAAGGTATTTAATAGTGCTTAAATAAATACTTTAAAAGTTACATGCATTTTGGGTAAAAGTTTAGAGAGATGGCCTACTTTTCTAATAAATGAAATGTTAAGATAGTTGCTATTTAATTCTTGTTTCTCCATATTCTTGCAACTTGTATATTTTTTATGATTTCAAATATTAATGCTTTGATTATTATTTCTCCTAACATATTTTGATAGAATTGTATTGCTCATGTGTATACTAAGGAAATCATACTTTGGATTGTTGAAGAATTTAAATCAAGATCAATTTAGAGTTTATTGTAATTGAAGTTTGTATTTTTCATTTTCTATGGTCTGAGCGAGTGTGATTATAATTGAGTAATTGAGTGCCCACACACTGGGGGAGAATTTAAAATTCATAATTTTAAAACTAATCATGATGTATGAATGAACTTTGTATGGGACAATTTGTTTAGTTATTTTCCCGACGAGCAATTAAACGAACATAAACAAATTTTTTTTATAAGTTTGGACCGTACTGTACAAACTCAGTTCATACATGCCTTCTAGAGTACAAAATGGATGGGTCCCTATTCTCTAAAAAAAATATTTTTCTATGAACGGATCATATTATACAAACCTAGTTCGTATATGCCTTCTAGAGTACGAAATAGATGGGTTCTCTTTCGCTCAAAAATATTTTTTCTAAGTATGGATCATATTGTACAATCACTATTCGTATATGTCTTCCAGAGTACAAAATGGATGGGTCCCCTTTCACTCAAAAATAATTTTTTTAAGTATGGATCATACGGGATGATGATCATGTAAGAACAAATTTGTACTGATTCACAATAGTTTCAAACGTACTAATTTTTAAAATCTTAATTAACTACTGACACTTGGAGAGTGTAAAAGGATGACTGTTCTCTACCGAACTTGGAGAGTGTGAAAGGATGACAGTTCTCTGCCACATCGTAGATTGGTGTAAGAGAGGTTTTGTAAAGGCTTCTCCTCCTTGTTGTGGGGGCCAAAAGGAGAGACACTTTGGTAATCATGCAATACCTTAAGAGGGAGTCTTCAAGGAGTAGATGTAGGTCATGTTTGACTGAACCATTATAAAACTTTGCATCTTTTAAATTTCTGCATTTTGTTTACTACAAGTTATATTCTATGGTTGAAAATTTTGTTTTTAAAATCCTAATTAACTTGCTCATTGAATCAAAGGTCTTCAAATTTTAAATCCAAGAGAAAGTTTTAAAATTACCAATTCACCCCCCCCCCTCTTTGTTAGCCTTGGGATAATAGCTTAAGCTTAACAACTTAATTAAGTTTCAATAAGTGAAATCAGAACTTTATTTCAAAATCATAAGTTTAGACTATTTTTTTATTAACTAGTGTGGCTACCTTTGGAAACTAAAACACACCCAAATAATATTCGATCACTAGACCTCAGTTATTTGATAATATTCCTTTCAATTTTTAGAAAGCAAGTATGTCTACATTTTTACAGTCTCTAGATTATAGAATGTGGATCCTAGTTCAAGAAGGGTATACTAGGCCAACTAAATTAGTTGATAACTTTAGAGTTGAAACACCCTTTACTAACTAGAATGTAGAAGAACGTGACTTTGCACAACAAAATGTAAAATGTTTAAATAATTTCTTTTGTGCACATAAGTCAGAAGATTATATGCAGGATTCTACTTCTAAAAGTGGAAAGGACATATGGGATAGACTTTGTAATACTTACGAAGGGACTAATGAAGTAAAGCAATCTAGATTAAACATCTTATTACTTGACTATGAATTATTTTGCATGAAATCAAATGAATGTATTTCTGACATGTATACAAGATTCACTCAAATAGTCACTTCTTTACATGCACTAGGTAGGGAACTAATGAACGCTAAAATGGTTAATAGAGTTCTTCGTTGTTTTTCTACTACTTATGATGCAAAAATAATAGCTATTGCAGAGTCTAAAGCTTTAAATGTTTACTCCATTGATAATCTTCTTGGTTCTCTAATTTCTTACGAGGAAGGAGTGAGTCAAAAGAAGATCTATGTAGGTGAGCAGCAAAAGGAGAAGAACATTGCACTGAAAGTGGAGGAGTCGGAGAGTGATCAATCTCAACCTAAGGATGAGGATGAGATTATCCTATTGACTAGAAAATTTAGAAGTTTTCACAAAAGTAGAGGAGATGCCAGCAGTGGAACAAAGGTAAGTTTAACAAAAATATTAAGATTTCTAATGATGTGATTTACTATGAACGCCGGAAACCTGGACATATAAAATTGGATTGTCCAAATTTAAAGGTATTCCTGATAAAGAGAAGTTAGAAGAGAAAGCAAATTTGAAGAAGGGCAAAAAGAGGTTTCAGAAAGCTTTTTGGGCAGACTCAGCTTCAAATTCATCAGAAACAAAAAGGAGGAGGAAGTCAACAACCTATGTTTAATGGCATATAATTTTGATCAGTTAGATCAAGAAGAGGTATGTGACTTAACCTCTGCTGAATTGTTAGATGTTTTTGAAAGAATTTATGATGCATATAGAAAGCTTAAGAAAATGCATGCTAGTCAAAACCTAGAAATTCAAGAATTACAAAGAAAATATGAATTCCTTAGGAAACATCATGCATTGATAGATAAAAGAGCTTACTTGATGAATTTGATGACTTGTCTAAAAAGAATGATATTTTAAATTAATCCTATACTCAATTGGAAAAAGAGTTTAAGGTTGAATCAGAAAGTAAAGAGAATTATTTAAATTTTGATAAAAATGTATTAGAAGCTTTAAACATATTTCTTAAATTGAAAGTAAAAGCTCTTGAAGAAAATAGGAAATCTCTAACACTTCAATATTTTATAAATCCTAATTTGAGGTCAAAAATTTTAAAACCCAGGAAGAAACAAAATTATTATAAAAGATTAAAAAATCCATTTTCCAGAGTAAATACTTTTCTTGTGGGATGACTGGACATATAGCACACACTTGTACCTTACATAGAAAAACTCATTTAGTGTGGAGACCAAATATGCATAAACCTAGTCATATCATACATGCATGTAGTTTTATTTTGCCTAAAGGAGAACACAAACTTGTTTGGATTCCTAAGTCTAACATTTAATTGTTTTGCAAATACTCTCTCATATAAGGCTTCATGGGAGCAATTGGTACTTGGACATTGGTTGCTCAAAGCATATGACTGGAGACACTACACAAATTATAACATTGGAGGTTAGAATTTGAGGCAAGGTTACACTTGGAGATAACACTGCTAAGAATGTGGTTGGAACTGGTATGATCAGAAAATTGCAAAATTTGTTCATAGAAAATTTACTGCTTATAGAAGGCTTAAAGCATAATTTGTTAAGTATAAGCCAGCTATGTGATAAAGGGTGCTGTATAAAGTTTTTTCCCACTAGCTAAATATTAAGCCTAAATGGAATTGATGTTTTACATAGAATTTGGATAAACAATATTTATATACTAGATTTGAATTGTATAAAAACTCCTAATATTTTTTATTTGAAAATTATTTCTTATGATTCATGGTTATGGCATAGGAGACTTTGTCACGCTAGCATGAAAAACTTTAGGAAAATTATCCAAAAGGATTTGGTTCGAGGTATATCAAAACAAGATTTTACTAAGGATCACCTTTGCGATGCATATAAATTAGGAAAATAGGTGAAGTCCTCTTTACAGTCCAATAAGGATCATAGAACTAGTAAACCTTTGGAGATTATTCATATGAATCTTTTTGGACCAGTTAGCACTAATAGTCTAAGAAGGAAGGTATATGTATTTCTGATTATGTATGATTTCTCTATATTCATGTGGGTTAAATTTTTATTTCATAAAAGTTAGTCTTTTGAGAAATTTAGAGATTTTTAAACTTGGATTCAAAGGAAATTAGGGTGTGAGATTTTAACCATTCAAAGTGATTATGTGGGAGAATTTAAAAATGAAAATTTTGAGGAATTTTGTAAAGAAAAGAAATTGATCACACTTTTTCTACACCTAAGACCTCCCAGCAAAATGGGGTAATCAAAAGAAATAACAGAAAATTAATTGAAGCTGCTTGAGCCATGTTCGAAGAATATTCACCTCCTAAATATTTTTGGGCTAAAACTGTTAGTACTGCATTCTATGCTCAGAATAGGCTAAGCATTAAGTCAAAATTAAATAAAACACCCTATGAGTTTCTTAAGAAAAAATACCTAATTTGTCATGTTTTTATATTTTTGGATGTAAGGTGTTCATAAATAATAATGGAAAATCTACCTTAGGATAATTTGATACAAAATCAGATGAAGGAATTTTTCTTGGATAAACTAGTGTTAGAAAATCTTATAGAGTATTTAATAAAATAATTTTGGTAGTTTTTTTTTTTTTTTTGAGAAAATGCAAAGAGCAAATTTTATTAAAGCAATTATGAATAAATAAAACTTTGGTAGTTGAGGAGACCACACATGTTTTATTTGATGAATATGAAAGTTTGGAAGAGCCAAATTTGAAAGTGGATGAAATAGAAAATAACTCCCATAAGATTGAGAAGATTGATTTGGAAGAAAATTTTAAGAAAGAAAACCCTTTGCTTAGATATTTAAAATTTTCAAAAAACCACCCTAAATAATTGATTTTAGGTGAATCTAGTAAAGGTGTTAGGACTAGGCGTGGACTTAACAAAGAAGTAAATCATTCTATCATTATTTCAACAATAGAACTAATAAATGTAATCAGACACTTTTAGATAAATTTTGGATTTTGGTAATGCAAGAAGAATGAAATTAATTTGTAAAGAATGAAGTTTGGGAATTAATGGTATGGCCAAAGGATCAATGTATAGTTGGAAATAAGTGGGTATTTAAAAATAAAATGAATGAATCATTAGTTATTATTAGAAAAAGGCAAGATTCGTTGCTAAGGGGTATAATCAAACTGAAGGAATTGATTTTTAGGAGACTTTTGTCCCTGTAGTGAGACTTAAAGAAATTAGGGTTTTGTTAGCATTTGCCTATTTTAGAGGTTTTAAATTGTATCAAATGGATGTCAAAAGTACCTTTTTGAATGAGGTAATACTAGAGGATGTTTATGTTGAACAATCTCCAGGTTTTAAAAATTCAAAATATCCAAGTAATATTTTTAAATTAAAAAAGGAAGTATATGAAATGAAACAGTAACATAGGGCTTGGTATGAGAGGTTGAGCACTTTCCTACTTGAAAAATCTTTTGGAAAAGAAAGTGTAGACACCACTCTCTTTTTGATGAAATTAGGAGACGATATACTCATTGTATAAATTTATGTTGTTGACATCATCTTCGGATCTACAAATAAAAATCTTTGTAATGATTTTTATAAAACAATGAGTAGTGAATTTGAGATTAGCCTAATGAGAGATCATAATTACTTTCTAGGTTTTAGCATTAAGTAAATTAAGGAAGAAACATATCTTAGTCAGTCAAAGTATATTAAGGATATCCTCAAAAAGTATGAAATGGATAATGCTAAACCTGTTAGTACACCTATGAGTTCCTCAGACATAAGTTCTATTGGATAAGGACCCAAATGAAAAATCTATTAATCAAAAAAAATTTAGAGGAATTATTAGATCTTTGCTTTACTTGACTACTAACAAATCTAATATTACATTTAGTATTTATTTATGTACTAGATTTCAATCAAATCCAAAAGAATCATATTTGATAGAAGTAAAAAGAATTTTGAGATATCTTTTGGAAACTCTGAACTTAAGGGGATTTGGTATCATAAGTTTAGTTCTTCTTTTGAAATATTTGGATATTCAGATTTGAACTTTGCAGGTTGTAGGGTTGATCAAAATAGTACATCTGGAACTTGTCAATTCATAGGAAATTCATTAGTTTCTTGGTTTAGTAGAAAATAGAATTTTGTAGCTCTATCTACTACTGAAGTTGAATAGATTGCATTAGGATGTTGTGTGGCACAAGTTTTTTGGTTAAAATAATAGATGATTGATTTATGATTTATAATAGGTACAATTCCAATTTATTGTGAAAACATTACTACCATTTGCATTTCAAAAAATCCTATTCAACATTTTAGAGCCAAACATATAAATATAAGTCATAATTTCATTAGGGTTCATGCATCTAAGGGAGAAATTGAATTGAACCATATTTTTACTAAAAATCAACTTGCAAACATTTTTACAAAACTACTAGATTTTAATACTTTTAGCATATTAAGAACAAGGCTAGATGTGATCGATCTTAATGCTTAAACAAAATCTTCTACAAACTTGATATTTTTTATGTATTTTTTTATGTTTTCTATTGTTTTTTTTTGTATGTTTCTGTTTTTGGTTTTTATGATTTTTGTGTATTTTTTACATGTTTTTACACATGGAAATTTCTATTACTAAACGATCGTGCAAATTTTTCTAAGTGTTATATTCATACTATACAAAATTATTTTTGTGTCGTACGAATTCTATATATATCAATAGTTATTTTGGACTGAATTTGTAAAGTTTTATTTTTCTAATACATATCATATTGTATGATATTTATATCATCCGGGATGATTTATATTATTTCGTTTGTACATACATAGATGATTATACGGGCAGAATTAGTTATTATAACTGACCATATGTACAAAATTTTATTTTGTATATATGAACAACGTGTCATTCAAAGTGGGGGACAAACCTAACAATCTTTAAAATGATCTTAAATAATTGTTCATCATGGATGAACCTCTGTTCATCTATATGATCATCTGTTCAAAAAGCCTATACGAAATTACACTTCATAACTTATGTGATTATGAAATGTTGTTTCATTTTGAACGTATTTTATCGTTCATACAAAATTTTATTTTGTATGAATAAATAACTATTGTATTTTGTGAAACCTTTTTTGTACGTATGAATGGTCTTTTTTTTTTAAATAGGAGGGCTTTAGAATTCATTTTCATTCTCTTCAATAGCCTCTTCTAACAATTTTCATCCTAAGAAATGGCTAGTTCTAGCAAGTGTGTAGAGTCACTAAAGGATCATCTTCCAGGAGTGAAGATGAAAACTTTATATCTAGAGTAAATGAGGATTCTTTCCTTAGGTTTGTCTCTGTTAAAATTACGCCTTCTAGACTCTTAGTCCAAAAAGAGATTAACTTTCAAGTAATGCCTCTTTTTACCACCACTAAATTTGCCTTCATCCTAACTTTGATTCATGCCTACAACAAAGAAATATTTCACTATTTTCTAGTGAATATGACTTTTAGTTCTGATGAGAGTAGGATAAGATCTTATGTCCTAAAGAAAAAGGTAGAAATCACTAAGGAAGATTTGGGAACTTTTCTTCATTTAAGAACTCAAGGGATTAGAGCCCACACAATGACTTCAAAATCTGATTTTGACTGGTGCAAAATAAACAAAGTTCTTAGTGGGGTTGAATAACTAGGTCATTTGCCTAGCGTCTATACCATACACCAAAATGAAAGGATCATTCAGCATGTCCTTAGAACTTTAATAATTTCAAAGGTTGGTGATCACATTAACATTACTCCTCTTATGTTCACTGTTACCTATCATATCATGACTAGACAACCAATAAATGAAGCGCAACTTATTCTTGATTATATTCATGGCCTTTCTGAAATCGGGCATGCATCTTATAAGAGAAAGAAAAATATTGCTTTAGGAAATCTATTGACCTATATCTTAGAAAAGAAATACAACATTATTCATCCTAAGCCTCAACTTGAAATGCCAATCTACTTCATTAATGCTTCATTTCAAGCACTTTTTGGGAAATATGATAATACAAGTGAGGATACTGAGGGAGAAGGGGGAGCGCCAACACATGCACCTGTACCTACTCAGGAATTTGACTTTCAAGAAATGATTCAGTGCTTTGATCAATTAGAGAATCATTTTGATCAACGTTTTGTTCAAATTCAGACTCACCTTAACTAGCAAGACGCACAGCACCAGCATGCCATGGGTTGGATTTGAGGACAGTTCAAATCTATGAAAACTAATATAGCTATGATGAAAAGCTATTTTTTGTCTTCAACCAGTCTCCTCCTCCAAACCAAGGCCCTTCAGATATCTAAATGTACTTCTTGTGTGTTGTCTTTGCCAGTCTTTTGAGATATGTTGATCTTAGTGGTATTTTTGATGTTTTGTGCACTTGTCTTTATTTAGCTTTTGTTTTGATGTCCTTGTGTTATGATTTCATATCAATTACGCTTTAATGTATTTCATCTTAAAATTGATATCAAAAAAATATATCTTTTTTTTATTAGTTGCCATTGTTCATTGTGTGAAATGTTAGTTTCCCTATTTGTTAATCATGTCTTAATTGATCTAAAAAGTGTTATAAATTTAAATAACAATACAAAAATTAATTTCATTATGAAATATAATTTTTCAAAAATTTAAGTTATTTTATAATTCAATCAAGTTAAGACTATCAATCTTTAGTTTTTTTAGGCATACATAATTTAAATATTATTATTGTAATTTTGATAACTTATTATTTTTTATTTCTCTTTTCAATATAAATATTTTTGTAACGAGAAATTTAAGTTAATAGATTATTGATTTTGGATTGAACATTTTTTTTTAAAAGTGGTTTCAAAAGGAAATGTACAATTTGTTCAAAAATTTGAAAGAATGTGCAGGGGTTCACAAATTGAAAAGAGACACAAAATTAGCCCAATTTTAAAAGATGCATAAAGTGTGTCAAAACAATTTGAAAAGATGAGCAATGTTTCCAATTGAAGATGTTCTTTTCTCTATCTTTTAATCTTCAAATTCCAATCAATCCAATTTTCAATTATATTTTATATTGAAAATTGAAATTATCTACTATTCATCTCGTCACTTTTGCAATAATTCTCTTTATGTCATTATCTAGAATACTTCATGACCTTGAACTATTTTTCTTGTTTATGTTATATTTTAATTTAAATTTTTAAAGTTTTTCTTTTTATCTAATAGACATTAATCTTATTATTGCAATTATAGCTTATTCTCTTTTAAGATCAATTATTAAATGTTTCTCATATGACTTCTTTTATTTCAACTTTCCCTTTTTCCTTGTTTTTGTTGTTGTTAAAAGGGGGAGAAATATTGTTCACGTTTGATTATTTTTTTTACATCTTGTTCTTTTCTGTTTTTCCATTTATGAAAATAAAAAAAAAAGGAAAAATTGATTTGTTTTTAAAGAAATTTACTTATATTTATTTTTTATTCATTTAGGGGGAGTTAAGGGGAAATTTTGGGTATTCAATTCTATTCAAATATTAATTATTTTGTCATTATCAAAAAGGAGGAGATTGTGGAGATTGTTGCTATTTAATTCTTGTTTGTTCATGTTCTTGTAACTTGTATGTTTTTGATGATTTCAAATATTATTGCTTTTATTATTATTTCTCCTAATAAATTTTGATAGAATTGTATTGCTCTGATGTGTTTTAACATTACAGGGAAATCATACTCTAAATTATTGAAGACTTCAAATCATTAGCAGTTTAGAGTTTATTATAATTGAAGTATATATTCTTCTTTTTCTTGAGTTTGAGAAAGTGTGATCATAATTGAGTAATTGAGCACACAAACACCAGCGGAGAGTTTAAAATTCACAATTTTTAAACTAATTGTACAGTACAAATTAACTTCATACAAGATGATTTGTTCAGTTATTTTCCCGACAAGCAATCAAATGAACATAAGAAAAAAATTTAAGTATGAATCGTACTATAGAAACCTAGTTCGTACATGCCTTTTGGAGTACAAAATGGATGGGTCCCTTTTCGCTAAAAAATTATTTTTCTAAGTATGGATTGTAAAGTTTTAACCTAGTTCGTACATGCCATCTATAGTATGAAATACAGGGGTCCCCTTTCGCTAAAAAATATTTTTTTCTAAGTATGGATTATACTATACGATCACCATTCGTACATGCCTTTTAGAGTATGAAATGGACGGGTCCCCTTTCTCTAAAATTTTTTTTTCTAAGTATTGATAATACTGTACGATCACCATTTGTGCATGCCTTCTAGAGTACGAAATTGTGAGGTCCCCTTTCATCATGATGTTTAGTCCCAATGAATGAGAAAAAATTTCTAACTATTCATACCAGACGAAGATCATGTATGAAGTGATTTGTACTGATTCATAATAGGTTCGTATGCAAAAGTTTTTGAACTGTTTGTACATAAAAACTCAGATCATACTATATGACTGTGTGCATTCAAAATAAAAAAAATTTAGTTTTCTTGATAGTTTTTTTGTCTTCAGTATAAAAGGTCCACTAAAACTGACATGAAAATGCATTGTCTTCATATTTTTTCAAGGGCATTTGAAAGAGAGAGTGTGAGAGAATGTTTCATAGAGATTTCTTGTAAGTGGAGTGTGAAGGGTTCATAAGGTTGCTCAAAGGTAAGGATCTATTTGTAATTTTTGTTATCACTCTTCCTCTTTTCTATCTAGATTTCTCGTGAGAAGATCAGGTTCTCTGCCGATACTTAGAGAGTGCGAACAGATGATGGTTCTCTACCGACATTTGGACAGTGTAAAAGGATGATAGTTTTCTACTAACACTTGGAGAGTGTAAAAGGATGACATTCTCTTCCGACACTTGGAGAGTGTGAAAGGATGATAGTTCTCTACTGACATTTAGAGAGTGTGAAAGGATGACAAATCTCTATCGCACCGGGGGTTGGTGGAAGAGAGGTTTTGTAAAAGCTTCTCTGCCTTGCTGTGGTGGCTAAAAGAGAGACACTTTAGTAATAGTGCAATACCTGAAAAGGGGGTCTTTAGGGAGTGAATGTAGGTCTTGTTTGATCGAACCACTACAAATGTTTTTGTCTTTTAACTTTTCACATATTATTTAAGTTATATTTTGTGGTTAATTTTTTTTAAATCTTAATTAACTTGCTAATTAAATCAAAGGTTTTTAAATTTTAAATCTGAGAGAAAGTTTTAAAATTACCAATTCAGCCTCCCTCTTAGTTAGCCTTAAAACAATAGCTTAGGCTTAACAACCTAATCAAGTTTCAACATGAAATTCAAAATATGGAAAAACTTTCAGATTTTATCTCTAACGAAAACTAGGATGTTAGTAAGCTAAAGGAATTTTTTGGCCAATAATTGGTGGAGACTATTCTTGTTGTTCCTATTCATTCAGTTGTGGCTAAAGATCAAATGGAGGTGCTTGTTAAAATTTGGGTTAAATCTATATCTGTAGTAGTAGTTGAAAAATTGTATGAAGATATCATTGAACATAATGATTAGATATGGATGAAGAAGTTGAAATTAAGGCCACATATTGACTTGTTTTGGTGGTGTCTTAAGATGAATGCTATCCCTTCAAATTATTATCTTTAATTATGGAGGTTAGCTGAATTCAATGGTTTCCTGAGAGGATGTGAAGTGGTTGAAGACAATGAGCATATTGCAGTCAATTGTTATAAGCTTTACAAAGTATTTGATCTTCATGCTTGGATGAGATTTGCTATTTCTACACTTATGTCTCTTGAAGAGTGCAATCTTTTCCTATAGCATTGTGTAAATTCTAATCCTTTCTATGGTAATTTGTATTTCTCGGTGGTGTTCATTTTTTGTACTAGTAGAAATAAAGTAGTTCATAGAAGATAAGATGAAAGTTCTCTTATATTGCTTTAAAATCCATCACCTATATAGTTTCTTCATTTTATTCAAATCTTATTTGGGAGAACTGGGATGCTAATAAGCTTTGTAAGTTGTTTAAACACTCTTGGCATCCTTCACCTCCTGAATGGATCAAGGTAATGTGGATGCTTCATTGTTAAGTAGTAACAAAGCAGGTATTTGTAGTATTTTTAGAGATTGTAAAGGAAGGTTTATATGTACTTTTGGAATTAGTTTCCTCATTGGGATTATTCTCAAGTTGAGTTATTATTATTCCTTTCTTTAAAGAATTTCGATTAAGATTTTATGTTTGATGCTAAAGTAATAATTATAGAAGGTGATAACTACAATGTTATCAAATTTTATCAAAATCTATGGAATAAGGTACCTGTAAAGGAGAAAATTTTAAATCCGAAGGATTTAGATTTTTTAATAGACTTCAATCAAGTGCTTTTTATTTTTTTAAATAGGGATTTTAATAAGTTAGTGGATTTATATGCAATCTTGGCTCTTTTTTCTAATTTCTTTCGGGTTGATGTTAGTTGAAATAAGATTCCTCCTTCCTTTTTATCTTTGTCAATGGAGGAATTTGGTTGTAATTAGTTGCTCGATTAAAAAATTACTCTATGCATTTCCTTAAAAAAAAAGGAAGTAATTAGCCTTGATGTTATAGTGGTTTGTCATCATATATTAGTGCACTTCAAAATTTGCATCAATTATATGTTCATCTATTTGTACAGGTACTATTCAACTTCTAACAACACCAAAAATTGAAGTGAAAATTTTAAATGGAATCTTCCAAATTTTAAAGGATAAAGTAGGCTTGAATTAGCATCATGTTACAATTATGATTTTATAACATTTTAGATAATAAATTTCTTGGCTCATGGTTGGATTAGAGCACCCAATTTTAAGAAAAAAGACTGGTAGATTAATTGCATATATTTTTGAATTTACAATGAGAATAGTGCATATCAAACTACTTTACATGTCACTATCTTATCCTAAATTTAATATCTTTAAAGCTCATTATAATATATTTTACTTCAGAATATAACAACAACATCAAGCCTTTATCAAACATTTTTTTTTTGAAGAAAATGCCAATAACATTAAAAGAAAAGAAGATAAAAACCTAGATACAAACTACTAGGTGATAGAATCGCTTTTATCCTCCTCCTTCAATAAGGAAATGAATATAGGAGGAATCTTATAACAAGAAAGATCATCCGAATACATCTAGCCAATAGCCTTTATCAAACTACTTTAGATCAACTATGTAAATCTTTTTTCTCCATTGTGTCCTATCAAGAGTCAAAATATCATTTAAACCAAATAAAAAAAATGACATTTTTAATTCTTTCTAAGCTAGCCTTTTTTTATCTACCTTTACCTTGTTTAACAAAGGTCATATCTAATACATATATGTACTCAACTAACAAGGTCATTGAAATGCCAACATTTTCTATGACCAAGCCATCTAAGACAACTCTTTCTAATTTTATGTCACTACATCTTCTCCTACCTTTTTACATATATACTTCTTTCACATTTTGTATCCAAAATTAAATATACTCATTCACTTGAGCATCCTCATCTTCACAACATTTAACTTTATGTTTATCTTTTAATGGACAACATTGTACACCATTAAGCATGGCAGGTCTCACTACCAACTTTAAGAAGTTTTCTTTAAATTTAATGGATATTTTTCTACCGCACATCTGGCTCGTTGGATTTCTCCTCTTCAATTATCCAACTTGAATTCGATTTATAATGTGGCTATCTACTTCACCATCATTTCAAATTATAGATCTAAGATATCTACATTGTTTACTTTTTAGATTCCCATTATAATTTAGATTCGCATTTTAATCTTTATTCATTATAATATTAGACTAAAGTTTTCTTAAAATTTAAAGTATACACCTTCAATAATGAAATTCAGCAGATTATGATTAGAACAACATTAAAAATCATAGCGGTATGAAGACATATTTTCACTTTTCATATATTACTACACATTTCTCTTCTTTCTGAAAAATTGGCAAAAAAAAAATAAAACTTCTTTATTTCATTATAATTTAGAATAGGTTATTATTTTGACAAGATTTTGAGAATTTCTTCTTAGACTTAATTTGGGATAGCTTTTTTACAGCTTTCTTAAGTAGATTTCTAATTTTATTTTTTTTAATTAGATTTTTTTTCCAAAACGAAAGTTTAAAAAGTGGCAAAAAATTTATCCTCAACAAAATCTTAATTTCTAGCTCTAGCTTTAAATTAATTTTATGGACACTTATTATGTGAGAATTGTTTTTATTAATTTATTTTTTCATTAAATGTTCCTTTAACTATATAAAGTATATCTAGGCATTACGTAGCTTACTTTAACCTAGTGGTCAAGAGCTTTGGCTATCATCCAAATGGTCTTGAGTTCGAAGCTTGCATATTTGATTTGCGTGAGTTATCATTTAGTTTGATCATAGTCGAAAAAAAAACATTAATGGTCATAAAAAAGACTAGAGCATTCATCAAGTAATTATAAATGATGTAGAAATGCTGTCTTAGTAAAATTTGACATGGTGATTGAGTTATTCAACAAACATGAATGCTTTAAACAATATAAAGTGCAAATTTGCTCTCTTAGTATTTATGAAACTTTTTCTGTATCTGAATTTGAATTAATTTTATATATACTGAAAACATTTATGTCCTTCAGAATAAAATAAACTTATCATGTAGTGATTATGGCAATTTTTGTGGGCTTTTTTTTTTTTTTTGCATAATCTTTAGTGAAGGTTATTTCCATGGATAAGGAGTCAAATTTCAAGAAATTCACATTCCATATATTCCAATGAAAAATTTGAAAGAACTTAAATTTCTGGTGGATTTTTGATCATTTATTAATTTTTATGATTAGAATTTTTTTAGCAATTTGATTTTTTGCTCTGAATGAACTGAAACTAAGTGATTTCGACAAATTTCTCATGTATTAGGAAATTTTTTTGATAAAAAATAATTATGTTTTCTTAGTGTGAGGAGGTTAGCACCTAAAGAATTTTGTTCTTCTTAGAAAATTTTTGTGTGCGTGCATGGCCAAAAAGAAATTTCTAGAATTACAATATGAAAAAAAAAATACATTTGA
This sequence comes from Dendrobium huoshanense, assembly GCA_016618105.1. Lineage (NCBI taxonomy): Eukaryota > Viridiplantae > Streptophyta > Magnoliopsida > Asparagales > Orchidaceae > Dendrobium > Dendrobium huoshanense. The sequence continues at coordinate 39,584,341 of CM028359.1, read as the reverse complement.
ATTAAAAATCTAGAAGTTGACGTTGATAAAAAGAAAATTTGAGCTAAGCACTCCAGTACCCATAAAAGGTGCCATCAATACTACTAGAAGAGGCAGAAAAGGTAGGAAATATGATAAGAAGAAATGTTGCACCATTCATAAATGATGTCATTCATGACATCGTAGAGGAAAAAATTTAAGAATGGATAACATCATATACCTAATGTAAATTGATTAAAAAAAACATTTAATACTAGCTACAACAAGATTGAGAAAACCAAACCGAACAACGAATCAGATAAATGAGAGGATTCACAATATAACCAGTTTGAACTAGGAGCTGAACTTGATAATGTACTAAATAAAAATATTATTAGCAATTAATAAAATTTACATAATAATAAGATAATATAATATTGGTTTTGAAAAATATTAGAATTAATTTCAACACATTTGATTGATTTTAGTAAAATACAAAGACAATATCATCACATGCAAAACACGAATTTATTAACTCTGAACATCAAGTTTCAGTAATTAAACTTAAACACTTTATTTAAAATAAAAAATTGAAATGACACACCTTGCAGCACTAGGTTCCACACATGTGGTCCAACCATCACATAGCTCCTGGTTCCTACACAACAACGACATCAAGCCTTTATCCCACTACGTGGGTCGGTTACATGAATCCTTTTTCTCCATTGTGTCCTATTAAAGGTAAAATTCTCATTTAAATCTAATAAAAAAGGTCATTCCTAATATTTTCTAACCAAGTATTTTTAGGTCTGCCTCTACCTTTCTTAACATAAGTCAAATCTAATACCTCTACCCTCCTAATCGGGTCATTGGAAGGCCACTGTTTTATGTGACCAAACAATCTAAGGTGGCTCTCTCTAATCTTATCTTCTACTGGAGCTACTCCAACCTTTTCACGTATATGTTCATTTCGTATCCTATCTCTAAGAGTAAATCCACTCATCCACCTGAGAATCCTCATCTCTGCTACACTTAACTTAATATTATGCATCTCTTTTAATCGTCAACATTCAGCACCATAAAGCATTACATGCCTCACTACCATCTTATAGAATTTTCCCTTAAGTTTGAGGGGTACGTTTCGATCACACAATAAGCCTGATGCATTCCTCCACTTTAACCATCCAACTTGAATTATGCTGATAACATCTCCATCAATTTCACCATCACTCTAAATAATAGATCCAGGATATTTAAAATATGTACTCTTATTAATGACTTGATCTCCCAAAGTCACAATCCCCTCACTAGGTCTATTACTACTAAAATTACACTCCATATATTCCATTTTAGATCTACTCAAGTGAAAACCTTTAGTCTCTAATGTTGACCACCATAATTCAAGTTTACTTTCAACTCCCTCTCTTTTCTTATAAATAAGAAGAATGTCATTAGCAAAAAGCATACACCAAGGTACATCCTCTAGCAATTATCTAGTGATAACATCAATGACTAAAGCAAAAAGATATGGGCTAAAGGCTGTTCCATGATGTAACCCACCGAAAATAGGGAAATACTTGGTCAAACCACCTTATGTTTGAACACAAGTAATAGCTCCTACATACATATCTTTAATGATATGAATATAAGCATTATTAAATCCTTTCTTTTCAAGAACTCTCCATAGCACTTCTCTTCAAACTTTATCATATGTTTTTTCTAAATCAATAAATATCATATGTAGGTCATCCTTATTTTCTCTATATTTCTCCATCAGACCTCTTAATAAATGTATGGCTCTCGGTTCCTGCACAAGATGAAGAAATCAACTAATTCATTATTTCCACATTACATTAGAGGAGGAATACATACCTTTAATTTTCTATGCTTCCAATTCATATTTGCATTGAGATTTGTGCCCAACCAAGATAAATTCTTGATGACATAGTGTTACAAGAGATTAATAAAAAATTAGGTAAATTTGGATCATCAAAGTAGCAACAAAGTTTGACTTTCAAAGTCCTGCATCTACCAAATCTCTATTCCAAATGTTTCTATAGCATCAAACTTGATTATATCATCTCCAATACCTTCTTTATCAATATCACCTTCATTAACAAACAAGAACCATAAAATAAGGCTTCAATATTAAATTTATCCTAAAAGATTTAGGGTTTTTAATTATCATCTTAATATGCCTTTGTTAAGTCAATTATATATTTTGTTCATTTACACGTGGAATTGCATCATCTGCATAGAGCTTGTTTCATAAATCTTCTATTCCAGTTTCTAGAGTAGACTCATCCTCAAATATAAAAAAATCAACCAACTCAACACATGTAGAGTCCAGAAGATAAAAAATTCATTTCTTATGCAGAAACTTTAAAAGTGAAAAAAATATTTTAATTAGTGTATTGTCACATAATGTAAAAAATAATGATTTATATTAATATACCTCAAAATCATACCTTTTATTAAGACTGAGATTGTATCAAACATATACTAAATCTTTGAGTCATTGATGCTCTAAAAAATTGCACCTCTTTTAGTAAATTTATTCAAAGACACTCTAATTTCTTTCACAAAATGAGGAGGATGATGTTTGACATAAAATTCTTATTGCTAAGTTTTGCAAGTATTGAGCTGTTGATCCAAAAATCTTCCAACATTTATCTACAAAATATCAAATCAGAGATTTTAATGAATAATAATATTTAAAAATTTAAAATATTACTATATTTTGATTTTTAAAAAAATACATAGTTGCATTTCTTTTTCCATTTTGAGAGTGATAAGCTTTCCAACACTTTCTAAGGCTTTTTAAAAATTTCTAACCTCATTCATTATAAATTTTTTCTTAGGAAAGATATCGTTATTCATAATCAACTCAAGAATACCTGTTAAAATTTATGGCTTTTGACATAATTCTCTTTATCTTTCTGAAAATGAGGATTCAAAAAATATACAACATAATGGAATACTTGCATAAGTTGAGAATCTCATCTTCTCTTAATGATAGTTGTATATGGCTCATATAATCTCTTCACATTTTTTAAGATAGCCTTTATCACCTTTCATTCGTTATATATACCAGCATACTAATACCCTAGTAAAGGTTTCTCATCTGAATTAGCTATATAAGCAATCTGATCAATTTACTTTATAATTTTTAGATAACAAGAGACTCAATCCAAAATTTCATATCAAAAATAGTGACAACCACTTTCCTTTGGTAGTTTTTGAAAACTTTAAATCTGCTTAGAATTTACTTGTGACTAATGCATGCAAGTCATGCTTGTGATCATATACCATTCTTAACGTAATGAAGGTAGTGGAAAACTTTGTAGCACATGGTCGTGCAACCTCCTTCCAACCTGATCTTCTTCTAATCCATGCTAATATGAATACATAATTAAAATGAAAGATGTCACCTTGGATGTTTTTCAAGAAAGATATTCTATGTAAGACATGCTACCAATATCCTTCAATATCAAATTAAGACAGTGTGTTGTGCAAGGTGACCAATATATATTATAAAATTTATCATCCAACATCTCTCCAACATTTTTATGGTTTGTAACATTGTTATTTATTAGCTGCACAATATTCTCCGACCCTACCCATTCAACTACCATAGTGAACAAAGTGCACAATGTTTAAGTGTCCTTTGTGTGAGTATATTCATTAACTAATTCTAAAAATCATATACCTCTTGGACTATAAATGAGAAAGTTGATGTGAGTTTTGTTTCAATTATCAGTTCAACCATCAACCATGACTTTGCAAACTGTCTCCTTCCAAGATTTTTTGCATGAATTAATAAGTAATCTTCACTCCTCTTTGCATCTATAAATAGTTTAACTCTGATTTTATAATAGAAAGAGAGAGACAAAGAGAGAATAGAATTCTAGAGGGAGATTTTTTATCAACCTAGTAATCCCCTCAAATCCTTGCTTTTAAAATTTGGTTGAGGCTTATGTGTCGTAGAATTGGCTATAAAAAAATTCATACAAAGATTAAGAGAAAATATTCATTTGTATTAAAATATTCATCTTGATGAAGTATTTTATATAGATACTAATTCTATAAGAAGGAGGTTGCTCCCTTAAGTAGTGGCTAAATAGGAATCCATGGATCAAACTTTTTAGATGATTGAGAGATGACACAAGTTTAAATGATTTTACACATTTTTTTTTCTATGTTTTATGTGGAGAATTAGAAAGAAAGAACATCAGTTTACTAATTTTATGAATGAGTATCTATGCCATTATACTATTTAAACATGTAATGCATTTTTAGCCTAAATGTTGATAATGTAATCATTTTAAGGAAAAAAAAATAATGCAAGTTATTTTGATATAGCTTTTGTTAAGATTAAAAATTGTAATGTTAGTGAATATTTCCAAATGAATTAAGCTATGAATTTCAAATAAGGGTTCAGATTACAAAACTAGTTTAGTTGTTCAAATGAAATAAAACAAAATTGCAACTTTGACTTCAAAAGGGTCATATGTCTAGTAGAAATAAAGTTTTATGTAATATATCCAAAGTAGTAGGATATATTATATCAAAGGAAATAGGGAATAGATATCTATCAGAATAGAAAAAATGGACGAACATTAAATCGTGATCGAGCAGCAGCAGCACTGGTTTAAAAAATTAACTTACATGTTGCTTGCAATAGCCATGACACTGCACTAATGAATGACACTGTGACTACACACACCTTGTCATCGCGTTGTCAATTGGCAGTGCTAGTGGGGGGATGAATGAAAGAATGAGACTTCATAGAAGACACCATTAGATATACAGTAAAAGGCTCAAATCCTCTAATTCTTGAGCAAACGAGTTCTTATGAACCGATAGTGCTTCTATGGTTCACCAGTTAGACCGATAGGGTGCCTAATTTTTCTTCGATTCAGTTTGAATCAAGTTCTATCTGTTAATTTAACCAATTGGCCAACTGGTTAAGTGTTCAATCAGTTGAACCGCCAAGACCGATCTTGTTTTCTAAAGCTTGTGTGACTAAGTTACAATAAATTATGTACATAAAAAGAAAGAACTATTTAACTCTTGAAAAATTGTAGTAGTTGTACCTTTTTTATAATTTTAATATTTATATATTATTTGAATAAAAATTTTAAATAATATATTTGATTTGCAAATATTTAATGATTTATGGGTCATCTCTAAAACTACTAGGTAGATTATATGGATCAAATAAATTCATCAATAATTCTTCTTATCCATTATATTTAGTTATTCAGTTTGAAGCTATAGATGCTAAAGTTAAGGCAAAAAATAAATTTCTCAAGTTTTTGTATCATCTTAGACATGAGTCATGATATCCTCTACTAATAATGGAATATACTTCAAACTACTTTGATTATATTACAAATATAGCAAATATACCTTTTGAGATTAAGCATTCCTTAACATCTTTTATTGAATAAGAATACTTGTTAAAATGTAATAACCATAAGTAAAGAATTTTTCTTATTAAAGTTTCAATAATAACTATAATTTCTAAAAATAGTAAATTTATTGTCATACATGCAAAATTGCACAATGAAACTTTTGCTTCATTTTGGACAGGTTTCATACAACTTTTTAAAATGACTTTCTAGAACAAATTTTTCAAATTTAAAAAACAAATTGTATTAGAAAGCTGCTTTAGAAATTAAGAAGAAAGCCTTTTCAAACAAAACCTTAAAACTAATTTGGAGGGTGATACATGCCAATCTTTTGATAGTGAACAAGATAGAGTTGAGAAATGCATAATTTTATGAAAGAAAAAAAGAGAACTTTGCCAGCTGGATTTATTGAAGTCAGGAAAAATAGTTCAAATGATTTTTCTTTTTGAAAAAACTTGTTTTAGGCTGGATAGTTGCCCACCCTGACTTCTTAGTTCAACCCCAGCTAAATCTTACAAAGCTTAATAAAAAAAAAAAATTAATTTAGTTATTCTTAGAATGCATATAATATGTTTTTCAAAGCTCAAAAAAAAAGTATTGTGGGAAATTTCAATTATGATTCTTTAGCTTTTATAATTTCATGTGTTTATAAACAATTTAATTTTAGCCCAATCAGCCTATGCTCTTTTCTAAATAAGTTAAACTCTAAAATGTTGATGAGGGAACTTGTTATTATTCTTCCTAAAATTATCTCCCTAGCCTAAACTGGTTTTGTCAAAGGCCCTAGTATTTTTCACAATGTTCTTCTAGCTCAAGAAGTCACTTATGATTTCAATGCTAAAGTTGGGGGGGGGGGGGGGGGGGGGGGATGGGCGCAAATATAATTTTTAAATTTGAAATTATCAAAGCTTATGATAATCTGAATTGGGGTTCTTTATAATATTTTGAAATTTTTTTTTTTAGTTAATCTTTTATTATGCTTATCAAGAATAGCATCAAAAATTATTAACTTTTTTATCTCTATTAATGGTAGGAGCCTTGGCTATTTTTTAATCTTCCCAAGGTTTGAGACAAGGGGATCCTCTTTCACTTTCTCTTTTTGTTATTGTCGTTGAGTACATTTTAAATATTTGGAGGAGCTTTTTTACATATATCCCAATCTTTGTTAACGTACCTTAGGTGGTTTTCCTATATCTCATCTTAGCTATGCCAATGATTTTATAATTTTTTCTAACTTGTCGCTTAATAATATCAAGATTTTATTTAGATTACTCACTCTTTCAAAAGGTGAGTGGTGTATCAATAAACAAAGATAAAATTTGTTTCATCATTGCCAATTTTGTCTACCATTGAAGAATTAATATTATTCAATCAAAATGTGGATTTACTCACAAGTAACTTCCTATCAAGTATTTAGGTACCCCTCTTTTCAAAGCTAAGAAAAGGTCTCACATATTTAATGACAGTTTTTCTACTATTCAAAGGAAGCATAATGCTTAAGCTTCTAATATTTTATCTTATTGTTATAGCCTACTATGAACATTATGGACATGGCCCATGCTTTCTCCCATAAGTTTTGGTTTTCCTTCAGATCTAACAATAGCTTATAGGCAAAAATCATGCATCATAAATATTGCAATAATGTTCACCTAATTTTAAGAAACTATATATCCTCTGACTCTTGGGTGTGGAAAAGACTTTGCAACATAAAAAGGGAAGTTGAGCATTACATTCCATGGGGTTTGGATAAGGATGAGGTGTTTTTCAAGCATGATAATTGGATTGGGCCTTATTCTATTTAAAACTTATTAAATAATCATACTATTTAATTCATTATGGTCCACAGCTTTATTCATAATGGTAATTGGAATGTGCAAAAATTAGCTGAGATCATTCCACAACTATTAGTGCATATTATTGCAAATATTCCTTTATAATTGCTTTGTAAGGATTTTATATTATTTCAACTATCTTCCAATGGTAAATTTGCTCTTAACAAAGTGTGGCATACTTTTATAACCATTCATGATGAGCCGCATGTATTTTCTGCTATTTGGTATAAGAATATTCCTTTATCTTACTTTATTATGTTGTAGAGAGCTCTTCACAATTTCTTACCTATTGATCTTTTATTGATGATAAAAGATTTGTTTTTGCCTTACAAATGTCAGTGTTGTGTAAATATTGAAAATTTGAATAATGTGTTTGTCAACGAGGATATTTCTACTCATGTTTGGAATTAATTTTTAATTTGGATAATATGGGTTGTTATAATTGTTATAGTGATGTTGTGTCCATTCTCCAATGTTGGCTTAATCCTTTTAAAGGGCATATCTACAAACCAATTCATGTTATTTTCTTGTTGTTTTTGTGGATGGGCAGAAATAATTCTAAACATAGTTACATTAAAATGAATTTTAGGCGTGTTATATCCAAAGTGAAAGATAAATGTTTGCATCTATATTATGTTAATCTCATAACTGATAGAAACTTCCATAATTGGAACGAATTCGAACGAATTGGGATTCCCCACTACTAACAAAGCTATTGAGATGTTTAAAATGATTATTAAGTGGAACAAATCATCTCCTCCTTTTGACAAATTAAATACTGATGGTTCTTTTAAATATTCTGATGATGGTTGGTGGGATTATCCATAACTTTATGGGTAAGATTCTTTACACTATTGCTGGCCCTATTACTTGTACTAATGCAATTACTGCTAAGCTTAAGGGATTAATATGTGCAATAAAATGGGAATTATTGATATTTAGGTTGAAGGGGATGTTATGATCCTTCTCACTCTCAAAGAGGATATTGTTGGAAGTCCTGATAATTTTTATTGAATTAGACATTAATTTCTCTCTCAGTATGCTAAATTATCATATATCTCATATTTTTTGTGAAGCTAACTCTTGCACCAATTGGTTGGCAAACATAAGTTATCTTCATTTAAACTAATAGGAATTTGATGATATGAATCTCCCTTACCCTATTAGAGGCAAGGTTAACCTTGAAATGTATGGATTACCTTCTTAGGATTTGCTGATATTTTTTTGGCCTATTTTTTGTGATTCTTTTGGTGCTCTCATTGGTTTGGATTGTATATCTTGTATGGTGATTGGATCTTCATTTATGAGGTTGGTTAACATTTATTTTATTTAATGGTTCATGGCTTTTCTTATTCAGTTATGGAGAATTTCTTGAATGGTTTTAGGTGGACATATGTGGTGTTGATTCTGTCTCATTGTTATTATCCTCTTCGGGAGATTTTCTTGTTAGCAACATTATCTTATGGCTTACATTTATCTGGTGTTTTTTTAATGCTATTGGATCATGTATGAGATGATTGTTATCAATTGTGCTGATTTGCTTGTTGTTGTCGAAGCTTTACATGGAAACTATAGTTAGTATATCTACTATTTTTTTATTAACAATTCAGTTAATTTTCTTACTATTGGCCTAGCTTTACTTGGTAACTACAGTAAGTATTTTTACTGTAGTTATTTTAATTCTTTGGCCTTGTATTCTAGTGATGGGTGTGCTACATATAGTTGTGATGTTTTGTGTTTCATATCCTTGCACAGTTATTAGTGTATGCTATAAAATCAAAATTTTCTTCTAGTTATTTAGTTTTGGGTTATTGGCATTACAAAATCATTTTTTTATTTCTTACCTAATATATGTTTCATGAAATTTATTTACTAGTTTTATATTAATAGTTATTTTGTGCTTTAATTGTAATGTAGTTTTCTCTTGTAGGCTAATTTTGAATTATTTTTTGCTGTGGAAACTAGTTTTTTAAGCTACTTGATTAAGCTGAGTACATGTTTGGAGAATTTTCTTTCTTTCTTGCAGGGCTCTTGTTTGGTGGCAACACCGAGCTTAATGATAATACTTTTCTCTTCTCTTTTTGGGTTTCAGCATCTCTCCATTATATTATGTTTTTAGATTTTCTTGTACTCATGTTTAGTGGGGAAATCCATCTCATAGGATTTTTTTTTTTACTTTTTTTATAGATATTTTAAGCATTAGGGAGCTAGAGGTCCCGTTAAGAACCATGTACTTTTTTTTGTTATTAACGCGTAGCCCTGTCGGCGAATTTTAACCCAAAAAAATGTGTTTATAGACAAAATAATATTATATGTTTCATAAAAATTCAATTAAAATACTTTAAAAGTTAATTTATACCATAATGGCCTTTTTTATTAGCAATATATTTTTTATGGAAAAGCCAATATTATTTTTATTTGGTTGCACAAATCATTGATTTAAAAAAAATCTTCAACCTTTTTCATCTGGGTTTGCAATGGTCCTATATTAACGATTTTATTGTTTTTAATGCATCATTATTAAAAAGAAAAATTTTGTAACGAAAAAGGAAATTAATGTTGGAGAATATTTTCTCTTCATATATTCAATACATGTTAACTACAATTTCTCTCATCATGTTTCCATATTTGAAAATCACTACATAATCCTTTCATTATCAATGTTGTTAAAGATATCTTTTGTAATATATGAAATTGGATAATAATTCATCCTAGAGTCTTCCATATGATTGTGTAAATGATTCTTTACCATCTTCATAACTTAGAATTTCATTTCGACTATTGTTGTAGAAATTAGAAAAATCATACTAAGCTTTAAGAGTTGGAATATTAAAGGAAAAATTTTATTCTTCTTTTTCAACACCAGCTTTTGAACAAATTCACTTAGTCCTTTCAAATTTATAAATACAGCACGGATCTCTTGTATAATAGGATGATAACTATATTTGAAAAATTAGTTCGAAAAAAACTTGGTCGTGCTTATTAATCATGTGGTATTAATAGCATAAAATGAATCACATTGATTCAAACTTGACTTACAAATATGTATATTTATATTTTTTTCATTAAATTTGTTGTTAAACTCTTGATGTTGCATATCTATCACAGCGTAAAATAGTTTAGTTTGATGATGATGTCAATTTATTATTACTTTAGCTTCTAACCTGATCTTCCTCTCATTATAAAAGTATTATTCTTATTTAAATAGTTACATCATTTGCCTCACAAAGAAAAAAAAAAAAACAAACATCTTTAATCAAGATGTTCCAACCATCATCTCTCATATTTTGGAGCCTTCGTTAAGATACTTTTACCAAACTCATGACATTTATTTAATATTAATTCTTTCATTGTAGCACCTATGATAACTCATTCGAGACTCCCAATATAGTCTTCATCTTATGCAAATTAAAAATAAATTCAAATTATTATATAGAATAAAAAAGGGCCTATGTTTTATATTTTTGCTCACTGCTTGAACCATCTTGTTCTATTATCTCAAAAACCTCAATGATATTAAATTGATAAGTAATCAATAATTTTAACCCTAACGTGCCTCTTAAACACATTGAAAAGCTACTTCCTAATTTGAGCCTTTAATCAGATTCTTCACCATTTTGTAGTTGTTTAATGATTTTATTATACTATTTTTGTCATATTATTTATCATCTCTTGCATGAACTTTGGATATGATTTTTATCCATAAGAACAAGTACTAGTTATAGCTTATGTGCAAAATCATGCAAATAAAAAACTGAGAAATTTTTTTATGATCAAAGCTTTTGGTATGTTTAACTCACCACATGTGTTGCTTGCTCCATATTAACCTTGCATATGTAATTGAGATATGCTCAATCCATATTTTACAAAAAACTAATTCAATGGCCTTTTAAGAGTTGAAGCATATCTCTCTTCTACGTGCATTATCCTAATGAAACACCCAATAACTCAAACTTTTTATCACATATTGTAATCATCCTAGCATAGTTTAGGACTCCAATATATTTGTATCACTTATATAAACTCCATATGAATAAAAAATATTGAAATGTGATGATCAACTTAATTCGACAGTAATTATTTTAATTTAAATTGTAAAGAAATATTATGATTAATCATGTAATAAGAATTATCATAAATGAGTGAAAGAAAATGTGATATAGAATGTTTGAGACATCAGTTTGACAAAACATATTCATATCATCGAATCATAGAAGCTTAACTAATTTCTAAACATTTTTTGAAATTTTGGTATCAAAATTTTTTATAGACAGAATTAAAAATTATGCTAAATAATGAATAATAGTTTTTTTTAGCCATAAAAATTATGTTACCTTATCTAAACATGTTTTCCTCCATTGTAAACTAATTTATGTAAGTTTCAAGGAAAACAGAAGTTTTATGTTCTCTCTTTTTCTAATATAATTTATTAAATATGAAAATCAAGATCTAAAATTAATTCAGCCATCCAAAATATCTAAAAAACTTCATAATATACAATTACACATCCAAAAGAAAGTTTGGGCCAAATCTCAATGATCTCTTACCAGTGTAGGCATATATCTTTGTATTTCGTTGGATCTTGAAAGCAACACATCTTCTAAAATATCTTTTACAATTTGTTGTTCTCTAAAAATTGACTATGCCTAACACAATCACACTATTTTTAATCTTGTTATCTTGAGCTAGAGCTTTGGGAAGATAGGGAGAGAGAGAGATTGGGAAAAATATGTGAGTTATAACTGTACAAGAAGAGAAATATTGAGTTGAAGGCACATAGAGAGCAAAAGAAATAGGTTCATTGTTGGGAAGAAAAAAATATGGAAGCAATGTTAGAGCGGACCAAAAGCAGAGGCGAGATTTGTAGATATTGGTTATGTTAAACAATTAGGTTTAGGTGCCAGTTTTTTTATAGCCATATTAAGTAATACAATATGGCACCGTGCCCCCAAGGCCCCATTATGGATCTGCTTCTATTTATGAGTGTCATTGACTAAATATAGGAATGATGTTTAAAAGTAGAAATGGAATGAATTAATATTATCAATATAATTGTCAAATTGTAGTATAAAATAGGCTCTACCTTCTTCTCAATATGAACTTTTCATGAGCAATGGAATTAAGAGAAAAACCCATTAAAATAGAATATAAGCCTAACAATTTAGAATGGAAACTAAAACATTGTTTGGGGCTACTTTTTTAGGATTTCTAAAAGTAAACTTTTTAGTACAATAAATTTAAATTTTTTTTAAACTATTTTGAATCAGTAACATAGTTGGCCCAAAGGAAGCCTAGAGGATTAAAGCACTGCTCATTCAAACTAACACATGTGTCACTCTTAGTTTATTTTAAAATTTAGATCATAACTTGCATAAATACATCAAAGGAAAGAAGTTAAAAATAAAAATCATGGAAAGCGTAGAAACACATGATCTAATATCTTGAAAATGAATTTGGAAAGTAAAAATAAAATTTTACATGAATGGTTGTGCATATTATACCTATTACGTTAAGCCACTAGTCAGAGACTTGTGATGATTGGAATCATTTAGATAGTTGATGCGCCTATGTGATTCATTGGAATGGTACAGAGAGTTTCTCTATATATGAAGCTAATACTCATATACATTTTAAATGTATGTTCGATGTGGGCTCCAAAAATTTAGCCCCGGCCTCCCTTATATCTTTTTCAGAATGTTTTACCGGATTAAGTTTCTGGGTATTTTTGATGGAAGATGGGTTTGTAGATAAGACACTACTAAGAGATTTTGCTCTCATTTATCAAGAACTTTATGATCTGAGTTATGGATTCCTTTATAAGCAATCCCCTATAGTAAATTATCCCTCTCGATAATGAAAGAGAACTTTTGATTAAGGTTATTCCTCGATTACATATATAGGAATAAGTGTTATCTGGCATAGAATAGTAGAATGGGTTTAGAGCATTTGGAAATTAGATATTTAAAATTGTGAATTTCACCATTTTACACTTAAAATAGATTGTGGGGGAAAAGATAATGGACCAAATAAAGATATCATGTTTCCATTATCCCAGGCCATCATGGTCCTTGGACTACTTAATCAGCGGGGGTAGTCGACCCAACGAGATAGAAAGATCCTTATCGATAGCCATGGGTTACATCATCAAAGTGTACCTTATAGACCTCGGGGGGATGTTTATCTAATTAGATAAATTTGAATCCACCATAGATAATGGAGGGCTTTGTGCCCTATTGATTATATCATATTGATTCATATCTCACGGATTTTATTCCACTAAGGAACATATTGGCTTTGGTCATAACCAATATCTTGTGGCCCATTTGGCTGTAGAACCACTCAATCTAGATGGCCTCGATTCATTACCATATCTTGTGTTTCCATTTGGGGAAAAATTACCAGTTAGAGGATACTTACCATGTCCTTATTAGTAGGAGATTATTTGGGAATGGCTCTTAGTAATATTTTTGACTAGACATTAGTTCTACGTAAGCTGAAGTAAATTTTAATTTGTCCACTCGACAAATAATTGTGGGGCGTGGATAGATTTTGCTTTAAGCATTGATTGGTAACTTTAATTTTAAATATCTTTAGAATTTTTGGATTTTAAATTTTTTTTAGGTTTCTAGGTATTTGGGCTGTATTTAAAATCAAAATTGACACCTCTAGTTGAGATCTATGTTCAACATGACCATCTCCGGGGTGACTTTGTCGTTACTTAAAAATATTTGAATTTTGTGAAACTTTGAGGGCATTTTAAAATATTCAAAATTAACCCCTCTAGTTAGGATCCATATTCAACACAACCATCATCAGGGTATTCATGTGGTCATTGCATTTTGTTTGTTGGACTTTGTCGACTCTGCTAACTTAACGACAGAGGATCTTGTCCATAGAATTTATGTTTTTATTAATGAATTCCATTTTTTATAAGCCTTGAAGTCCTTATATGAATGTATAAAATATATATTTTTGTCGACACCTTGACCATATATTTATTTGATAATTCGATCCATGTCAACTCCTCTCTATCCATATTGAAGGATTAGGATTGAACTTTAATTTATTTGTATATCCACACAGCATCCCTATGCATGACTTGTAAACCCATAACATGTTCATTGGGTCCCATACAGGTTTTATGATTATATATGCCCCTTTAGTGTACCTATTTATATGTATATTATAGTGCATGTGCGAGGGGCATTTTGGACATATTTAATGCTGCTCAGTTGTGCAAAAAACTCTCATTTGAAAATAACATTCTATGTAGAAGTTTATACATGCCTTTTATCTTCTTATATACAGATTATAGCTTAGGTGGCATAGCATAACACTAAAGTCATTTTCCCTTTACTTATTGAAGATTTCTAATGAATCCTCTGTGCTTACTTATAGATTGATTGATTGAATGCATATGGGGTTCTTTCATTTTCTAGAAGTAACTAATTGCAAAGTTCTGTGGGCATAATTATCACTTGCATGTAGTCATTATTTTCGTTGTGCATGGGTCACTTTCACTTGCAAGATATCCATATATTTACTTATATGTTGACTTGTATTGACTGTGGGAGGGTCACACTCCAACTTGAACTTGATATTCTTTAAAATTAATACACTCACCAACTTCTCTTCTTTGTGGTGCTTGAAAATTAATGTTGTGGAGAGGTCACCATTTTTGTTGCATATCCTAATCAAGTGACATTGATTGTAGGAAAATTGCTTTGACTTTTAACTTCTTGAATACACCCTCGCTGTAAGCTCATTATATGTTGAATTATTTTTTCATTTGCAAGGGGCCAAATGACATTGATCACTTTGCAGATTGAATTTTCTAATAGCTTGATTTATAGACCTTGTTCATTAATTCATCATGCTCACTACATATTGATCTTCCTTAATTGATGCATTTTCTTGAAGTTGAGTCTTTATCAGTAATAAGGATATCATTGCATTTCCTTATGATTACTCGCTTTTTAAATCAATTGATTATGTGTGAGTTTGGGTGAACATTAAACATCTCATATTTTTCTTACAGGATGTATATTAGACTTGCATTCTGGCAATCAACTGTATACACCCTCCAATTTTCAGTTCCTAGGGATTTCCACTAGCATGTTTGAACAGATGTTGATTGTCAAGGTACTACGGCATTCATCATACATTACATGCCAAATCATTCTTGTAGCATTTGATTACATGAGAGATATAGATTTCACATGCTCTCTTTTGCAAATTAACTTTTTTTAAACACTACTAGTTATCTTAATTTCCTTATTTATTATTTGCATGCATATAAATTTGATTGAATAGTTTAAGCCATTTTAGTTATATTATTCTTTACTTACATGACTTTTAAGGACTTGCTCATTATTTATTATCAATCACTTTCATATATGTTATCATTCATTTAGATGATTAGGACCAATTAACATATGCATTTGAACACATTAATACATGATTTTTACTTTTGTTATTTCCTTGGTTCAGTTTTATTTGTAGTCACAGGTCTCGTTCCATGTTGTCTTGTTAAGCTTGAGTTCTCCTTGATCACATTTAATTCAAGTCCTTCATTTTTTTTTTCAAGTTTTTTTTTTTTTTTGTCATTTTTTTCATGTTTAAGCTCCCTCTGATCCTTTTCATTTGAGTTTAAGTATCTCAAGTCCCCTATATTGTTCATTGAAGTTTGAAATTAAGTCTCCTACTATCCAAATCAAGTCCTTGGTTCACTAAAAATTTTCGGCAGCCTCCCCGCATCTCCCCCAATTGGAGAAAACTATGGGAAACTTGGCCATCCCACCATGCTACTAAAGCTTGTATGGTACATGTTGGGTGACACTAGGGCATACATCTTTTCATCCCATCATGCTATAAGAGAGCCTATAGGGGCTCCAAAGCACATACAAGAAATCAAAAGTGACTCTCCTTAACACTAGGAGAGCATGTATAGAGCTTAATAACCTTTTTGTATGCATCCCACTGGACCCCCTCCTCTTGTGCTATGAGAGCATGTATAGGTTGTTCTCCAGTCTGCTGCAAACACTAAAAATGGGATTTTAGATTATTACCCACCTCATCATATGCCTTACAATGATTTCCTCACATAGTCCTACGTGAGCATGTATAGGGGATTTATCGATCATCCATAAATGACAAGAAAGGAAATATAAGTAATTTAGTATATATAATTCAATAATAAAAGTATATATGTTTAGAGACATTAGTTAATAATAATACTAAAAACTTTAACTATACTAATTAACATCAATGAATAATAGTATTTAAAAGAAAATAGATAAATAAGAAGGAATAATAATATAAAAGTTTAGGATAAAAAAGAAGATTAAAAAATGAAAAGGAATAGCGTACTGTTTGGTTTCAAAGTTGGTAGGATTTGGGCTTGTGGTATAGTGGGTTGAAGTAGTGGAAGAGATAGGCTTTTATAGGAATGAGGTGGTTTGATATTGGGTAGTATACTATATTTGGGCTAAGTTCAGTGGGATATTGGATTCAGATTTAAAGTTTTATAGTGCTGGTTAGGTTGAATATAAGTGAGGTGTTAAGCAAGGTATAGGGCTCAATCTGTGCTTCCCAGAGGGAGGACATGTGAGGCTAGGCTGAGGTGGTTATGGGAGTTCGTAGCTGGGTTCGGACTTAAGGAGATAGGGGATGGGCGGGGCTTATAACAAGGAAGGGGAAGAGTCTTCAACTATATAGGTCATATAGGGGTGAAAGTCTTGTGGTTCTACTAAAGGATAGAGGAGATCAATTGTAGTAGATAGAAGGATCAATGGGTATTGATGGCTAAGAGCAAGTATATGAAGGAAGCTATAGGAGCCAATAAATGGGTTAGGTAAGGGCTTGTTCGGCTAGGTCAAAGAGGGAGAAGAGGTAAGGAGCTTAGGGCTAGCTTCAGTTTAGAGGAAGCAGGAGTTCTGGTAAAGATTGATTGTAGACTAGATGTCAGAGTCTTTAACTAAAGCAAGAGGAAAAAGAGGTTCGTGAGGCTGATGTCGGGCTACATGTGAGGTCTGATCAGAAGCTTATGTAGGTTTGTCACTCTACTAGAGATTGCTAGTGGAAGAAGAAAGGTTGGGATAGGTTGGAGATTTATGGAGTTCATGGATTGCAGCTTACAAAGAAAGGGAGGGAAGAAGAGGTAGAGTGCCTGGGATTGTAATGCAAAGAGGAAAATTTGATGGGCTTTAGTTTTATCTAATTATAATAGTCAAATGACGGATGGGGTCATACACGCAGGCTTTAAGCAAGCATTCCATGCCATTTTGCAAGGCAATTGGATACTATAAAAGGATATCTGGATGGCTGGCACAGATACAGGATGAGTCGATAGTTATGTAGGTAATCATTTTTAGTTTTTTTTATTCTTCTTTATTTCTCTTTTGGTATAACATGAAGGTCAACAACTGCCCACAAATAAATATGTTTTGTGTCTAGATAGAATCACAAATATTATTTGCAAATTGACCCTGTGGATCTCCATGAATTATTTGCTCTGGATGTCACATAGAGGTCCTTTTTAGTGGATCTCCAAGAGTTTTAATGGATATTATGCTAAGGGCTTCATTTAGTGGATCTCCAAAATTTGCCTGGTCAACAATATGTTTGACATGTTGGCTTTAGTCAATCAAGGATCCATAATAAAGTGATAGGTCACTTTATTCTTAAATCTCTAGAGCATTACTTTGTAGATTGATGGTGGTAGTTAGCATTATCGCCCTTTATCTTCTCTTAACATCATCGGCGCTTTAGATTTTAGCATACTTCTTTTTGCTTGCATCTTTCTTTATCTCAACCATTTAATAATTTAATATCTCTGATAGATAATTATATGTTTTATTCAGAATTGTTTTAAACTTTATAGATTCAATAATTTATGGATCATTCCATAGTTCAGTTTGAATTTTAAGGCTATGGATCCTTTTTTCCTTTGCTTTTGTTGCAGATATTAGTGAAGGATTTTTTGAATTATTATTAATAACTTGTTAGGAAATTTTGTACCTTCTACCCTTTGCTTTTTACTTTGGTAGGCATGGTGAAGGAGTAAATGTTGGTGAGCTCAAACCTTTAAGTTTATATTAGGTTGATGGCAAGAAGTCATAGGTGCAAAGCTTTATGCATAATCAACTTGTTGATGATGATATCCTCTTTGTTAAACTTTAGGCTTTATATGAACATTAAGATAATTTCATTGGCCCATTGCTTTGTGCTTTTGTGGAGTTATTAAAGAAAAATTCCTTTAATCCTCACTTGGTGCTTTTTGGATTTGTTAAAGAATTTATAGGTTTTAGATGATTGGGGGAGCTAGGACTTGATAGCTCTTCATCCTCTAGTTGCTAAAATAGGAGTTCCTCTACTGCAGCTTTTCTTATGGCGCATTAAGTGGATAAAATTGCTAGTGATCCGCCCATATTTAAGCGTGTTGGATCTAGCCTTTTACACCTACTTAGGCTTCAAACTTGAGCTATAGGAAATACGCTTCTGAATGTTGATTTTACTAAAGTTAGTATATTTGGAGATATCCTTGGAGCAATCTAGGATCCCTAGTTAGTGATCTTGATGATTATAAATAATTTTGACTAAATTATTACTTTCTTCCTTAAATATTTTCGATGTATTTTTATTTCTAAGAACTAATATTTTAGGTAAAAAACACATTGCTCAAGAGCACTGAAGACTCCTATTTTAGGTAGAATAGGATGTGGAAGAGTTTGTAAATTGTATTCTATTTTCATTTTTCATTTCTTGTGTTTGGCCATAAAAAATTGTATGAAAATTTGGTGACCATGCACACATATAGAGGAGATTTTTTTTAAATAATTTATTTTTAAAGTGAAATCGTACTGTACAATTTTTGCTTGTACTTTATGATCTGTTATATGAGAATAGGCTTTATGACTAAGTGAAAGATTAGTTTCTATGAACTAATTGTACTATATGATCTTGATCATACTATATGATTTGTTTCAATAGCCACTAGATTAATTTTGGTAAGATTTTCAATTCTAAGTTTAGAATTATTCATACTATATGATTACAATCGTATTGTATGATCATATAAAATCTTGCTAAAATTAACCCCCATAATTAGGCAATTAAATTGTTATTAATTAATGATTTTTTATTTGTACTATACGATCCTTATCAAACTATATGAAGAATAGAGACAGAATTTGGTCGTCCAATAGATCATACCGAATGAAACCATAATTTTTGTTATAATTGAATGATATAATATTAATATCTTATTAGATGAACTGGTTGAAATTAATTAATCATGCTGTATGAAATATATCGTATGGGACAATAAATAGAGATGGCTTTCAGTCGTCAAAGGATTCATCCCACATTAATTGATGTAATATAATAAATCATATTAGATGATCTATTAAACCTATGTTATGATGTAGTAATTAAAATTGCATCATCATTATTTTTCAAGGCATTTTTAATTTGTTAGCTTCTGCATAAAAAAATTAAAATTTCTTATTTCTAAGTGTTTTGAAAAATCCAAAAATATTAACACTCTTCCTAAGGATTATTTTTTAAATGAACCAGTTCACCCTCCTCTTGGCGCATCTCATGTTTCAAGTGGTATTAGAGCGGGTCTCAAAAATATTGTTTTAGAAAATATTGAGATAAACAATCGATGGCACATTTTTGTAATCATAACACTATAGAGGGTTATTCAATTATCGTCCACCTTTATTTGAATACATCCCATTTGATTTTAGGAAAATTTGCATATCTATATTTATATAATCCATTAACTATAGAATTTGGCATATGATTCAAACCAATTACTCACTTCCATCACATACTAAATGGTGTCAAAACTAGTATTCCCTTTAATGAATGGAGCAATAAGGAAAGGCAACTTGCACAGATGAATGCTAAGTGTTTGAATTGTTTCTTTTATGCTTTAAAATATGAAGACTATATGCGAGTTTTTACATACCCTACAAGAAAAGAGATTTGAGATATGTTGTGTATCACCTACGAAGAAATAAGAAAAAGTATAGGCTAAACATTCTTTTGTATGACTACAAAATTTTTCACATGAAACCTAGCAAGACTATGTGAAATGTACTCTAGGTTCACCTAGTTAGTAACATCCTTGCATGCAGTATGTAAAAATTTATATAATTCTAAAATGGTCAATAAGATAGCTTTATTTTCCTAAATTTTATGATGAAAAAAAAAAAGTAATTACTTAATCAAAATATTTAAATGATTACTAAATTTACAATTTACTTGGATCACTATTTGCCTACAAGTGGTGATCCAAAGGCAAAATGATACAAGAGAAAGTAAAAAGGAGAAAACTAAGGCACTAAAAGCAAAAGATTCTGATAGTAATAATACTTCGACAGATAAGGAGGATGAAATAGCCATGATGATGCACCAGTTTAGGAGCTTTTTGAAAAGAAAATGAAAATGTCATCAAAATAAGTGAAGCAATGGTAAAGGTCACAAATCTACTAAAGTTTCATCGAATTTAATTTGATTTGAGTGCAGGAAACCATGTCACCTTTGAGTTGACTGCATAAATCTAAAGGTTGAGCTAAACAAATAATAGGGTGAAGAAAATCCAAAGTACAAAAGGGGAAAGCAAAAGACAGATTACATTTTGGGGTGACTCTACCTCAGAATCATCAGAAGAATAAGCAAAGGAGGAAGTAACAAATTTGTGTCTAAATGCTAATGACAATCTTAATCAATTTGATCAACATAAGGTATGTCAATTCTCCTATGATGAATTACTTAATAGTTTTTAAAATATTCATGATTTGTTTAGGAAACTTAAGATAATGTGAGCTAGTCTTAATACTAAATCTTCTACCTTGCAAAAAGAGCAATCTAGTTTAATTACCGAGCACTTTACTTTAGATAACAATCATATGAATTTATTAGACGAGTTTGATGCATTAAATAAGAAGCATATTTATTTATCTGATGTACATAATTCCTTAATAACATCACATATTAAACAAGAAAAAGTATTTATTGATTTATATGAACTTACATGTCAATTAGATAGTAGTGAGAATGCATTGAAAGTGGAAGTGGTAAGCTAGAAACCTGTAAATAAATATTTACAAGAAAAAATTACTACACTAGTAAGCAATAAACCACCACCTTCAATGACTCAATGGTGAAACTCCTCAACACAGCATGCATCACATAAACCTAGAAAGAGGCACAAACATACACATAAGTTAGTGAACCAAATTTCTAGCTTTAGGTACTACTCATGTGACATGTTATAACACATAGCTCACCCTTCTAGAATATATCATAGGATACATTTAGTCTAGAGACATAAGTTGCATTCATCACAGCATAACTTGCTTACACCTCATTTATTCAAGCTTAAGGTTGAACTTGAACTCACTTGGGTTAGCAAAAATAACCTTCAAATGACATTATAGGGGTGCTCCCATAAAATGCCTGGTGGGAGCTGGTGGTACCTAGATAGTGGCTACTTGAGGCATATGACTGGTTCTATAAAAGAGTTCAATACACTAGAGGCCAAGTTAGGAGGTGAGGTGACGTTAGGAGATAACACCACTAGGAAAGTGGTCATATTACATACAATTGGAAACTCTAGACACCTTATGATTAAAAATGTTATATTAGTTGATGATTTAAAGTATAATTTGTTAAGTATTAGTCAACTGTACGACAAAAGCTTTCATAAAAAATTTCTTTCTAATAAATATATGATTAGTCTATATAACAAACTTGTGTTAGAAGGAAAATGAATGAATAATGTTTACATGTTAGAATTGAATTTTATTTAACACACAAATTACTTATGTTTAAAAAAAATAATAGATTATTCTTGGCTATGATATAGGAGACTATACCATACGATCATGAAAACACTTTGGAATATCACTAAGAAAAACCTAGTTAGAGGCATACCTAATTTAGACTTCACTAAGGGTCACTTTTGTGATGCATTCCATCTAGAAAAATAAGAAAAATAATTATTTCATTCAATCAAAGATATCAACATCTCTATGCCACTAGAAAATCTTCATATGGGCCTTTTCTGGACAAGTTAGTATAGTCAGCCTAAGAGTGAATACTTATGGATTTATTATAGTAGATGATTTCTCTATATTCACTTGGGTAAGATTCTTAGCACATAAGAGTGAGTCATTTGAGGAATTTAGAATATTCACCACTTGGATTCAAAGAAAATTAGGTTTTAAAATTTCAACAATCCATTGTGATCAGGATGGAGAATTTAAAAATGATAGGTTGGAATCATTTTGTTAAGATATAGGAATATAATATAACTTCTCTACCCTTAGAGCCCCTTGGTAGAATGGAATATCTAAGAGAAAGAATAGATTATTAGTTGAAGCTACTAGAGCAATATGAGCTGAATACACTCTCCCTAGATATTTTTGGGCACGAGTATTGAATAAAACTTATTATGTTTTAAAGAGGGTGATTGTTATATCCAAACTTAATAATTCACCCTATAAACTTTGTAAAGGTAGGACACCCAATCTTTCCCACTTACATGCTTTTAGATGTAAATGATTTTTCTTAACCAATGGTACATCACTCTTAGGATAATTTGATTCTAAATATGATGATGGCCCCATCTTAGTTTATTCATTTATAAGAAAAGGCATTTGAATTTTTAATAAGAGGATCCTAGTAGTAGAAGAGTCTACCCTTATGGTATTTGATGAATCAGATAAAAACTCTGAACCAAAACCTTAATAAGAATAAGAAGTTGTGGTCATCAGGGGGTAGAAACCATTGCCATAGGAGATAGGGTAGAACCATAGGAGCATTTTCTTAGTGATTGGAAATATTCTTCTAGTCATCCTTTATATTTGATCTTAAGAGACCCATCTGAAGGTGTAAGAACTAGGTATGGACTTTGGAAGAAGGTTAGTCATTTTACATTTATCTCGATGATTGAACCCACCAATATAGATCATGCCTTAGAAGATAAATTATGGATCCTAGTAATGCAACAAGAGCTAAACCAAATTATTAGGAATAATGTGTCAGAATTTGGCAAGAGACCTAAGGAACAAAGTGTGGTTGAAACAAAGTGGGTTGTCAAAAATAAAATGAATGACTATGAAATAGTAGTATGAAATTAGTCCAGACTTGTAACTATGGGGTATAACTTAATTGAGGGAATAGACATTGAGTAAACCTTTGCCCCAATCGCTAGACTAGAAGTCAAAAGAGTGTTATTAGTTTTTTCTTGCTTCACGTGTTTTAAATTATATCAATTAGATGTTAAGAGTGCCTTCCTAAATGGAGTAATCAAAGATGATGTTTATGTTGAGCAACCCAAGGATTTGAAAATTCATAATTTCAAAACCATGTTTTTAAATTGATAAAGGCATTGTATGGGTTAAAGCAAGCACATAGGGCTTGTTTGAAAGGTTTAGCACCTTTCTTAAAGATGGAGGCTTTATTAAAGGTAGCATGTACACCACCCTCTTCCTAAAAATGTTAAGATATGGGATACTCATTATTAAGATTTATGTAGAAGATATCTTGTTTAGATCTTCAGATAAAAATCTATGTGATGAATTATCAAAAATAATGATAACAAGTTTGAAATGAGCATGATGGGAGAACATAATTATTTCCTTAGATTTAGTGTTAATCAGATGGAGAATGGAACCTTCCTTAGCAAATCTAAATACATCAAGGATATTCTAAAAAAATATAAAGTGGACAATACAAAGGCTATGAACACCCACATGAGCACAATTATTCTATTAGATAAAGATCCAAATGAAAAATTAGTAAATCATAGAAAATATAAGAGATTAATTGTATCTCTTATTTACATAACAACTAGTAGATCAAGCATAATGTTTAGTGTATGTCTCTGTGCCATATTTCAGGTTGACTAAAAAGAAACTCACTTAACTACATTCATGAGAATCCTTATATACCTTCTAGGAACCCTAAACTTTGGAATGTGGTATCCTGACACAGCACATCTTTTGAAATCATATAATATTCAGATTATACTTTTACACAATGTAGGATAGATAGGTAAAGCACTTTTAGAACTTGTCAATTCATATGAAATCATTAAGTTCTTATTCTAGTATAAAACAAAATTCAATAGCCATTTCAATGGCTAAAATAGAATATAGAAAAGTAGGGAATTGTGTTGCTCAAGTTTTGTTATTAAAACAATAACTCTTAGATCTTGGACTACCTGTAGAAACCATTCAAATTATGTGTGACAACCCTAGTGTAATCTGCATATCAAAAAATCCAATTCAAGAATCCCGCAAAAAGTATATAGATATTAGGCATCACTTAATAAGAAATCATATATCAAAGGGAGATATAGAGGTTCATCATATAGCTGCGGGAGATCAATTAGTAGACATATTCAAAATTCTACAAGCCTATGTCTTCTTTAGCACCTTGAGGAAAAAACTGGGTGTTATAGATATTCATGCTTAATCTAAGAAAATTAAAAATAAAATAAAATAAAATATATTATATTTACAAATAATCTATCATATATTTTTTGAACTTTCATATGTTTTTTTGTGTACATATTTTAGTTTATTTTATATTATTCGTTAAATTAAATAAAAAAATATATTATGTATATTGTTTGTCATTTATATTAAAATTTCTAAAAAAAACAAAAATTAAATATTTCTTTAGTTTAAGATGTTTCCTGATCATCTCACACAATTCTCAACTTTTTCTTTATATTATACAATACGATTCATAGTCATACCTTACAATCTTCACCAAAGCACGGATCTAAGCCCTTTATTTAATCAATGGCCTAGATTGGCTAACTGATACACAAATTATACTGTCTGAACCACTACTCATACTATATTTTCCACCTGTAACCAAACTTTGAGGAATTGAATCCATTTGGTATGATGTTATTGACATTCATACTGTAGGATACCTCTCTTTGTACAGTATAATACACTTGTCAAATAGGATTAAGATGACTTTAACTCGATCGATATGATAATAATTACACTACATATTTTATGTTCACCCATTCATACTATACGATACTTTTCATTAATGGTTGTATCGAAGTGTCCTTAGGACAAACAAAATTCCTTAAGATCATCTAGTACCATACTTATTGTACTTTATGATTTGACTACTTTTTCCAACAAGTCATCCAGATGAAATTATTGTTCTAATCATAATGTATGAATGTCTTTGTATTGTATGATTGATAAACAACTCTATAAATTGGAGGGTATGTTTGATTCAACTCATATAACTTAGTTCCTTTAAACTCTCATCCTCTCAAACTTTCTATCCAATGGCTATTGGAAGCAAACATGGCAGACTGATCCAGGGGAGCTCCTTCTCTTCTCATCTTTGTGGCAATCTGTTTCTCTCTATCATAGAGAAGATGCCTACCATATGTTCATAGAGGCATATAACTTCCCATCTTGCATGTTAAACCAACCAGCCTTGAACTTTGCAGTTATGAACCTTTTTTCCCACACCACTCTTCACTTTCTTCTTACCCTGGCCTTCCCCTTTAACTCTAAGCTCCTATATGAAATTTTAGCAAACCTTATGATAACTTTAGAACGCACCACCTTGATTTTGTTTATCTACAAATTAAATGTAGAAATCACTAAGTAAGATCTAACATAATACATAGTGTTCTCTACCAAAGGACCTCGTCCCAAATCTCTGATCTCAAATGAGTTTATTTGAACTTTCATTAATATGCTGCTTAGGAATTTAGGCTCAAACCAACACCTACCCCTTATTTAATCTCTAACTCAAAATGTCCATATCATCCAACACATCCTTCGAATATCCATTATACCCAAAGCTAGGGATCAAATGAACATATCTCAACTTCCATCTATAGTCACTTATTAAATCAGGTGAGATACCAAATTTGATGAAGCTCAAATAATTATAGACAACATCCATAACATGACCACTATTCAACATCCAAGTACCTGACAAAAATAAAGCATTGCATTAGGACATATCATAGGGCACATCCTCGACACCAAATACTAACTCAATTTACCTATCCCACCTGGTAATCTTCTTATCTTTTATATCGATGCCTCATTCTATATTTTTTTCTATTAGGGGAAAGAGCACCTTGAGCCAGATTTTGGTGAAGATGGTGGTCCTCCAATACCACCACTTACACCTACCTACACTGCCTACCCTCAAGATGATATAGCTCAGCATCTCAAGTGACACATATCTCAATTTGACTTCCACATGGTGAAATAACAAGGATTGCATAATGAAGATATACAATGGTTTAGTGAATGATTTACATTTATAGATTATCAACACTACTGCATCCATTCATTCTTTCTTCCACCACCACCACCTCTATATCGGGATCCACCTTTTGAGTAGTCTTTATTTGATGTATTTTTTCCTTGAACTTATATTACTTTAATTCTTTGGTTATATGGTACTCATCTATTTGGTGATACCAAAAATGGAAAAACATAAATGTTTCATTGATTGTATGTCATGTTATTTTTTTAATATAATCGTTTGCTTACATTTTTTTATATTCTTTTTTTGTGGTCTTAAAAAAAGCATAGAAAAAAAATTAACTTAAATAATTTTTTTGTAAACTCTCATATTTTTTAATCCATCATCTAGTGTGGGAGAACTTAGGAAGAACAACAGTTATCTTTCCTATTCCTATCAACTAATATTAATTGATATCATAAAAATGGTAGAGATTTTTGCAATCCAATATCTCTAGTCTATGATTTTTAAGATGAGAAATAATTTTGACTAAATTACTAAATTCTTATTTGAATATTTTTATATTATTTTTTTCTATGAGCACTAACATTTCAGGAAAAATACACATCGCTCAAGCAGTTGAAGACTCAAGACTAGGTAGAATAGGATGTGAAAGAATCTGTAAATTGTATTCTTTTTTTTTATTTTTCATTTCTTAAGTCTGACCACAAAAGAGTGTAAGCAAATTGTGTGATTATGCACACACAGACTTGGGGTGATTTTTTTTTTACATAATTTGTTTTAATGGAAAATCATACTGTATGATTTTTTTTCATATTATATGATCTTTTTATCTAAGAATATGCTTAACGTCTAATTAAAAGAGTAGTTTTTTTGAACTAATCATATTGTACAATATTGATCATATTGTATGATTTTTTTTTATTTGAAAACCCTAGACACCAGATTAATTTAGGAAAGATTTTTAATTTTTTTGTTTTGAACTATTCGTATTGTATGATTACAATCATATTATATGATTATTTGAAATCTTGCTAAAATTAACCGTTGTAATTATATAATTAAATCTTTGTTAATTAATGATTAATGATTCATAATAAATGATCTTTATCATAATGTCAGAAGAACAGAGATGAAATTTACTAGATGATCTCTAGATCATACTGTATGATATGTTGAAAATTTATGAACTATTCGTTCCCCTTCGTATTGGATGGGATTAGTTTTAAACTGATCAAACTATACAAACATGGATTGTACTAGACAAATAATTATGGATAAATTGAATTTTTAGGATTTCTTGAAGCCTATAATAAAAGTAATTCTTTAACCTACTATTATATAATTATGAGAGAGGAACGTGGCTAAGCAAGGAACTCTAGGAGGGAGCTTTTGAAGAAAATTACAGATTTTGACAGGAAGGACAAGGTGAGAATGAGCACATGGGAGGAGTGTGAGGAGAATCACATGGTTACTCTGGGCTAGTTGCATGCTTGTTGAGAGAGGCTTCTTAATCAGTCCTTCAGGCTCTCTGCCTTCTCGAGGAGGGAGAAAAAGGAGCTAAAGATCTTTGCTTGTAAAAGGAGTTTTGTTCTCAGCCATACCAGGTTGGTAAAAGAAAGGTTTGTAAAGGCTTCTCTGCCTTGCTGATGGGGCAAATGGAGTGCTACTTTATGTTAGTGAAATACTAAGAGTGGAGGACTCCGAGGAGTGGATATAGGTTAACTTTTGACCAAACCATTTTAAAATATTGTGTGTTCGTTCTATTTTTGCTTTTTGCATTTTACTTTTTGCACTTCATCTTAGCTATAACTTGTTGATAAATTTTTGAGATCTATGTTATATTGTGATAATTAAAATTACATTATCACTATTTTAAAGGCATTTTTAGTTTATTTTCTTCTACATATAAAAATTAAAATTTCTTAATTTTTTAGTGATTTGAAAAATCCAAAAAAAATTAGTACTATTGTTTAGGATCAATTTTATAAGCACGAATTCACCCCCTCTTAGTGCATCATGTACTTTCAATCTTTTATTGTTTAAGATTGGAAGAGTACCCTCATACAGTATGTGCTCGTGACTCATCCCTCCCACTAAAAGTTTTATTATCTGATAAATTAAGAGAATTTTGTGGACAATGACTACTTAAACCTGTCAAGTGAAATTATCCTTTATACTTCTTAGAGTCCCTATTGACACGTTGACGAAGTGGGGATTTTGCTAATATGTCCTTTCCTATGTCATGATGAGTAGACAGAGCTGTAAAAGATCTAGACATATTTGGGCGTGTTAGATCTGGTCTTTTACACCAATTCAATTCTTAAACTGCTTTAGGAGATTAAAATACTTTAGGTTGTTTTGGCATTATTTATTAGAGTGTGTAGTCACAAAAAATTCTATTTTTTGACTTTTGAAATATTCATACTTTAAAGGAAGTGGTGTCTCAAACTTTCAAAAAATCACCTATAAATACTTTGAAAAAGTATTTGTTGTATTATTCAACATTATAGAATATCTGTAAGGAAACTTTTAAATATTTATTGTGGAATTTTAGCATGTAGCGTTATGTCGACTAAATAAATATTTAAAATGCTCCATGTCTCACAAAGATGTCTTATAATAGAATAATTTTTAAATTTTTAAATTTTAAATATTTATTAGGTGATCTATGTATGTAGTACGATATAAACCCAAATAATACTTAAAATATCCCCTATCAAACAAGGTGATTTTTTATAGGCTTTTTATTTCAAGATTTTAAATATTTATTTGGGGATCTTGGCATGCGGTATGATATCAACCTAAATAAATATTTAAAATGTCTCCAATCTTATGGGGGATTTTTTAAATGCATTCTTGTAATGAAAGAGAATTTTAAAATATGATACGTACAGGCATATTAATATGTACGAAATACATAACAAATTAAACATAGCATTTTCCTTGGTGACTTTATGTATGATACTTCTTCAAGTGTCGACCATTTATAAGTGGCATAAGCCTCTGATAGTCCAGATCAATTAATTGATAGGCTCCTCCTTAATACATCTGCTTAATGATGAAGGGTTCTTCTTAATTGGATACAAAATTTGTCTCAAATTTTTTTGTGTGGATGATTGGTCTTCTTAACACCTGCACAAATTTTTTTATTGGAATGCTCAAGGATGCATCATAAGATCAAATGATTTCACCATTCTTTCTGAGTAAATTTCTAGGTTTTATTGAGCCTATAGTCTAATCTTGTCGAGTGCATCTAGTTTTTCATTCTCATGCAGTCATTCTGTTCTTACATGATACCATATTAAAAAGCTACTAGTAGTGATGGTAGCTCACTCTCTAATCGTAGTACTTCCTCAACCACAAACACTAGTGCATAAGGACTAGCTTTGGTTGACATTTTGTAGGTCTTTCAATATTCCCATAATGCTTTTATCATTTTATTGTGTCACTCCGTTTAATTATTGCTAAGGATCCTTTTTAATAGTTTTACCAATGTTTTGTTGAAGGCCTCCACAAAGCAATTTTCTCTTGGTTTGTATATTAATAAGTATGTCCAATCATTCTTATACCGATCAACAAACTTTTAATTTTTAATACTTTGAATGTCATATCGTTGTCCAAGATTATGTGGTGTCACACATTAAATCTATAGATAATATTATGGGTAAAGAAATTGATCACATGCTCAGATGTGACTTCTTTGAATAGAGCTACTTCTACATATTTAGAAAAGTAGTTAGTTCTTGCCAGATTAAAATGATGTCTGATTGATGATGGAAGATCTATCTGATCGATTATAATTGTACCCTAGCATTTGAAATGCTAAGATGTTACTATTTGGTGTAGAGCATTTGGTGGCTGATGAATAACATCATCATACTCATAGAACATCTTAGCATAGTCGATACAATCCCACATCATTATTAGCCAATAATAACCCATTCTCTTGATTTTAACAGCCATCTTAGGAACTAAGTGATGTGCACCATGAAGTCCATCATAAACTATTATTACCACTATATCAGCTTCCTTTATCTCTAAGTAACTTAGCCATATATGGACAAAAGCCCATCAGTACAAAGTGTCATTGAAAAATGCATATCATAATGCTCTTTTTCAAATTTCAATAACTAGGGATTTCTTTATTGGGAGTTTATTTTCTTTAAAATGGTCGATGAATGGTTGTCTCTAATCTTCTCCTTCCTTGATGTTTAGGTAATTTAACCATGACTCCGAGGATCTATATTATTTATATCTTTTAACTATAAGGAATTCTTATTGGTTAATATTCAATAATGATCTATGAGGGAGGTTAAGAATCAATTGGAGTTGTATCCTTCTAGCTTAAAACTAGTATTCCCTCCTCTTATGAGAATTATAAGTTTGATAGCTCAAATACTTGGCAATTATAAATCATAATTGGTATAGGCTCTTCTTCATCCATATTAGCTACATTTTTTGCGAGTTTAGCCAATCAATTTACTCTATTATTTTGACCGTGAGAAACTTGAGCTATCCTAATATATGGCACTTATTTTTAAATTTTGAGAGCTCACCGGTGGTAGTAGTTCAATTCAAGTTTGTAAATCTTGTAAATATTCATGACTTGATTATTACAATCTGTCAGTCATCAAAGATTTGGAAATTTTGGATTTTAACTTGGATTTCAATCTCCAATCCCACTATTAGAGATTCATACTAGGCTTAACTATTAATGCAAGGCTTAATTAAGATGAGTAAGAATCTTATTATACCTCCATCAGGTGATATGAAAATGATATCAATGATGGCTCAGGCTTGTATAAGATTTGGGTGTTGGGAAGGTTTAATCTTTGATGGCCAATCAAAGTACTTCTCCTAAAATGATAGTTTTTAATTCTCCTTAACCTTTATGATTTACTCGTCGGGAATATCATCATTGAGTGGATAATCTGCCATGATAGGATGTGTGGCATAAAAATCTGCCAAAACTTATCCCTTTACCACCTTCTATGTCATATATGAGATATAAAACAATAGTAATAGTAATGCCCACCTATCTAAATGACTTGTCAATGCTAGTCCTGCCATACAATACTTTAGTGGATTGATCATTGGTATCAGTGTAATCTTATGAGAAAGTATATGGTGATGGAGTTTATGGACTGTAAACATCAATGCCAAATAATGTTTATCAATTGGAGAATAGTAGATTCATGCTCCAATCAACCTTCGATAGATGTAGCCGAGCATATTTTATTTTTCTTCTTCGTTATATTGGGCCAATAATAATTTGAGGGACTCTTATAGTGCTGTTGTGTACAATATAAGAGGCTTCCCTGTAATTGGCACTGCGTGAAAGAGTGGATTTAACAAGTATCTTTTAATACTATCAAATGCTTCCTAGCACTCTTCATCCCACTTGAAATGAACATCTTTTTTCATCAATTTGGAGAATTGATGGCACCTTCTTGTCTAATTTGATATGAATCAATAAATTAAAGACAATTATCCTTGTAAAGATCAAAGTTGGTAGAGATTTTTATGAGGCAACATTTCCATGATTGTTATGATTTTGTTGGGGTTGATCTCTATTCCTCGGTGATGAACAACGTACAACAAGAATTTGCTAGAGGAGACCCCAAAAGTACATTTGAGAATGTTCATCTTTAATTTAAACTTTTTGATTCCCTCAAATATAATCTTCAAGTCATTTAAATGATTTTTTTAATCCATGCTATTAATGATGAGGTCATGCTCTTGATGATGAGGTCAATTATATATCACTCAACCTTTAAATGAATTAATTCATCAAATATTCATGTCATTTCTTACTGGTATGTGGAACCAATATTCTTTAGGCCACAATGCATGACCGAATAAAAAAAATGCTAATTAGTATTCTGAATGATATGTGCTTTTAATCTACAGGTGCCATTTTTATTTGGTTGTAACCCGATGATCTGTCAATAAATGATAATATGTTGTAGTTGGACATGTTATCCACTAGTAATTCTGATATTGGGAGTAGAAAGTCATCCTTTGGACACGCCTTATTGAGGTCTCTAAAATCAATACAGATATAGATCTAATCATTCTTCTTCTTATTAAGGACAATATTTATAATCTAGTTAGCATATTTTTTCTTTTCGGATGAAGCTCACTTCTGTGAGCTTTTTCATCTCTACAATCACTTATTCTTTAATCTACAATCTTATTCTCCTTAGAGCTTGTTTGATGGGTGATGCATCAGGTTTGATGGTCAATCTGTGAACTACTATATGAGGGGATAAGCTAGGCATATCAACCTATGTCTAGGCAAAGTAGTCCCTGAATTCACATGGAAGTTTTTTTACTTCTTTTATTTCCTCCATGGGCAAAAGGTCACTAATGAAGGTCAGGCGAGGATATTCCTTAGTCTAAGAGAGCATAGTTGAAAAGTGATGAGATTTTTTAGAAGATTCTTCAAGATGTCAGCCATCGAGAAAATTATCTATATGGATCCTCATTATAACACACTTTTGATAAATTTCTTTAGTAGTGGATCTCTAGGGGTACACACTAGATGACGCACCATTCTTTATATATATATACACATCTCAATATTTATTTTCCCTTATATTGGGACATTTTAATAGTGGATTCTTGGATATGCGTCTAAGTGTCACACCCTGATCCTCACCATATATATCTTTATATTTTATTTACTCTTCCATTATAATAGATGGTACTTTATACATATATCAGGACCTTTCAATGATGAATTTTTTAGATATAAAGTCTAAGTGTCACATCTTGAAGTTCACCATATAGAGCTCTGTATTGTCCTTACATTTTTATTATTATAGCACATACAAGACTAACCAATGATGGAAAGAGAAACCAAATTGCAATAGAGCCGCAAAAAATCTGTAAGCTCTGAAAATTTGACCCTGACCTGCCCCACCTCTTTTTGGGTGAGTTTTAATGGATTAAGTTCCAGGATAAAGTTTTAAAGTTAGATGGGTTTGTAGATAAGACACTACCCAAAGATTTAGCCATCATTTTGTGAGAAATTTTTTATATCAGTTCTAGTTTGATATAGGCGTAAGCCCCTATAGTTAATTACCCCACCAGATAATGAGAGAAAAATTTTGTTTAAAGATAGTCATTGATCATATTCATATGAATACATGTTATCTGGCATATAGTAGTAGCTTGGGTTTACATCATTTGGAAATTTAAAATTTAAAATTAAGAATTTCCCCATCTTACACTCAAAGTGGATGGTGGGGGAATGGATGATAGACTCAATAAAGAACCCATGGTTCTATCAACTCGGGTCATCGAGGTCCTTAATCTACTTAGTTAGAGGAGGTACTCAACCCAACCTGACAAAAGGAACCTTGTCAGCAACCATTGGTTACATCATCTAAGGGTACCTTATAGAGTTGGGGTGAATATTTATCTAAGGTAACAAATTTGACTCCAATTTAACTAATATAGTGTTATTTACTATATTAATTATATCATATTGATTCATATCTAATGGATTTTATGCCACTAAAAAATGTATTCACTATGGCCATAATTATTTTCTCATTGTGCCATTTGACAGTAGAACCACGCAGTTTAGAGGTCCCCATGTCAAAATCATTTATCCTACGGTACCATTTGGAGGCAAAATAATAAGTCATAGGATAGATACAACATCCTTACTAGTAAGATATTATTTGATTATGGATCCTATTTATAGTTTTGATTATGCATTAGCTATATGTATGAAAAAGTAAATTTCAATTAGTCTACCCAAGAAAATATTATGAATGGTGGATGAATTTTGCTTTAAACATTGATGGATAATTTCAATTTTAAACATTTTTAACTTTTTGGGATTTTTTATTTTGTTTTGAACTTTTATGGTTGTTTTGGTTGTATTTGAATTTTTGGAATTGACCCCTCTGGTTGAGATCTTCATTCAACACGACAATCATCGAGGTGACTTTGAGGTCACTTAAAAATATTTGAATTTTATAGAAGTTTGAGGGCATTTTAAAATATTTTAAATTAACCCCCCTCTACTAAAGATTTGTATTCAACACGACCATCATCCGGGTGTTCATAGGGTCATTTCATTTTGCATGTTGGACCTTATCGACTATGCTAACTATTTGATAGAAGATCGGGTCCGTAGTCATTATGTTTTTGTTAATGAATTCCCTATTCATAGGCCTTGAAAGCCTTATATGAATGTATAAAATAAATATTTTGGTTGACACCTAGACCATATATCTATTTGATAGTTTTAGCAGTGCTGACTATATTTATCCATATAGATGGATTAGGCTCAAACTTGATTATGGTCAAGGTGGCATTTCATAACACTACAATCATTTGTCTGTTTCTTATAGGTAGACTATTGTGCACTACTTATCACTTCCTATAGGTTTCTTATAGTGCATTAATGAATCACCTGATTGTTAGAATAGTTCCTATTTGAATGCTTTACATTTTTGCAACTTGTATAGTTTTGATGATTCCAAACATTATTGTTCAAATGTGTAGTTATCTCCTAACAATTTTAGAATATTTATATTCGCTCTTGTGTGTACTAACATTTAAGAAAAATCAGACTCCAGACTACGAAAACTTCAAATCAAATTCAACATGAGATATTTTGTTAATTTGAAACTTGCATTTTTCTTTTAATTAAATTTGAAAGGGAGTGATTGTAATTGAGTGAATAAAAACGTACACACACACATAAGGAGATCATAAAAATTTTATACTGATCGTACGGGATGATATCCGATCGTACGGGACGATCAGACAGTTATCTCCTATAGAGCACATGGAACGAATAGGAACTTGCTCAAAATTTTTTTCTAAGTCCTATTCGTCCAGGACGAAATTAATTATCGTCCAGGATGATTGTTTCACTGTAAAATTTTTGTCCAGACGAATTTTATCATCGTCCGTGGCGACTGGTCCTCTGGAAAATTTTCATCCAGACAAAATAAAAAATCGTCCAGGACGATCGGGTCTCTGGAAAATTTTCGTCCAGATGAAAATAAATTATCGTCCGTGGCGATTGGTCCTCTGGAAAATTTTAGTCCAGACGAAGTCAAGAATCGTCCAAGATGACCGGTTCTCTGTAAAAATTTCGTCCAGACGAACATATTTTCGTCCAAACGATTAACCGACTTAGAACAGTTTTCCCGCAGTTTCTAGAACTGACCTTGTAATAACTGTTCGTACAGAACGAACCAAAATTTGTACAAGATGATCAGCTGTATGAAGACATTTTGTACACATATTAAAATAGGGTCGTTTCAGATCATTTAAGTAAAATCGTCCAGGACGATCCACGATCGTACAGGACGATCCACTGCGTACAGAATTGAAAACTTGCAGTTTTTGGGCGGTTTTTCTTGTCTTTTATATAAATAGTCCAAAATAGACTGCCACTGTATCTTTTTGTCATTTGATCTTCGTGCCTCTTGAGAGAATATCCAAGGAGAGAGTGGAAGAGAGCATTCAAGGGAGGATTCCTACCACTAGAGTGAGAAGGTTTCACTTGGATTTCAAAGGTAAGAGTCTCTACTTGTGAATTTGGATTACTTCACTCTTTTCTTTTTTTCTTCTAGATTCTTGTGAGAAGATCAGTCAAGGAGATCCGGTTCTCTGCCGACACTTGGAGAGTGTGAACAGCCGAAGGGTTCTCTTACTACACTTGGATAGTGTGAACAGCCGTAGGATTCTCTACCCACGCTAGGAGAGTTATAGTGGATAATTTCTCAAGATTCACCTGGGTTAGATTTCTTTTTCATAAGAGTGAATCATTTGAGGAATTCAGAATTTTTTCAACTTGGATTCAAAGAAAACTAGGATGTGAAATAATTTCTATACAAAGTGATCATGGAGGAGAATTTGAAAATGAAAGATTTGAAAATTTCTGTAAAGAAAAGGGGATTGATCACAATTTTTCTGCACCTAGTACCCCTCAATAAAATGGGGTAGTTGAAAGGAAAAACAGAACATTAATAGAAGCCGCCTGAGCAATGCTAGCAGAATACTCACTTCCTAGATATTTTTGGGCTGAGGCGGTTAGCACTGCATGTTATGTTCTGAATAGGGTGAATGTGAGATCAAATTTGAATAAAACATCCTATGAGTTGCTAAAAGGAAGAACACCTAATTTGTCTCATTTGCATGTATTTGGTTGCAAGGTGTTCATACATAATAATAAGAAATCTGCCTTAGGAAAATTTGATCCAAAATCAGATGAAGGAATTTTTGTTGGATATTCAAGTGTTGGAAAATCTTATAGGGTATTCAACAAAATAACTTTAGTCATTAAAGAAACCACACATATTGTATTTGATGAAAGTGGAAATTTTAGAGAGTCAAATGTTGTTGAAGAAGAAATTGAAGAAAAGTCCCCAAAGATTGATAGATTAAATTTGGAAGAAAATGTTGAAGAAAATTTGGAAAGAGAAAATCCTTTGCCTAGAGATTTGAGATTTTCTAAAAACCACCCAAAGGAATTGATTATAGGTGAACCAAGTGAGGGTGTTAGAACTAGGCGTGGATTAAACAATGAAGTCAATCATTCAGCCTTTATTTCAACTATTGAACCCACTAACATTGATCAAGCACTTTCTGATAAATTTTGGATATTGTCCATGCAAGAAGAGTTAAATCAATTTGTAAGAAATAAAGTTTGGAAATTAACTACGAGGCCAAAAGATCAAAGTCTTGTTGGAACCAAGTGGGTTTTCAACAATAAAATGAATGACTCAGGAGTAGTCATTAGAAATAGGGCTAGATTAGTTGCTAAGGGGTATAATCAAATTGAAGGAATTGATTTTGAGGAGACTTTTGCCCCTGTAGCTAGACTTGAAGCAATTAGGGTTTTACTTGTCTTTGCCTATTTTAAAGGTTTTTAATTGTTTCAAATGGATGTAAAAAGTGCATTTTTGAATGGGGTTATTGAAGAAGATGTTTTTGTAGAACAACCTCCAAGTTTTGAAAATTCTAAATTTCCAAATCATGTTTTCAAGTTAAAAAAGGCATTATATGGATTGAAACATGCACCTAGGGCTTGGTATGAGAGGTTGAGCACCTTCCTACTTGAAAGATCTTTTGAAAAAGGAAGTGTGGATATAACTCTCTTTTTAAGGAAAATTGGAAAGGATATACTTATTGTTCAAATTTATGTGTATGACATCATCTTTGGATCTTCAAATAAAAATCTATGTGATGATTTTTCTAAAACAATGAGTAGTAAATTTGAAATGAGTTTAATTGGAGATTTAAATTACTTTCTAGGATTTAGTATTAAGTAACTTGAGGAAGGTACATTTCTTAGACAAACTAAATATATTAATGATATCCTCAAAAAATATGAAATGGACAATGCTAAACTTGTTAGTACACCAATGAGTTCCTCAGTTCAGTTGGAAAAGGACCTTAAGGGAAAATCTGTTGATCAAAAAAAATTTAGAGGGATAATTGGATCTTTACTTTACTTGACTGCTAGCCGACCAGATATTATGTTCAGTGTTTGCTTATGTGCTAGATTTCAATCAGATCCAAAAGAATCACATTTGACAGTAGTGAAAAGGATTTTAAGATATTTACTAGGAACTCAAAACTTAGGGATTTGGTAGCCTAAGTTTAGCTCTTCATTTGAAATTATTGGTTACTCAGATTCTGACTTTGCAGGGTGTAGAGTGGATAGGAAAAGCACTTCTGGAATATGTTAATTCATTGGAAATTCATTAGTTTCATGGTCTAGTAGAAAATAAAATTCAGTGGCACTATCTACTGCAGAAGCAGAATACATTGCATTAAGAAGTTGTGTGGCACAAGTACTTTGGTTAAAACAACAGTTGATTGATTTAGGATTAACTATAGGTACTATTCCAGTTTATTGTGACAATACTATTGCTATTTGCATTTCTAAAAATCCTATTCAACATTCTAGAACCAAACACATTGATATAAGGTATCATTTCATAAGAGATCATGTATCCAAGGGAGAAATTGAACTCACACATATTTCAACTGAAAATCAACTTGTAGACATTTTTACAAAACCTTTAGCCTTTGATACCTTTAGTACTTTAAGAACAAGGCTTGGTGTTATTGATTTGAATGCCTAATCAAAATGTCTTTGCAACATTGATATTTATTTTGTTTTATTTTTGATTTTGTGAAATTTTATGTGTTTTGAATGAATTTGTTTTTAGTTCTATGGTTTTGTTTTATGATTTCTGTGTTTTTGAATGTTTAATTTGATTTTCTTAAATTAAAAATCAAAAATTCAAAAATTGGAGGAAATTATCCGGGACAAATTTTGTTTCGTACTGGACGATGTGTGAAAGAAACAGTTTGCACGAATTTTAACTATTTTTTTAGAGCAGTTTTTAATTAGATCGTTTGTACAATCTAACGATCGTCCAGGATGAAAAATTTATTTTCTCAAACGTCGGGACGATTGAATGCAGCGGCTGAGTGGATAAGACAGTTTTTAATATGGATTTTATCTGTACGAATTTTTGATTCGTCCAGACGAACAGATGTCGGTTCATTGTAGGGGACAGTTTTCAAAAGACATGAAAATGAGTTACTTTTTGATCGTCTGTACGAAATAATTTCGTATGTACGATCGGTCAAGTCAAAAAGCCTATACGAAGGGACGCATCGTAAGTTGTGTTGATTACGAAAAGCCGTTACATTTAGGACGAATTTAATCGTTTGTACAAAATATTTTCATCCAGACGAATGATGATTTTTTCGTCTAGGACGAAGGTTTTCGTCCAGGACGAACGTATCATTTTTCTTTTAATATGAAGGCTTTCTAACTTAACAATCACACTTCCAAACTTCACTTTCAATTCCTTTCTACTTCAAATCGACAATGGTGTTGGTAAAGAAACCCATTAGGAATGCCTTAGAAAACTTCCTGTCTAAGGCGAATGAGGAATCCTTTCCTCATTTTGCATCCACCAAAATAACTCCCTCTAGCATTTTAATCCAAAGCGATTTAAATTTTAAGGTAATGCACCTTTTTGCCTCAACCCAATTTCAATTTATACTTTCTCTCGTCCACTTCTACAACAAGCAAACCTACCACTATTTTCTAACAAACATGAGTTTTAATTCCGACTACTCCTCCATAAGTTCTTATGTCTTCAAGCAAAAAGTTGAAATCACCAAGCACGACCTTGGTGCCTTTTTGAACTTAAGAACTGAGGGATATAGAGTACACACCCTAATGTCAGAAACCTCTTTCAAATTGTATCATGTCAATAGGGTAATTAGAGAAAATGGTCTTGACTATCATGTCGCTAGAGTCTCCGGTATGACCAAAAATGCCCGAATCATCCAGCATATCCTTCGATCTTCAATCATTCCTAAAGCTGGTGATAGGATTA
The DNA here is from genome assembly GCA_016618105.1 of Dendrobium huoshanense. Taxonomy (NCBI): domain Eukaryota; kingdom Viridiplantae; phylum Streptophyta; class Magnoliopsida; order Asparagales; family Orchidaceae; genus Dendrobium; species Dendrobium huoshanense. The sequence goes on along the minus strand of CM028359.1, from coordinate 39,544,450 downwards.
ATATTACCCCTCTCCTTTCTGTTCTAACATTTTTTATTATAGAATGTCATCCTATTGACGAAGCCCAACTTATCATAGATCATATCTATGGGCTTTCAGAAATAGGACATGCTGAACAGAAGAGAAAAAGGAACATCTCATTAGGACACTTAGTCACATACATTTTGGAAAAGAAATACAATTTAGTGCATCCTGATGAAGAATACGAAGAGCCAGTATACTATAATGATGCTTCCTTCAGATTGCTTTTCAAGGAGGAAAAAGGAAAAGCACATGCCAGTGCTTAAGAAGAGGAAGAAGAAGGAGAGCAAACTTCTGCACCTCAGTCAGATTATCAGAATCTGATTGAAAGATTTGATAGATTAGAGACTCATGTTGATCAAAGGTTTGATCATTTTGATGCTCAACTTAAGCAGCAACAACAAGGCATTGATAACATTAGATATGAAGTACATGATATTAATACCAATGTAATGTTGATGGCCTCCTACTTCAATCTTTTTGGCGACATTCCTCCTCCTCCTCCTCCAGAATAGTAGAGATGTTTGTTGTGTCAGTTTTTTTTATGTTATGTGTTTGTTTTTATGTTTGTTTTTTTCTTTTAAGTTCAGTGTGTTTTCTTACTTGTTTTTAGATATTATGAAAAATGTAATCCTTTCATTAATATCAATGGATGTTGTACTTGTTTCAAATTTGATTTGTTTTTTGGAATGTGCTTAATTTTTATGAATTTCATTAGTATTATTTAATCTTCATAGTGCTTAAATTAGATTGTAATTTGAGATTATCTATATTAGAAAATCTAGTCTTTCTAAAATTAAAAGTTGTTTATAACTTGTTGTAATTAGAACTTTTAAAATTTATGTCTATTCATTTAGACTACATAAAATTTAATATTATTATTGCAATTTAGATGTTTTCTTATTTTGTATTTCTATGCTCAAGTGATATTTATGCACTTAGAAATATTTGAAATTTTAGATTATTGATTTTGGAAATAATTGGTCTCAATTACTCTTGAAAATTGTACAAAAAGTACAAAAATCAAAAGGAATGCGCAAAGATTTGCATTGTGAAAAAGAGGCACAAAATTAGCCAAATTTCAAAAGATGCATAAAAATGTGCCCAAAAATTTGAAAAGGATGCGCAAAGCGCTACATGTGGTAATTCTCTTCTTTCCAAATTCTTTCAATCTCTTAATTCAAATTGATCTTATGTTCATTTATATTCCATTGAAGTTTGAAATATAATTTTTTTTTACATCTCTCTTGTAATGATTTTCTATATTCGAATGTCTAAATTGAATCAAGTCTTTGAAAAACTCTTCTTACTTACAATGTTATATCACTTCTTAAATTTTATGAATTTCTATGATTGACCTAATATTTTTAATTTAAAATTGCATACCTTATGTCACTCACCATTTAGATTAAATTTTCAAATGAATTTCATATAATTACTTACATTTCTCGTCTATTTCTTCTTCACTTTTTGTTGTTGTCAAAAAGGGGGAGAAATTATTGTATTTGTATTGATTTGTTTTGTTTTGATTATTCTGTTTGCATTTTACTTTTGTGATTGTTTGTGTTAAAATTTTTGAAAAACAAAAATATTGTTCTTTGCTTCAAAATGCCTCCTTATTTTCATGTATTCATCAATTCAGGGGGAGTTTAGGAGATAGGAGATTTGTTGAAACCATACAAACAATAATTGTTTTGCCATCATCAAAAAGGGGGAGATTGTTAGAATAGTTGTTATTTGAATGCTGTATATTTATGCAACTTGTATAGTTTTGATGATTCCAAATATTATTGTTCAAATGTGTAGTTATCTCCTAATAATTTTAGAATATTTTTATTTTCTCTTGTGTGTACTAACATTTCAGGAAAATCAGACTCCAGACTACGAAAACTTCAGATCAAATTCAACATGAGATATTTTGTTAATTTGAAACTTGCATTTTTCTTTGAATTAAATTTGAAAGGGAGTGATTGTAATTGAGTGAATAAAAACATACACACACACATAAGGAGATCAAAAAAATTTTATACTGATCGTACGGGACGATATCTGATCGTACGGGACGATCAGACAGTTATCTTCTATAGAGCACATGGAACGAATAGGAACTTGCTCAAAATTTTTTTCTAAGTCCTATTCATCCAGGAGGAAATTAATTATTGTCCAGGACGATTGGTTCACTGTAAAATTTTTGTCCAGACGAATTTTATCATCGTCCGTGGCGACTGGTCCTTTGGAAAATTTTCGTCCAGACGAAATTAAAAATCATCCAGGACGATCGGGTCTCTGGAAAATTTTCATCCAGACGAAAATAAATTATCGTCTGTGGCGATTGGTCCTCTAGAAAATGTTCGTCCAGACGAAGTCAAGAATCGTCCAGGACGATCGGTTCTCTGTAAAAATTTTGTCCAGACGAACATATTTTCGTCCAAACGATTAACCGACTTAAAACAGTTTTTAGCTGTTTCTAGAACTGACCTTGTAATAACTGTTCGTACTGGATGAACCAAAATTCATACAGGACGATCAGCTGTACGAAGACATTTCGTACACATATTCAAATAGGGTCGTTTCAGATCGTTTAAGTAAAATTGTCCAGGACGATCCAAGATCGTACAGGACGATCCACTGCGTACAGAATTGAAAACTTGCAGTTTTTGGGCGGTTTTTCTTGTCTTTTATATAAATAGTCTAAATTAGACTGCCACCCTACCTTTTTGTCATTTGATCTTCGTGCCTCTTGAGAGAATAGCCAAGGAGAGAGAGTGGAAGAGAGCATTCAAGGGAGGATTCCTACCACTGGAGTGAGAAGGCTTCACTTGGATTTCAAAGGTAAGAGTCTCTACTTGTGAATTTGGATTACTTCACATTTTTCTTTCTTCCTTCAAGATTCTTGTAAGAAGATCAGTCAAGGAGATCCGGTTCTCTGCCGACACTTGAAGAGTGTGAAGAGCCGAAGGTTTCTCTGCCTACACTTGGAGAGTGTGAATAGCCGTAGGGTTCTTTGCCCACACTAAGAGAGTGTGAAAGGACGAACGGTTCTCTGCCAGCACTGGGGATTGTGTAAAAGGACGACGGTTCTCTGCCAGTACTGGGGATTATGTAAAAGGACGACGGTTCTCTGCCAGCACTGGGGAATGTATAAAAAGACGACGGTTCTCTGCCAGCACTGGGGAATGTGTAAAAGGATGACGGTTCTCTGCTGCACCGGGTAGTGGTGAAAAGAGTGTGTTGTAAAGACTTCTCCCCATTGGTGTGGGTGCAAAAGGAGAGTCACTATTGGTTTTAGTGCAATACTCAGAGGTGCCTCTAAGGAGTGGATGTAGGTCTGGTTATAGACCGAACCACTATAAATCTGGTGTCATTTACAGTTTTCTTTACTTCTGCATTTTATTTTAATTGTTAACAACTCTGTGGTTGAAAAATATTTTCTAGAAAAACTTTAAAAAGAAAAAGTTTCATTTCGGTTCAACTTAATCTTCAAAGAGGGTTTAAAATTTTTTAACTACCAATTCACCCCCCCTCTTGGTAGCCTTGGGACATTAACTTAGGCTTAACAACCTAATTACTAGATTCAACACTGATTTATCCTATGGGGCTTTGCAGTTGTTACAGTCATTTGACATCTAATTCATAGATTATATTTCATATATATAGCAGGTCTTCTGTAATAACACATAAGAAATCATATTTTATGTATCACTTTATTTGTTTTCTTATGGACAATAGATTGGGTGTGCAATGGGTCTTCTATAATAGCTCGTAGGAGCTTATTCTTATCTTAGCCCTCCTAAATTTGTCTGCTGGTGATATGTTAAATGTATGACATGTATTTTGTAGTATAGTGGATATTCATACTCATCTACAATTCTTCCTAATGGAGGTAGTAGAGATCATAGTGTATCTAGAAAGCTTCTTATATTTGCATGTGGTTTCTTACATTCAATATATGTGATTAATGGAAACTCATAATATTTTTTTGCCTGTTGGACATACATTTGCATGAGAATGGTATATTTATTTGCCTAATGACTATCGTTGGCTATAGTAGTCTTCTTGCATCCATTGCATATCGCTGGTTGTAGCTAGTAGGTATACTATCATGTAAATAACAGTTCTTTCATTATCACATGAAGGCAGGTTGCGTCGAGTACAGTATGTAATTTCTCTTATTACCTATCAACTCCCTTTACCTACTGAGAATTTGGAATCAATCTAATGCGCTTACTTATAGATTGACTAATTCAATGGATTTAGGGTTCCTTTGTTTTCTTGAAGTAACTAATTATAAAGTTTCTATGAGCATCATCATCACGTGCTTGTAGTCATTATGTTCAATCTACACTGGTCTCTTTATCTTACATGATATCAGTACAGTAACTTGTATGTTAACTTATATTGATTTTGGGAGGGTCACACTCTAACTTGAACTTGATATTACTTTAATGAATAAATACACTAACCAAACATTTCTTCTCTGTGGAGCTTGCAAATTAATTTTGTGAAGACGTCACCACATTTCTTGCATATCCCAATTAAGTTACATTGATTATACAATGTTTGCATTTGCTTTGGACTTCTTGAATACACCTTTGTTGTTAGCTCATGATTTGTTGAGTTCTTTCGTCATTTGCAATGGTTCAAATGATGTTGATCACTTTGAATATTTCATTTTCTTAAGGCTTGCTTGATAGGCCATGAACATTAATTCATCATGATCACTACGTATTGATCTTCCTTAGTTGATGTATTTCTTGAAGTTGAGTTGTTGTTGATATTAGGGATACCAATGTATTTCTTCATGATTACTCGCTTTGTAAATCAATTACTTGTGTTTGAGTTTTGGCGAACATTGCAAGTCTTCCATTATTCTTGCAGCTTCTATAGTAGACATGCATTCTTGCAATCGACTGTATACACCCTCTAATTTTCATTTCCTATGTTAATTGTGAAGGTGCTACTGCATTCATCATACATTACATGAAAAATCTTTATAGTAGAATTTGATTACATGATAGATATAAATATCACTTGCTTACTTTCATCAGTTATTTTGGCTAAACACTCTGACTCATCTGAATTTCCTCGTTCATTATTTACATGCATATCAATTTGATTGAATAGTTTAAGCCATTTCGGTTAAATCATTCTTTGCTTACATGCCTTCTAAGGACTTCCTAATTATTCAGTAGGAATTTCTTGCTCATATTTTAGCTTTCATTTAGTTGATTAGGACCAATTAACATATGCATTTGAACCCATTAATCCAAGATTATCAGTTTGTTAATTCTTTAGTCCAATTTTCTTTGTAGTCACAAGTCTTGTTCCGTGTAGTCTTGTTTAGCTCGAGTTCTCTTTGATTAAGTTTCATTCAAGTCTTTGTATTATTATTATTATTATTATTTCATTTTGTTCAAGTTTAAGTTCCCTATGGTCCTTTTCATTCGAGTTCAAGTACCTCAAGTCCCTTATATTTTTTATTGAAGTTGCAAATTAAGTCTCTTACTGTCCAAATCAAGTACTCGGTTCACCAAAAAGTTTAGCGGCCTCTCGGTGTCTCCCCTATTTAGGTGAAACTATGGGAAGCTGGGCCATCCCACAATGCTACTAGAGTTTATATTGTAGGAGTCGGGGGACACTGGACCATATATCTTTTCATCCCACAATGTTACAAGAACATGTATGGGGGCTCCAAAGCACCTGCTTGAAAATTAAAGACCACCACAATATGAGAGTGTGTATATGGCTTACCCACTTCGTTGTATGTGTCGCGCCGAGCTCCCTCCTACTATGCTATGAGACCACGTATAGGTGTTTCACTGATCTGCCACAAACATCAAAAATAGGATTTTAGGTGATTACCCTACTCATTGTAAATGTTGTAGTTTTCTCCCACCATGCTATGAGAGAACATACAGATGGTTCATCAGTCCACTGCAAATGACGACAAAGGGAATCTCTAAGTGAACTGAATAATAGGGATCCCCCCTCTCCCACCTTTTTTTTTTCTCTTTTTTTTTTCTTTTTTTCTTTGACTTTTCTTTTTTCTATTTTTTATATCTTTTCTGTCTTCTTTCTTACTAATTTTTCCCTTTTTTTTCTTTCTTTCCCTATATATAATTAGATAGTAATAATATACATGGTTAACAACATTAGTTAATAACAATACTAATAACTTTAATTATACTAATATATTAAAGAAAATAGATAAAAAATAATGAATACTAATAAATAAGTTTAGGATTAAAAATAAGATAAATAAATGAAAAGGAATAGGCTTACGTTTAGTTTGCAAATTAGTAGGATTTGGGCTTATGTTTTAGTGGGCTGAAATAGTGGAGGAGAAGCTTTTTTTAGAATGAGGTGGGTTTGATATTGGGTAGTGGACAAGATTTGGGATGAATTCAGTGGGTTTTGGGGTTGGGCATTAGAGGTTTATAGGGCTAGTTAGGTTGATTATAAGTGAAGTATCTGGCAAGGGAGTATTGGCTTGCCGTAGGGAGGATATGTGAGGCTCATCTATTATTCCGTCAGGTTACCTGGCGTAGAGCTACATCAGGTAGCCTATAATATGTCGCCACGTGCACTTACTATTTACCGTGCGGCCCGACGACCCGACCCGGAACAAACCCGGGAGTTTGCGTAGCTCGGTATTGCTAGGTATTCGTCGATTTTGCGCTACAAAAATGAAAAATACTATTATGTGAAGACCAATACCGAGTAATACTGAGCAATACTGAGTTCAATACCGAGCAATACCGAGCAATGCCGAGTTCTTTTAGGTATTGCTCGGTATTGGTCTTTACATAGCAATATTTCTTGTTATTACGAAGCAATACCGAGTAATAACTAGAAATATTGAGAAAATACCGAGCAATACGCGAACATAGTAATCCCGTATTTGGTCCGAGTCGGGTCGTCAGGCCGTGCGGTAAAGAGTAAGTGCACGTGGCGACATATTATAAGCTACCTGATGTAGCTCTACGTCAGGTAACGTGACAGAATAATTTGGTTAGGGGAGTCGGTGGCTTCATTTGGTCTTTAGGAGATAGGGGATAAATGAGGCTTACTACAAGGAAGGGGAAGAATTGCCAGCTATATAGGTCGGGTAGGGGTGGAAGTCTTGTGCCTCTAGTGGAGGATGGAGGAGATCAACTCTAGTAGATGGAAGGCTCGATGGGTTTGTATAACGAAGGGCAAGTATAGGAAGAAAGCTATAGGATCTTGCAAGATAAGGTAAGGGCTTGCTCGGCTATGTCAGAGAGGAAGATTATGTGAGGAGCTCGGGGCTAGCTTCGGCTTAAAGGAAGCAGGAGTTCGAGTATGGTTTGGTCGCAGAGCTAGATGTTGGATGCTTTGACGAAAGCAAGAGGATGACATTGGGCTACATGTGAAGACTGATCAGAAGCTTATTTGGGTTCGGTCGTACTCAATTGTGCTCGACAGTGAATGAAGAAAGGTCGGGATAGGTAAGAGATCTGTGGAGTATATGGGTTCAAGAAGATAGGCTGGTTTAGGGAAGAGCTCGTGGATTGCTACTTGGAAACTAAGCAAGGGAAGAAGAGGCTGATGGCTTGGGATTCAAAGGCATATAAGAAAATGTAATGGCTTTATTTCTATCTCATTATAACACTTAGAATGAGGGCGTTGTCAGACACCTGGGATTGAAGCAACCAATCGACATTGTTTTGTAGGGCGACAGGATATTGTAACAAGATATCGGGATCGTTGCCATAGATATGGGATGAGTCGCTAACTATGCTTGAAATCATTTTAAGCTTTGTTTTATTCTTCTTTGTTTCTTTTTTGTTTTTTGAGAAATTAAAAATTGCATTAAAGACTAGAAATTATTACAAACTTACATAATGAAAAATAACTATCACATTCCTTCTTTTTTAAACTAAACAAAGAGGAAGGAATGTTTCAAAAAGAAAGATAATTAAAATAAAAAGTATTTTCTAAAGACAAAGTAGCACAAAAATTAGCTACTTTATTACATTCTCTTGAAGTATGACAAAAAATAACTTTATTGAAGTCTTTTAGAAAGAGTAGCCCATTAGTAACTGAAGTGTCTACTTGCCACCTTGATTTCTTCATAGATTCTTGAAGGAACTTGTTAACATTAAGATTATCACCTTTAATTATTACACCTTTGCTTTCAAACATCCACATTTGAATAAATTCCATTATCAAAAAATAGTCTCCTTTTCCAATTGATTTATATTCCAACGAATCTTTTTCTTCCCAAATTCAAGAACAAATCTACCTTCATGGTCTATGATTAAGCCCCAAATGCCTAAAAAAATCCAAAAGAGAAGCATCCACATTAATCTTGATCCAATCTAGAGGTGGAGGGTGCTAGAAATTTTCTAACTCCATATGGAGACTAGCACCCTAGTCAACTAGCATTGGATAAGTAGACTTTTTAAAGGTTGTGGATAACACATTAGCAACAATCAACGAAGTAGGAAATGTAGACATTCCATGCTTAATATCATGTCAGCATTTTAAGGAAAAATTATTGTTGTACAATATACCTTCACTATATTCATATGTTGTTTAGAGAGTTTTTAGAGCTTAGCTAAGCATGTTTCCAATGACTGAAAAATAGGAATTTAAAATCCCCATTTTATAAATTTAAAAAGGATATCAACTAAAAATTTGAAGTTGCCTATAATATGAGAGTAACTTTCAACTTCTTGACACCCTCTAGCATAAAGATTATTATGTGAAAGCCTTTTATATTTTGAAAATTCATTAGTAGGTATAGCTTACCTCTTAATTCTCCACCAAAAAATTTCCTCTCTCAGATGAAGCTTTAATCTTCTAATCCAATTTGATTTCCAAAAATCATCATCTTCAAAGTTGTATTTAATCAATTTATCAAAAGCTAACATTGATATTGATCTTCCCAAATGCTGAAACAGGGCTTTCACTTAATCCTCTTCTCCATAATGGTTAATAGATACTTGCAAAATTAACTGAATAATATTTTGATGAAAAAAATGATGGAATTCCGTAATATTCCAACTTCCATCAAGAAATAAAAAATGACGAAGCATATCACCATTCAAACCAACACAATCAACTAGTATTGGCAATTTTTTAAAGCAACTACCATATGTCACTCATAACATTAATTTTTTCTCGATTTTTCACTTGCCATTTTACAAATGGTTTGAGGTATGTAGCACCATCTAAAAGAATAAACCATGTAGCATAATATCTTCTTTTTAACTCACAATTCCAAATACTACTACGATATTTAGCTGCAATATTTTTATGTAATAAAGATGAACGATTTTGAACAAACCTCCATGCTAATCTCACTGTCAGTGGTCTAACTTTCAAGACTGCCGAATGTAAACCCATTCCACACATTTTTTTCTGTTTACACAAGTCTTCCCAAACCACATAATGTAGACCCTATCTACCATTATCCTTGTGCCAAATAAAATATCTACAAAGCATGTCCAATTCATATCAAACTCATTTGGGAACCAATTAGTGTGTTGATAATAAAATTGACAGTCATAAAATAGAGGACTTTGTAAGCAAAATTGTCCCACCAAAGATAGGAATATAATTACCCAAGAATTAAGTCTTTCCAATGAATAATCTATCATAGATTGAAAGTCTACTATCACCATCCTTCGTAATACAATCTTGATTCCCAAGTATTGAAACTCATTAACAAGTTTGAAGCAATTTTTTTTTATAATTTTCCTTTTCATGGAAGATCTAACTGCCTTTCTGAACATAATTTGAGACTTTTTTTTGTTAACATTTTGCCCACTCCACTCATAAAAATTAGCAATTATGCTAATCATTACTTGAACTAATCTCGAAGATGCTATCCTAAATAATAAAACATCATCTGCATACAAAAGATGAGTAATATTCTGGGCTTTTGGAGAAATATGAATTCCCAATTCTTGTCCTTTTTTATTAATTGCATTTGATAAAAATTGAGAACACATAATGAATAAATATGGTGACATAGGACATCCTTGTCGAAAACCACTCTTAGCTTTTATCCATTTTGTTTTTTTCCCATTTAATATGATAGAAAATCTCACATTCACCACACCTTCCATAATAAGACTAGAGATCTTGAATGAAAATCCAAACCATTCTAAAACTTGTTCCAAATCCATCCTCCCCATGCTATCATATGCTTGTTCAATATCTATCCTAACCACCATCAGTCCTTTATTATTCTTAGAAATTTTAAATTTATTGAATAGTTCATGTGCTAACAAGCAATGCCCAGTCATAGATCTTCTTGGAATGAAAGAAATTAGTTCTTCATTAATACTTTTCGAGATACAACATTTCAATCTATTCACGATCATAGTTGCAAAAAACTTATAATTTGTTTGACAAAGACTAATCGAATGAAAGTTAGAAGGTAATACCAGATTTTTCAATTTTTGGATTAGAACGATCATTGTATCCTTCCATGCTTCAATCATATCACCAGTTTTAAAGAAACTATCAGTATCTTTCAAAGTTTCATCTTTTATAATTTTCCAATAGAATTTAAAAAATATGGCAGTGCTCTTTTCAAATCCAAAAGCTTTGTTAACTCATGGAAAAAATATTACAGTAATAAGCTCCTCTTCAGTGAAATCAGTACATAAAAAATCAATATCAAAAGATATAATTCTCGATTCTTTATTAACCGAAGGCCAGTCCATCAATTTATAGTTTCTAAAACTCCACTTCCTATAAAATAAATTCAAAAAAACTACTTTAATAAGCTCACTATCTTCCACAAATTTATTGTCTCATCTTTAATTTGTCTAATGATTTTCCCATTTCTTTTAGTTGATGCATAATCATGAAAAAAATTTGAATTAGTGTCTACATCTTCATGCCAATTTGCCTTCGTCCTCTGATTCCACTATGTAGATAATCTGCCTAAAGTAATATTATGTTCATGAACTATACCATGAAGCAAGTTCAATTGCTATGGATTTAGCCCTCCTTTATATTCTTGCACCAATTATAACATCAAGATGTTTTCTTTCAACTCTTCCTTGAGCAAGCACATATTTTTGCATTTCTTTATGTTCTAGTAATATAAGTCCTTCATACTTTGGCAAAGTTTCCTATTAAGAATATCAGTTGCATCACCATAATTAGTTTTCCCCCAAGACTTAGTAACAATACTCCATATTGTCAAATAAGACTTCCAAATGTCTTCAAATTTTAAAATCTTACATTAAAATTGAGGAACCTCGTCAAATTTAAATATAATTGGACTATGATCTAAAGCCACCCTTGTAAGATGCCTGATCATAGCCAACAAGGCCATATGTAAAGAAGTAGAGTTCATCAAACATCTATCAAGTCTTCCCCAAATTCTAGCACACCTTCTTTATTTTTACACCAAGTAAACCTTGGTCCAACAACACCAACATCATGAAAACATTGTTTGCCATAAAAAATTACATCTCCTTTGGTTCTTCAGACATAATTAATCTTTTACCACACGCCTTAGCTTCCATTGATAAAAGACAATTAACCCCCCCACCCCCCCCCCCCCCCCCCCCCTACACACACACACACACACACACACACACACACACACCAGTAGCAACACTTCCCATGACAAGCCTCTCAAGACTTTCCCACAACCTCTTTCTTATGTGTAACTCCTTATTTCTATAAATCATAGCAACATTCCAATAACCTACTAGTAGTATCAAGAACCCCAAACACCAATTGAGAAGAATGCTTCACCAATTTAAAAGAGACAACATTCCTATCCCATAACACCAGAATACCACCTGAATTACCCTCCTCCGGATGATGAAAAAAATCCCAATCACACTCAATAATTCTATTTACATCATTCCTATCAATACTAGCCAACTTGGTTTCAGATAAACCAATAAAGAAAACAACATTATCCTTCACAATCTCTTTAAGATATAGAGAGGCTTCCTTCTTTTTGGCCCCTCTACAATTCCAAACCATGAAAGAAGACATTAATTAACAAAAGGGGAAGAGTCCCCACCTACCTTATACACATTTCCTTCTCCCCTTCTTTTTCTAGGGACAAATTCTATGGGTCCCAAAAATTTCAATTGATTGTTGAATTTTTGTTTTGGCAATTTAGTACCAGTAACCATTATGTCTTTACATCCAAATTTAATAATCTAAGTAGCAAAAGCATTAACTTCAGAAGAAAAAGTTAAAACAGATTCACGATGTCCAACATTACTTGAAGAAATAATATGATCAATTTTGCTTTCATAAATATCAGTAGTAATAATTGTATCAAGATCTCTATCATTAATTGAAGAAAAATTATTAATTTTAGAAATAAAAATAGGAATAAAAGTAGTACATCTTCAATATCATCAGCTAAAATATTGTATTTGTTAGCCACACAAATCGCTGAATGTAAACTATTAGAATTTTGAATTTTATTTCCTTCAAACTTGTCTTGCTTTTGATACAAAACCTAAGTTTTTTCCTTATCCTCCAATCTATCATTTTAATTATTAGTAACAGATTGAACTTTAGAAGATTTTTTCTTCGCTATGCTCACCTCATTCAAACTCTTCAGTTATTTTGACCCATCTTCCTTCCTCTAGTTATTAAATATGTTATTTTTGAAATTCACATATATCCATATTCCGTATTCCTCATCTTGGTGATTGAAGTTAGAAGCATTATGAACATTCGAAGTAGATCCAGCTGAAATCCTGTTAATACATTTTGCATAATTCGCATTAACACGAAGTTTAGGACATTCAGATTTCAAATGTCTAATTTTAGTAGAATGAAAGAAAAAGGAAGCAACATTCTCATACTCAATCTATTTTAAAAATCTCACACTCAATCTATCCACCCAAATTCCCACTGGTAATTTGGATTCTAAATTGATCCGGACACGAACTCGGGTAAATGGCCACTTCCCCCATTTAAAACAATTTCCATCAAGATACATATGTATTCCAACCTTTGAATAAATTTTAGCAATATTAACTTCATCCTAGCATTGTAAAGGTAAAAGGGGTAGATGAATCCAAGCATTAGAAGTTAAACCTTTTAAAGATAAAGGTGAAAAAGAAGACAACCATTTATCCATACCTACAATGTAACCCCCAACATACCACAGGCCACCACTGAGAACTTTTTCCATGACATCAGATGACATAAAAGGGCATAGGATCCAGTCCAATCCTTTTGTCATTATGTGAAAATTACCAAATTTGCTCCATTGTCTTCTAAGCTCCATGCTACAGAAATGAAATGAGACATTTTTCCCTAGAACTTTCAGCACCAGTGAATTCTTTAAGACCTACGAATTAGCTAATTCCAAATCAAAATTTAGCTTGACATCAATTCCCTTTTCTAGCATCTTTGTTGATTCCATATTAAAATCAATTTTAATACGATGAGGTTTCTTCCAAGCATAAATAAAAACATCTTTATGAACATCATTATCATCGAACAGCTTATCATGATTTGAAGAATCCTAATTGTTATTATCATAATTAGAAATCAAAGATAGATTGTGAATCACAACCTCTTCAATACTACTACTAAATTTGTTCACTTTCAAATTTAGATTTCATGAGGTAGAGGCTTCATGATCAAATTTCCCTGAGGAATTCAACTTAATAGCATTTTCTAGATTTGATGCATCAGACGTCTTTAGAAAAGAAAGTGATTTATTTCCTTTAACTTCAATCACATGATCTTGGCGAACATTTGAACGTAAACCTTCTATGATAATCAACTGATTTTGAAAATTCCTGATATTACGCTCCCCATCTTCCTTTTTTGAATTCTTATCTTTACAATTCGCTAATTTTTTAGACAAACTTGATATTTTAATGGATTAAGAGTGATGGACGATCGATGATCCACCGACAAGAGATTGCTAGTGATCATTCACCGTCATGAAGGACTTCCGATGAAAAAATCGCGAAGAAAAAAATTCAAAAACAAGAGTTTTTCTCTCACTAGAAAATAGAAGAGTTTCGCTAAACGGATCTCTTTGTTTCTCTTTTGGCTGTAACATGAAGTTCAACATTCGACTACCACAAATCACATTGGTTAACAAAAACTATTTAAGATATTCTATTTAAATATTAAAAGCTTACCTTAGTGGGTTTTAAACTGCGGCATATATATGCAAGAGCGCACTAAATGTTGATGGCAGCTTGCTTTTCTCTAAGTGGAAGAATGCAATAATTATTTATTCTCGAGTGTCAGGTTAATTGTTTTTATGGTCTTCTTTTAGGGTCATATTTTAGACCTGAGGTTCCTATATTGGCTTTCGTCTTGGATGCATTTTATTTTGTGAAACAATGATGAGTCACAACTGAATTGGAAGTTTTCAATACCCTGGAACAAGTTTTCTAAACCAGTAAACTTTATTAGCCTACAGCATTTTTGTTGCTATGAGGGACAACTTCTTATTGCTTTTTGAAACTATTTTCAAATATAATAATCTTTGTTTAAAAAATTTATATTAAAAATTTGTTTTTAAAATGTAATAAAAAAGTCATCCCAAACAAAAACTAAATATTGCTCATGTGCTGTTCTAATCTTTTTATCTAATCCATTTATCTCGAGGGAAATTTTTTAAACTAAGCATCGTATTAATTATAATTAAGTGATTAACCAATGAAAAAAAAATTTAAACTCGCTAAAATTGCTCAAAGTCACCCGTTAAATGGACGACTTACCCCTGCTCTTTATCAACCCACGAACACCCATTTTCTTTCCCTAATACTGTGTTTTTGGGTGGCAAAGGAGTCGACGACTCTCGGCTAATCCGCGAGGTAAGGGAGTTTAAAAAAAAAATTTGGATGTTTTTGTGTTAAATTTCTTTCCTTTAGTAGTTTTTTTTCATTTCAATGACTTATGTTAGTGATTAGATTTAGGATTTGTGTGTGCTATGTGGTATTTTATTGTGAATGCTTGAGGAATTATTTGATTTGTGGAAAGAACTTAATTTTTGCTAGGATTTGTTTGGGAAAATGTAGATTTACAATTTTTTGAGATATATAATATGTTGAACATATATTATATGAAACAATTTTGAAAAAAAATAAAATAAAACATGTATTATTGAATAAAATTTGTATTAAAGATATCTTAAAATTAATATAAGGATATTTTTGTTAATTTTCTTTCGTTTCTTAGACAACACGAATTTTTATGTCAAATATGACTATGAAAGTCATACCTTCGTGTTAGTGTTAGATTTTGGTACAATATAGATAATCGTGGGCAAGTAAAGGTTTTCCCTATTTACTTAACCTATCGTTATAAAGGGCCAACATTCAATTACCTTCAATAATTGGTAATAGTGACTACTAAATAGTTATAAAATATAGTTATAATGTTTGAGGGATTACAAGGAATTTTTAATATAAAGTTCATTTTTAAAATATTTAATTTCAAATAATTATGCTGCGAATAATTGTATAAAATATTAATATAAATACGAACGTTATATGCAAATTTCTTTAGTTATCCTTTTGTGAACAAAAAAAATCTATTTAAATATATTTTGTTAAATGCTTATGTGTGAATCTATTTGTTGAAGTGTAGTAAGATTGTGTATGGGTAATTGTAGGTAATCATAAACTATACTTAGTTGTGCAACAATGTCTAGACGAGCAGCATCCTTTGATCCTATGTATGGTGGGCACTTGTCGTTGGATGATAAATATTCACCAACATATGTTGGGGGAAGTAACCGGCCATTGCAAGTATCTGCAAATATGAACTTAGAGCAACTGAAGAATAGGATTCTGAAATCCATAAAATATGATACGTCGAAGTACTCCGTAAACTTCTTCTGTCATCTACCCTTGGGAAATGAGTTCATAGATTCGGTTGTGGACGATGAGAAGGTGTGTCAAATGGTGTTATCGCATGCAGTTGGGCATATACTTCAACTTTATGTAGAGGTCAAAGAAATTACTACACAAAATATAGCTGTTGAGCAACTAACAGCTCACATGCATGAGATATATACTTTCAACGGGGTGACTGAATGCAGTCCGACCAATCAAAGTTTAATGCCGCAAAATGCTGAGTAAGTTTTTCATATATGTATTTTTAATGCATTTTAAATAAAAATTTATCGGCTGATATAGTTTTAATTGTTCAAAAAATTTAGTGTATGTGATGAAGTGAATGGCATAGAAGTTTTTGTCATGACATTCCAGAATCTTCTCAGCGACCATCGGTTAATGTTGATGATGGCTATGAAATAATGAGTAGTGGATCAAGTGATCCAGGTCCTGATGATTATGAAAATGATGCACAATGTCATTTAGATGAAGTTAATGTTGATATGAATCCTGAAATCCATAGCATGGTTCAACGTTATTGTTACACGAATATTGGAACTATAGAAAGAATAACTGTAAACAATGATTTTGTGAAGGCATATTCATAAACTCGATAATGGGATGAAGATGTAGCAAATGGTAGGGCTTATGTTGCTAGCCAAGTCGAGGAAGAATTTTTAATTCCAATGGAACTGATGGAGGGTATGTGTTTTATCAAGAAAGAGGATCTTTAGTTTGCATTACAGGGTTGGTCAATAATAAATAATGTGGAGTATGTCATTGTAGCTTCAAACAGACAAAAATTTATAGTGATTTGTGCTCAGAGTGCCAGGTCAGACATACCATGTTTATGGCATTTGCATGCGGGGGTGAGCAAACGTCTGAGAGGCATATTAAAAATATCTTCAATGAAGAATCAACATACTTGTGCAACCCCAATTCTAACAACTGGACATAGGAAATGTAATTCTCAATTTATAAGCTACTTCATATTGCCCAGTATGAGAAGGCATATAGATCTCAAGCCACGAGAGATAGGTCAAATTGAAGCAAAGTTCAACATAAAAGTTTCTTATATGAAAGCTTGGGATGCTAGACGAAAAGCATTGAAAATAAAATTTGGTAACTGGGAGGAGTCTTACCGAACCTTAAATTTTTTCATGGATGCTATTGTGTTTTCAATGACTGAAACTATTTATAAGATACAAACGTCTGAGAATCATAGATTTGAGAGATTATTTTTCTCATTCGGACCTTCGATAAATGGCTGGAGTTACTGTCGCCCTGTTCTTTTCCTTGATGGCACATTCTTGTTAGGAAAATATCAAGGCACGTTACTTACCACTGTGGGAATTGATGCTAATAATTTATTGTATCCCCTCGCCTTTGTAAATGTAGAATCAGAATGTGTTGATTCATGGGTGTGGTTTCTGAATCAGTTGCATTTATTACTTTCAGTTGTTAGTACATGACCTAATTTATGCATTATTTTTGATAGACACGCTAGTTTGGTTCGAGGTTATCATGAAATTTTTCCAAATGCTGCACATCACCACGGTCTGCGTCACCTATGTGAAAATTTTAAAAAAGCAATACGTTGAATGGGTGTTTGTGACATTGAGTTTCTATGCCAGAATATGTACATGGCCGGGAACACCGATAACCCTATGGTATTTGATAGATGCATGAAAGATTTGATAAAGGTGAAGGCAGATATTCACCAATGGTTGGTAGATCGTGATGTTACATCGTGGGCTCTAACCTATGATGGTGGATTTCATTATGGAGTTATGAAAACTAATGCATCAGAGTCATTTAATGGAGTTCTTAAAAGAGCTAGGGGTTTACCCATTCAAGCATTAGTTACAGTAATATACTATAATGTTGTAGCATTGCACTTGCGAATAGTAGAGATGCTAGAGGGTTCTGAAATTGAAACAACCATACCCTTCTCAATAAGAGTACAAGCAACACTACGAAAGATCGAGCAAGAAGCACGCAGGTTACCACAATCCATTCAAATCAATATGCGAGAATTTCAAGTGGTTGACATGTCATCTCAATCTTTCAGGGTTGATTTAGTTAACCATAAGATTTGCATTTGTAGTTATGGGAAGAGTATTATATTTCATATCCCGTGTGCACACAATGTTAGTTGCATATCAATGCTGAGGCAAAGTCACTACAATTACGTCTCAAAATACTACAGCTTAGATAACTACAAAAAGACTTATGCTGGTCAATTTCGTAATATTCCAGATCGGACCACTTGGGCACAACATGATCCATCAAGTGGTGTACAATGTACGAGAGAAGAGTTCAAGTAACAGAAAATGTGCTGCATGCGGCTCAGTAGGACATAACAAAGCAACTTGTCCTACTAGGTGAGCTTACTTTCGTCTGTTAAATGTACTAAGTTTGTCAATTGATTTTTTTATGCTTATATAAATGTACTAAGTTTGACAAATGAATTAAATATTTGTTAACAATCTATGTGGATTTTTTGGAGGGACTCCTATATTGATCTATCTGAGATGGATTTTTGGAGGCATGTGCGAGCTTACATTTTATTTCTACTTGGGTGTCACCTGCTCCCAGATACTTCAGGCTCTGAAATTTATTTACAGTACTTGCCGTTGATGGAGGTTATAGTAATATTCAAGACATACTCACTTGGAGGTGCAGTACTAGCTCATTTGTACAGGGAGCTATCTGAAGCAACTAGACCAAAACAAGCAAACATAGCAGGCTGCATCCACTTATTACAGATATGGGCATGGGAGCATCTACACGTTGGAATACCTCAGCTTCATGTACCATTTTCTATTCAGCTTGATGGTTTGAGTGTTGGAGTAAGGTAATTTGTTATATTTATGTTATTTAATTTTAATTTTATTGCTAATATTAATAAATATTAAATAGGTGGAATGAGGAACGACTTTGGGAGGTACCTGTAGGAAATGTTATGACATACAGGGATGAGCTAGATGGCTTACTGGAGAGTCAGGTATGTTATGTATAATTATATTGGTACATTTTATTCATATTTATTCGATATTATGAAGATCAAATTGTTATATACAAAATGATACAGGTAATATGGGAACCATACACTGCAGAGATTCATGCTCAGGTTCCACAGATATGCACTTCAGTTCAGGACACTTGGCTCTCCAGAGTTCCTTTGATCAGTTGGAAAAGGGTTGAGTGGCATCTCCCTGATCGAGTACTACGACAATTTGGATACTGCCCTTCCACTGATATCATGCAAATGGATCCTAGTTTTGTTAGAGTTGATGGACGTGGTAAGGCAGATACTAATTGGGCATTATATCACCAGGCAAGTATTGCACTATGGGAGAGCAGGAGAGCATACATTGTTTCTGGAGAGATTCCTGGGTTGGACTATGATTATAAGGTGAAGCAGTACTTAGCATGGTTTCATTCTTGGGTTACACTATACATACTAAAGCCCCCAATGGATCCTCTGAGTATATACTATCCAAGATCACCAGCTGAACATCACATGGTAAGTTTAAGTTATTTAAATTTAATTATATGATAAATTTTAACTGAATTACTTATCCTGGTAGCGAGATTTCTTTGTGAGCATTGAGAGTAGATTGCAACCACACTTTGGCGGTACTAAGGCGACACCTTTACAGGTGGATGTGAATATTGTTGGAGATCTGTGCTAAAGATTACAACAACAAATATACATTGATGATGCTCATTATTTTGACGAGGCAGATATGCAGGTGTATAGTCCAGCCGTTCTGACTGCAGATCCATATGATGCTAGGACATCCTCCTATCCTGATCTTGTTCCCTCTCAGAGCCACTTCACTGCATAGTTTGACGTTGCCTCCACACTTTAGTTCGTACCTTCCTCCTTGGGAGAGCCCCCAGTTACTCAGCAAGATGTTAGTGATCAGGACCAGCGCCATCTACGTACCAGGCCACTACGAGCTCCTCAGCATTTTACTCCAGGCACTAATGCGATTCCACATCGACATAAAAGGAGGCATTAGTTTTTTGTATCATGTATCGTTTAGTTACTTTAGTTAGATTTTGTTGTTTATGTTTCTTATTGTGCTACTATGGAACTACTATTTTGTATCATGGAATTAAATTTATTATGCTCTTTTATTTACTCTTACAAGAAGTTTGATCTGAAAAACATAATGTTGGATGATCCAAGAACATATTGTTGAGTCCAACAATTAGGTTGTTAAGCCTAAGTAAATGTCCCAAGGCTACCAAGAGGGGGGTGAATTGGTAGTTTAAAAATTTTAAAACCTCTTTGAAGATTAAGTTGAACCGAAATAAAAATTTCTTTTAAAGTTTGTAGAAAAATATTTTTCAACCACAGAGTTGTTAAAATTGAAATTTAAAGTGCGGAAACATAAAAACAATAAAGTAAATGACACCAAATTTATAGTGGTTCGGTCTATAACCAGACCTACATCCACTCCTCAGAGGCACCCTCTGAGTATTGCACTAAAACAAATAGTGACTCTCCTTTAGCACCCACAGCAAGGCGGAGAAGCCTTTACAACACACTCTTTTCACCACTACCCGGTGCGGCAGAGAACCGACGTACTTTTACACAATCCACAGTGCTGGTAGAAAACCGTCGTCCTTTTACACAATCCACAGTGTTGGCAGAGAACCGTCATCCTTTTACAATCTCCTAGTGTGGGCAGAGAACCCTACGGCTGTTCACACTTTCCAAGTGTAGGCAGAGAACCTTTCGGCTATTCACACTCTCCAAGTGTCGGCAGAGAACCGGATCTCCTTGACAGATCTTCTCACAAGAATCTAGAAGGAAGAAGGAAAAGAGTGAAATAATCCAAATTCACAAGTAGAGACTCTTACCTTTGAAATCCAAGTGAAGCCTTCTCGCTCCAGTGGTAGGAATCCTCCTTTGAATGCTCTCTTCCACTCTCTCCTTGTCTATTCTCTAAAGAGGCACGAAGATCAAATGACAAAAAGATTGGGTGGCAGTCTAATTTGGACTTTTTATATAAAAGATAAGAAAAACTGCCAAAAAACTGCAAGTTTTCAATTCTGTACGCAGTGGATCGTCCTGTACGATCATGGATCGTCCTGGACGATTTTACTTAAACGATATGAAACGACCCTATTTGAATATGTGTACGAAATGTCTTCGTACAGATGATCGTCCTGTACGAACTAGGTTCGTCCAGTACGAACGGATATTACTAGGTCGGTTCTAGAAACTGCTGAAAATTGTTCTAAGTCGGTTAATCGTTTGGACGAGAATATGTTCGTCTGGACGAAAATTTTCCAGAGACTCGATCGTCCTGTACGATTTTTTTTTTACTTCATCTGGACGAAAATATTTCAGAGGACCAATCACCACGGATGATAATTTATTTTCGTCTGGACAAAAATTTTCCAGAGACCCGATCGTCCTGGACGATATTTAATTTAGTCTGGACGAAAATTTTCCAGAGGACCAGTCGCCACGTACGATAATAAAATTAGTCTGGACAAAAATTTTACAGAGAACAAATCGTCCGGTATGATAATTAATTTTGTCCTGGACGAATAGGACTTAGAAAAAAATTTTCAAGCAAGTTCATATTCGTTCCATGTGCCCTATAGGAGATAACTATCTAATCGTCCCGTACGATAGGATATCGTCCAGTACGATCAGTATAAAATTTTATGATCTCCTTATGTGTGTGTGAATGTTTTTTATTCACTCAATTACAATCACTCCCTTTCAAAATTAATTCAAAGAAAAAAATGCAAACTTCAAATTAACAAAGTATCTCATTGAATTTGATTTGAAGTTATTGTAGTATGGAGTCTGATTTTCCTGAAATGTTAGTACACACAAGAGCAAATACAATTCTTCTAAAATTGTTAGGAGATAACTACACATTTGAACAATAATGTTTCAAATCATCAAAACTATTCAAGTTAAAAAAAATGTAAAGGCATTCAAATAGCAACTATTCTAACAATCTCCCCCTTTTTGATGATGGCAAAACAATTATTGTTTGTATGGTTTCAAGTTAAACAAATCTCCTATTTCCTAAACTCCCCCTGAATTGATGAGTACATTAAAATGAGGAGTCGTAAAGAATAATATTTTTGTTTTTCAAAAATTTTAACACAAACAACCACAAAGTCAAATACTTGCAAACAGAATAATCAAAACAGAAAACACAAATAATTTCTCCCCCTTTTTGACAGCAACAAAAAGTGTAGAAGAAATAGACGAGAAATGTAAGTAATTATATGAAATTCATTTTAAAATTTAATCTAAATGGTGATTGACATAAGGTATGCAATTTTAAACTAAAAATATTAGGTCAATCATAGAAATTCATAAAATTTAAGAAGTGATATAACATTGTAAGTAAGAAGAAATTTTTCAAAGACATGATTCAATTTAGACATTCGACTATAGAAAATCATTACAAGAGAGATGTATAAAAATTCTATATTTCAAAGTTCAATAGAATATAAATGAACATAAGATCAATTTGAATTAAGAGATTGAAAGAATTTGGAAAGAAGAGAATTACCACATGTGGCGCTTTGCGCATCTTTTTCAAAATTTTTGGGGCACATTTTTGTGTATTATTTCATTGTAGGGCTTATTTTGTGCCTCTTTTTCATTTTTCAAATCTTTGCGAATTCCTTTTGATTTTTATACTTTTTATACAATTTTCAAGAGTAATTGAGACCAATTCTTTCCAAAATCTATAATCTAAAATTTCAAATATTTCTAAGTGCATAAATATCACTTGATCTCATAGAAATACAAAATAAGAAAACATCTAAATTGCAATAGTAATATTAACTTTTATGTAGTCTAAATGAATAGACATGAATTTAAAAGTTCTAATTACAACAAGTTATAAACAACTTTTAAATTTAAGAAAGACTAGATTTTCTAATATAGATAATCTCAAATTACAAACTAATTTAAGCACTATGAAGATTAAATAATACTAATAAAATTCATAAACATTAACCACATTCCAAAAACAAATCAAATTTGAAAAATAGTACAACATCCATTGATATTAATGAACGGATTACATAATATCTAAAAAATAAGAAGAAAATACATTGAATTTAAAAAAAAAACATAAACACAAACACTTAACATTGAAACTGACACAATAAAAACATAAAATATGAATACAACAAACACACAGAAATTCATCTCTACTGTTCTGGAGGAGGAGGAGGAATGCCGCCAAAAAGGTTGAAGTAGGAGGCCATCAACATTACATTGGTATTAATTTCATGTACTTCATTTCTAATATTACCAATGTCTTGTAGCTGCTGCGTAAGTTGAGCATCAAATTGATCAAACCTTTGATCAATATGAGTCTCTAATCTATCAAATCTTTCAATCAGATTCTGATAATCTGATTGAGGAGCAGAAGCTTGCACTCCCTCTTCTTCCTCTTCTGAAGCACTGGCATGTGCTTTTCCTTTTTCCTCCTTGAAGAGCAATCTGAAGGAAGCATCATTATAGTATACTGGCTCTTCGTATTCTTCATCAGGATGCACTAAGTTGTATTTCTTTTTCAAATGTAAGTGACTAAGTGTCCTAATGAGATGTGCTTTTTCCTCTTCTGATCTGCATGTCCTATTTCTGAAAGCTCATAGATATGATCTATGATAAGTTGGGCTTCGTCAATAGGATGACCTTCCATAATTAAAAAGGTTAGAGAAGAAAGGAGAGGGGTAATATTAATCCTATCACCAGCTTTAGGAATGATTGAGGATCGAAGGATATGCTGGATGATTCGGGCATCCCTGGTCATTCCAGAAACTCTAGCAACATGATAAGTTAGGTCAATTTCTCTAATTACCCTATTGACTTCATACCATTCAATTTTCTTTTCACTCATTAGGGTGTTGGCTCTATATCACTCAGTTCTTAAGTTCAAAAAGGCACCAAGGTCGTGTGCTTTGTGATTTCAACTTTTTCCTTAAAGACATAAGAACTAATGGAGGAGTGGTCGGAATTAAAACTCATGTTCGCTAGGAAATAGTGGTAGGTTTGCTTGTTGTAGAAGTGGACGAGAGAAAGTATGAAATGAAATTGGGTTGAGGCAAAGAGGTGCATTACCCGAAATTTTAACTCAGTTAGGATTAGAATGCGAGAGGGAGTGATTTTGGCGGATGCAAAACGAGGAAAGGATTCCTCATTCGCCTTAGAAAGAAAGTTGTCTGAGGCATTCCTATTGGGTTTCTTCACCAACACCTTTTGTCTCTTGCTTGAGGAGGCCATTGTCGATTTGAAGTAGAAAGGGATTGAAAGTGAAGTTTGGAAATGTGATTGTTAAGTTAGAAAGCCTTCATATTTAAAGAAAAATGATACGTTCGTCCTGGACAAAAATATTCGTCCTGGACAAAAATCATCGTTCGTCTGGACGAAATTATTTCGTACAGACGATCCAATTCGTCCAAAATGTAACGGCTTTTCGTAATCAACACAACTTACGATGCGTCCCTTCGTACAGGCTTTTTGACTTGACCGATCGTACAGATGAAATTTTTTCGTACAGACGATCAAAAAGTAACTCGTTTTAATGTCTCTTGAAAACCGTCCCCTACAATGAACCGACACCTGTTCGTCTGGAAGAACGAAAAATTCATACATACGAAGTCCATATTAATAACTATCTTATCCACTCAACTGCTCCATTCAATCGTCCCGACGTTTGAGAAAAAACATTGTCGTCTTGGACGATCGTCCGATCGTACAGACGATCTAATTAAAAACTGCTCTCAAAACGGTTAAAATTCGCGCAAACTGTTCTTTCACATATCGTCCCGTACGAAACCAGATTCGTCCCTGGACGATTTCCTCCAAAATTTTTTAATTTTGATTTTTGAATTAAGAAAAACAAACTAAACATACAAAAAATACAGAAAATATAAAACAAAATCATAGACCCAAAAACAATTCATTCAAAACACATAAAATTTCACAAAATCAAAAATAAAACAAAACAAATATCAATGTTGCAAAGACATTTTGTTTAGGCATTCAAATCAATAACACCAAGCCTTGTTCTTAAAGTACTGAAGGTATCAAAGGCTAAAGGTTTTGTAAAAATGTCTGCAAGTTGATTTTCAGTTCAAACATGCATGAGTTCAATTTCTCCTTTGGATACATGATCCCTTATGAAATGATGCCTTATATCAATGTTTTTGGTTCTAGAATGTTGAATAGGATTTTTGGAAATGCAAATAGCACTAGTATTGTCACAATAAATTGGAATAGTGCCTATAGTTAATCCTAAATCAATCAACTGTTGTTTTAACCAAAGTACTTGTGCCACACAACTTCCTAATGCAATGTATTCTGCTTCTGCAGTAGATAGTGCCACTGAATTTTGTTTTCTACTAGACCATGAAACTAATGAATTCCAATGAATTGACATGTTCCAGAAGTGCTTTTCCTATCTACTCTACAGCCTGCAAAGTCAGAATCTAAGTAACCAATAATTTCAAATGAAGAGCTAAACTTAGGATACCAAATCCCTAAGTTTTGAGTTCCTAGTACATATCTTAAAATCCTTTTCACTGCTGTCAAATGTGATTCTTTTGGATCTGATTGAAATCTAGCACATAAGCAAACACTGAACATAATATCTGGTCGGCTAGCAGTCAAGTAAAGTAAAGATCCAATTATCCCTCTAAATTTCTTTTGATCAACAGATTTTCCCTTAAGGTCCTTATCCAACTGAACTGAAGAACTCATTGGTGTACTAACAGGTTTAGCATTGTCCATTTAATATTTTTTGAGGATGTCCTTAATATATTTAGTTTGACTAAGAAAAGTACTTTCCTCAAGTTGCTTAATGCTAAATCCTAGAAAGTAATTTAAATCTCCCATTAGACTCATTTCAAATTCACTACTCATTGTTTTAGAAAAATCATCACAAAGATGTTTATTTAAAGATCCAAAGATGATGTCATCCACATAAATTTGAACAATAAGTATATCATTTCCAATTTTCCTTAAAAAGAGAGTTGTATCCACACTTCCTTTTTCAAAAGATCTTTCAAGTAGGAAGGTGCTCAACCTCTCATACCATGCCCTAGGTGCCTGTTTCAATCCATATAATGCCTTTTTTAATTTGAAAACATGATTTTGAAATTTAGAATTTTCAAAACCTGGAGGTTGTTCTACAAAAACATCTTCCTCAATTACCCCATTTAAAAAGACACTTTTGACATCCATTTGAAACAATTTAAAACCTTTAAAACAGGCAAAGGCTAGTAAAACCCTAATTGCTTCAAGTCTAGCTACAGGGGCAAAAGTTTCCTCAAAATCAATTCCTTCAATTTGATTATACCCCTTAGCTACTAATCTAGCCTAATTTTTAATGACTACTCCTGAGTCATTCATCTTATTTTTGAACACCCACTTGGTTCCAACAATACTTTGATCTTTTGGCCTTGTAGTTAATTCCTAAACTTTATTTCTTACAAATTGATTTAACTCTTCTTGCATGGCCAATATCCAAAATTCATCAAAAAGTGCTTGATCAATGTTAGTGGGTTCAATAGTTGAAATAAAAGCTGAATGATTGACTTCCTTGTTTAATCCACGCCTAGTTCTAACACCCTCACTTGGTTCACCTATAATCAATTCCTTTGGGTGGTTTTTAGAAAATCTCAAATCTCTAGGCAAAAGGTTTTCTCTTTCCAAATTTTCTTCCACATTTTCTTCCAAATTTAATCTATCAATCTTTTGGGAGTTTTCTTTAATTTCTTCTTCAACAACATTTAGCTCTTCCATGTTTCCACTTTCATCAAATACAACATGTGTGGTTTCTTCAATGACTAAAGTTCTTTTGTTGAATACCCTATAAGATTTTCCAACACTTGAATATCCAACAAAAATTCCTTCATCTGATTTTGGATCAAATTTTCCTAAGGCAGATTTTCCATTATTATGTATGAACACCTTGCAACCAAATACATGCAAATGAGACAAATTTGGTGTTCTACCTTTTAGCAACTCATAGGGTGTTTTATCCAAATTTGATCTCACATTCACCCTATTCAGTACATAGCATGCAGTGCTAACCGCCTCAGCCCAAAAATATCTAGGAAGCGAGTATTCTGCTAACATTGCTTGGGTGGCTTCTATTAATGTTCTGTTCTTCCTTTCAACTACCCCATTTTGTTGAGGAGTTCTAGGTGCAGAAAAATTGTGATCAATCCCCTTTTCTTTATAGAAATTTTCAAATATTTCATTTTTAAATTCTCCTCCATGATCACTTTGTATAGAAATTATTTCACATCCTAGTTTTCTTTGTATCCAAGTTGAAAATTTTCTGAATTCCTCAAATGATTCACTCTTATGAAAAAGAAATTTAACCTAGGTGAATCTTGAAAAATCATCTACTATAACAAATCCATATACCTTCCCTCCTAGACTTACATTGCCTATAGGTCCAAAAGGATCCATGTGTAGAATTTCTAAAGGTTTACTGGTCATAAGATCTTTATTGGACTTAAAAAAGGACTTCACTTGTTTTCCTAATTGACATGCATCACAAAGATGGTCCTTGGTAAAGTCTAGTTTAGGTATACCTCTCACCAAATTCTTTTGGGTAATTCTTCTAAGATTTTTCATACTAGAGTGACAAAGTCTCCTATGCCAAAGTCATGATTCATCAGAAATAGTTTTCAAACAAAAAGCAATAGGAGATTGAATACAATTTAAATCTAGCATGTAGACATTATTTACCCTTTTTCCATTTAAAACAATTTTCCCATTTAGGCTTATTATGCAGCTAGTAGGTAAAAATTTTATATTATAGCCCTTATCACATAGTTGACTTATGTTAAGCAAATTATGTTTTAAGCCTTCAACTAATAACACATTGTCTATGAAAAAGTTTTTCAAATTTCCAATCATATCTGATCCAACCACTTTCTTTGTGGTATTATCTCCAAGTGTAACCTTGCCTCCACTCCTGGCTTCCAGCTTTATGAATTGAGCAGTATCTCCAGTCATGTGCTTTGAACATCCGCTGTCCAGTTACCATATACTCTCACGAGGTCTTATGTGAGAGTACACCTGCAAAATTCTCAAATGTTAGACCTGGGAACCCAAATAAGTTTGGGTTCACCTTTATGAAATTTATAATCAGATGCATGTATGATATGTCTAGGTTTATGCATCTTAGTTCTCCACACCAAATTAGTTTTCATCTTTAAAGTGCAGGTGTGAGATATATGTCCCAAAAATCCACAATTATTACATTTAACATTAGGAAAAATATTCCTATGTTTTCTTTCATATGATTGTCTTCTAAGGGATTTCATGAATTTAGGATAATATTTAGGATTTGTAAAATCTTCAAGTTTAGGGGGGTTCCTATTATCCTCGAGAGCTCTTATTGTGAGTTTGTAAAATGAATTCATATCTTCCAAGATTCGATTGGTATAATTGATTCTATATGTCTTGCTCTCAGATTCATCCTTAAAATTCTTAAATTCTTTTTCAAGTTCAGCATAGGATGATTTTAAATTCACAATATTTTTATTCAAGTCATCAAGTAGTTTCATGTGGTTGTTATCTATTAAAGCATGATCTTTCCTAAGGATTTCATGTTCCTTATTAAGCTCTTCCAATTCTAAAACTAAACTAGCATGCATCTTTTTCATTTTCCTATATGCATCATACATATGTTCAGAAACTTCAAACAATTCATCATAGGTTAAATCACATACCTCTTCTTGATCTGATTGTTCAACATTATCTGCCATCAAGCAAAGGTTGGTGACTTCTTCTTCTTTTTCAGTCTCAGATGAGTCTGAAGCTGAGTCCGCCCAAAAAGCCCTTTGAAACTTCTTCTTGCACTTCTTTACCTTTAGTTTCTCCTCTACCTTCTCCTTGCTAGGAGTGGCTTTGAGTTTTGGACAATCAGTCTTTATATGACCTGGTTTCCTGCATTCATAACAAATCACTTCATTAGAAACCTTGCCATTTCTGTTATACTTACCTCTATTCCATTGCTGGCGTCTCTTCTGCTTCCTCTTTAAAAAGATTCTAAATTGTCTAGTCGTCAATGCAATATCATCTTCATCCTCAGGTTGTGAGTGTTCACTTTCTGACTCTTCCACATTTAGTGCAATATTCTTGTCCTTTCTAGGTTCACCTGCATCAATCTTTCTTTGACTTACTCCTTGCTCATAAGCAATGAGTGAACCAAGAAGATTGTCAATGGAATAAATGTTCAGATCTTTAGACTCTGTAATTGCAGTAATTTTAGCATCGTATGCAATAGGTAAACAACAAAGAATCTTATTGACCATTTTAGCATTAGTTAATTCCCTACCAAGTGCATGCAAAGAGGTGACAATTTGAGTGAATCTTGTGTACATGTTTGAAATAGATTCATTAGGTTTCATGTGAAATAATTCATAGTCATGTAACAAGATATTGAGTCTTGATTGCTTAACCTCATTTGTCCCTTCATAAGTTATACAAAGTCTATCCCATATGTCCTTTCCGCTTTTACAAGTGGAAACTCGCATGTAGTCTTCAGATTTTAAAGCACAAAAGAAACTATTTAAACATTTCGCATTTAATTGTGCTAAGTCATGTTCTTCATTAGTCCAATCTGCATAGGGTAATTCTACCCTAACTCCTTCAACTAATCTAGTTGGTTTTGAGTAACCTTCCTGGACTAGCATCCACATGCGATAATCAAGTGACTGTAAGAAAGTAGACATGCATGTTTTCCAAAAATCAAAAAGAATATTGTCAAACAGTGGAGGTCTAGTGATAGAGTAACCCTCAGGTGTGTTTCAATTTCCAAATGTAGCCATCTACGTTAATCAAAAAGTAGTTCAAACTTATGATTTTGAATCTATGCTCTGATTCCACTTGTTGAGTCAAGTAATTAGGTTGTTAAGCCTAAGTAAATGTCCCAAGGCTACCAAGAGGGGGGTGAATTGGTAGTTTAAAAATTTTAAACCCTCTTTGAAGATTAAGTTGAACCGAAATAAAAATTTCTTTTAAAGTTTGTAGAAAAATATTTTTCAACCACAGAATTGTTAAAACTGAAATTTAAAGTGCGGAAACATAAAAACAATAAAGTAAATGACACCAAATTTATAGTGGTTCGGTCTATAACCTAGACCTACATCCACTCATCAGAGGCACCCTCTGTGTATTGCACTAAAACCAATAGTGACTCTCCTTTAGCACCCACAGCAAGGCGGAGAAGCATTTACAACACACTCTTTTCACCACTACCCGGTGCGGCAGAGAACCGTCGTCCTTTTACACAATCCACAGTGCTGGCAGAGAACCGTCATCCTTTTACACAATCCACAGTATTGGCAGAGAACCGTCATCCTTTTACACTCTCCTAGTGTGGGCAGAGAACCCTACGACTGTTCACACTTTCTAAGTGTAGGCAGAGAACCTTTCGGCTGTTTACACTCTCCAAGTGTCGGTAGAGAACCGGATCTCCTTGACTGATCTTCTCACAAGAATCTAGAAGGAAGAAGAAAAAGAGTGAAGTAATCCAAATTCACAAGTAGAGACTCTTACCTTTGAAATCCAAGTGAAGCCTTCTCGCTCCAGTGGTAGGAATCCTCCTTTGAATGCTCTCTTCCACTCTCTCCTTGGCTATTCTCTCAAGAGGCACGAAGATCAAATGACAAAAAGATTGGGAGGCAGTCTAATTTGGACTTTTTATATAAAAGACAAGAAAAACCGTCCAAAAACTGCAAGTTTTCAATTCTGTACGCAGTGGATCGTCCTGTACGATCATGGATCGTACTGGATGATTTTACTTAAACGATCTGAAACGACCCTATTTGAATATGTGTACGAAATGTCTTCGTACAGATGATCATCCTGTACGAACTAGGTTCATCCAGTACGAACGGTTATTACTAGGTCGGTTCTAGAAACTGCTGAAAACGGTTCTAAGTCGGTTAATCGTTTGGACGAGAATATGTTCGTTTGGACGAAAATTTTCTAGAGACCCGATCGTCCTGGACAATTTTTTTTTACTTCGTCTGGACGAAAATATTTCAGAGGACCAATCGCCACGGATGATAATTTATTTTCGTCTGGACGAAAATTTTCCAGAGACCCGATCGTCCTGGACAATATTTAATTTCGTCTGGACGAAAATTTTCCTGAGGACCAATCGCCACATACAATAATAAAATTCATCTGGACGAAAATTTTACAGAGAACAAATCGTCCGGTACGATAATTAATTTCGTTCTAGACGAATAGTACTTAGAAAAAAATTTTCACGCAAGTTCCTATTCGTTCAATGTGCCCTATAGGAGATAACTGTCTGATCGTCCCGTACGATAGGATATCGTCCAGTACGATCAGTATAAAATTTTATGATCTCTTTATGTGTGTGTGAATGTTTTTTATTCACTCAATTACAATCACTCCCTTTCAAAATTAATTCAAAGAAAAAATGCAAACTTCAAATTAACAAAGTATCTCATGTTGAATTTGATTTGAAGTTATCGTAGTCTGGAGTCTGATTTTTCTGAAATGTTAGTACACACAAGAGCAAATACAATTCTTCTAAAATTGTTAGGAGATAACTACACATTTGAACAATAATGTTTGAAATCATCAAAACTATTCAAGTTGCAAAAAATGTAAAGGCATTCAAATAGCAACTATTCTAACACATATAATTTTTTAAAGAATTTTAATATTTGATATACAAATATATACATATTATAATTTATTTTTATGAATCAGAGCATATATAACTTCTCATCTATGACTATCTTATTAAAGTAATTAGTAAATATACACTTCACTATAATGATTCTATCTCAATAATAATCCTAGAGTTTTATCCATTATATATATGCTTAATAGAACTCCATTCTAACCCCCCTATTTGATTCCACTATCCCTTTGTCGAGTATTTGTATGACACAAGCTTTTAACTTTTTGTAAGGTCTCTATACATATTAAACTAAGAACGATGTTACCAAAACAACATTATACCATTCAAGGATATGAGATCAAATTTTTTTAAACATGGATTCTAAATATATCAAAAACTTGAAAAAAAGATTAAGCCTCATATTATATATGTATATATATATATATATATATATATATATATATATATATATATATATATATATATATATATATATATATATATATATAGAAAATGCAACTTTTATTCAAATAACATAATATATAATAATTAATCATAATCCACTTTAGTTGCAATTTTTTTTTAATTCACAAGAGTAAGTCGCCCGTTTAACGGGAGACTTACTATAATTGCATTATCCCGTTAAGAATAACTGCTAGTTGAGTTATGAAGGGGTAAGTCGCTTGTTTAACAGGCGACTTACTTTAAATATAAGTCGCCCATTGAACAGGCGATTTTGGCGAGTTTAAAATTTTTTTTTTGTTGGTTAATCGCTTAATTATAATTAATACGATGCTTAGTTTAAAAAATTGACCTAATCTCGAAGTCCTTGTTTTTAACTTTTCATTTCTTTTTTTCTTTTCAGCGGCTGGGGTTTCTTGCCATCACAGAAGTTATACATTTTTTCACAGAAATTCTATTTCGTTTATTTATTTAAATTTTTTTTTTGGAGATTTAATGGTGTCTGTGTGATCACTTATGTTATTTTTGTTCTTTTTGGCTCATCCATATAATTTACATTTTGTAATTGCTGTTTATTTAATTATATAATTATTTTTCATAACAAAGTCAAATCAGTTTAAAATAGCCCGTCCAATTAGGCTTCCCATCAGTGATGATTTGATTGTGATCCTAATCAGCTTTACGATGTGCCATTAATGAGATCAACTTTTTTGAGAGATAAAGTTGGATAGTGATTTGGCAAATCTATTTTATTATTTTTATGGCCTCCGACTTGGCATGGCATAAAGCAGGCTAAAATAGAATGTTTTATAAAAGATAATAGAAGAGCCTTATCCCATCCAAAGCTGATTGAAAGCCCACCATAAGAGAAGTATTTTTTAAGCCATGAGCTAATGACTAGAAAATGAATTGCCAAATTTTACTGCATCTCCTTATTCACTAACATGTTAATCTTATTAAAAGACTGAATGGCAATTTTAAAAGCTTATAAAATACTTTAGCACCAAAAGTTTCGGTGCTCTGCGAACAAATTCGTCAGCTTCTAAACATTTATGATGTATTAACTTACAATTCTCATTGGATTTGGCTTTCCTACCACAAGATGGGCCACAATTAATACAGTAGCGGGAGAATAATCTTACTTTTTGATGATTTTGATTGGAATATTTGTGATAAATGTTTAAGGCCTATCTAGATTTGTTCAAGTTAAAATATATATTATGAATAACATTGATTTTCAATTTCTTAAGGGCAAGTTGGTATTTTTTTAAATAATTTTTTTAATTTATTTTGTTTAACATTTCACGTGAATAAAAAAATTATTTAAAATATTTAATATATGTTATTTTTATTTTTATTGAATATTAAATCAACTAATTCAATGAGACATACTAAGATTCAAATAAAACTATTCCAACTTTTCTTATCCATGTGCATGAAATCTATGGTTCGAATAAGGATACTTAATAAAATATTATGATTCCCTTTGTTGTAATCAATCGATTGATTTTTTATCACTATGCACAGTTGGGAAATTTCTACATGTGGGCCCACATACTTATACATATAAATAAGGTTTTATACATTAAAATCTATTTAAAATTAAGTCAATTAAATTCATGATCTATTTAAGTATTAAATTATTATTTGGCTTATGTAGCATCTCAATTAAATTTATATAAAA
Organism: Dendrobium huoshanense; assembly: GCA_016618105.1. Taxonomy (NCBI): domain Eukaryota; kingdom Viridiplantae; phylum Streptophyta; class Magnoliopsida; order Asparagales; family Orchidaceae; genus Dendrobium; species Dendrobium huoshanense. The sequence continues at coordinate 39,510,755 of CM028359.1, read as the reverse complement.
TTAATTTATATAGAGGCAGGGTATTTATTTTATTTTAATGATAGGCTGAAATAAAATATTTACAATTAAAGTATAAAAGAGCCGTGGTCCCTAGTTTAAGCGGTTAAGTTCTCATTTCCCTCACTTCCCATCTTGAGTGAAAAAAAAAGTCTATCGTTCTCTAGAAGAAAGCCGCTTCAAACATGGAAGACCGAAAACCATAATTTCAATGGATTCATGTATGCTTTCGATAATTTTTTCTCTATGATTTGGCATGTCTTTAAGAGACGATCGAAGCATGTTTTCTGTCTCCCTTAAATCCTAACAAATAGTATTAAAGCCCCGTTGTCATGTTGAATAATCGAGAAATGATTTTCTCTAATAATGTTACTGATTATTTAAGTTTTCGCTCATAAGATATTTTCATTTATGAACAATTTCTTATTCGGAAAATTTATTTTGATGCAATATCATTGCAAGTTCTTCCAAAACTATGTCATTTATATTTCGAAAAACTGAAATAAAGTATTTAATATCCATTCAAAATATGTTCTTAAACTGTATCATTATTCTTCCTTGCATCGTCTTCTTCCATGATAAGTTTTTCTATTAAAGTGAAGTTGCTCCAATGGATTTTGCTTTCAAACGATGCATTTGTTGGATAATTTTTTATTATTATAAAAATATTAAAATTGCCAAGTTTTACTATGCATGCTTAATTAAATTTTGTTGATTGAATTTTTCAACTGACAGATTGATTTGAAAGAAATGGCTACAATTATGTATTTTGAAATAACTGTTCTTTATTTTTTATTTTTATTTTGAAGAAAATGCATCAAATTGTATTAAAAAGCTATGGAAAATAAACTAAAGACTCACAACATTAGATTCCTCCTTTAACAAAGACTTAAAAAAATGACGAACCTTTTTCATACTATTATCATCCCAAATAAAAAAAAACTCAAAATACCATAGTTAGCACAAAAATCCGCTAACTTATTACACAATTAAAAATAACTTGATTAAACCTATTGAATAAATGAACATCTTCATACCTTGTGTCTCCACTTTATTTAGTATTTTACAAAAACTTTATAACTTTAACATTTGAAATAACTGTTTGGATTAAATGTATTGCTATTATTTTAAACCATTCTTGAAATTGGTGTTTTACAATACAATTTTTTTTAAATGACGAATTTAGTTTTTCCATCATGTGTTAATTAATTATGTAATAGAATTAATTATCTTATTATAGTCTTGCATCTGTATTAAATTTAATAAATGTGATGCTTTTTATTTCTACTGGAAAAATTTGTGAATAACTATTTCCCAAAAATAATTATTCATTAAATTAAATTTAAATTTAATTGAAATAATAAGTCACCAAAGTGACCTTTATTAGATCAACTTATTTAAATTTTAAATTTAATAGAATAATGCTAAAAAAAATTTCTAGTAAATGTAAAAAATAATCGACCGAATAGAAGATTATTTTTTGGCCGGACTCTAAGGATATAGTTATAAATATGTGATAATTTGAAATTATTCATGCATATAGTAAGTCGGTCCAAAGAAAGACTTATTATTGGCATGATTTTTATCAATATTTATTAACTATACTTTTAAAAGTACCATTTAAAAAATTAGAATTTTTGTCCAAAGACTAAATTATGATATTATTTTAGGTATCTTATAATTGACCCACCTTATATTGTTACAAATTGCGAGCTTATTATTTTTTATTCTTTTTCAGTTAATGTTTCTTCTATATATGACAATTTGAATAATATTCCACTACTTAATAGCTCAAATTTTAAAAAATGGAAAGAGCACATTACTATTATTCTTGGGTGTATGGATCTAGACTATTTTATTTGGACTGAACGCCCTCCTGCCTTTACTATAGAAAGCACTTTTGAACAAAAGGAAAATTTTTGAAAAATGTGAGCATTAAAATTGCTTGAGTCTTATGATCATGAAGAACTCAATTCCAGATACCATCTGGGGTGCAATGCCTGATGAGAAAAATTATAAGAAGTTCCTAAACCCAATAGTAAATCATTTCAGAGGTTCTAAAAAAGTAGAAACAAGTACTATTCTTAGTAAAATAATTTCAATGTGGTATAAAGGCAAAGGGAACGTAAGAGATTATATTATGGAAATGTCTAATCTTTTTACAAGACTAAGAGCATTAAAGTTAAAATTATTTAATTTCATTCTTGTGCATCTAGTCTTAATCTCTCTTCCTATATAATTCAGTCCTTTTAAGATAAGTTATAATACAAAAAATAAAGGACTCTTAATGAGCTCATTACTCAATGTATGCAAGAGGAAAAAAGATTGAAATAGAAAAAGATAGAAAGTGCTCACTTAGCTTCTTCCTCTCATAATTTTGTTACCAAAAGAAAAAGAAATTATAAAGTTAAAGGAGCTGCAGATAAAGGGACTCCACAACCTAAAGTCCAACAAAAGCAAGTGTTAAGAGAGTTGCTATTTGCATGTTTTACATTCTTGCAACTTGTATAGTTTTGATGATTTAAAATATTATTATTTTATGTATAGTTTTCTCCTAACACTTTTTTGAAGAGTTGTTTTTGCTCTTGTGTGTACTAACATTTCAGGAAAATCAAACTCCAGATTACAAAGACTTCAAATCAAATTCAGCATGAGATACCTTGTGTATTTAAAACTTGTATTTTTCTTTGAATTAAGTTTGAGATGGAGTAATTGTAATTGAGTGAATACACACACACACTTTAGGAGATCTTGAGAAATTTGTACTGATTGTACGGGACTAACATAGTTTGTATGCGATGATTAGGTCAGTTATCTCCTCGTAAGAGCAATGAAACGAACAGGAATTGAAGAAAAATTTTCTAAGTTTTGATCGTCCAGGATAAAGTGTATTCTTCCCAGGACGAAATGTTCTCTAGAAAATTTTTGTTCAAGAACGAAGTGTATTCATTCCTGGACGAGTTGCTCTCTGGAGCAGTTTTGTCCAGGATGAAGTGTTTTCGTCCCGGGACAATTTGCTCTCTGGAAAAATTTCCTTTGGACGAACCAATATTCGTCCCAGGACGAAGTGAACCGACTCTAAAAATTAAGTGACATTTTGCAGTTTTTGGCAACCGACCTATGGAATAATCGTTTGTACCAAAAAAACCTAGTTTGTATAGGACGATGTATGTGTACGAAGTCATTTCATACCCATATATATTAGGTTCGATTCCAACGCATTTAAGTAAAATCATCCAGGACAAACCTCGATCATATAGGATGATCCAATTCGTATTGACTTGAATATTTGCAGTTTTTGGACGGTTTTTTGTGTCTTCTATAAATAGTACAATCTCAAATGCCACTTAATCTTTTTGTCCATTGAAAGAAGAGTCAAGGAGAGAGTGTTTTAAGGAGATTTATTGCCATTGGAGCTGAAGATTTCACTTGGTACTCAAAGGTAAGAGTCTTTACTCTTGATTTGTGATTACTTCATTCTTTTATCTCTTCCTTCTAGAATTCTTGTGAAGAAGATCTATCAAAGAGATTCGGTTCTCTGCCGACACTTAAAGAGTGTGAACAGCCGGAGGTTCTCTACCCATACTAGGAGAGTGTGAAAGGACGAAGGGTTCTTTGCCCACACTAGGAGAGTGTGAAAGGATGAAGGGTTCTCTGCCCATACTTGGAGAGTGTGAAAGGACGATGGTTCTCTGCCCACACTAGGATAGTGTGAAAGGACGAAGGGTTCTCAACCCATAATAGAAGAGTGTGAAAGGATGACGGTTCTCTGCCAATATTGGGGATTGTATAAAAGGATGACAGTTCCATGCCAACACTAGGGATAGTGTAAAAGGACGACGTTTCTCTACCGCACCGGGTAGTGGTGGAAAGTGTGTTTGCAAAGGCTTCTCCACCTTGCTGTGGGTGCAGAAGGAGAGTCACTAGTGGTATTAGTGCAATACTCCGAGGGTGTCTCCGGGGAGTGGATGTAAGTCAAGTATGAAAAATCCACTATAAATCTTATATCTTTTATTTTTTGTTATTTTTTATTTTGTTTGTTTTTGTTTCTAAATTGTGGTTGAAAAATCTATTTCTATAAAATTCATTAAAGGTTATTTTTTAGTTTAAAAATTAAAAAGAGGGATTAATTTTTAATTACCAATTCACCCCCCCTATTGGTTAGCCGCTGGGACATAAGCTTATGTTTAACAACCTAATTCATAGTGATCGAGTTTCAACAAGTGGTGTCAGAGCTTGGTTTCAAAATCATAAGTTTAGACTACTTTTTGATTAACGTAGATTGCTACATTTGGAAACCGAAATACACCCGAGGGTTACTCTATAACTAGACATCCACTGTTCAACAATATACCTTTTGATTTTTGGAAAACACGTATTTCTACATTTTTACAAACACTTGATTATCATATGTGGAACTTAGTTTATGAAGGGTATACAAAAACAACTAGATTAGTTGATGGAGTTAGAGTTGAAACACCTTTTGCAGACTAGACAGTAGAAGAATGTGACTTAGGACAACTAAATAGCAAATGCTTGAATAATTTCTTTTGTGCTTTAAAATTAGAAGATTACATGCGGTTTTCCACTTACAAAAGTGGAAAGGACATATACGATAGTCTTTGTATAACTTATGAGGGGACTAATGAGGTTAAGCAATCTAGACTTAATATCTTGTTGCATGATTATAAACTATTTAGCATGAAACCAAATGAATCCATTTTTGACATGTACACAAGATTCACACAAATATTCACCTCTTTACATGCACTGGGTAGGGAACTATTGAATGCTGAAATGGTTAATAAGATTCTTCATTATTTTCCTACTGCTTGTGATGCTAAAATTACTATAATTACAGAGTCTAAAGATCTAAACATTTACTCTATTGACAATCTTCTTGGTTTGCTAATTGCTTACATGCAAGGAGTTAGCCAAAAAAAAGATTGATGCAGGTGAACCACGAAGGGAAAAAAACATAGCACTAAATGTGGAAGAGTCTAAGAGTGAACACTCACAACCTGAGGATGAAGATGACATCACATTGATGACTAGATAATTCAGAAGCTTTTTGAAGAGGAATCAGAAGAGACGCCAGCATTGGAAAAGAGATAAATTTAATAGAAATTCCAAGGTTTCAAATGATGTGATTTGCTATGAGTGTAGGAAACCTAGATATATCAAGACTGAATGCCCAAAACTAAAAGCCACTCCTAGAAAGGAGAAGGTTGAGGAGAAACCAATTATAAAGAAGGTCAAGAAAAAGTTTCAAAGAGCTTTCTGGGTGGACTCAGCTTCAGATTCATCAGAGACTGAGAAGTAAGAGGAAGTCACTAATATATGCTTAATGGCCGATAGACTTGATCAGTCAGATCAAGAAGAGGTATGTCACTTAACCTATGATGAACTTTTTGATATTTCTGGACACATGCATGATGCATATAAAAAAATGAAGAAAATACATGCTAGTCTAAATTTAGAGTTTGAAAAATTATAAAAGAAACATGAAATCCTTAGGAAAGATTATGCTTTAATTGATGATAACCACATGAAATTACTTGATGAGTTTAACGACTTGAATAAAAAATATGAAAATTTAAAATCATCCTATGCTAAACTTGAAAAAGATTTTAAAAATTTTAAGGATGAATTGGAGAGTAAGATTTATAACTCAAATTATGCAAATCGAATTTTAGAAGATATGAATTCATTTAACAAATTAATGATAAAAGCTCTAGAGGATTATAGGATACCCCCTAAACTTGAAGAATTTACTAATCATATTATGTATCCTAAATTTATGCAATCCCTGAATAGACAGATGAATGGTAGAAGACTTAGGAATCCATTTCTAAAAGTCAAACGTAATAAATGTGGATTGTTTAGATATATAGCTCACACCTGTACTTTGAAGATGAAAACTTATTTGGTGTGGAGACCTAAGATATATAAACCTAGACATATCATACATGCATCTGATTTTAAATTGCCAAAAGGAGAATCCAAACTTGTTTGGGTTCCCAGGTCTCACGTTTGATAATTTTTCAAGATCGCTCTCATACAAGACCTCCTGAGAGTGTATGGTACATGGAAAGTGGATGTTCAAAGCATATGACTAGAGATACTGCACAATTCATATCGCTAGAAGCCAGGAGTGGAGGCAAGGTTACACTTGGAGATAACACCACAAGAAAGATGGTTGGATCAGGTATGATTGGAAATATTAATACATTTTATATTGAGAATATTTTATTAGTAGAAGGCTTAAAGCATAACCTATTAAGTATAAGCCAGCTATGTGATAAAGGATATTGTATGAAATTTTTTCCTACTAGCTGCAAATTAAGCCTAAATGGTAAAGATGTTTTGAATTGTAAAAGAGTAAATAATATTTATATGCTAGTCTTGAATTATATTCAATCTCCTACTACTTTTTGTTTGAAAACTATATCTGATGAGTCAAGGCTTTCGCATAGAAGACTTTGTTACTCTAGCATGAAAACCTTAGAAGGATTACCCAAAAGAACTTAGTGAGAGGTATACAAAAACTAGACTTTATTAAGGGCCACCTTTGTGATGCATGTCAATTAGGAAAGAAAGTGAAGTTCTTTTTTAGTCCAATAAGGATCTTAGAACTAGTAAACCATTAGAGATTTTGCATATGGATCTTTTTGGACCAGTTGAAATAGTGAGTCTAGTGAGTCTAAGAGTGAATCATTTGAGGAATTTAGAAACTTTTAGACTTGGATTCAAAGAAAACTAGGATGTAAAATTATTTCTATACAAAGTGATCATGGAGGAGAATTTGAGAATGAGAAATTAGAAGAATTTTGTAAGGAGAAAGGAATTGATCACAGTTTTTCAGCATCTAGAACCCCTCAGCAGAATGGGATAGTCAAAAGGAAAAATAGAACATTAATAGAAGCCGCCAGAGCAATGTTGGTAGAATACTCACTTCCTAAATATTTTTTGGCTAAGGCGGTTAGTACTGCATGTTATGTTCTGAATAGGGTGAATGTGAGATCTAAACTAAATAAAATACCTTATGAGTATCTAAAAGGAAGAACACTTAATTTATCTCATTTGCATGTTTTTGGTTGCATGATGTTCATTCAAAATAATGGAAAATCTGCCTTAGAAAAATTTGATCTAAAATCTGATGAAAAAATTTTTGTTGGATACTCAAGTGTTGGAAAATCTTATAGAGTATTTAATAGAAAACTTTGGTAATTAAGGAGACCACACATGTTATATTTGATGAATCTAAAAATATGGAAGAGCCAAATATTGTAGAAGATGAGATTGAGATTAACTCCCAAAAGATTGATAAAATAAATTTGAAAGAAAATTTAGAAGAAAATGTGGAAGAAAATTTAGAGATAGAAAACCCTTTGCTTAGAGATTTGAGATTTTCTAAAAACCACCCAAGGGAGTTGATTATAGGTGAACCAAGTGAGGGTGTAAGGACTAGGCGTGGATTAAACAAAGAAGTTAATCATTCAGCCTTCATTTCAGCTATAGAACCCAAAAATATTGATCATGCACTTTCAGATGAATTTTGAATTTTGGCCATACAAGAAGAGTTGAATCAATTTGGAAGAAATAAAGTTTGGGAATTAACTACAAGGCCAAATGATCAAAGTGTAGTTGGAACTAAGTGAGTATTCAAAAACAAAATAAATGACTAAGAAGTAGTCATTAGAAATAAGGCTAGATTAGTTGCTAAGGGGTATAATCAGATTGAAAGGATTGATTTTGAAGAAACTTTTTCCCTTGCAGCTAAACTTGAAGCAATTAGAGTTTTGCTAGCTTTTGCCTGTTTTAGAGGTTTCAAATTATATTAAATGGATGTAAAAAGTGCCTTTTTAAATGGGGTAATTCAAGAAGATATTTTTGTAAAATAACCACCAGGTTTTGAAAATTCTAAATACCCAAATCATGTTTTCAAGTTGAAAAGGGCATTATATTGATTGAAACAGGCACCTAGAGCTTGGTATGATAGGTTGAGCACCTTCTTACTTGAAAGATATTTTGAAAAGGGAAGTGTGGATACAACTCTCTTTTTAAAAAAATGTGGAAAGGATATACTCATTGTTCAAATTAATGTGGATGATATCATTTTTGGATCTTCAAATAAAAATCTTTGTGATGATTTTTCTAAAACAATTAGTAGTGAATTTGAGATGAGTCTAATGAGAGATTTAAGTTACTTTCTAGGATTTAGCATTAAGCAAATTGAGGAAGGTACATTTCTTAGTCAGTCAAAGTATGTTAAGGATATCCTCAAAAAGTATGAAATTGACAATGCTAAACCTGTTAGTACACCATTGAGTTCCTCAGTTTAATAAGGACCCTAAGGGAAAATCTTTTGATCAAAAAACATTTAGAGGGATAATTGGATCTTTACTTTACTTGACTACTAGCCGACCCGATATCATGTTTAGTGTTTGATTATGTGCTAGATTTCAATTAGATCCAAAAGAATCATATTTAATAGCAGTGAAAAGGATTTTAAGGTATCTATTAGGAACTTAGAATTTAGGAATTTTGTATCCTATGTTTAGCTCTTCATTTGAAATAATTGGTTATTCAGATTATGACTTTGCAGGTTATAGGGTGGATAGAAAGAGCACTTATGGAACATGTCAATTTATTAGAAATTCTCTAGTCTCTTGATCCAGTAGAAAACAAAATTTAGTAGCCCTATCTACTGTAGAAGCTGAATACATTGCATTAGGAAGTTGTGTGGCATAAGTTCTTTGGTTGAAACAACAGTTAAATTATTTAGGATTAACTATAGACAATATTTCAATTTATTGTGATAACAATAATGCTATTTGTGTTTCTAAAAAATTTATTGAAGATTCAAGAAACAAACATATAGACATAAGGCATCATTTCATATGGGATCATATATCCAAAGGAGAAATTGAACTCACTCATGTTTCTACTGAAAATCAACTTGCAGACATTTTTACAAAACCTTTAGCCTTTGATACTTTCAGTGCATTAAGAACAAGGCTTTGTGTGATTGATTTGAATGCTTAAATAAAAATATTTTTGCAACATTGATGTTTTTTTAATAGTTAATGTGTTTGTGAACTTGCATGTGTGATTTTCTTGATTTAGTATCTATGTTCTTCATTTTTCAGTGAGTTTTTCAATGTGTTTGTGGTTTAGTTTTAATTGAGTGTATGATTTAGAATTTTTTGACTGTCCATCATCTAGGACGAAATTTGTTTTCATATGGGACGATTTGTGTAGTGTGTTAAACTGTTGAATTTTGAACCCTTTAAGTGTAATTTTAAGTATTTTATTATCACTTCATCTGTACGATCGTCATGATCGTCCGAGACGAAATGTTTTCAAATGATGGGATGAATGAATAAAGCGGTTGAATTGATACGGTATTTTTTAATACTAATTTTGTATGTACGAACCTTTAGCTCGCCCGGAAAAACACATGTTGGTTCGATGGAGGGGACGGATTCCAACTGCTATTAAAACGATCATAAGTTTTGATTATCTCAGGACGAACACGTGTTCGTCTGTACGATCAGTCTGGTAAAAAGTATTTATGAAAGGATGCTTCATAAGTTGTGTTGATTATGAAAAGCCGTTTCATTTTGACGCATTGGTTCGTCCATACAAAATATTTTCGTACGGGATAAATCGAAAAATTCGTACGGGATGAAATTTTTTCGTCTTGTACGAACTTGTCATTTCCAATAAATAGAAGGGCTTTTGAACTCAACAGTCACACTCAAAACTTCACTTTCAATCTCTTTCGTACTCTAAATCTTCTTCGAAATGTTAAGTTTAAGTAAGAGATAAAAGATTCTGGTAAAGAAACCACATAGAAATTCTTCTGACAACTTTTTTTGCAAAGCAAATGAGGAATCTTTTTTTAGGTTTGCCTTAGCGAAGATCAAACCCTCCAGAATCCTAATCCAAGAATAACTTACCTTTCTTGTAATGAACTTATTTGCCTCAACACAGTTTGGTTTTATACTTGCCCTCGTCTATCTCTACAATAAGGAAACCTATCACTACTTTCTCGCCATCATGTCCTTTAATTCTAACCATTCTATAATTCGTTCCTTTATCTTCAAACAAAAAGTTGAAATCACCAAGGCTGAATTAGGAGCCTTTTCGAATTTAAGGACAGAGGGAGCTAGAGCCCATCACTTGATTAACAATCATGATTATTTATGATATGAAATTAATAATGTGATTAGAGGAAACAATCTGAAAAAACATGTGGCTAGAGTATCTGGTCTCGTTCGAAATGCACGATCATCCAGCATGTCCTTGTAACTTCTATAATTCCTAAAGCTGGTGATAGAATCAACATTACCCCTCTTCTTTCTATGGTGACCTTCTTTATCATGACAAAAGAACCTATAGATGAAGCCTTACTTATCCTTGACTATCTTTATGGGCTGTCTGAAATTGGATATGTAAACTATAAGAGAAAGAAGAACATCGCCTTAGGACATCTAGTTGCCTACATTCTGGACAAGAAATACAATTTGGTTCATATTGATCAATAGTTTGAAGAACCTCTCTACTACAACAACGGATCATTTAGATCAATCTTCAAAGAAGAACCAAGTAAAACACATATCATTAGTGATACAAAGGAAGAACCAGAAGCTGCACTTGCACCCGCCAATGAACCAAACTATCAGGATTTGGTTCAAAGATTTGATCACTTAGAGACTCATTTTGATCAATGTTTTGATCAGATTGAGACTCATCTTCAGCAGCAGGCCGCACAGTATCAGCATGACATGAATTTTATGAGGGATCAGATGTGTGATATAAGTACCAATGTGCTTATGATGAGTACTTACTTTAACATCTTCGGTGCTGCACCTCCTCCTCCTCCTCTAGATAAGGGTCCTTCTCAATGATAATTTCGCTTAATTTTATGTATTTTTTATATAGTCCGTGTATTAATTGTTGTTATAAGTAAGTTTGTTATATTTTCTTTTCTTTTGATGTTTTATTTTTGTATTGATATCATGAGCTTAGATTGTAATATCTTCATAGTGATATCAATATATATTCTCATGTTTTAGCTTTAATTGTATTAAAATATGTGTTAGCATTTATGACAATCATTAGATTTTTGATCTTAATAGTGTTATACTTTGAAGTGCAAATCAAAATTAAATTCATTAGAAAATCTTTTTTTTTTCTAAATTTAAATTCTGCTAATAACTTGATATAATTAAGATTGTCAATTTCTTGTCTCTTATTTAGACTACATTAATTCTAATATTATTATTGCAAATATGATGTTTTCTTATTTTATATTCACTTATCAATAAATATTTATGCACATAGAAAATTTTGAATTTTTTTATTATTGATTTTGGAAAGATCAAAATTACTCTTGACAAAATGTACAAATAATCAAAAGGAATGCGCAATGGTTCGCAAGTAGAAAAAGTGGCATAAAATAAGCCCAAAAGTCAAAAGATGCATAAAAATGTGCCAATAATTTGAAAAAGATGCGCAAAGCGTCACATGTGGTAATTATTTCTTTCCATTATCTTTTAATCTCTTAATTTAAATTGATCTACTGTACATTTATATTCTGTATTGAAATTTGAAATATAAAAATTTTCAATTCATCCTTTTTGCAATGAATTTCTCTATCTTAGAGTCTAAATTGACTCATGTTTTTGATATTTTATTTCTGTTATCAATGTTATATTTCTTCTTAAATTCTATGAATTAATATAATTTGCCAAATATTTTAATTTTATTTACATAACTTATTTCAATCACTTTCAAGCTTGAATTATCAAATGATTTTCATATGGCTGCTTACATTTTAAGTCTTTTTCTTCTTTACTTTTTGCTATTGTCAAAAAGGGGGAAATATTATTTGTATCTTATTTTTGGTTTTGTTTGATCTATTTTTTTTCGTGTTTTGTGTATGTTGTATATGTTGTGTGTTTGTTTTATTTTTGTTTGTTGTGCATTTCTAAAAAAACCTCCTTATTTACACGTGTTCATCTATTCAGAGGAAGTTTAGGAGATTCTTAGAATTTGAAATTTATACATACTAGAATTATTTTGCCATTATCAAAAAGGGAGAGATTGTTAAGAGAGTTTCTATTTGCATGTTTTACATTGTTGCAACTTGTATAGTTTTGATGATTTCAAATATTATTGTTTTAAGTATAGTTATCTCCTAACACCTTTTGGAAGAGTTGCTTTTGCTCTAGTGTGTACTAACATTTCAGAAAAATCAAACTCCAGACTACAAAGACTTCAAATCAAATTTAGCATGAGATACTTTGTGTATTTAAAACTTGTATTTTTCTTTGAATTAAGTTTGAGAGGGAGTGATTGTAATTGAGTGAATACACACACACACTTTAAGACATCTTGAGAAATTTGTACTGATCGTACGGGACGAACATAGTTCGTATGGCACGATCAGGTCAGTTATATCCTCGTAAGAGCAATGGAATGAACAATAATTGAAGAAAAATTTTCTAAGTCCTGATCATCCAGGGCAAAGTGTATTCGTCCCAGGATGAAATTTCCAATAGAAAATTTTCATTCAAGAACGAAGTGTATTCATTCCAGGATGAGTTGCTCTCTGGAACAATTTCATCCAGGATGAAGTGTATTCATCCCGGGATGATTTTCTCTCTGGAAAATTTCGTCCAGGCGAACCAATATTTATCCCAGGACGAAGTGAACTGACTCTGAAAAATAAGTGACGTTCTACATTTTTTGAGAACCGACCTATGGAATAACCTTTCATACCGAACGAACCTAGTTCGTACATGATGATGTATTTGTACGAAGTCATTTCGCACCCATATACATTAGGTTCTTTCCAACGTATTTAAGTAAAATTGTCCAAGATGATCCACGATCATGAGGGATGATCCAATTCATATTGACTTGAATATTTGCAATTTTTGGATGGTTTTTTGTGTCTTTTCTATAAATAGTCCAATCTCAACTGCCACTTAATCTTTTTGTCCACTGATCTTCGTGCCTATTGAATGTAGAGTCAAGGAGAGAGTGTGAGAGAGTGTTTGAAGGAGATTTCTTGCCATTGGAGCGTGAAGGTTTCACTTAGTACTCAAAGGTAAAAGTCTTTACTCTTGGCTTGTGATTACTTCACTCTTTTCTCTCTTCCTTCTAGAATTCTTGTGAAGAAGATCTATCAACGAGATCCAATTCTCTACCGACACTTGAAGAGTGTGAATAGCCGAGGGTTCTCTGCCCACAGTAGAAGAGTGTGAAAGGACGAAGGGTTCTCTGCACACACTAGGATTATGTGAAAGGATGAAGGGTTTTCTACCCAAACTAGGAGAGTGTGAAAGGATGAGGGTTCTTTGCCCATACTGGGAGAGTGTGAAAGGATAAAGGGTTCTCTGCCCACACTAGGAGAGTGTGAAAGGATGACGGTTCTCTGCCAACATTGGGGATAGTGTAAAAAGATGATGGTTCTCTGCCTACACTGGGGATATTGTAAAAGGATGATGGTTCTCTGCCAACACTAGGGATAGTGTAAAAGAATGACGTTTCTCTACCGCACCGGGTAGTGGTGGATAGAGTGTCTATAAAGCCTTCTCCGCCTTGCTGTGGGTGCAGAAGGAGAGTCACTAGTGGAATTAGTGCAATACTCGGAGGGTACCTCTGGGGAGTCGATGTAGGTCAAGTTTGACCGAACCACTATAAATCTTGTGTCTTTTATTTTTTGTTACTTTTTATTTTGTTGATTTTTGTTTCTAAATTGTGGTTGAAAAATCTATTTCTACAAAACTCATTAAAGTTTATTTTTCGGTTTAAAAATTTAAAAGAGTGATTAATTTTAAATTACCATATCACCCCCCCCCCTCTTGGTTACCCGCTGGGATATAAGCTTAGGTTTAACAACCTAATTCATAGTGAACGGGTTTCATTAGCAAGATCTGGTTATTATTTGTTTCTTTTATTAGAAAGCTGGTCATGTGAAGAAAGATTATTCAAAATACACTAACTGACTCGTCAAAAAGGTTATACATCTGAATCTGCTTTGTTCTGAAGTTAATTTTGCCTTAGTATCAAATCATATTTGGTGGATAAGTACAGGTGAAACTAATCACATAAGTATGACTAAGCAAGGTTGTCTAAGCAGCATTGTGCCAACTAATGTTGAAAGATTTATCTATGTGGCAAATGGCAATAAAGCTCCTGTTAAAGATGTAAGATTTTATAGATTGTACTTAGAATTTGGTTGTAATTTGGATTTGTTTAAGACTTTCTATGTGCCGTCATTTAAACAGAATCTAATTTCTATTTCAAGTTTGGATAAATCTAGTTACTCTTATTCATTTACAAATAGAAAATTTAGTCACTTTTATTGTTCAAAAATTATTAGTATAGGTTATTTAATTGATAATCTATATAAATTATATATCTCTGTGTCATAAATAAATGAAACTTTGCATATTAATCATTTTTGTACAAAGGAAAAATTAACTGATAAGATTTCCTTTATGTTATGGCACAAGCATTTAGGACGTATTTCTAAACAAATAATTGAAAGGCTTGGGTCATCTGAAATTCTTAATTTCCATAAATATACTGATTTTAAAATTTGTATTGAATAAATTAAAAAAAAACAAATTTTAAGAAATTATGTGCCAAAAATATTTTAAATGTCTTAGAATTTAAACATATTGATATTTGTGGCCCATTCCATACAGCTTCTTAGAATGGTCAAGAATACCTTATTACTTTCATAGACGATTATTCTCATTATCGGTACTTATACTTAATACATGAAAAATTAGAATCTTTGTATGGATTTAACATCTTTAAAGCTAAAGTTGAAAATTAACTTGGTAAGAATATTAAAGCTATCAAATCTGACCATGATGGTGAATATAGTGGTAGATATAATGGATTAGGTGAATAACACATAGGCCCTTTTGTGAGATATTTAGCAGAATATGTCGTCGTTCCTCAATATAATATATTAGAGACTCCAAGTCAAAATGGTATAGCTAAGAGACGAAACAAAACCTTAAAGGATTTGGTTAGAAGTATGATTAGTCATTCTTCTTTACCATAATCACTTTGGTGAGAAGCCTTAAAGACTGTTGTTTATATTCTTAATAGAGTTTCAAGCAAAGCAGTAACTAAAACTCCATATGAGTTATTGAGTGAACAAAATCCTAGTAATAGGCATTTTCATATCTAGAGATGTCCAGTTAAGCTAAGCCTTAGAAGCCTAATAAAAGGAAATTGGACTCAAGAATTGTTAGCTGCTATTTTGTTGGATACTTTAAAAGGTTAAGAGGTTTTATATTTTATGATTCTAAAATAAATATTTTTTGGAGACAATAAATTTTAAATTTATTAAGGATATTAAATATGGTGCGAGTGAAAAACTCAAAGATTTTGATTTTAAGGAGGAATAAATTACTATTCCTACTATTACAATTAAAAATAATCAGGTAATAATGCCTTATATTATTTAGATTATAAATCTAGGTAGTCAAAATAATCTTGAATTATCTCCCATTCATATAGAAGGATAACAACAACCTCAAAATAAATTGCCATTTAGGAGATCCACAAGGGAAATGAGAATAATAATTTCAAATGATTATATTGTATATCTCTAAGAGCAGGAGTTTGATATGGGATTATAAGATGATCCAATCTCATTCAGTCTGGTCAAATTTTGCACTAATTCCTAAAAGTGGATAGAAGCCACAGAAGATGAGATGAAATCAATTAAAGATAATGATGTTTGGGATCTTTTTAAATTGCCAAAAGGAGCAAAGTCAATTGGTTATAAATGGATTTTTAAGACAAAAAGTGATGCAATATGCAATATTGAAAGATATAATACATATCTAGTTGTAAAAGGTCTTACATAGAAGGAAGGGATTGATTAGAAATAGACTCTCTCCAATTTCTTCAAAAGACTCTTTTAGAATCATGGTGGCACTTATAGCTCATTAAAATTTAGTGCTACACCAGAGATATAAAGACTACATTCTTAATGTAGACATTAAGAAAACTTTGAATATAATGCAACCAAAAAATTTTCAATATTCTAATTCAAAATATATGGTGTGCAAATTAAAGAAATCCATCTATGGTTTAAAGTTGGCATCCTCTCAATGGTACAAGAAATTTGATCAAGTGATTTCTTCATTTTTTTAAAGAAAAAACTATTGATCAATGCATTTATCATAAGGTTAATGTGAGTAAATTTATTCTCTTAGTGTTATATGTCGATGATATTATACTTACAAGCAGCTATATCAATTTATTGCATGGAACTAAGAGTTTTCTTTTAAATAAATTTGAAATGAAAGATCTTGGAAATGCATCTTTTGTTATGGGTATACAAATTCATCGAAATCGCTTCCGAGGTATACTTGGGTTATCACAAACAACCTATATTGATAAAGTTCTTGATTTGACATGAAAGATTTTGCACTAGGGGATACACCCATTGCAAAAGGAGATAAATTTAGTTTGCTGCAATGACCAAGAAACAAAGTTGAAAAGCAAGAGATGGATAAGATTCCCTATGCATCGGCAGTAGGGAGTCTTATGTATGCTCAAGTTTATATGCATCCTAATACTATGCATATTGTTGGAATGCTTGGTAGATATTTAAGTAACCTAGGAGTAGATCACGACTAGCCATTGCGCTCTACTCTTATTCTAGGGTTCACATCAATGCGCGTCTCTATTCCTTCTCCTGGTTGGTTTCTTTCACTTTTTTAAGTATTTAATTATCTTGGTTTTCTCCTTGGTGTTTTGGTTTCTTGGTTTTAAGGTTTTCCGTTGGTTTTTAGGAAGGGGGAGATGACGTCTTAGATGTCATCCATCCCAGTTGCTTCTTCAGTCCCTGACAGTAAGACCCATTTTTTTAAGGATGTCTTGGCGGGTTCTTCTTCTTCATCTTCCTCTAGGGTTTAGTTTTTGCACTCTTCATTTAAGGGTTTTCCTGACCTAATGATTGAGGATTCATTTGTTTTGCAACTTGCTGCGCCTTTTGCGTTCATGTTGGTTTGTAAATTTGTTCTTTCTCATCATAATTTGGATGTGATTCATAAGTTATTTCTTAGCCTTAAACTCTATGGTTCCTTGAATATTGGTCTTTTGGATCCTCATCATATTGCTATACAACTTACTAACTTGGATTATAGTCATATTTTCTCTCAGAGATCTTATTATATTTAAGCTTATCAAATGAAGTTACTCAAATGGACACCGAATTTTGATGTGCTTGAGGAATCTCCCATTGCACCTGTGTGGATCTCCTTCTTGAATTTACGTGTTCACTTTTTTAATTCATAAATTATTTTTGGATTGGCCTCGGTGTTTGGTAGAACCTTACAAACAGACAAAGCTATTGCTTCCTTATCTCGACCCTCGGTCGCTTGGGTTTTAGTTGAGTTAGATGTTTTTTAGAAACATCCTAATGAGATATGGCTTGGTTCAAAATAATATGGTTATTTTCAAAAGGTGGAGATTAAAAACCTACCTTTCTTTTGTTCTCATTGTAAGATGCATGGCCATGGGATTAATGAATGCTTTTGATTTCATCCTAATCTTCGTAAGGAGAAAGTCTCATCTAAAGTGTTACATGGAAATGACAATCATGTAGGGAATGAGGAAAATTTGGTTAAAGTGGGGAAGAGAAATGTCTCTATTTTGCAGGATATGATGGTACATAATACTTCTCATGTGATTGAGGACCCTGTTTCTAAGGTCCTTGAGGCTAATGATACTATTAATTTTTTTATATCTATACCACAGGATGTTTCTAATATTTATATTGATCTTATTGTGGGGTTTGATATTATTAAGCAAAGATTAGATAGTATTACATCTCCTAATATTGTGCCTATTTTTGAGAATATTACTTTTATTTTAAATAAAAATCTTGACTGATATGGATTCAATAATGGTTCCTAATATATCTACTAATTTGGTTTCTAATTCCTTTATTATTGCTATTCAGAAGAAAGATCAAGTGATCTAAGTGGATGGTGGACTTGATAAAGGGAAATCGGTTGTGATGGATGATTGTCCCTTAGAGTAAGAATTTGGGCTGAAAGGTTTGTTGATGATATAATTATTTAAACTAAAGTTGGGCCTCAAAATTTTTCCCAAGCTAAGGTTGTGGTGGTTGGGAGTAGTGTGGTCAACAATGTTACTAATATGGAAGGTGATGTATTTTTTGGTGAAGAGTAATTGCCTCTTCCTAGAGGGCACTTTGGTACATTGAATGAAAGTAATTTACCCTTGAATGAGTAATATCTTTGCAATGTTTTTATTGATAATGAAGATATGAAATTAATGGCTAAATGTTTTGCTAGAGATGATAATGATACTAGTTTTACCAAGGGTCATGGCAGGAGAGGTAAGAAACCTGAAACTATTGTTTTAAATTCTCCTCGTGACACCTGCTCGCATACTTTCCATTAATATGTGTTTTTATGTTTAATGCTATCATTTGGAATGTTAGAGGCATTGGTTCTTCTTCTTCTTCTGAGGTGAGAGTTAAGAATTCATGCCGTATCTTTATTATCTGTTTTTGTGTCTTACTTGAACCTCTCATTTCCTCTGATATGTTACATAATACTAATATGTTTTTGGGTTTTAAACATCCTTTATCCAATGTAGCTAATAAAATCTGGTTCTTTTGGAAATATTTTGTTCGGGTTGATGTCATTGGTGATTTTCCTCAAGTCGTTCACAATAATATTGAAAGTTCTAACATGCAATGTTGTGCCTCCTTTATTTATGCTACTTCTTCTCTTTATACTAGAAAGATTTTATTGGACCAGATTATTCAATTTAATAGTATTTGAAATCTTCCCTAGATTATAACATTATTAATATTGGTTTTTTTGGTGATAAGTTTACTTGACATCATGGGCATTTATTGCAAATCTTAGATAGGGTTTTATTTAATGACTATTAGTTAAACTCTTTTGATTCTACTAATGTTGAGCATCTTAGCAGGACAATTTCTGATCATTCTCTTATTCTTTTAAAATTAAACCTAATAGGAGGGATTTTTCTCCTCACTTTAGATTCTAAAACTTGTGTCTTCTTCATGATTCCTTTATGGATTTATTTATGAATAATTGGCATGATCCTTTACACCCAAATAATTCTATTTCTGGTATAAGAAGATTGTGGTTTAAATTAAAAGGCTTAAGTTTGTTTTAAATTGGTGGAATCATAATGTATTTAAGAATATTTTTCTAACATTTTAATTAAAGAAGATAAAGTGTCTTTTCAGGAGAATCAATGCTAATCGGTTTCTTCTGAGGCTAACTTGTGTCTTTTGAAAGAGGCTAAAGATAGCCTTTGCAAATTGCATGCTCAGGAGGAAAGTTTTTGGAAACAATAAGGGCCTGTCAAACATCTAGTTGAAGGTAATTGTAATACAAAGTACTTTCATTCCTCAGTTAGAAGGAAGTGCTATATTAATTGCATTCATAAAATTAATCGACCTGATGGATCTGTTTCTAAGGATAATGTTGAAATTGCTAATCTGGTTGTGTTACACTTTCTGAATCATCTGAACAAAAAATTCCACCCTGATGTTCTTGATAATCCTAATATTATTCCTTCTTTGATTTCTCTTTATGGTAATGTTTTAATCTATAAATATCCCTCTTTAAAGGAAGTTAAAGATATTTTCATTGCTATGAGTGTTGAGTCGATTGCTGGTCCTGATGGTTTCACGGCTAAGTATTTTTCAAAAACTTGGCGTATTATTAGAAATGATATTTTTTCTGCCATTATTGATTTTTTTAAAGGTAATACTATCCCTAGGTTTTTCACATCTATTTCTATTGTGCTTATTCCTAAGAGTACTTATTCTACTTGGAATGATTTTAGGCCCATTAGTCTGTGCTCCTTTTTTAAAAATTTATCTCTAAAATTTTGATGAATCGTTTAATGCTTCTTTTTCCTAAAATTATTATCCCCACATAAATGGGTTTTGTTAAAGGGCGTGCTATTCATATAACATCCTTTTGGCTCAGGAATTTTGCCAAGATTTGAATATTAAATATAGAGGCGGGAACATGATTTTGAAACTTGACATTGCTAAGGCCTATGATAATATTAATTTAAAGTTTCTTTATGAGATTTTGAAGTT
This sequence comes from Dendrobium huoshanense, assembly GCA_016618105.1. Classification (NCBI taxonomy): domain Eukaryota; kingdom Viridiplantae; phylum Streptophyta; class Magnoliopsida; order Asparagales; family Orchidaceae; genus Dendrobium; species Dendrobium huoshanense. The sequence goes on along the minus strand of CM028359.1, from coordinate 39,490,585 downwards.
ATTTGGTTTTGGTTTCAATCTTATTAATCTCATTAATCTTTGCATTCAAAGTCCTTATTTTTCCATCATTATCAAGGGTAAGCTAGTGGTTTTTTTAAGGCTTCACATGGTCTTAGATATGGGGATCCTCTCTCTCCGGATCTCCTTTTTTTTATGTGGAGTATCTTTCTAGGGGACTTATTAATTTATTTGATAAGTTTCCTAATCCTTATTTTAGAACTTTAGGTGGGTTTCACATTTCTCACTTAGGCTTTGCTGATGATTTTATTATCTTTACAAATGCTTATTTCAATAGGATTCAAAGACTTTTAAATTTCATTAATCAAGTTGAATCTATTAGTGGCCTGGACTTGAATAAAATAAGTGTGTTTTTATTACTTATAAAAAAGTTTCTTTGGAGCTTATTGGGCGCCCTAAGATTTTATCTAGTTTCAGCCATGCTTGCTTGCCTTTAAAGTATCTTGGTGTTCTTCTCCATAAGGGTAGAAAGGTTTCCACCCTCTTTGATGATTTAATTTTGGTTGTTCAAAATAGACTTCTATATTGGGATTCCAATTTTTTAAGCTTTGGTGGTAGGTTAACTCTAATTAAAAATGTTCTTTGTTCTATCCTTGTTTATAGTTTTCAAACCTTGTTGCCCTCTCAAACTGTTTGTAATAGGATTGAAAGGATGATTAATTAGTTTTTTTGGAGAGGGGATAGCTCAAATTTTAAAATTCATTGGTCTTCTTGGGATAAATGTTGTGGCATATTGGATGAAGGGGCTTTGGGTTGTAAGACTCTGAAGGATCTGGCCTTTTCTTTTTCTTTTAAGTTATGGTATAATTTTCATGCCAATTTGAGCCTTTGCGCTAAGTTTATAAATGTTAAATACTGTGGTGTGAAGCATCCAATCTCGTGTTGTTATAGTAAAGGTAACTCTAAAGTGTGGCAACATCTTTGCAAAGTGAAGTGGTTTGTTGAGCCGATTATTAGTTGAGGCCTCAGTTGTGGTAATATTTTCTTCTGGCAGGATCATTGTATTGGGGGGCAATCCATTGAGTCCATTTTTAATACTACATCTATCACTTCTGTCAAAGTTAATTGCATTTTTTAATGAGTATGTTTGAGATGTTAATAAAATCTCTAATATTTTGCCTAATTTTCGTATTCAAAAAATTTTATAGATTCGTTTCAATTTAAATTGTCTTGATGTTCAGATGTGTGCTTTATCTAAAGATGGTAAATTTAGAATAAAGGATGCTTACCATTCTTTTCATATGAAGCCGGAGGGCCCTAAGAATTTTAATATGATTTGGCATAAAAGTATCCCTTCTATGGTTTTTATTTTTTGTTTGGCGTACTTTAAATAAGTTTATTCCTACTGATGACAGTTTCAGCAAACGTGACTTTATCTTTCCTTCTAAATGCCAATATGGTTATCATTTGGATAATATGCATCATGTGCTTGTTTGTGCGGTCAAAGTTTTGATGTACTTTGATGATATATTGTATTTAAACTATTTTAAAGCTAAGGCTTCTATTTACTCTACTCTTAACTATTGGTTTGATAAGTCCAGAGGTCATATCAGGAACATTATTCCTTCTCTTATGCTTTGGCTTTAATAGTTGGATAGAAATAATTCTCATTTCAATGGGGTGGTCATGAATTATAATAGAATTATTTAGGGAGTTAAAGATAAGATTATGGCCATATTCTCTGCTAAATTACTATTGGATATGAATTTTAAAAATTCTGTTAATGTTGTGATAGATTTGGGTATTGAGTTGGTTGGGGATGGTTCCATTAATGCCACTAAGTGTACCTCTTTGATGAAACCTCCAGTTAATTTATTTAACCTTAGCGTATAAGCTTTTAAAAATATTACTAGGGTGGGTTGTGGTGGTATCATCAGAGATGGTAATGGTAAAGGCATTGTGGGCTTTGCTGGTCCCATTCACACCTTTGATGTTCATGAGGCTATCATCTTTATGAACCTGTATTAGTTAACACTATATTTTTCTCTCGACTTCAAAAATATTGTGCTTGAGTTTGGCTCTCACCATTGCTATCAAGTTTCTTCTTTGAGATAGGATTTTATTTGTCCTGCTACAGTGTTTTACATGAGGATGGATATTAATTAGTGGTTAACTATGCTCAACTGCTCCTTTTTTATTTCTTAGGCAGATGGGAATGCTTGTGATCTTGGTATTACCAAGTGGGTTGTGACTTGGAGTCCTTAGAGAATATTATTGTTCCTAGTCTTCCTCTTCATATTAGAGGTCCGTTAAACTTTGATGAGATTAGTTTTCCTTATGTTTTTCATCAATTTTAGTGGTGTTGGTTCTTATTGGTTATTGCCTGGTGGTTGCGATTTATTTGTTTCCATCTGGGTTGGTTGGTTTCTTCTAGTGGGTTGCTTTCTGAGCCTTTTTGTTTAGTTTCAGGAAGTCCCTACTGTGCTTGTGATAGTGCACTCTATGCTTGGGTGCGTTTCCCTTTATATTCTTGGCCGGAGCTATGGGTCTTTTTATTGTGGTTGTTCCAAGGTGGTTATCTGGTTGTTACTTTGGCTTTCATTTCTTGGCTTCCTGGGGGTTTTACATTGGTTTCATTATGTTTGGTGATGCTTCTTGATGTAATCTTTTGGTTTGTTGGAGGGTTTTGCTCAGCTCTCGGGGTGCTGCTATTTTGGTGGTTGGGTTGGTTTTTTTCAGTTGGCTGATCTTTGTGTTTTGGTTGAGGGTCTTTTATTTGATTGCTTTGTTAGGATCTGGGTTGCTTCATGTGTTATTTGCTTCTAGTTGTTGTTTTTATGTTACTATGTGTTTACTCTTAAGGGGTTATTGCATACTCCTGGGGACCCTTTTTGCTGGGGTTACTTAGTGGATTTCTTTTGCTTGCATGATCACTGCTTTGGGAAAACCTTCCCGTCTACTGGCCTTCTCCTTGGTGATCAAGTTTTTATGGTCTATTTTTACTTGTGTTACTATTTCTGTGGTTGTTTGGTTGGGGTTTTGTGCTGCTGGCTTCGTTCTTGCTTGACTATGAATTCAATCTGAATGGAATTTTGGACTACTCTTGGAAATTATAATTATTGCATTTTTATTATATGCTTTTATCTTGGCCATATCACTTTTGGGCTATGTTTTGTTTTGCATTTTCCATCTTTTTCAAGTGAGTATATTGATCACATCTCGGAAGGGAACCAGGATTGGGTCGCTATTTTTTGGATCTCTGATCTTTTTTGGGTGCCCATTCTTGTGCACCGCAGCATGTTCCTAGGTTTTCTTATAACTTTTGTTAGTAGGGACCTCAAGATCATAGATCTTTTTGATTTTCTTTTTGTAGCTCTTCCGAGCAGTAGTGAGCTTGAGGTCACTTTAAGGACCTTGTACTAATTTTTTTATGTTAACGTGTAGGTCCCACATGGTGGATTTCCCCTAAAAAGAAAATAGTAACCCAAGAATAGATCATTGGAATGTAGTAAAAAGGGTTATGAGGTATCTAAAAAGGACAAGATATTTCTTGCTCACATATTAGAGAACCGATCATTTAGATATCACGGGGTATTCTGACTTTGATTTTGCTAGTTTCCATAATAGTAGAAGATCCACTTTAGGCTATTTGTTGGAAATGTATCAAGTAAACACTTAGATCTTCTTCAACAATGGATGTTGAGTTTTTAGCTTGTTATGAGGCTTCAAAGCAGGGAATATGGTTACAAAATTTTATCACAGGTCTACTATTGTTGATGGCATTGAGAGAACATTAAAAATAAATTGTGATAATAAAGCAGTTGAGTTATATTCCAAGAACAACAAGAGCTCATCAAAATCAAAGAACATTGAGATAAAGTTTCTTGTTATGAAAAAATGGATCATAGTTCTCAAATTTCTATTGAACATATTAGTACAAACTTTATAATTAGAGACCCACTTACAAAAGGATCACCACCTAAAGTATTTCATGAGCATGTGGCTCATATAGGTTTAATTTGTTTTAATGATATGCTAGCTTAGTGGGAGTTTATTTGTATTGTTCATTTATTATGAACTTATTTTCTGATATGACTAAAGTATTTTTGTTTTAGTGATTTAAAACACCGAAATAAATTTATTTAATTTCAATTGCAATTTAATTTAAAGTATTGAATTTAGGTTATAACTCTTTTGAGTTATAAAATTGTATCAGTCGAAAATAGTCTTGATTTGATATCAGATTATATGAAATTTTCATGCTACATATCGATACTTGATCTATGTTGTTAATTATATTAATATAGTGATCATTGATGGGTCGTGTTATGAAGAATGTAACAAATATCGCTTTGATTCTATATTGATATGATTAATGGACCAGATTGTCTAGAGATGTTATTTTATAAAGATAACAAATATTGAGCTCTTATGGTTATTTTATAATAATTATATGTTTATATATGTGGCCCAAGTGGGAGATTGTTTGGAAATTTCTATATGTGGGCCCATATACTTATACATATAAATAAAGTTTTATACATTAAAAGCTATCTAAAATTAAGACAATTAAATTTGTGATCTATTTATGTATTTGAATTACTATTTGGCTTATGTAGCATCTCAATTTAATTTGTATATAACTAATTTGTTTACGAGCCTTGTATTTATGTTATTTTATTGATGGGCTAAAATAAAATATTTAAAATTAAAATAAAAAATGGTTGTGGTCCCCAGTTTAAACGGTTAATTTCTCATTTCCCTCACTTCTCATCTTGAGTAAAAAGAAGGGGTCTCTTGCTCTCTCAGAGAATACCGCTTCCAACATTGAAGACCGAAAACCTTGATTCTATATTTAAATGGATTCAGGTAAACTTCGAATTATTTTTTCTCGATGATTTGTTATTTCTTTCGAAGATGATCAAAGGTCTTTTTTCTATCTCCATTAAATCCTAACATGCACCACTTTCTTTTACATTTAAAATATTCTACTTTTACATAACACAATTCATATTTTTAATGTATAATAAGACTTCAATTCTACTTAACTACTTTGATAAATGATCTTGTTTTAATAAATTATCATCTTTAAATGTTCCATTACATATGTATTGTAATAAGTTCAGGCACCTTTGTAAGAATTATTCTTAGTTACTAATCACTAACAAATCATCTCATATCCACCATTAATCTATTACAGATATTTTCTTTAGTTCAGTTTTCATCTACAACATTTTGTATATTTATATGCTAAACCTCCACCATGTAATGTTATTAATACATAATGAAGTACTTCATTTTTAAAACTTCTCCAAATGCTCTTCGACATTCATCTCAAAAATTAATTTCTTAATATAACCATGAAAGACAACATATTGATTAAATATCTTTCACCATCAAATCCTTGGTTCGCAATATAGCTGTTGTTGTGTCACACATAGACCATGTAGACATCATTCTATATGTTCTTAATTTCTAGACATCAACATATCAAGCTTTCAAGACAGCTATCCAAACCAAACACACGCCCATCAGCATGTATGACATTTTTTCTTTGTTCTACAATGATGAAATCAATACCAACAATGATCATTTTAAAGACCTCACTCCAATCAAACAATGGCTCTTGCTGCCATCTATGGTACAACTAAAGAAGATATCTGTAAGATTAGGACTCGAGAAGCTTTTGAAACAAAAAATAAAGTGATGAAAAACTTATCCAAAGACCTTTAAATTTAATGAAACACAACCTATCGTACAGTATGAAATTGAGATCATACGAACAATTACAAAATCGTTTGGGACAAAAAAAATTTTGTACATACGAATAGATACAACCAAAAATGAAACTACATTTCATTAAATGCCATTTCTGAGGCATCCTTTCATACAAACTTTTAGACCATAAGATCATACAGACAAAAATGCGTTTCATCCGAGATGATTAGAATATAAAAAAGCATTTAATGACAGTTAGGTTCATCCCTCATAGAAACTGAGAACATGATAAAATATAAGAAATGCAATTTTGTAAGTACAATCTGTAATCAATAAGTGAACTTAATTGGAAAACCATCCCCACTATTATAGATGAAACAACACATGTCATACATCATGATGACATCATCATATATATTATGAAATACCATGAAAACTAAGTTTCATGCACTCACTTCAGAAACTTGTCATGTACATGCAACATAATTCATACAGGGTAAAAACAAATTTCATACAGCACAAACATAATACTTAAAAATCAAGTCATGATAAACTGAAAAGCTCATCAAACAAAGTGACATGCTTCTAATAAAATCAAAAATAAAACAAGCACACAACTAACAAAAGATAAAATAAACAAGAAACTAACAAACCAACAAAAAAAAATACAAACATACAATTACCCAAAAAATCAAGTTTGCAGAATTTTCAACTTAATCATTAAGATCAATCACTCCTAATCTGGTCTTTAAAGTGCTAAATGTGTCAAAAGCCAATGGTTTTGTTGAAATGTTTGTAAGTTGATTTTCTCTAGCAACGTCATGCAATTCAATTTCTCCCTTAGCTACATGGTCTTTAATGAAGTGATGCCTTATATCAATATGCTTAGTTTTAGAATGTTGAATAGTATTATTTAAAATCCATATGGAACTAGTATTATTACAGAAAATTGGAATTGTGTTGATAGTTAAACTTAATTACATTAATTATTATTTTAACCAAAATACTTGTGCCACATAACTTCCTAAGATAATATATTCTACTTCAGTAGTAGATAGGGATACTAAATTCTATTTCCTACTGGGGCAAGAAATAATAGAGTTTCTTATAAATTGACAAGTTCCATATATACTTTTTCGATCAACCCTACATCCTGCAAAATTTGAATCAAAATATTCCATAATTTCAAAAGAAGAGCTATTCTTAGGTTAACATATCCCTAAGTTTTGAGTTCCCAAAAGATATCTACGAATTATTTTAACTGCTATCAAATGTGATTTCTTTAGATCATTATAAAATCTGGCGCACCAACAAATACTGAACATGATATCTAGTCTTCTAGTAGCCAAGTAAAGCAATGATCCAATAATTCCTCTAAATTTATTTTTATTAATAGATTTTCCCTTAGGATTGTTATCTAACTACACTAAGGAACTCATTAGTGTAGCCACTGGCTTAGTATTATTCATTTCATATTTCTTGAGGATGTCTTTATTATACTTCAACTTACTAAGAAAGGATCATTCCTCATTTTTCTTTATACTAAAACAAAGAAAATAACACAAATCTCTCATAAAGATCATCTCAAATTCACAACTCATTATTTAAAAAATAAATATCACAAATATTATTATTTGTAGATCCAAATAAGATATCATCAATTTATATTTGAATAATGAGTATGTTATCTCCTATCCTTTTCAGAAAGAGATTAGTGTCCACACTTCCTTTCAGAAATGATATCTCTAATAGGAAAGTGCTTTATCTCTCATTCAAGGACCTAGGTGCCAGTTTTAGTCCATAAAATACCTTTTTTAATTTAATGACATAATTTGGGAATTTAGAATTCTCAAAACCTAGAGGTTGCTCAACATAAAAATCCTCTTATATCATGCCATTCAGAAAGTCACTCTTAACATTCATTTGATACAATTTAAAACCATTAAAATAGGTAAAGGTTTATAAAACACTTAGTCCTTCAAGTCTTGCTACAAGGGCAAAAGTTTCTTCAAAATCAATCCCTTCTATTTGATTATACCCTTTGGCCACAAATCATGCATTATTTCTAATCATAACTCTTGAATCATTCATTTTATTTTTGAACACCCACTTAGTTCCAAAAACACTTTGGACCTTAGGCCTTTCAATCATTTTTGAAATAATATTTCTTACAAATTGATTCAATTCTTCATGCATGGCCAAAATCCAAAATTTATCAGAAAGTGCTTGATTTATATTAGTGGTTTAATCAAGTATATAAAGGTATAATCTTTCACTTCTTTGCTAAGTCCATGCCTAATCCTAACACCATTACTAGGTTCACCTCAAATCAATTGCTTATGGTGATTCTTAAAAAATCTCCATTCTTTAGGCAAAGGATTTTTTTTCCAACATCTTCTTTCAAATTTGTCTTTTTATTTCCTTGGGAGATATTTTTAATATGAACTTCTTCCAATCATGGCTCTTCCAAATTGCCTGATTCATCAAACACAATATGTGTGGTCTTCTCAACTACCAAAGTTCTCTTATTAAAAACTCTATAGGATCTGCCAACACTAGAATATCCAAGAAAAATTACTTCATCAGATTTTGGATCAATTTTTCTTAAAGGAGTTTTACCATTATTGTGAATGAAGACCTTGCATCCAAAAACATGCAAATGTGAAAGATTAGGTGGTCTACCCTTAAGACGTTTATATGGCGTCTTATTCAATTTTAATCTAATGTTCACCCTATTAAGAATATAACAAGTTATACTAATTGCTTCAGACCAAAAATATTTTGGAAGTGAGCATTGTGCCAACATGGCTCTAACGGCTTCAATTAATGTTCCATTCTTTCTTTATACTATGTCATTGTACTGAGGGGTCCTAGGTACTGCAAAATTGCGATCAATTCTTTTCTTTTTACAAAAACCTTCAAATTTTGTCATTTTCAAATTCACCTCCAAGATCACTTTGAATTTATAAAATCTCACACCCTAATTTCTTCTGATTCCAAGTGTAAAAATTTCAAAATTCTTCAGTTGATTCACTCTTATGAAATGAAAATTTAACCCAAGCAAATCTTAAAAAGTAATCAACTATAACAAATGCAAATACTTTACCTCCTAGACTTATAATGTTAATTGGTCCAAAAAGATCCATGTGAATGTTTTTTAATGGTTTGATAGTTCTAAGATCCTTAATAGAATGAAAAGAGGACTTTACCTATTTTCCAAATAGACATGATTTGCATAAGTGATCCTTAGTAAAGTTCAGTTTGGGTATTCCTCTAACCAGTTCTCTTAGTTTAATTTTCCTAAGATTTTTTATGCTCGTGACACAAATTCTCTTACGCCATAACCATAATTCTATTTTTTTAAAAGATTTGGAAGCAATTTTATTAAAAGGAAATAAGATTAGAAACTAAGAAAAGGATCACTTTCTTCCTTTAGCAAGCTAACAAAAGGAGAAATAGAACCCCAACTACAGCTATTCCAAACAAAATTGCTACAATGAGCAATGTTAACACACATATTATCTAGCTTATTACAATCTCTACCCATTCTACTAAAAATGACATTCTTGAATTCTTTGAGGAAATTAATCTCATCCATCCCATTTGTAATGAACATCTTGGTTGGATCTCTATTAAGTTTATGAAGAAAAATAATAAAATTTACATTATCACCTTCAATAATTACTCCATAATGCTGCATCTAATCTTGTAGAATGACCTTTAATGTTTGAATAGCTAATAGTTCCAACCGAGAAACGTCCCATTGCAATCCCTTGAAACCAAAAGCCAAAAGAAATATTCCTTTAAAGTCTCTGAATACTCGACCTAAAGTAGCCTCATACGAAAGAAATAAAGAAGCATCTATATTTAGTTTGATCCAACCGGGTGTGTGGGGGGGGGGGGGAGTGCAAACTCTTAATGAACAGCCTATTAGGCTGATTAATACCCAGTAGCCCAATTTAAGAGCTCCTTTTTCAATAAAAGAAGCAAGAGAAATAGTTTGAGTAGCTATATATAAGCAAGGGTCTTCCTTTTCTCCAAGAACATGTTTACATCTCTATTTCCAATTCAGGAAAACCAAAGTGCAATAGAGTTTTACAAGAAGAGAATTCTTACCAACATTTCTTTCCAACCACATGCAGCAATCCTTTAAAGAAGCAAATACTGGCAACAAGAAATCCCAACCATTAATAATTTGGATTGCTTGAATCAATTTGGAGCGTCCTACCCCCACATGGTTGATGTTTTTCGCTATAAGCAGCCAATAGGACAACCATAATCTATTCTTGATCTTTTGATCAACAAAAAAACAAATGTTGGGATCGCTTCATGAAAAATTCACCACTAAAAATTTTCCACTCATGGCATAATCTTTAGTTTTCTAAGCCAATTACCATAGATATATCTTCCCATTAGATAACTTGAAGAAATAAGTTTTGAAATAATAGAAGAAAGTATTTTTCCTATCTAAAAATGAATCAGCTCCAAATTATCTTTCATAAGATTAGAACAAACTTGAATTTGAGAGATTATATTTACCAAATTTTCTCTTAAGTCTTCAATTCTTCTAAATTAGATCTTCTATAAATAATGAATTTATCAAGATTTGTATCATCCATCAAATGTGAAAGTTTGTTAGGGATGTTAAGCCCTATAGAATTGGCCCAAGCTAACCAGGAGGGGGGGGGATTGGTATTTTAAAATTTCTTTTCAACAAAAGCAATAAGATCACAAACCAAAACCAAATCACACCATAAGACAAAAACAATGCGGAAATTAAAGTGCGGAAGCAAGAAAATAATAACACAGAAATTTATAGTGGTTCAGTCAACTTGACCTATGTCCACTCCTTGGAAGCACCCTCCAAGTATTGCACTATAAAATGTGTCTCTCCTTTAGCCCCCACGACTGGGTGGAGAAGCCCTCACAAAAAAGTCCTTTTTGCCACCCCAGCAAGGCAGATAACCTATCTCCTTTTGATTCCTCCTAAAGCTGACTGAGAACCATAATCAGATGTTGACCCTTTACCTCTACCGACCCTTCCACATATGAGAAACTCTAGATGAAGAAGAAGCAGAGCAACCCTTGTGAATCTTCTCACAAGCTCCCCCTCACAAGATCCTCTCTCTCTCCCTCTCTCTCTTTCTCTCCTCAAGGCCTTCTCAGGTCAAGGCAACAGTAAAAGATTGTTCAAAATGTTGAACAAGAGCTCTTAAATAGAAGAGCTTCAAAGGAGCTCATTAATTGCAAGTTGCCGATAATATCGTCCAGGCTGATATGGACATTGGCCTGGCCGATCAGTACAAATCTCAGAAGATCAGCCAGAGCATCGCCCTGAATGCAAACCTGATCGTCTAGGCCGATTTCACGATCGTCACGGCCGATCAGTTCAAATCAGAGGAAAATTATCCAGAGCATCACCCTGAATTCGAGCTGGCTGATATTTATCTTCCTTAAGCAACTAAGGTTTTTGAATAGATCGTCCTGGCCGATCCTGAGATCGTCCAGGATGATATGATCGTATCAATCATCCTTAATTACTCCCATAATTTCCTGATCAATTAAGGCATAATTTGTGAATATCGTCCAGGCCGATTATTAAAAAATACAATAAACCTTAATTATCTATGGTAGCAACTTCTTTCTGTTTTGGGCTTATCGTCCTGGCCAATACATGTATCGTCTAGGACGATCTATTAATGACGGCTGCCTTAATTAAGAATCCTTATTTAGACTTTCTGTTTTAAGCCTGATCGTCCAGGATGATGTAATTATCGTCCTGGCCGATATGAGTAAAAACAGAAATTCTAAGTCTCTCAAGTGTGTGTGTAGGGTTACTTAGCATCAGTCTCTTGAACATTACAAATAGACTCAAGAAGAGAAAGAAAACAAAGTACAGACTGACTCAACCTAAAACCTACGCAATCTTGAACTGGCTTCGTTTGTTCGTCCGATCTTCGATTCCTGAAAAGTTAGAAGTAACAGGCAGTGCAAGAGAATCAGTAGTGTTTGTCAATCATCAAAACATAAGTCATGAAAATAGATTTGCAATAAAATGGACCGAAACAAAAGTTGGCTACCTAATAAGGCATTTATCCATCAACCAAACATCCTTAAGCAAATTGATTGATTTCCCATCTTTCACCTTCCTTTTAAAAATTGGAGCAATAACCTTACACCCTCTCAACCAAATCTTCCAAACTGAAGAAACACCTTTCTTAGCTTGGGTATTCCAATTTCACATCCCATAGTTAGCAACCAAAACTTGATACAATAAAGAAGAAGATCCACTAAGAAATTTCCAAGCAAATTTAGCTCTTGAAGGAACAACTTTATTCACGTAAGAGAGAAGGTCACGGCCACCCAATTTAGCAAGCAAACAAAGAACATTCCAGCTCACATAATGAATTCCCAAACTACTATCCTATTTATGCTATATAAAATTCATGCACATTCTATCCAACTCTGAAAGTATGCTCAAAGGAATGAGAGAGTTAGTACTATGAAAGGAAGGAAGAGATAAAATAATAGATTTCACTAAAGTCATCTTTCATGGCAATGAAATATATTTTTTGCTCCAAGTATGAAGTTTACCCAATGACTTTTTAAGAAGAAAATTGAAATCATCAACTCCAAGCCTCCTTAATGAAATCTTCGCTCCCAAATAAATCATCTTTTTAACCACTCTTAAATCCATTAACCATGATTTGAATTTTTTCTACCTCTTATTCATTGAATTTCTAAATAGAACTACAGATTTAACAAAATTTAAATTCTGCCTTGTACAACTGCAATACTCTAATAAGATGTCATTGACCTTCCTAACCATTTAAAGAGAAGCATCAAAAAAGATTGCAATATCATCAACATAGAGTAAATGTGCGATATTAGGAACATTTGAATGAATTTTGATACCAATATCACTTTGTTTAAGAGTCAATGAGTTTAAATGCAATTGAGAACAAAGAATAAAAAGAAACGGGGATAGAGGGCAACCTTGCCAAAATCCACGTTGAGCTTTGATCCAATTTGAATATGTTCCATTAATAAAAATAAAAAATGAAGGGAATTACACACATTCCAAATCAAATTAGAAAATTTGTTAGGAAAACCAAAGTAATGAAGAACTTGTTTCAAAGTTTCCCACCCCATACTATCATAAGCCTACTCTATATCAATCTTAAAAGAAACCAAACATCTTCTTTATTTAGAAAATCTGAATTTGTGGAAGATCTCTTGAGCCAACAACCTATGTTCCGACATAGAACGAAAGATGCTTGTTCTATCAAAATTAATTTCGGAATCACCTTTAGCATTCTATTCAAAAGAATTTTTTCCACAATCTTGTAAATATATTTACAAAAGCTTATAGGTCATAAATTGCAGGGGTTAAAGGATTTTCTACCTTTGGAATTAACCCCACTAAGGTCATTTTACACTTTTCATCTATAATTCCAGATGACAAAAAAATGATAAATAGCATTCCACATATCTTTTTTAATAATATTCCAGTAAATCTTAAAGAAAAATAAGAGATTCCATCATTACCTGGCGATTTAAATCCTCCAAGCTGGTTCAGCACTCCCAAAACTTCCTCCCAAGAGATTTCCGCCTCCAAAAATGTTCTATCTTCATCATTCAACATATTCAAGGGTGGCTACCTTCCACCTAATGAACACTCTCTATGCCTCCATTTATTGCTAAAGTAATCTAGAAAAACTTCTTCAAATTTCTTTGGATCTTCTACCATATCTCCAAACCAATCTTTAATTATATATTCCCAATAAGAATTCCTCCTAGAACTTGCAAAAGAGTGGAAAAACATGGAATTTATATCACCTTCGTCTAGACATCTCACCTTTGAACGTTGTCTCCACCAAGTATTAAATCTAGCTAAGGTATAATTGAGTTCTTTCACATTTGATCTGAGAGTAACCAACTTCTCCGCCAAAAGAAAACCTTCATAGCCTCCACTAACTATAGTTCAAATATTTCTTCTTTAAGATGATCTTTCAATGAATTAAGATCTAGAAGCTTGGCTTTACTCTAGAAAAATAAAGCTCTCAACACCCTTCTATATTAATGTAAAGGACTTCTGAATGGCCTCCAACAGCTTTCCTAGACCATGCTTTGTCAACAACATCATATAAAGCATGGTATGAAGCCCAAGAATCTTCAGATCTGGTAATCTTCTTCAGTTTGAAATTATTTTTCAACAAATTAACCAAAATTGGGCAATGGTCAGAATCCACCCTTGCAAGATGTTTCACCACCACCCATTAAGAAACTTCAATTGCCTTAGAGTTCAGAAAGCATCAATCTAGCCTCTCCAAGATACGAACCCCATTCGTCTTATTATCACAACAAGTTAACCTAGGCCCTATAAAGACAACATCATGATAATCATTATTGTTAAGCAAAGATTTCATCTACTTAGGAACTTGGGAGAAATAGAATCTTCTCCCACCCCTTTTATCTCAATTCTCCAGCAAACATTTGAAGTCCCCACCCACTACTGAAGGTAAGTCCTTGGAGGAATATTGTCATACTTTCCTCCATAATTCTCTTCTTTTAACAATGTCATTACTCCCATACATAGTAGATATATGTCAAACACCCTTGTTATGAACATCAAGATTCCCAATAATACCTTGTGAAAAAGACACTAAGACATTAAAAGAAGACACCTTTGAGTTCCATAGAACAAGAATTCCTCCTGATAAACCTTCAGCGAGAACATAAAAAAGCCACAATCCACTCCAACAAACTTATATACTCCCTTCCTATCTATGGAAGAATGCTTAGTTTTGAACAACCCAACAAAAAAAAAAACATCAAACTCCTTCACAAACTCCATTAGATTTTGAGAAGCTTGATTTTCTTCACTCCTTTACAATTCCAAAAAGTGATTGAAGCCAATAATTAATTAGAGGGGTAGCTGTCCCCTCAATGTTTTTCTTATGTAATTCATTTCTTCTATTCTTAGATTTTTTAACAGGACCTAGACTTATATAATTCTTTAGCCAATGGCCTTTTAACAGAAGATGAGCTTCCTTTATTTGCATCAACCCCTTCTAAGCATTTTGCATCTGTTTCTTTAGAAATTATCTCTTTTTTTTGAAGGAAATGCATCACATTGCATTAAAACCAAAAAAGTGAAGCTAACTACAAGTAATGAAAGGATCACATTCCTCCTTGATTAAGCCTAACAACAAGGTAGGAATGCTATCAAAAGAAAAGCTATCAAAAAAGAAACTACTCTCCAATGCCATAGTAGCACAACAATTTGCTACTTTATTACAACTTCTATAAGCATGGAGGAATACAACTTCATTAAAATCATTCAAAAACCATAAATTCTAGTGCGGCCAATTATCCACATTCTACTTATTCTTCTTTAAAAATTTTGAATGAATTTAATAATATTGATATTATCACTCTCTATGATTAGCCCTTTACATTCCAACATCCAGCTCCTCAAATAATCCTTAACCGTGAGGACTGCTTCTAGCTCAAGATGAACAATATCCCAATGATTTCCATTCTCTCCAAATGCACTAATAAACCATCCTTTGTAGTCATGGAAAATGCCTCCAATGCCAGCCATATTAGAGCTTATCAAAGATGCATCTACATTAACCTTAATCCATTCTTTCGGTGGAGGGTACCAAGTTCTTTGAGACTCCCTATGGAGATTAGTACCCCATCTAGAGAGAAATGGACTAGATTTGGAGACTGCAAAAAATAGGGCATTAGCAGCAATGATAGAGCATGGCAGAGCAGACATACCATGCTTGATATCATTCCGGTTCTTCCATGAGTAAAACACAATAGAGCAATACAAACGAACAATCCCATAATTCTTGGTAGACATCTTCTTTAGGTCCTTTAAACAGCAATCCAGTGAATGAAATACAGGAATAAAAATACCCCACTCCCTCAGCTTCATAATGATTTCAATCAAATACTTGCAATGCACCATAATGTGCTCATAAGTTTCATTAACTTGGCATCCTCTAGCACAAAGAGCATTATCTGAAATTTTTCGATTCATGAGGAACATATTGGTAGGAATAGCTGATTTACCCAACCTCCACCAGAATATTTCAATTTTCTTATTCATCTTCAAATTCTTCACCCAGCTGAAATACTCCACATTCTCCAAATTGCATCTGTTGAGCCACATATGTTCATACACCAAGGCAGACACAGTCTTTCCCGAGCACATCTTCATCAACTCCATCTGGTCCTCCTCACCATGCTCAATTGGAATTTGAGTAATTAAAGAAATAAGGTCCGAATGAAATTCCCTTTGTAAAAAATTAGAATTCCACATACCATTGGTTAATATCAACTGCTGCACATTCATACCATCTAAGAAATTGCAATCAACAAAAGTCGGCCAGCGATTAATACACATATCAAGCATCCATGTGTCCTTTAAAATACTGATTTTATCTCCTCTACCGACCTTCCATCGAACCGCCATCTTCAGATTACTCCCACCAATTAACAAAATTTTCCAAGCATTTGAATTAATGTTCCTTTGAGCTCCATTCATCACATTATCCCCATGCTTATTCTTCATAACACGGTGAAGCAAAGAATAAGGCTTCTGAATATAATTCCATGTCACTTTGGATCTTAAAGACAAAAATCTTTGTAGAGGAGAATGCAAGCCCAATCCTCCCAAACACCTTGGTTTCCAATTATCACTCCAAGCAATATAGGGCATCCCTTTGGTTCCATCACTATTATTCCAAATAAAGCTTCTACACAATTTTTCCAGCTCATGTAATAACCTCTTAGGTACCAAAGATTGAGTAATTAAAAAGTTAGTCATAGAAAGCAAAGAACTTTCAATGAGAATCAATGTACCTCCCAAAGATAAAGACTTCCTACTCCAAGCATTAAGTCTATCCATGGCATTGCTTAAAATCTCTTGGTAATCAGCCATCTTAACTCTATCAAGTGATATTTTCACTCCCAAGTACTTCATTTCCTTCACTATCTTGAAACCAAGAACCCTGCTAATCCTCTTCTTCATATGATAACTGACCAACTTGCCAAAGAACAGCTGAGATTTACTAACATTATTTTTTTGCCCAGTCCACATACAAAACTTCTCCACAATGGTCTTCATAACTCTAGCAAGACCAATAGATGCATGAGAAAAAATGAGAGCGTCATCTGCATAAAGCAAATGCGTGATCTTCTGTCCTCTACTTGAAATTTGAATGCCAAGACTCTTCCCCCTTTACTCTAGTGAATTTGTAATCAAAGCACATGATGAATAAATATGGTGAAAGTAGACATCCCTGACGGAATCCACTCTGGGCATTAATCCATTCAGAATTCTTCCCGTTGATAATAACGTAAAATCTCACATCTACAACAAATTCCAATAGAAGATTAGAGAAAACAATAGGAAAACCATACCATCTTAAAATATGCCGAAGAGTTGTCCATCCCATGCTATCAGATGCTTGCTCCATATCAAGCTTTACATCCATCAACCCCTTCTTGTTCTTTGAGAGTTTGAACATATGCAAAATCTCCTGAGCTAACAAACATTGTTCAGCAATGGATCTTCCATGGATGAAGGCAGCTTGCTCTTCGAAAATCATCTTATAAATACCCCTCTTCAATCTTTTAACTAACATAGTAGCCACTATCTTATAATTGGTTTGACATAGGCTAATGGGACTAAAATTAGAAGGAGTCAAGGGATTCTTAATCTTAGGAATTAAGACAATCATGGTGTCTTTCCATTCCTTATTCATATGACTGGAGTTAAAGAAACTTCTTACAGCATTCCATAGAGTTTCCAATATAATGTTCCAATAACTCTTGTAGAAGGAAGAAGATATGCCATCCAAACCTGGAGCCTTGTTATTCCCTTGCTGAAACACGAAAATCTGCAGCTCATTCACAGTAAATTCAGCATTAAAACATATCCATACCCTCAACAGTTAACTTCTAATTTTCCATAACTAATGGCCAGCCCGTTACCTCACATGCTTCCATTTATTCTCAAAGAAACTTGTGAAAACCTTCTCAATTTGATCATCCTCCTCATGCAGCTTGTTTGCTTTGTCTTTGATTTGAATAATACGATTTCCATTCCTTCTAGCCATGGAAAAACTATGAAAAAGTTTGAAATTTGCATCACCTTCCTCATGCCACCTAGCCTTAGCTCTTTGGTTCCACCAAGTAGAAAGTCTTCTCAACGTAACATTGAGTTCATATACCTTGTTTCTAAGTTCAAAAAGGTCTTCAGCAGACCAATTAATATTCAATGCTTCCTTATTTTGCAAATCAAGGATCTCCTTCTTCAGTTTCTCTTTTAACACATTCAGGTCTTTTCATTTGTTTTTGCTCCAAAAAAATAAAGCTTTCAAGGTACGATAAAGCTTCCTTTGTAAAATCGTACATTCATCACCAACATCATTCTTCTTCCAAGAATGATAAACAATGCTCTTCGCCGCAGGATAAGATCTCCACGTATCTTCAAACTTAATGGTCTTCGACTTAAACCGCATCCTTTCATCCATCTTAATCACAATAGGATGATGATCAGACGCCATCCTAGCCAGATGTCTGTTCACTATCAAAGGAAGCTTCTGCATAACCACCAAATTCACTATACATCTGTCCAATATTTCCCATATCCGAGAATTGCCCTCTTTGTTGCTACACCACGTGAATCTTGGCCCAACACTACCAATATCATGAAAATCTGAAGTCACCATGAAGCTTTTCATTTCTCTAGGTCCTTTAGAAAATAAGAACCTCTTACCTCCTCTCTTCTTATCCTTATTTAAAATGCAATTAAAGCCCCCCCCCCCCCCCCCCTATAATAGGAGTAGATTTCTCCATGCACTTTTCCAACTGATTCCAAAGGTCACTGCTCTCCTTGCAACAACGACTGCCATAAACAACAGCAATCTTCCAAATTCCCAATCTAGGAACTGAGAGATTACCAATAATCACTTATGAAGAAGTTTCACAAACTTCAAATGACACCAACTTTACCTTCCAAAGTACCAAAATACCTCCAGAAGTCCCAACAGTAGGTTGGTGAAAATAATCCAAATCATTCCCCATAAGACAATCAACCTCCCTTCTATCAATGCTACACAACTTAGTCTCCATAATCCCAATAAAGAAGACATTTTCATCTCTAACCATTTCCTTAAGATACAAGGAAGCCTCCTTCTTCCTTACTCCCATGCAGTTCCAAAATAGAATTGAAGACATAATTTAAAAATGTATAGAGGATCTCTCCCCACTACTGGGGTTCAACCTTCCATTTATCTTCTTCATTTTTTGATAATCACTCTCAACAGGTCCCAATGATTTCAATTCCTTGGATAGCTTAACCTTGACATCACCACTATTAGAATTCAGTGCAATATGACTCACCTCTGAATCAATTCTTTCCAGGCATTTGTCCACCAGTTTAACCTTACTTACAGAGTTCCCTAGAATTTCTCCTCCCTCTTTCTCAACCAAAACATCAAACCTATTTGATGATTGAACACAAATCTCCGCTTTAACAACCTTTTCTGAGTTTGGATCCTTCCCTGGAACTTCACCTGTTATATCAGCATTAAAATCATCCTTTTCTCTCAACTGGATTTCCTCTGACTTCATAACCTGCTGGTTATCAGAAACTCTACGCTCTGGCTTACTCCCGTTATCCTTTACACCTTTATTATTGTCAATGTCTCTTCTAAACCATCTATTTTTGAATTGGACATGAAACCAGGGGCCATACTCAGTACTAACCACAGAGTTTTTACTATCATGTCCAGCCAATTTGCCTTGCCTGTTATCTGCATACATCTTCTTCAACGTTTGATCATTCATCACTAGAGTGACATTATCCAGACATATCTTCTTGTCATGGCCTACTCTTCCGCATTGATAACACGGAAGATCAATTTTTTCATATTCCACCCGTTGGAAAAACCTCCCAGCAGAACCTTTAACCCACGCACCATTCAAATGTTTTTTCTCCAAATCAATCCTTACACAAATACGGGCAAATTCATGTTTACTCCAACGGAATGTATTAACATCCACATACATTGGTGATCCAAAGCAAGAAGCAATTCTTGTTATGCTGTCTTCATCCCAACAATACAACGATAGGCAAGGCAATCTAATCCACACAGGGGCAGAGATACCTTTAAATGTATTCGGATCAAATGCAGGAGTCCATCTATCTATACCAACGATGAGTCCATTCACATACCAAGGCCCTCTGTTCAGAATTTCATCTACCACCTCACCTGAATTGAACGAACATAGAATCTGGTCCAATCCAATAGAGGTTAAATGAAATTTACCATAATTGTTCCACTGTCTTCTCAGCTTCGAACTGCAAACTAGAAATGGCACACTATTCCCCAGTACTTTAAGTACAATCGAATTCTTCAATACTTTAGAATTATCTGCCTCCCTCTCAGCATTCAACTTGATCGCCACACCATCCTCAGAAAATTCCAACTGGTCTCTGTCGAATGTAATCTTGATAGGCTTCGATTTCGACCAAGCCTCAGCAACTTCACCAATGCCTTTCAACGAATCATCCTTCCAATTTTCCAAATAAATAGAGCCATCCTCAATACTCCGCCCTTTTTATACGTCAAGAACCTCAGAAAAAGTTCTCACCCGTAAAACCAAATTCTCAGAAGCCGAAGATTCAAGATTCATCATACCTAAAATGCATTTTCCATTCATCTTCTTCTTTTCATCCAACTCATCTACCACCAAGTTCTTCCCCTTGCCATCAACATGTTCTTGATGAATCAAAGGCTTAAAACCTTCTCTATTCATAATTCCAGATGATCCTCTATCATTGGATCGAAGAGGGCCAGATGATCGTGGAGCGATCATCGAAACCGGCAGGAAGACGCCGGCGAACCGCCGGCGCAAGCACCTTCAATCACGGAAAACCCGTGAGAGTTCCCCATTTCAAAACATGTATTGATACTTTTCCCAACTTATTCCACATCACCCTCCTTACATTCCATAAAAGTAAAATGAACAAGCACTTCACCACCATCAACTAGCACACTAAACTTGTTTACATAATAAGTACAAGTAGGAGAAGATGACTTACAACTTGTGAATTCTACAAGAATAACCACATCATCTGTTGCATCAGATAACATCACGGATCTTCTAGTATTGATCAACTTCTCAACCTTTAGCAAATTATTAGCTTCTATTGTGTCCACCAAATCTTTTTTTTAAGATCCATACCCAAAGAAACCTTACTAGACCCATTCACCTTAGTTAATTTGGCTGGAGTAGCAACATTCCTCTGTCTCATAGCATTCTTCAAGTTCACTTTCCCATAATTAATATGAATCCAAGGTCCATATGTATGGTTCAATTTAGAATGACCATCAATACCAACAACCTCTTCAATATTTGGCTTTTCACCATTTTCCTAAACATTAACTTCATCAATATTTGAGTATTTAGGAGCTAAATCTTGAGCTTCACCTGAGCCTTTTACTACTCTGATGACTAATTCTTCCACATTTATAGCTAAAATTTAATATTCATTCATATTCTATATTTTGAAAAAACCTCCCAAAGCTTCCTTCAACCGATACACCTAAAGGAAGCTATTTATCAAACTGAATATGGATACAAACTCTAGAAAACTTCCTAATCCCCCATTAGAATGTATTACCATCTAACATATAATGGTTTTCTATGTGTTAAGAAAACATACATATATTCTCTTCATCCCAATATTGCAATGGAAAATTTGGCTTCTTGATCAAAATAGGAGCTGTTAGGCCTTTTAGTGATCTTAGAGAAAAACTTAACAACCAACTATATATACCAATGATGTTGCCATTCACATACCGAGGTCTTTAGACAGAACAACTTCTACATCTTCCGATTCATTGAAATCCAACCCATTGCTAACATAGTTTAATGAAATTTGCCAAAGCTAGCCCACTGTCTATGCAATTCATTACAAATCACAAGAAGATGAATGTTATCGCCAAATATATTTACCACAACTAACCATTATAGCTTCAAAATATTTTCCCTCTCATTAACTTTATTCATTTTAACAACCTGTCCATCATCACTTAAGCAATTCCCATAATCCATATTATCAATCTAGATATTAGGTTTTTTAATCCAAGCATTCAGTACACCATATCCATCAGGTTCTTTAAAAATATGTCTAGCCACAGCATTAATCTGTTCATCCACTGGAATCAAATCACGTGAAGAAAAAATAAGGACTCTATTCTGATCATCACCCAGAAGAATAATCTCCTTAGACACCACATCCTTAAAATCAAACATAGAAATATGACGTCCTTCAGGCTTTGAAATATCAAAAACCTGAATAGGGATAAAATTGCCTTCTAAATCATCAATAAGATGAAAATATTTGTTAACTGACATTAGGGAATTCATATTTATCACAATGTTCCCAAAGATTACATTTGAACTTTCAAATTTGTTGACAAACAAATTTTCATACCCGACATCATGATCAAGTGATTTCAAAGGTGACATTACAACATACATAAATTTACGAGGTGTTTTGCAATCAGACTCATTCAAATTACTGTTACCCTTGCCTTCAACAAAAAAAAAATTATTGGAAACAATACCAACATTATCCTTTATCAGTAAATGACAATTAGAAATCCTCTTACAAACTTCCACAACATCTTGATTTAAGTCAGCATGTGACACCTAAAATTTCCTCTATTTTGAACAACCAAACCATCATTAGAATGTGTATTCTTAATCAACATCACCGATGATGGCTGGCGGCCATCTGCCGCCACCCACTAGAAATTTGCCAAAAAAAAAATAAAAGAAATAAAAACAAGGAATGAAAATTTTGAAATGGGAGTTTTCTCTCTTTAGAAGATACCTCTCTCTAGCTCTCACTTGAACCAAGGGGTTCATTCAAATAGCCATAACCATTATTTATCAGAAATTATTTTGAGACAAAAGGCATTAGAAGATTTAATACAATTTAAATCAAGCATGTACATATTTTTTACCCTAATTTCATATAAAACATAAATTCCATTTTGGCTTATTACGTAATTAGCGTGAAATTTTTTAACACTATAATATTTATCACATAGCTGACTAATACTCAATAGTTTATGATTTAAGTGTTCTACCAATAAGACATTTTTAATGAAAAAATTATCCAAATCTTCAATCATACCTATGCCTACCACTTTCCTAGTGGTATTGTCTCTCAATGTAACCTTGCCTCCATTCCTGGTATCCAATGGTAAAAATTATATTTTATTTCCATTCTTATGCTCCGAAGATCCCGTATCTAGGTACTAAATGCTCTCACGAGGTCTTATATTAAAGCATTTCTATAAGATAATCTAATGTTAGTCTTGGGAACCCAAACAAGTTTAAATTCTCCTCTTGGAAAAAATAATCTTGATGCATATTTGATGTGATTTTTTTTATGCATCTTAGGTCTCGACACTAAATGAGTATTACTATGAACAGTACAAGCATGTGAGATATTAACAATTAATCTTGAAGAAAAATATTTCACTCTTGGAAAAAGATTTATCATTCTACATGTATTAAATTATCTTTTCCTAGGTTATGATATTTTAGGCATCTGATCAGGATTGAAAAGTTGTTCAAGTGTTGGTGGTTTCCTATTTTCAAATTGTATTAGATAAGATAATTAATTACAAGAATAAATTGGTCACATTCCTCCTTTAACAAACCAAGAAAAGATGAAGGAATGTTTCTAAGAAAACACTATAAAAAAGAAAACTATTTTCTAAAGGCAAAGTAGCACATAAATTTGCTACTTTGTTAGAATCTATTAACATGATGCAAAATGACCCTATTAAAATCATTAAGAAAGAATAGCTATTTTTTAGCCCAGTTTTCCAATTGCCACTTTGATTTTTTCATTGATTATTGGATGAATTTGATAAGGTTGAGATTATCACTTTCAATTATTACTCCTTTGCTATCCATCATCTAACTTTGAATAAACTCCCTTATTGCTACAACTGCCTCCAATTCGAGTTGTGCCACATCCTAGTGAATTATTTTCTTCCCAAAAGCAAGAATAAGTCTTCCTTTGTGGTCTCTAAATACTACTCCAATCCCAGCTAGATTAGAAGTCAAAATCAAAGCATCCACATTAACTTTAATCTTACCTAGCAGTGGTGGGTGCTAAGCATTCTGACACCCTAGGGAGATTAACACCCCAGCTATCTAGCATTGGACATGATTGTATCATAGATATAAACATGACATTGGATGCAACCACCGAACTAGACATATCGGGCTTACCATGTTTAACTTCATTTCGGTTTTTCTAGGATAAGAAAACTGCTGCACAATACATCTTTACTATGTTAGAATAACAAAAAGAAAGACACCTAAATTCCTACAAGCAGGTTTCCAAAGATTGAAATAATAGAATAGTACAAACCCAATCTCTATGCTTTAAAATAATCTCAGTAAGATATTTGTAGTGAACCATAATATGAGCATAATTTTCTACTTCTTGGCATCCCCTGGCACAGGAGTCATCATAAAAAATTCTTTTATATTTTAAGGAAAGGATTTGTTGCAATAGTATGCTTACTCAACCTCCTCAAAAACAATTCCACTCTTGGAATTAATTTCAACTTCCTTAGACATTTAGTGTTGAGTCTAGTGAATATGTTGTTAAACCTAAGTTAATGTCCCAAGGCTACCAAGAGGGGGGGGGGGGGGGGGGATGAATTGGTAGTTAAAATATTTTCCCTCTTTTGTTAAATTTAACCGAAATTAAACTTTAATGAATTTTTTATAAAAGATTTTTCAACCACAAATTTTTAAAACACAAAATTAAAAGCAGAAAATAAAAAGCTGTAAAATAAAAAGACACACGATTTATAGTGGTTCGGTCTAAACCAGACCTACATCCACTCCCCAGAGGCACCCTCTGAGTATTGCACTAATACCAATAGTGTCTCTCCTTTTGCACCCACAGCAAGGCGGAGAAGCCTTTACAAACACTCTTTTCACCACTACCCGGTGCGGCAGAGAACCGTCGTCCTTTTACACTTTCCCTTGTCTTGGTAGAGAACCGTCGTCCTTTTACACGCTCCTAGTGTGGGAAGAGAACCCTTCATCTTTTCAAGATCTCCTAGTGTGGGTAGAGAACCCTTCATCTTTTCACACTCTCCTTGTGTGGGCAGAGAACCCTTTATCCTTTCACACTCTCCTAGTGTGGGCAGAGAACCCTTCGTCTTTTCACACTCTCCTAGTGTGGGCAGAGAACCCTTCATCTTTTCACACTCTCCAAGTGTCGGCAGAGAACCGGATCTCCTAGATAGATCTCTTCTCAAGAAATCTAGAAGGAAGAAATAAAAAGAGTGAAACAATCTCAAATCACAAGTAGCAAATCTTACCTTTGAACACAATGCAAAGCCTTCAAGCTCTAGTGGTAGAAATCCTTCTTTGATTGCTCTCTCTCACTCTCTCCTTTACTCTTCTTCCAATAGGCATGAAGATCAATGAGTAAAAAGATTGGGTGGCAGTATAATTTGAAGTATATATACAAAAGACAAGAAAAACTACCCAAAAACTACAAGTTTTTATTTTGTACGCAGTGGATCGTCTCGTACAATCGTGGATCATTCTGGACGATTTTACTTAAAGTGTCAGAAATGATCCTAATGTATATTGGAACGAACTATGTTCGTACACGCTCATCATTCCGTACGAACTATGTTAGTCCAGTACAAGAAAAACTACCCAATAACTTACATAGGTCAGTTCCCAAAATTCTACAGGACGTAACCAACTGACATAAGTCGGTTCAGTTCATCTTAGGACGAACAGGTTTCGTCCTGGGACGATATTATACAGAGCGTTTCATCCAGGGATGAAAATTAATTTCGTCCTGTACGATCTCTTACAGAGAGTTTCGTCCAGGGACAAAAATTAATTTCGTCCTGTACGATCTCATACAAAGAGCTTTGTATCGGTACGAACCATAATTTTCGTCTGGATGAACAGTGCAAGGTGAGAATCCAGAGACGTTTGCCTGGGATGAATATTAAATTCATCCTGGATGATTAGGACTTAGAAAATTTTCTACTTGCCTGTTTGATCCATTGCTCTTTTGAGGGGTTAATTGACATGATTGTCCCGTACGAACCAGGTTCATCCCGTACGATCAGTTTACAAAAAGTGTTCCCCTAGAGTGTGTGTTGTGATTTTTCACTCAATTACAATCACTCCATCTCATTTCAAAAACTTTTAATTTACAAATGAAAAATTTGAAGTCTTCATCGCTTGGAGTTGATTTTCCTGAAATATTAGTACACGCTAGAACAAAAAACAAATCTTCCAAAAAGTGTCAGGAGACATATAAAACAATAATATTTGAAATCATCAAAACAATATAGTTGCAAGAATGTAAAATATGCAAATAGCAACTCTCTCTACAATCGCCCCCTTTTTGATGATGACAAAACAATTATTGTTTGTAGGATTTCAAGTTCTAAGAATCTCCTAAACTCCCTCTGAATTGATGTACTCATGAAAATAAGGAGGCATTTGAATTACTTAAAAAAAAAATTGTTTTTCAAAATTTTTTATACAACACAAAAGATAAAATAAAGAAAACAATCAAATACTATGAAAACACACATATGAAAATTAAACAGTACGAAAACATACGCAACATGAAAACATACGCAACAAACAATTTCTCCCCCTTTTTGACAACATTAAAAAGTGAAGAAGAAAAGAATGTTAGAAATGTAAGCAGAAGTATGAAATTCATTTGATATTTTAATCTTGAAAGTGATTGAAATAAGGTATGCAAATAAAATCAAAACATTAGAAAAACATAAGATTTCATATAATTTAAGAAGTGATATAACATAGAGAATAAAATGAATTTATCAAAAGCATATGTCAATTTAAACATGAATATAAAGAAAATCATTGCACTAAGGATGAATAAAAAATTTTATATTTCAAATTTCAATATAAATTAAAAATGAACATTAGATCAATTTGAATTAAGAGATTAAAAGAGTCTGAAAAGAAATAATTACCAAATGTGGCGCTTTGCTCATCTTTCTCAATTTTTTTGGCACATGTTTGTGCATCTTTTTAAATTTTTTTATGGCACATTTTTTTTGTGCATCTTTTACTTTGGGCTTATTTTGTGCCTCTTTTTATTATTGCAAATTTTATGCACATTCCTTTTGATTTTTTTACATTTGTACAATTTTCAAGAGTAATTGAATTCTTTTCAAAATCAATAATCTAAAATTTCAAATTTTTCTAAACGCATAAATACTAATTGAAAAGAGAAATACAAAATAAGAAAACATCTAAATTGTAATAATAATATTAAAGATAATGCAGTCTAAATAAAAGACATGGAATTGAAAATTCTAATAATATCAAGTTATAAGAATCTCTTAAATTTAAAAAAATTATATTTTCTAATGAAATTAATTTTAATTTACAAATTAAATAAAGCACTATTAAGATAAAAAAAAAAAAGAGGAATGTCATAAAGTCGAACACACATTTCTAAAACATTAATCAACAAAACATTGAAAACATATATTGATATCGGATAAGGCTATTACAATTTGATATTTAAGATATCAATAGTAACACAACTAAGTCAAGAACAAAACAACAAACTAAAGATAATCACTAACACCTGAACTACAATAAAATACTGAATAAACACTGAACAAATACTAAACAAATCATTCTGATGGACCCTGATCTGGAAGAGGAGGTGGTTCTGCACCAAAGAAGTTGAAGTAACTACTGATCGTAAACATGTTGGAATTAATGGCATTTATTTGTTCACGCATAAAACCCATATCCTGATTGTGTTGAAAATCTTGTTGCTGCAAGTGAGTTTCAATTTGATCAAACCTTTGATCAAAATGAGCCTCTAAATTTTCAAATCTTTGAACCAAATCCTGATAATTTGGTTCTGCAGCATGTGAAGGTCCAGCTTCTTCTTCTGTTTCACTAAGAACTACATGAGTTCGGTTCGGCTCAACCTTTTTGAAGATAGCCCTAAATGATGCATCGTTGTAGTAGAGAGGTTCTTCAAAATCTTGTTCAGGATGAATTAAATTATACTTCTTTTCCAAAATATAAGTAATCAGATGTCCTAAGGCTATGTTCTTCTTTCTTTTATGATCAACATGACTAATTTCAGAGAGACCATAAATATAGTCAATTCAGAGTTGGGCCTCATTTATAGGATATCTAGTCATAATCAAGTAGGAAACAGTAGAAAGAACAGGAGTGATGTTGACTATATCACCAGCTTTAGGTATAATGGAAGTTATTAATACATGCTGGATGATACGGGCATCCTTAATTCTCCTATCTCTAATCACACGATTAACTTTAGTCCAATCAAAACTTGAGTTGGTTAAAGTGTGTGCTCTTAAGCCTTCAATCCTTAAGTTTAGAAAAATACCAAAGTCATCCTTGGTGATTTCAACTTTCTTTTGAAAACAAAAGAACTGATGATAGAATGGTCGGAGTTGAATGACATGTTTGCCAAGAAATAGTGAAAGGTTTCTCTATTGTAGAAGTGAACTAAAGTGAGGATCAAACCAAATTGAGTGGAGGTAAATAAGTGCATTACCTTAAAAGTCAATTGATCCTGTAAGAGAACTCTAGATGGGGAGATTTTTCCAGACACAAACCTAGCAAATGATTCTTCATTGGCTCTAGAAAGGATGTTTTTAGATGTATTTCTTGGAGGACCCTTAGCCAAGGTCTTTTGGCGCTTGCTAGAACTTGCCATTGAGAGATTTGAAGAGTGGAAAGGTTCGAAAGAGATGTGTGAAAGTGACTGTTCAGTAAAAACTGTCATTAATTTAAAGAAGAACGATTGTTCGTACCAGACGAAATTTTTGTTCATCCCATACGAATTCAATTCGTCCCGTACGAAAATATTTCGTATGGACGAACAAATGAGTTTAAAAATAACAACTTTTCATAAACACACTATTTTAGAAGCATCCTTTCGTACAGGCTTATGACCAAGACGATCATATAGACAAACACGTGTTCGTACGAATGATCAGAAATTTAACTCGTTTTAATGGCAGTTGAAATTGTCCAACACCATGAATCAACATATATTTGTCTATACGAACTAGAGGTTTGTACGGACGAAGTTCATAATAAAAACTATCTTATCCATTCAACTGCTGCATTCAATCGTCCCATCGTTTGAAAAATATTTCATCCTGGATGATCGTGACGATCGTACAGACGAACTATATTAAAAACTACTCTTAAGCCGGTTCAAAATC
Source organism: Dendrobium huoshanense (assembly GCA_016618105.1). Classification (NCBI taxonomy): domain Eukaryota; kingdom Viridiplantae; phylum Streptophyta; class Magnoliopsida; order Asparagales; family Orchidaceae; genus Dendrobium; species Dendrobium huoshanense. The sequence goes on along the minus strand of CM028359.1, from coordinate 39,461,540 downwards.
ACGCAGTTTGTCATTTTACACACATCTTCCGGTACAAAAAAATTTCGTCCCGAACGATGATGACCACAAATTTTCATTTTCACACACAAAACAAAAATGAATAAAAATATACAAGTAACACTTAAATATACACCAAAAATAAACAAAAACAAAATAAAACAAAACAAAAATACAATGAACACAAAAATATAAACAAAATATCAATTTTGCAGAAAACTATTTTTATCTAAGCATTTAAATCAATAACTCCTAGCACAGTTGTTAATGTACTGAAAGTATTAAAGGCTAAAGGTTTTGTAAAAATGTATGCAAGTTGATTTTCTGTTGAAACATAGTTAAGTTCAATTTCTCCCTTGGATACATGATCTTTTATGAAATGATGCCTTATGTCAATGTGTTTGATTCTTGAATGTTGAATAGGATTTTTTGAAATGCAAATAGCACTAGTATTATCACAATAAATTGGTATAGTGCCTATAGTTAATCCTAAATCAATCAGCTGTTGTTTTAACCAAAGTACTTGTGCCACAGACCTTCCTTGTGCAATGTATTCTGCTTCTGTAGTAGATAGGGCCACTGAATTTTGTTTTCTACTAGACCATGAAACTAATGAATTTCCAATGAATTGACATGTCTAGAAGTACTTTTCCTATCCACTCTACAACCTGCAAAATCAGAGTATGAATAACCAAAAATTTCAAATGAAGAGCTAAACTTTGGATACCAAATTCCTAAGTTCTGAGTTCCTAGTAAGTATCTTAAAATCCTTTTCACTACTGTCAAATGTGATTCTTTTGGATCAGATTGAAATCTAGCACACAAGCAAACACTAAACATGATATCTGGTCTGCTAGCAGTCAAGTAAAGTAAATATCTAATAATCCCTCTAAATTTATTTTGATAAACTAATTTTCCCTTAAGGTCCTTATCTAATTGAACTAAGGAACTCATTGGTGTATTAACAGTTTTAGCATTGTCCATTTCATATTTTTGAGGATGTCCTTAGCATATTTAGTTTGGTTAAGAAATGTACATTCCTCAAGTTGCTTAATGCTAAATCCAAGAAAATAATTGAAGTCTCCCATTAGACTCATCTCAAATTCTCTACTCATTGTTTTAGAAAAATCATCACAAAGATTTTTATTTGAAGATCCAAAAATGATATCATCCACATAAATTTAAACAATGAATATATCCTTTCCAAATTTCTTTAAAAAGAGAGTTGTATCCACACTTCCTTTTTCAAAATATCTTTCAAGTAGGAAGGTGCTTAACCTCTCATACGAAGCCCTAGGTGCCTGCTTTAATCCATATAATGCCTTTTTCAATTTGAACACATGATTTGGGTATTTAGAATTTTCAAAACCTGGAGGTTGTTCTACAAAAACATCCTCTTCAATTACCCCATTTAAAAAGGCACTTTTCACATCCATTTGATATAATTTGAATCCTTTAAAACAGGCAAAGGCTAGCAAAACTCTAATTGCTTCAAGTCTAGCTACAGGGGAAAAAGTCCCTTCAAAATCAATTCCTTCAATCTGATTATACCCCTTAGCAACTAATCTAACCTTATTTCTAATGACTATTCCTGAGTCATTCATTTTATTTTTGAATACCCACTTAGTTCCAACTATGCTTTGATCTTTTGGCCTTGAAGTTAATTCCCAAACTTTATTTCTTACAAATTGATTCAACTCTTCTTGCATGGCCAAAATTCAAAATTCATCAGAAAGTTCTTGATCAATATTAGTGGGTTCCATAGTTGAAATAAAGGCTGAATGATTGACTTCCTTGTTTAATCCACTCCTAGTTCTAACACCCTCACTAGGTTCACCTATAATCAATTCCGTTGGGTGGTTTTTAGAAAATCTCAAATCTCTAGGCAAAGGGTTTTCTATCTTCAAATTCTCTTCCACATTTTCTTCCAAGTTTATTCCATCAATCTTTTGGGAGTTTTCCTCAATCTCATCTTTAACAACATTTGGCTCTTCCAAATTTCTAGATTCATCAAATACAACATGTGTGGTCTCCTCAATGACCAAAGTTATTTTGTTGAATACCCTATAAGATTTTCCAACACTTGAATATCCAACAAAAATTCCTTCATCTAATTTTGGATCAAATTTTCCTAAGGCATTTTTTCCATTATTATGAATAAACACCTTGCAACCAAAAACATGCAAATGTGACAAATTAGGTGTTCTCCCTTTTAGCAATTCATAGGGTGTTTTATTTAAATTGGATCTCACATTCACCCTATTCAGAACATAACATGCAATATTAACCGCCTCAGCCCAAAAATATCTAGGAAGTGAGTATTCTGCAAACATTGCTCGGGCGGCTTCTATTAATGTTCTGTTTTTTCCTTTCGACTACCCCATTTTGCTGAGGTATTCTAGGTGTAGAAAAATTGTGATTAATTCCTTTTTCTTTACAAAAATTTTCAAATCTCTCATTCTCCTCCATGATCACTTTGTATAGAAATAATTTCACACCCTAATTTCCTTTGAATCCAAGTTAAAATATTTATAAATTCCTCAAATGATTCACTCTTATAAAATAAAAATCTAACCCAAGTGAATCTTGTGTAATCATCTACTATAACAAATCTGTACACCTTCCCTCCTAAACTTACAGTTCCAACTTGTCCAAAAAGATCCGTGTGTAAGATTTCCAAAGGTTTACTAGTTCTAAGATCCTTATTGGATTGAAAAGAGGACTTCACTTGCTTACCTAATTGACATGCATCACAAAGGTGGTTCTTATTAAATTCTAGTTTTGGTATACCTCACACTAAATTCTTTTGGGTAATCTTTCTAAGGGTTTTCATGCTATAATGACAAAGTATCCTATGCCAAAGCCATGACTCATCAAAAATAGTTTTTAAATAAAAGGCAGTAGGAATATGAATGCAATTTAAATCTAGCATATAAACATTGTTTACCCTCTTTCCATTCAACACATCTTTACCATTTATGCATAATATGCCGCTAGTAGGAAAACATTTTACACTATAACCCTTATCACTTAGCTGACTTATACTTAACAAATTATGCTTTAAACCTTCAACAACCAACACATTGTCAATAAAAAAATTTTCAAGTTTCCAATCATACCTGATCCGATCACCTTCTTTGTGGTGTTATCTCCAATTGTTACCTTACCTCCACTTCTGGCTTCCAGCATTATGAATTGAGCAGTATCTTCAGTCATATGCTTTGAACATTTGCTGTCCAGGTACCATATGCTCCCATGAGATCTTGGGTGAGAGCGACCCTGCAAAAATATCAAATGTTAGACCTGAGAACCCAAACAAGTTTGGGTTCACCTTTTAGCAATTTATAATTAGATGCATGTATGATATATCTAAGTTTATGCATCTTAGGTCTCCACACCAAATGAGATTTCATCTTCAAAGTACAGGTGAGTGCTATATGTCTGACTAATCCACAGTTATTACATTAAACATTAGGAAAAGTATTCCTAAGTCTTCTACTATTTGTTTGTCTTCTAAGGGATTCTATATATTTAGGATAAAATTTAGGTTTTGTAAAATCTTCAAGTTTGGGGGGTATCCTATTATCCTCGAGAGTTTTTATTATCAACTTATAAAATGAATTCATGTCTTCCAAGATTTGATTTGTATAATTGATTCGATATGTTTTGCTCTCTGATTCATCCTTTAATTTTTTAAATTCTTTTTCAAGACCAGCATAGGATGATTTTAAAATCTCATGATTTTTATTCAGATCATCATATTCATCAAATAATTTCATCTGGTTGTCATCTATTAAAGTATGATCTTTCCTAAGGATATCATTTCTTTCTTAAGTTCTTCCAATGCTAAACTTACACTAGCATGCATCTTTTTCATTTTTCTATATGCATCATGCATGTGTTCAGAAACTTCAAACAATTTATCATAACTTAAGTCATATACCTCTTCTTGATCTGATTGATCAAGACTATCTACCATCAAGAAAATATTGATGACTTCTTCTTCCTTTTCAGTCTCTAATGAATTTGAAGCTGAGTCTGCCCAAAAAGCTCTTTGAAACTTCTTCTTGCCCTTCTTTACAGTTGGTTTTTCCTCTACCTTCTGCTTGTTATGAGTGGCTTTGAGTTTTGGGCAATCTGTCTTGATATGATCTAATTTTCTACATTCATAACAAATCACTTCATTAGAAACCTTTCCATTTTTGTTAAACTTACCTCTATTCCATTGTTGGCGTCTCTTCTGCTTCCTCTTCAGAAAACTTCTGAATTGTATAGTCATTAATGCAATATCATCTTCATCCTCAGGTTGTGAGTGTTCACTCTCAAACTCTTCCACTTTTAGTTCTATATTCTTCTCCATTCGTGGTTCACCTGCATCAATCTTTTTTTGACTAACCCCTTACTCGTAAGTAATGAGTGAACCAAAAAGAATGTCGATAGAATAAATGTTTAGATCTTTAGACTCTGTAATTGCAGTAATTTTAGCATCATAAGCAGTAGGTAAATAATAAAGAATCTTATTAACCATTTCAGCATTCGTTAGTTCTCTACCAAGTGCATGCAAAGAGGTGACAATTTGTGTGAATCTTGTGTACATATCAGAAATGGATTCATTTGGTTTCATGCGAAACAATTCATAATCATGTAACAAGATATTAAGTCTTGATTGCTTAACCTTTTTAGTCCCCTCATAAGTTATACAAAGTCTATCTCATATGTCCTTTCCACTTTTGCAAGTGAAAACTCGCATGTAATCTTCATATTTTAAAGCACAAAAGAAGCTATTTAATCATTTAGCCTTTAGTTGAGCTAAGTCACATTCTTCTATAGTCCAATCTGCAAAAGGCATTTCTACCCTAACTCCATCAACTAATCTAGGTGGTTTTGTATAACCTTCCTGGACTAAGATCCACATACTGTTGAGTCCAGTAATTAGGTTGTTAAGCCTAAGTAAATGTCCCACGGCTACCAAGAGGGGGGTGAATTAGTAGTTTTAAAAATTTTAAACCCTCTTAATGATAAAGTTAAACCGAAATAAAATTTTCTTTTAAAGTTTGTAGAAAAATGTTTTTCAACCACAGAGTTGTTAAAACTGGAATTTAAAGTGCGGAAACGTAAAAGCAATAAAGTAAATGACACCAGATTTATAGTGGTTCGGTCTATAACCAGACCTACATCCACTCCTCAGAGGCACCCTCTGAGTAATGCACTAATACTACAAAGTGACTCTCCTTTAGCACCCACAGCAAGGCGGAGAAGCCTGTACAAAACACTCTTTTCACCACTACCCGGTGCGGCAGAGAACCGTCGTCCTTTTACACAATACACAGTGCTGGCAGAGAACCGTCGTCCTTTTACACTCTCCTAGTGTGGGCAGAGAACCCTACGGCTGTTCACACTCTCCAAGTGTAGGCAGAGAACCTTCGTCCTTTTACACTCTCCTAGTGTGGGCAGAGAACCCTTCGTCTGTTCACACTCTCCAAGTGTCGGCAAAGAACCGAATCTCCTTGACTGATCTTCTCACAAGAATCTAGAAGGAAGAAGGAAAAGAGTGAAGAAATCCAATTTCACAAGTAGAGACTCTTACCTTAGTAATCCAAGTGAAGCCTTCTCGCTCCAGTGGTAGGAATCCTCCTTTGAATGCTCTCTTCCACTCTCTCCTTGGCTATTCTCTCAAGAGGCACGAAGATCAAATGACAAAAAGATTGGGTGGCAGTCTAATTTGGACTATTTATTTAAAAGACAAGAGAAACCGCCCAAAAACTGCAAATTTCCAATTCTGTACGCAGTGGATCGTCCTGTACGATCCTGGATCGTCCTGGACGATTTTACTTAAACGATCTGAAACGACCCAATTTGTATATGTGTACGAAATGACTTCGTACAGCTGATCGTCCTGTACGAACTAGGTTCGTCCAGTACGAACGGTTATTACAAGGTCGGTTCTAGAAACTGCTGAAAACTGTTCTAAGTCGGTTTATCGTTTGGACGAAAATATGTTCGTCTAGACGAAAATTTTCCAGAGAACCGATCGTCCTAGACGATTATTTATTTCGTCTAGACGAAAATTTTCCAGAGAACCAATCGCCGCGGACGATAATTTGTTTTCGTCTGGACGAAAATTTTCCAGAGAGCTGATCGTCCTGTACGATATTTATTTTCATCTGGACGAAAATTTTCCAGAGGACTGGTCGCCTCGTACGATGATAAAATTCGTCTGGACGATAATTTTACAGAGAACCCATCGTCCGGGACGATAATAAAATTCGTCCTGGACGAATAGGACTTAGAAAAATTTTTCCAAGCAAGTTCCTATTCGTTCCAAGTGCTCTATAGGAGATAACTGACAGATCGTCCAGTACGATAAATATCGTTCTGTACGATCAGTATAGAATTTCAAGATCTCCTTATTTGTGTGTGTGAGATTTTATTCACTCAATTACAATCACTCCCTTTCAAAATTAATTCAAAGAAAAGACAAACTTCAAATAAACGAAATATCTCATGTTGAATTTGATTTGAAGTTTTCGTAGTCTGGAGTCTGATTTTCCTGAAATGTTAGTGCACACAAGAGCAAGTGCAAATCTTCTGAAATTGTTAGGAGATAACTATACATTTGAATAATAATGTTTGGAATCATCAAAATTACATAAGTTGCACAAATATAAATCATTCAAATAGCAACTATTCAAAAAATCTCCCCCTTTTTTATGATGGCAAAACAATTATTATTTGTAAGGTTTTAAGTTAAACAATTTTCCTATCTCCTAAACTCCCCCTGAAATGATGAGACATTAAAATAAGGAGGCATTAAAGAACAATATTTTTGTTTTTTCAAAAATTTTAACACAAACAAAAAACTTGCAAACAGAAATCAAAAATAGAAAACAAAAATAGAAAACACAAACACAATAATTTCTCCCCCTTTTTGACAGCAACAAAAAGTGAAGAAGAAATAGATAAGAAATGTAAGTAATTATATGAAATTCATTTTTAAAAATTAATCTAAATGGTGATTGACATAGGGTATGCAATTTTAAACTAAAGATATTAGGTCAATCATAGAAATTCATAAAATTTAAGAAATGATATAACATTGTAAGTAAGAAGAATTTATCAAAGACATGATTCAATTTAGACATTTTGACTATTGAAAATCATTACAAGAGAGATGTAAAAAAAATTCTATATTTCAAAGTTCAATAGAATATAAATGAACATAAGATTAATTTGAATTAAGAGATTTAACGAATTTGGAAAGAAGAGAATTACCTCATGTGGCGCTTTGCGCATCTTTTCAAAGTTTTGGAGCACATTTTTGTGCATTTTTCTTTGGTTGGACTTATTTTGTGCCTCTTTTTCATTTTGTAAATTTTTGCGAATTCCTTTTGATTTTTGTACATTTGTACAATGTTCAAGAGTAATTTGACCAATTCTTTCCAAAATCTATAATCTAAAATTTCAAATATTTCTAGGTGCATAAAAATCATTTGAGCATAGAAATACAAAATAAGAAAACATCAAAATTGCAATAATAATTTTAACTTTTATGTAGTCTAAATGAATAGACATGAATTTAAAAGTTCTAATTACAATAAGTTATAAACAAATTATAAATTTAGAAAGTCTAGATTTTCTAATATAGATAATCTCAAATTACAATCGAATTTAAGCACTATGTAGATTAAATAATACTAATGAAATTCACCAACATTAACCACATTTCAAAACAAATCTAATAGAAACAAACTTTCATTGATATTAAAGAAACATATTACAGGAAAAAAAATACATTGAACTTAAAAACATAAAAACAAACACATTACAATAAAACAGATAAGATAAAAACAAAACAAACAAAAAAAAAAAAAAAAATACAACAGACACAGACATAAAAACAATTTCTACTGTTCTGGAGGAGGAGGAGGAATGCCGCCAAAGAGGTTGAAGTAGGAGGCCATCAACATTACATTGGTATTTATTTCATGAACTTCATCTTTAATATTACCAATGTCATGTTGCTGCTGCGTAAGTTGAGCATCAAATTGATCAAACCTTTGATCAATGTGAGTCTCTAGTCTATCAAATCTCTCAATCAGATTCTGGTAATCTGATTGAGAAGTAGAAGCTTCCACTCCTTCTTCTTCTTCTTCTTCTGAAGCACTAGCATGTGCTTTTTCTTTTTCCTCCTTGAAGAGCAATCTGAATGATGCATCGTTATAGTAAACTGGCTCTTCATATTCTTCATCAGGATGCACTATATTGTACTTCTTCTCCAAAATATAAGTAATTAAGTGCCCTAATGAAATGTTCTTCTTCCTCTTCTGATCAGCATGTCCTATTTCTGAAAGCCCATAGATATGATCTATGATGAGTTGGGCTTCATCAATAGGATGTCTTTGCATGATTAAAAAAGTTAGACAAGAAAGGAGAGGAGTAATGTTAATCCTATCACCAGCTTTAGGAATAATTGAGGATCTAAGGATATGCTGGATGATTCGGGCATCTTGGGTCATACCGGAGACTCTAGCAACATGATTGTCAATCGCATTTTCTCTAATTACCCTATTGATTTGAAACCATTTGAAGGAGGTTTCTGACATTAGGGTGTGGGCTCTATATCCCTCAGTTCTTAAGTTTAAAAATGCACCAAGGTCGTGCTTGGTGATCTCAACTTTTTTCTTAAAAACAAAAGAACTAATGGTGGAATGGTCAGAATTGAAATTCATGTTTGCTAGAAAGTAATGGTAGGTTTGCTTATTGTAGAAGTGGGCGAGAGAAAGAATGAACTGAAATTGGGTTGAGGCCAAGAGGTGCAATACCCAAAATTTCAACTCTGTTTGGATAAGAATGCGAGACGGAGTGATTTTTGCGGATGCAAAACGAGGAAAAGATTCCTCATTTGCCTTGGAAAGAAAGTTGTCTGGGGCATTCCTGTTTGGTTTCTTCACCAAAACTTTTTTTCTTTTGCTAGAGGAGGCCATTGTTGATTTGATGTAGAAAGGGATTGAAAAAAGAAGTTTGAAAGTGTAATTGTCAAGTTTGAAAGCCTTCATATTTAAAGAAAAATGATACGTTCGTCCTGGACGAAAATATTCGTCCTGGACGAAAAATTATCGTTCGTCTGGACGATATCATTTCGTACAGACGATCCGATTTGTCCAAAATGTAACGGCTTTTCGTAATCAACACAACTTACGATGCGTCCCTTCGTACAGGCTTTTTGACTTGACCGATCGTACAGACGAAAAAATTTCATACAGATGATCGAAAAGTGAATCGTTTTAATGACTCTTGAAAACCGTCCCCTACAATGAACCGACACATGTTCGTCTGGACGAACGAAAATTTCGTACAGACGAAGTTCGTATTAAAAACTGTCTTATCCACTCAACCGCTGCATTCAATCGTCCCGACGTTTGAGAGAGAAAAAAAATTCGTCCTGGACGATCACATATCGTACAGACTATCCAATTAAAAACTGCTCTCAAAACGGTTTAAATTCGCGCAAACTGTTCCTTTAACATCGTCCCGTATGAAACCAATTTCGTCCTGGACGATTTCCTCCAAAAAAAATTTTTAATTTTGAATTTTTTTTTTAAATTAAGAAAATCAACAAAAACAATCAAAACACAGAAAACATAAAACAAAATCATAAATCCAAAAAAAAAAAAACAATTCATTCAAAAACACACAAAATTCACAAAATCACAAAAACAAAACACAACAAGTATCAATGTTGCAAAGACATTTTGGTTAAGCATTCAAATCAATAACACCAAGCCTTGTTCTTAAAGTACTGAAGGTATCAAAGGCCAAAAGGTTTTGTAAAAATGTCTGCAAGTTGATTTTCAGTTGAAACATGTATGAGTTCAATTTCTCCTTTGGATACATGATCCCTTATGAAATGATGCCTTATATCAATGTGTTTGGTTCTAGAATGTTGAATAGAATTTTTGGAAATGCAAATAGCACTAGTATTGTCACAATAAATTGGAATAGTGCCTATAGTTAATCCTAAGTCAATCAACTGTTGTTTTAACCAAAGTACTTGTGCCACACAACTTCATAATGCAATGTATTCTGCTTCTACAGTAGATAGTGCCACTGAATTTTGTTTTCTACTAGACCATGAAACTAATGAATTTCCAATGAATTGACATGTTCCAGAAGTGCTTTTCCTATCCACTCTACAGCCTGCAAAGTCAGAATCTGAGTAACCAATAATTTCAAATGAAGAGCTAAACTTAGGATACCAAATTCCTAAGTTTTGAGTTCCTAGTAGATATCTTAAAATCCTTTTTACTGCTGTCAAATGTGATTCTTTTGGATCTGATTGAAATCTAGCACATAAGCAAACACTAAACATAATATCTGGTCGGCTAACAGTCAAGTAAAGTAAAGATCCAATTATCCCTCTAAATTTCTTTTGATCAACAGATTTTCCCTTAAGGTCTTTATCCAACTGAACTGAAGAACTCATTGGTGTACTAACAGGTTTAGCATTGTCCATTTCATATTTTTTTGAGGATGTCCTTAATATATTTGGTTTGACTAAGAAAAGTACCTTCCTCAAGTTGCTTAATGCTAAATCCTAGAAAGTAATTTAAATCTCCCATTAGACTCATTTCAAATTCACTACTCATTATTTTAGAAAAATCATCACAAAGATGTTTATTTGAAGATCCAAAGATGATGTCATCCACATAAATTTGAACAATAAGTATATCCTTTCCAATTTTCCTTAAAAAGAGAGTTGTATCCACACTTCCTTTTTCAAAAGATCTTTCAAGTAGGAAGGTGCTTAACCTTTCATACCAAGCCCTAGGTGCCTGTTTCAATCCATATAATGCCTTTTTTAATTTGAAAACATGATTTGGAAATTTAGAATTTTCAAAACCTGGAGGTTGTTCTACAAAAACATCTTCCCCAATTACCCCATTTAAAAAGGCACTTTTGACATCCATTTGAAACAATTTAAAACCTTTAAAACAGGCAAAGGCTAGTAAAACCCTAATTGCTTTAAGTCTAGCTACAGGGGCAAAAGTTTCCTCAAAATCAATTCCTTCAATTTGATTATACCCCTTAGCTACTAATCTAGCCTTATTTCTAATGACTACTCCTGAGTCATTCATTTTATTTTTGAACACCCACTTGGTTCCAACAACACTTTGATCTTTTGGCCTTGTAGTTAGTTCCCAAACTTTATTTCTTACAAATTGATTTAACTCTTCTTGCATGGCCAATATCCAAAATTCATCTGAAAGTGCTTGATCAATGTTAGTGGGTTCAATAGTTGAAATAAAGGCTGAATGATTGACTTCCTTGTTTAATCCACGCCTAGTTCTAACACCCTCACTTGGTTCACCTATAATCAATTCCTTTGGATGGTTTTTTAGAAAATCTCAAATCTCTAGGCAAAGGATCTTCTCTTTCTAAAATTTCTTCCACATTTTCTTCCAAATTTAATCTATCAATCTTTTGGGAGTTTTCTTCAATTTCTTCTTCAACAACTTTTGGCTCTTCCATGTTTCCATTTTCATCAAAAACAACATGTGTGGTTTCTTCAATGACTAAAGTTCTTTTGTTGAATACTCTATAAGATTTTCCAACACTTGAATATCCAACAAAAATTCCTTCATCTGATTTTGGATCAAATTTTCCTAAGGCAGATTTTCCATTATTATGTATGAACACCTTGCAACCAAATACATGCAAATGAGACAAATTTGGTGTTCTACCTTTTAGCAACTCATAGGGTGTTTTATTCAAATTTGATCTCACATTCACCCTATTCAGAACATAGCATGCAGTGCTAACCGCCTCAGCCCAAAACTATCTAGGAAGCGAGTATTCTGCTAACATTGCTCGGGCGGCTTCTATTAATGTTCTGTTCTTTCTTTCAACTACTCCATTTTGTTGAGGAGTTCTAGGTGCAGAAAAATTGTGATCAATCCCCTTTTCTTTATAAAAATCTTCAAATCTTTCATTTTCAAATTCTCCTCCATGATCACTTTGTATAGAAATTATTTCACATCCTAGTTTTCTTTGTATCCAAGTTGAAAAATTTCTGAATTCCTCAAATGATTCACTCTTATGAAAAAGAAATTTAACCCAGGTGAATCTTGAAAAATCATCTACTATAACAAATCCATATACCTTTCCTCCTAGACTTACCGTGCTTACATGTCCAAAAAGATCCATGTGAAGAATTTCTAATGGTTTACTGGTCCTAAGATCTTTATTGGACTTAAAAGAGGACTTCACTTGTTTTCCTAGTTGACATGCATCACATAGATGGTCCTTAGTAAAGTCTAGTTTAGGTATTCCTCTCACCAAATTCTTTTGGGTAATTTTTCTAAGATTTTTCATACTAGAATGACAAAGTCTCCTATGCCAAAGCCATGATTCATCAGAAACAGTTTTCAAACAAAAAGCAGTAGGAGATTGAATACAATTTAAATCTAGCATGTAGACATTGTTCACCCTTTTTCCATTTAAAACAATTTTCCCATTTAGGCTAATTATGCAGCTAGTAGGTAAAAATTTTACATTATAGCCCTTATCACATAGCTGACTTATGCTAAGCAAATTATATTTTAAGCCTTCAACTAATAAAACATTGTCTATGAAAAAGTTTTTCAAATTTCCAATCATACCTGATCCAACCACTTTCTTTGTGGTATTAGCTCCAAGTGTTACCTTGCCTCCACTCCTGGCTTCCAGTGTTATGAATTGAGCAGTATCTCCAGTCATGTGCTTAGAACATCTGCTGTCCAGGTACCATATACTCTCACGAGGTCTTGTGTGAGAGTATTCCTGCAAAATTCTCAAATGTTAGACCTGGGAACCCAAACTAGTTTGGGTTCACCTTTATGAAATTTATAATCAGATGCATGTGTGATATGTCTAGGTTTATGCATCTTAGTTCTCCACACCAAATTAGGTTTCATCTTTAAAGTGCAGGTGTGAGATATATGTCCCAAAAATCCACAATTGTTACATTTAACATTAGGAAAAATATTCCTATGTTTTCTTTTATATGATTGTCTTCTAAGGGATTTCATGAATTTAGGATAATATTTAGGATTTGTAAAATCTTCAAGTTTAGGGGGGTTCCTATTATCCTTGAGAGCTCTTATAGTAAGTTTGTAAAATGAATTCATATCCTCCAAGATTTGATTTGTATAATTGATTCTATATGTCTTGCTCTCAGATTCATCCTTAAATTTCTTAAATTCTTTTTCAAGTTCAGCATAGGATGATTTTAAATTCTCAAAATTTTTATTCAAGTCATCATATTCATCAAGTAGTTTCATGTGGTTGCTATCAATTAAAGCATGATCTTTCCTAAGGATTTCGTGTTCCTTATTAAGCTCTTCCAATTCTAAAACTAAACTAGCATGCATCTTTTTCATTTTCCTATATGCATCATGCATGTGTTCAGAAACTTCAAACAATTCATTATAAGTTAAATCACATACCTCTTCTTGATCAGATTGTTCAGATTTATCTGCCATCAAGCAAAGGTTGGTGACTTCTTCTTCTTTTTCAGTCTCAGATGAGTCTGAAGCTGAGTCCGCCCAAAAAGCCTTTTGAAACTTCTTCTTGCCCTTCTTTACCATTGGTTTCTCCTCTACCTTCTCCTTGCTAGGAGTGGCTTTGAGTTTTGGACAATCAGTCTTTATATGACCTGGTTTCCTGCATTCATAACAAATCACTTCATTAGAAACCTTGCCATTTCTGTTATACTTACCTCTATTCCATTGCTGGCGTCTCTTCTGCTTCCTCTTTAAAAAGCTTCTGAATTGTCTAGTCATCAGTGCAATATCGTCTTCATCCTCAGGTTGTGAGTGTTCACTTTCTGACTCTTCCACATTTAGTGCAATATTCTTGTCCTTTCTTGGTTCACCTGCATCAATCTTTCTTTGACTTACTCCTTGCTCGTAAGCAATGAGTGAACCAAGAAGATTGTCAATTGAATAACTGTTCAGATCTTTAGGCTCTGTAATTACAGTAATTTTAGCATCATATGCAGTAGGTAAACAACGAAGAATCTTATTAATCATTTCAGCATTTGTTAATTCCCTACCAAGTGCATGCAAAGAGGTGACAATTTGAGTGAATCTTGTGTACATGTCAGATATAGATTCATTAGGTTTCATGCGAAATAATTCGTAGTCATGTAACAAGATATTGAGTCTTGATTGCTTAACCTCATTTGTCCCTTCATAAGTAATACAAAGTCTATCCCATATGTCTTTTCCGCTTTTACAAGTGGAAACTCGCATGTAGTCTTCAGATTTTAAAGCACAAAAGAAACTATTTAAACATTTCGCATTTAATTGTGCTAAGTCACGTTCTTCTATAGTCCAATCTGCATAAGGTGTTTCTACCCTAATTCCATCAACTAATCTAGTTGGTTTTGTGTAACCTTCCTGGACTAGCATCCACATGCGATAATCAAGTGACTGTAAGAAAGTAGACATGCGTGTTTTCCAAAAATCAAAAGGAATATTGTCAAACAGTGGAGGTCTAGTGATAGAGTAACCCTCAGCTGTGTTTCGGTTTCCAAATGTAGCCATCTACGTTAATCAAAAAGTAGTTCAAACTTATGATTTTGAAACTAAGCTCTGATACCACTTGTTGAGTCCAGTAATTAGGTTGTTAAGCCTAAGTAAATGTCCCACGGCTACCAAGAGGGGGGTGAATTGGTAGTTTTAAAAATTTTAAACCCTCTTAATGATAAAGTTGAACCGAAATAAAATTTTCTTTTAAAGTTTGTAGAAAAATGTTTTTCAACCACAGAGTTGTTAAAACTGAAATTTAAAGTGCGGAAACGTAAAAGCAATAAAGTAAATGACACCAGATTTATAGTGGTTTGGTCTATAACCAGACCTACATCCACTCCTCAGAGGCACCCTCTGAGTATTGCACTAATACCACAAAGTGACTCTCCTTTAGCACCCACAGCAAGGCAGAGAAGCCTGTACAAAACACTCTTTTCACCACTACCCGGTGCGGCAGAGAACCGTCATCCTTTTACACAATCCACAGTGCTGGCAGAGAACCGTCATCCTTTTACACTCTCCTAGTGTGGGCAGAGAACCCTACGGCTGTTCACACTCTCCAAGTGTAGGCAGAGAACCTTCATCCTTTTACACTCTCCTAGTGTGGGCAGAGAACCCTTCGTCTGTTCACACTCTCCAAGTGTCGGCAGAGAACCGGATCTCCTTAACTGATCTTCTCACAAGAATCTAGAAGGAAGAAGGAAAAGAGTGAAGAAATCCAATTTCACAAGTAGAGACTCTTACCTTAGTAATCCAAGTGAAGCCTTCTCGCTCCAGTGGTAGGAATCCTCCTTTGAATGCTCTCTTCCACTCTCTCCTTGGCTATTCTCTCAAGAGGCACGAAGATCAAATGACAAAAAGATTGGGTGGCAGTCTAATTTGGACTATTTATTTAAAAGACAAGAGAAACCGCCCAAAAACTGCAAATTTCTAATTCTGTACGCAGTGGATCGTCCTGTACGATCCTGGATCGTCCTGGACGATTTTACTTAAACGATCTGAAACGACCCAATTTGTATATGTGTACAAAATGACTTCGTACAGCTGATCGTCCTGTACGAAGTAGGTTCGTCCAGTACGAACGGTTATTACAAGGTCAGTTCTAGAAACTGCTGAAAACTGTTCTAAGTCGGTTTATCGTTTGGACGAAAATATGTTCGTCTGGACGAAAATTTTCCAGAGAACCGATCGTCCTGGACAAAAATTTTCCAGAGAACCAATCGCCGCGGACGATAATTTGTTTTCGTCTGGACGAAAATTTTCCAGAGAGCTGATCGTCCTGTACGATATTTATTTTCATCTGGACGAAAATTTTCCAGAGGACTGGTCGCCTCGTACGATGATAAAATTCATCTGGACGACAATTTTACAGAGAACCCATCGTCCGGGACGATAATAAAATTCGTCCTGGATGAATAGGACTTAGAAAAATTTTTCCAAGCAAGTTCCTATTCGTTCCAAGTGCTCTATAGGAGATAACTGACAGATCGTCCAGTACGATAAATATCATCCTGTACGATCAGTATAGAATTTCAAGATCTCCTTATTTGTGTGTGTGAGATTTTATTCACTCAATTACAATCACTCCCTTTCAAAATTAATTCAAAGAAAAGACAAACTTCAAATAAACGAAATATCTCATGTTGAATTTGATTTGAAGTTTTCGTAGTCTGGAGTCTGATTTTCCTAAAATGTTAGTACACACAAGAGCAAGTGTAAATCTTCTGAAATTGTTAGGAGATAACTATACATTTGAACAATAATGTTTGGAATCATCAAAACTACATAAGTTGCACAAATATAAATCATTCAAATAGCAACTATTCAAACACATACGATAATCAAGTGACTGTAAGAAAATAAATATGCGTGTTTTCCAAAAATCAAAAGGTATATTATCAAACAGTGGAGGTCTAGTAATAGAGTAACCCTCAGGTGTATTTTAGTTTCCAAATGTAGCCATCTACATTAATAAAAAAATAGTTTAAACTTATGATTTTGAAACAAAGCTCTGATAACACTTGTTGAGTCTAGTGAATAGGTTGTTAAACCTAAGTTAATGTCCCAAGGCTACCATGAGGGGGGTGAATTGGTAGTTAAAATTTTTTCCCTCTTTTGATAAATTTAACTGAAATAAAACTTTAATGAATTTTTTATAAAAAAAGTTTCAACCACACATTTTTAAAACACAAAATTAAAAGTAGAAAATAAAAAGAAGTAAAATAAAAAGACACATGATTTATAGTGGTTCGGTCTAAACCAGACCTACATCCACTCCCTAGAAGCACCCTCTGAGTATTGCACTAATACCAATAGTGTCTCTCCTTTTGCACCCACAGCAAGGTGGAGAAGCCTTTACAAACACTCTTTTCACACTCTCCTAGTGTGGGCAGAGAACCCTTCATGTTTTCACACTCTCCTAGTGTGGGCAGAGAACCCTTCATCTTTTCACACTCTCTAAGTGTCGGAAGAGAACCGGATCTCCTTGACAGATCTCTTCCCAAGAAATCTTGAAGTAAGAAAGAAAAAGAGTGAAGTAATCTCAAATCACAAGTAGGAAATCTTATCTTTGAATACAATGCAAAGCCTTCAAGCTCCAGTGGTAGAAATCCTTCTTTGACTGCTCTCTCTCACTCTCACCTTTACTCTTCTTCTAATAGGCACAAAGATCAACGAGCAAAAAGATTGGGTTGCAGTATAATTTGAAGTATATATACAAAAGATAATAAGAACTGCCCAAAAACTGCAAGTTTTCAATTATGTACGCAGTGGATCGTCCCGTACGATCATGGATAATCCTGGACGATTTTACTTAAAGTGTTAGAAATGATACTAATTTATATTGGTACGAAATATGTTCGTACATGCTCATCATTCCGTATGAACTATGTCCGTCTGGTACGAAATGATTATTACACAGGTCGGTTCGCAAAATTTTACAAGATGTAACCAACTGACGCAAGTCGGTTCAGTTCATCTTGGGATGAACAGGTTTCATCTTGGGATGATTTTATATAGAGTGTTTCTTCCAGGGATGAAAATTAATTTCGTCCTTTACGATCGCTTACAGAGAGTTTCATCCAGGAACGAAAATTAATTTCGTCTTGTACGAACTCATACAGAGAGCTTCGTCCCGGTACGAACCATAATTTTCGTCTGGACAAACAGTGCAAGGTGATAATCCAGAGACGTTCGTCCTGGGATGAATATTAAATTCTTCCTGGACGAATAGGACTTAGAAAATTTTTTACTTGCCTGTTCGATCCATTGCTCTTTCGAGGGGTTAATTGACATGATCATCCCGTACAAACCAGGTTCATCCCGTACAAGCAGTTTACAAAAAGTGTTCCCCAAGAGTGTGTGTTGTGATTTTTCACTCAATTACAATGACTCCCTCTCATTTCAAAAACTTGTAATTTATAAATGAATAATTTGAAGTCTTCATTGCTTGGAGTTGATTTTCCTAAAATGTTAGTACACACTAGAGCAAAAAACAAATCTTCCAAAAAGTGTTAAGAGATATATAAAACAATAATATTTGAAATCATTAACATAATACAAGTTGCAAGAATTTAAAACATGCAAATAGCAACTCTCTCTACATTTAGAATATCAATCATCATCCTCCTAGAAGTTGTCTTTTATAACTACTTCCTTAGACATTGCAGAAATAGATCTACCCGAATGTTGGAACACATCTTCCACTTGATCATCCTCTAATGTGGATCTAATAGGAATTTGCAAAGTCAACATAATAAGTTCACTATGGAAATAAATAACGTTGAAGCTCTTGCACATTTCAGCTACCATCCATGGAAATGAATTGGTGAAGCATCACTACGTACAAACCGACAACATCCGTAAAGGTTGGTCACATATTAAAACACTTATCTAATAGCCAAACATTCACCATACTGATTTTATTATCAATTCTCACTTTTCATTTAACAACAAGCTTAAGATATTTACCACCATTTATCATAATTTTCCATACACATGAAGCACTCTTCTTGCATTACCCCTTTAAAATGTTATTACTATACCATGCAATCGTATTCTAATGGAATAAAGAATCTGGATTTTAAATGAAATTCCATGCCAATCTTGCTCTTATTGGGCCAACTCTATGAGAAACTAAGTATACCGACAGTCCTCCAACATTTCTTGGTTTACATAAATTCTCCTAAGCTATATAATGCATTCCTTTTTTTTCCCATTTGGTTTGTGCCAAATGAAATACCTACAATATTTATCCAACTCATGCAACAATTTCTTTGGAACAAAAGAATATGTTATCAAATTTTTTTGCAATGATAACAAAGAGGTCTTAACAAGGGTAATTCTTTCACCATAGATAAATGCTTATTCTCCCAAGCATTAAGCCTTTCCAATACATGAGTTATCATATTTTGGAATTCAACCATTCACAATCTTCTCATGATGATTTTAATTCCTAAATAATGCAACTCCTTTACCACTTTAAAGCCCAGTCATCTAGCAACTTTATTCTTAACGTATTATTTAACAACCTTACCAAACATGATTTGAGACTTGTTGACATTGACCTGTTGTCTCGTCCATCCACAAAGTTTGCAACAATTGCCTTCAATGACCTTGCTAAGCTTATTGATGCTTGAGAAAATACTAATACATTATCAGCAAAGAGAAGATGTGTGATCTTATGGCTCCTCGATGACAATTGAACTCCAAACTCTTGTCCCCTTTGTTTGAATGCATTAGATAGATGTTTAGAACACATAATGAACAAATATGGTGATAATGGACACCCAGCTTATCGGCCATTAAACATAAATTAATGACTTCCTCCTTAAATTTTGTTTCTATGGAATCTGAAGTTGAATTTGCTCAAAATGCTCACTAAAATTTCTTCTCGCCCTTCTTCACATTTCTTTTCTCATCAACCTTCTCCTTGCTTGGATTAGCTTTAAGATTAGGGCATTCATATTTTATGTGTCTAAGTTTCCTTATTTCATAACAGATTACATTATTAGAAGCTTTAGCATTTTTGTGGAACTTACCCTTATTCCACTACTATCGCCTCCTTTACTTCCTCTTAAGAAAACTTATGAATTGCCTTGACATTAAGGCAATGCCATCTTCATCCTAAGGCTAATACTGATCTCTCTCCGTGTCATCCACTTTCAACATAATATTTTTTCCTTCCACTTCTCACCTGCATCAATCCTTTATTGAGTCACTCCTTGCTTGTAAGCAATTAGTGATCTAAGAAGATTGTAAATAGAATAAACATTTAAGTCCTTTGAATCTACTATAACAATTATCTTTGCATCATAAGCGGTAAGTAAACAATGAAGAATTTTATTTACTTTTTCAGCATTCATTAATTCCCTATCTAAAGCATGCAATAAGGTGACTATTTGTTTAAAACAATATACTTGTAAATGATTGATTCATTTAGTTTTTTGCAAAATAGTTCATAATCATGTAGTGAAATATTCAATCAAGATTGTTTCACCTCATTAGTTCCCTCATATATTATGCAAATCAAATCCCTTTTTTTTTTCTAGTTCTATAAGTTGAGACTCGCATATAGTCTTCAGACTTAAGTACACCGAAAAAACTATTTTAATAATTAGCATTTAATTGAGCGAAGTCTTTTTGTTTTACAGTCAAATTAGTAAATGGTGTTTCAGCAATAATGCCATTTACAAGTCTAGTTGGCCTAGTTTAGCCTTCCTGTACTAAAATCTACATGTGATAACCAAGCGATTGAAGAAAAGTAGACATGCATCTTTTCCATCAATTGAAAGGGATGTTATCAAATAATGGTGGTCTAGTTATCGAATAACCTTCAGGTGTGTTATGTTTTCTAAAAGTAGTCATGATTGTTTTTAAAAAGTTATCAAAATCTTAATTTTTAAAAGTATTCTCTTATACCACTTGTAAGACCGAATAGGTTTTTAGACCTATTACTATTTTAAAGCATAATGAAATTTTTCTAAAATATAGAAAGACTCCCTATTCAGGTATTTTAATAAACCAAAGTAACTCTCCTTTTTCTCTCACAGCAAGGTGGATAAGCCCTTATAATTTATATCTCTTCCACCAATCCCTGGTGCAGCAGAGTACCGTCATCTGTTTTCACCCTCCTAGTGATGGTAGAGAACTGACATCTTTTAACATCCTCCTGGTCTTGGCAGAGTACCGTCACACCTTTAAAAATCTTCTTTCAAGAGTCTTCAAGAAAGTTGGGAATAACTTTGAAGAACAAGTAAGAGAAACTCACTATTGGGCAACCTTGTGAATCCCCTCACAATTCCCTCTTAATAAATATCTCACTCTCTAATAACTTGAAAGTCTCCAAAATACTCTCCCAGTTTTCTCTCAAAAGAAATTCACTATAGAAATACTTAGGGGTCCTGTGATAGTTAGTTTTTAGGACTTTATATATGAAAGATACAAAAATGATCTAGAAAATGAAAATTTTAATTTGATCGTCAAGGATCATACAATACAATCTCACATATGTATGATCAATTCAAAAATTCCTCGAATGATCCTATACGAATCAATTTTGTATTATGGTTGGCATATGTACAAATTGACATCCTTTAGTAAGATGAGTTCAAAATTGAATTGATTCAACTAATATGATTATGTATAAATTGATTTCAAATTTTTGAAAAAGTACTCTGCAAATAAAATATCATACAGAACGATCAGTTTAACCAAAATCATGTTTCATTTGGTATTAAGATGGATGAGTTCATTTTGTGCTCTAAACGTCATCTATATGAGCCCAAGTTCACACAGTACGAATAGTTTAAAAAATTTACTTGTTCATAAAGATGAACTTGTATGCACCCATTTCGTACTCTAGACATCATCTGTACTAACCAATGATCATATAATATGATCAATTCAAAAAAATTTGAGTTCATTATGAACAAACTTGCACGTAGTCATTTTATACTTTAGACATCATCTGAATGAATGTAACTTTGTACAGTACGAACATGACTTAGAAAATTTTTCTGGCATGATTTGATCAAATCTATTATGGAGGAACACTCAATTTAAATCATCCCGTATGATTAGTTATAAAAAAATATAATTTTTTACACTCCCCTATTGTATGTGTGTGCATAGTTACCCAATTACAATCACACTCTCTCATACTCAAGAAAAAAAATAAAAGTACAAACTTCAATTATAATAAACCCTAATCTAATATGTCTTGAAGTCTTCAACAGTCTAGAGTATTATTTTCCTGAAATGTTAGTACACAAAAACAACACAAATAAAATTTCTAATATATGTTAAAATAAATAGTAGTCAATATAATAATATTTTGGAATCATCAAAAACACATGATATGAAAATATAGTTATGAGATCTAAGTTGCAACACCATTTAATTTGATCAAATTTCACAAAAAAGAAGATTCCTCAATCTACATGCATTTTGTTTTTTTATAATTTATAATATGTTATTGTTATAGTCTTTCAACACATATGGGTAAAATTATTTTAAATATTCAACGAATATTTTATCTAGTGCGATATTTTGGTAAATTTCTAAAAGTTGTTTAAATCTTGAGTAAAGCATCAAAATTTTTATTATAAAGCATAAAATCTATATTTTGTCATGTTTTATTCTTTATGCACATTTATATGAATATACCAATAAATACTAAGAATTTTTCCATTCGACATAATTCTAAATTAGTATACAATGTTTTGTATTAACATAACTTATTCTAATTTATTTAAATGTTGATTTAGCTAAATCAATACATTAAAAAATGTTTGTGTAACAAAATGATTTGTTATTCATTGATCTTTGGGGTTATGTACAAATAAATATTAAGATATATAATGGCTTGAAAAAATTAAATGTGTCATCCATAGAGAGTTGTAAGGGCCTAATATTGTTTGTATGAAGTACTTGGGTTTTATAAGAGTCTGAAGATGAATATAGGAAGTACTTAAGATGTCAAAGAGCTTTAGGTGAAATTGATGTTATGCACTGGATTTCCTTAAATTATCTTTATATTACAATATTACTTATATCATTATTTTAATTTTTTATATTGACATCAGAGTTAATATATCATAATATCTCATATGTTAAGACACTAGAGTTAATATCACTTTTTTTAGCATTATTATAGAAGTTTTTATAATTATATCATGTTTTAATATTTCTGACATTTTGACAGTATAACTTGATTATTAATCTTTTTTGGCATATTGAAAATTTATGTAGGTTCCAGGTAACCTACTGTGCTGTAGACACTCATTTCTACTTTATTTAAATTTATGACTATATGTTCAACTTATGGAAGGCGGTGTTTTGGTCGATGCTATATTAATTTAAGGCATTATTTTAAATATGGTCATACTTGATATAAAGTAAAAAATGGCCCATAGAAGTGACCACGTAGATGATCTAATTTTAAAATTGAAACTCTAGGTATATGTGGAGTTAGAGGACAACCACTTCTAGAGCTTTTAGTAAGAGATATTTGAGGAGAGGTGAAGGGAAGTGTTTTTGAAGGTATGGAGGAGGTCAGAGGGAGTTTATTAATCTAAATGCAACTACTCTAGTACATGCCAAAATGTAGAGTTCAATTTAGTAAGAGTCCAAGGATTCATTAGATGTGATATATACAAATTTTATTTTTGATCAGTCATATAAAGTTCAATTTAATTTTGGAGCTAATCATTCATTCATAGCTAAGAAGTATTTTATGTTAATGTATCCATTTCTTATTATATTGCAAAAGGTCTATCCAATATTTTACCTAATGAAGCTGTATGATAATAAGAAACGCATGTGATTGTGAGATTGAAAATTTTTATAAGAGAATGGAGTTTGAATTGATAGTGTCTGTATTGTTAGTGTATGATTTTAATTTTGGGATGATAAGGTTAAATAAATAAGGAGCTCATATTGATTAGATGAAGAATATGATAACATTTTTTATAGTTGATGAGAGTATTCATTTTCAAGGAGTTAGAGGAGTGTTAACATCACCTATATCATCTCTACATATTGATAGATAATTGAGGAAGCGAGGGGATTTATAAATTTTCCATGTGATACACGAGGGTGTGTTTTCAAGGGTGGATGAGAAAATTCATATGGTGAAAGATTATTTTGATGTTTTCCAGGTGGATTTTGTGAGCTAATAATCTCTTCGTAGAGAAATGTAGTTTTATATTGAGCTATTACCTAATACATATCCTACTGCTAAAGCTCCTTAAAGAATAACACCTAAGGAGTTATAGGAGTTAAAGGTTTAGTTGCAAGGGATAATGGGTAGAGATTTTATCAAACCCAGTGTATCTTTATAGGTTCACCTATACTCTTTCATAAGAAGGATGACACAGTGCACATGTTTGTAGATTATATAGAATTTAATATGATAGATATAACAAATAAATATTCTTTGCCAATATTTAGATACTCATATGATCAAATTAAGTATGTATCTATATTTTTATAATTAGATTCATGTTTTAAATATCAATAAATGATGGCGAAGAAGGATAATGTAACAAAAATGGTTTTTAGTACTTATTATGGCCACTATAAGTTAATAATTATGCCTTTTGGTGTGACTAATATTGTTGTTGTATTTATGAAGACTATCAATAAAGTGTTTAAGGCATATCTTAATATTTAATGTTTTATTATTAATGTTATATTGATATATTTGAAGACTAAGGATGCTCATGTGAGTCACTTGAGAATAATATTAGATAAACTAAGACAACGTGAAATGCATGTAAAATTCTCAGACTTTAATTGAGGAGTATATATTTCTTGGAACATATGAGTGGTTGTGGAATATTTGTAGATATTTAAAAGGTGCAGTCTATTACTAATTGGCTATGGAAAACTACTTCATCTGAAGTGCACAATTTTTATATCATTGCTAGTTATTAAAAAGAATTTATTTATAGAATGCAATGCCTTTGATTAGATTGGTATTGAAAGCAATAATATTTGAGTGGAAAATTGATTATAAGGATAATTTTTAGAGATTGAATAGTTTCATGGTGTCACTATCTATTTTAGCTATTCCATATAGTACTAAAGAATTCTATGTGTTCAGTGATGCATCATTAAAAGACATGGTTTTTGTGTTGATGAAATGTGATAAAGTAATTTCTTATGCCTCTAGATAATTAAAGTAACATGACAAGATTATCCTACTCATAATTTTGAGTTGAAGTCATTATTTTAAATTAAAGATTTGGAGGTATTATTTGTATGGAGTTAGATGTGAGATTTAGACTACTCCCAAGAGTTTGAAGTATATTTATACTTTAAAGGAGTTAAATTTCAGCTAAAGATGATGTTTTTATATGATTAAGTATTATGATATTGTTATTTAATATTAGCTTAGCAAGACTAATGTTGTTATTGATTCAAAAACAAAAATAACAATAACATTAGGACTTTAACTCACTATTTTGTGTCAGCTATAAAAATCATTTTTCTCAATTGTCCTATTAAGAGACAAATTCACATTGAAATCTAATATAAAGTTCATTTTAATATGTTATAACAATTTCTTTTTAGGCTTATTTCTAGATTTCTTAGCATAAATAATATTTAATGCATTTACTCTCTTAATTGGATCATAGGAAGGCTAATGCTTTATATGAAAAATCCATCTAAGATGGCTCATCTTATTTTCCATTTTGGCTACTCCATGATTTTCACGTATATACTTGCATCGCATTCTATCTCAAAGAGTAAAGCCACTGATCCACCGAGGAATCATCATTTCTACAACACATAACATAGTTTTATACTTCACCTTTAATGGCAAAAATTTTGTGCCACAAAGCCCTATTGGTATCACTACCATCTAATAAAAAATTCCCTCAAGATTGAGGGGTACCTTTTTATCATAGAATAGGCTTGATGTATTCCTCAACTTCAACCTTCCAACATGATTTCAATAATATCACTTTATTTTTTTCCATCACTTTGAATAATATGTCCAAGATATCTAAAACATGTATACTTTTTAAAGACTTGATTACCCAAAGAAACAATCCACACAGTAGATCTATTACTACTAAAATTACCCTTTATGTATTCAATTTTTTATCCGCTCAAAATAAAATATACAAACTATAAGGTTGATTTCCATACTTTAAGTATTCCTTTAACTCTCTCTCTAATCTTATCAATAAGAAGAATACCATTAAAAAAAAACATACAGTAGGGTTACATCCTCTTCCAAATGTCAAGTTAGAGCATTTATGATTAAAATAAAAAGAAATGACCTTAAAGCTGATCCTTGATGTAATCTAATTAATATAGAAAAAATACTTGCTCAAACCACCTTATATCTGAACACAAGTAATAATTTTTACATGCATACACTGAATGAATAGAATATAAGCTTTTATAACTCTTTTCTTCTCTAAAACTCTCTAGAGACCTTCTCTTAAAACTTTATCACATGCTCTCCATAAACCATTAAATATCATATGTAGATCCTCCATATTCTCTCTATACTTCTCCATAAACATCTTAATAAATGAATATCTTTTATAGTAGACCAACTTGACATGAATCCAAATTGATTTAAGAAATTAATAGTATCATGTTGTAACATATGATCAAAACTATCTCCAATAGTTTTAATCTATGAAAAATTAAGTTAAGTCTTCTATAACTCTCACATTCCTATAATACCTCGTTATTATTAAAAATAGGAACTAACACACTCCTCCACTCTTTAAACATCTTTTTAGTCTTCAAATTAATATTTAAAGTTTAGAATGCTTAGAAATCCTTTCATCTCTTAAGCAATTTCATTATTCTATTTGAATGTAATCTGGTCCAATTGACTTTACACACATCATTTTCATTAGCACTCTCTAACTTTATTTTTATTAATATTATGATTAAATCAAAAATCTTTATTTTCATTTAGGGTACTAAGGTCACTAAGGTTGGTCCGGAAAGTGTTGTGGCACATCCAAGAGGGAGGCGGGGGAAAGGGTGAATTGGTTATTTTAAAAACAACTTTAATGAAGGAGCAACACAATTTGTAAAATAAGTAATTTTTAAATAATAAAAAAACTTTAGAGCTAAAAGTATTAAAAATAAGTTTTGGGTTTTTATTTTAGTTAACAATTGTAATTATTTAAAGGAAAAGTTAAAAGAAAGATTTAAAGGAAAAAGTTTTTGTTATATAGAAAAATATTAAGATGGTTTATTTTTAAAATATTTTCAGAGGTGCAATCACAATTATCTTTTTAATCATAAAACTAAGAATAATAAACACACTGTGAAAAAACATGCAAAACTAAAAGAAGGCAAATCTATATTTTTATAGTAGTTCAACTAAGTTGACCAAAGTTCACTCTAAAAGTTCCTCCTACTTGGGAATTCCATAAGAAAATGCTCCTTTTTCCCTTAGTAAGGAAGAGAAGCCCTTCATATTTCTTAGAAGGAGAATGACCTTTATAAGCTCTTCCTCCCAAAAATCCTATACTATCTCATTCTACTTCTCGGCACTGTAGAGATGCCACTATTCTTTTTACCTTTTATGCAGTGGAAACATCTTCACCTTTCTTCTACTCCTCACAACGTTCAAGATGTCACTCCCATAGCTTCTCCAGCTAGTAACTAGTCTTTCACCAAAGAACTTTCTCCCTAGAGCACCTCTCTTTAAGCTTTTAAACCATAACCTAGAGGATAAAGGTGTAAGACGATGAAGACAATCATGTGAATTTAGTCATATAACCCTTGATTCCTGAAGGAACAACATTTCAACCTCACCTTTTCTCTCCTAAGCAGATTGGATAAACTCTCTTAAGCATGGAGAATCCTCTCTCCCTCTTCAAAGGATTCTGTCTTAAAAAAAAATTGTTTTGGTTACTCAGTTGCCTCATATGTAATCATTAAGAAAAAAATTAGAATTAGCTATTTAAATTAAACCAAAATTTTAAATTTTGATAGACTAATTATATATTACAAATTGTGGTTAGTACTTTTCAATTAGTTCAACCATTTTAGAGGTTGGTTAAGATTGCATGATATAAATTGTACAATAAGATTCACTGGATCATAGATCAAGTGGGATTAATAATTGTTATCCCACAAAATATTTTGTTAGATTTTGCTAGATGATTTATATCATATAGTAGGAATGTTAGTCTAAGATCAAAATAGAGAATTTCTTTATTATTCAGATAGTACGATAAAGATTGTATTGTATGATTACTTAAAATTTTAAATTAATCTATTTTTTAAAAAAATCTAAAATTTCAAGCATGTATAAATAAAAATACCTAATAATCTTATATTTTTATGTTCATATAGTATGATTAGTTATTTTAGATATTAATTTTATTAAATTTAACAAACACTATTAAATTTCTAGAATAACTAATCATGCAATACAATTGGGATCTTACAATATAATTTGACTGAGAAACTAAGTTTTTAATTTTTATCCCCACTCATGAGTGTGTGCTAGGTGGTCCACATGAAAATATAAAAAGACTCAAGATAAAGAAAATATAGACCCTTATTATAACTTTTGATGTAAGTCAACGATCCAGTGCTTGAGTTCCCTTTTTGACTTGGCTCATTATATTTTATATTTGAAATAATATAGAAGAAAAAAAAATATAAAAGCAATGTATATCAAAAAGAATGATGAGTGATCTAACCAGTAATACTTGGAATAAATAATTGAAAACATATAGTTAACATTTTATGATGGTAAATATTTTTTGCTTGATTTTAGATTTTTAAGTTAGCATTTTATTCTCTACATTGTTCTCCCCCTCATTCTATGCATTTTTTATTTTTTATGGGAATTTTTAAATTCCAATGAATTTTAGATATAATATTTTTTTTGGATATTTTCTTTTTTTTTATTTTAATTTTAATGTTTTCAAATTAACATAACAAAACCAAAATAAAATAAGAAAATTAACTTGAAATTAAAAATAGTACAATTAACACATACAATTATGACCAACATGTACTACTACTTCTGTTATTGTCATCACAAAAGTAAAGAACAACAAAAAAGAAAAAAATATAACAATATAAAATATAAAATAATCAAAATAGTACAAAATTAATGTGGGTGAGGGAGTTCATAAAGAATTGTGAAAATGACTTATGGCTCTATCAATCCCTAAACAATGCTTAGATTTTCTTGGATATAGAAATTATAAAACTCCACTTAATATATGCAAATATACCTGCTGAATCAAGTAATATTGTGATAGAGTATAGCATTGATCCCATGAGGAAGAATGTTTAAATGAAAATACTAGTCAGGTTTACATAATTACAATAATCTTACTCAATAAAAATATATTTTGGTAGAAATTCAATCAGTTAATTCAAAATCAATAAAAATTTAAATGAAATAAAATTTTGATAAATATTTTGGATTGATGGAATGTAAATACAATATGTTTCTTATTGATTCTCTTTTATATTTATCCTATTTAGAGCATGTGCATCCCAAACCGCTTAGTCAAACATGAAGAGACAAAAGGACAGAGTAAACACTTAAGTCCTCAATACTATTTTAAACTCCCATAGTTTGTCACGCTGTGAAAATCTTAAAAGAGTAAGTAAAGCATGTACTATTAAAACCGACTCATTACAACTCATATCTATAAATTTAGTGTATGTCAATCACTATGCCTATGCTTGTATCACACCATTCCAATATACCTAGTTGTGTTTACTTTGCTATTCCCAAGCTCCACATTGCACCTGATATGAAATATAGATTTGGCCACTTTGAGCAATAAATGAAGAACTGGTATATTGAAAATATAATTAAATCATTTATGAAGAGAATTCAATAGTACTCCCCATTCAATTTACAACATCAATATAAAACAAGAGAATTCAGTTAGACATGATGAACAAGTGAAGCAAACTCATTTTCATTAATTACGTAAAAGAAAGGAAGTACAAAAGATGTTCTTGTTTGGAATATAGGATAATACATCACTTTGAAGAGTTAGTAAAAAATAATAAGGCTATACCTTTAGTTTGGAAAGATAATAATAGTTAAACTAATCAATCATTCTAATTATAGCCTAATTTAAAATTATAAGTTATATATTTAATCAGTAACTATTCATTGTTGAAGTGAATAATTGTTTTTTAATGATTAGATATGATGGAAGTTAAAATTATACTTTTACTAGTTCACCATCCCTTATATTAGCTCTCCCACCTTATTCTTTTTAGTTTATGTGTATGATTGTAATTTCAATCGTAAGCTTTCAATGATTCCAATTTTTGATAGTACTCCTCTTTTTATTTTGATTCTTCTCTTTTTCTATTCCTTTTCATTTGAGAACTATTTTATAGTTCTTTTTCTTTTACTTTTCTGGAGTACATAAGTAATGTTTTTGAATATTAGCTTTTACTTTAGACCTTTTTACCATCTTAGTAATTTTAATGTAAAGACATGCAAAGATTATTAATTCTATTTTTGGTTAGCTTTGATTTTAAATTTTAATACAGTTATATATAATTTTTAATACCAATTATTCATCGATCAATTTTAAAAGTTAGTTTCATAAAGGTATAATTTTTAAATTCAAATTAAGATAATAGCTTAAATAATTGAATGAGTTTAGTATTAGTTTTTTCCAACCTATGATGAATAAACAAAGTTTATTCAAACTAGGATCTAGGGTTTTATTATTATCCTAATTTTATATAATTATTAATTATCATTTTTATAAGGGTAAATTAAATAATCAGAATATAAATGTAATTGGAATACAATAATAATTTAATCATTAAGGGAACTTACTAATATATAAATAAATACGTAAAAAAACAATACAATCATATGTTTTCATAAGAATGATAAAAGATGTATAAAACATATGTTGAACACAAAATAATACATAACTTTAAACCAAACACATATATAAGATAACTAATACGCCAGGCACCCAAAGTTCAACAATGGCTCTTAAAGCAAAAAATTTCAATTAAGTCTAAAATATAAACCATTATTTCCCATCACTTCCTTCTCTTCTACAAAACAATAAGGTTGAAAAAAATGCACATACACATCCTAAAGAATTCTTCACTCCTCAAAATCTTATGTTTTCAATCCATATCCATTAAATTTTAAGGTTTTAAAAGTTTTCTTATCGTATATCTTGATGACACCATTAATAAAAATTGTAAAGATAGTATAAGAGCCATTCCATCTGGTTTTCATTTTCACGGCAATACTTCTCCATATAATCCAATAGCATAACATCTTGCCCAGGACTAAAAACATATAAGAAAATTCCACCATCATGAATCTTCCTCACTTATTCTAAATATTTTTTCTTATCTACCTGCAACACCTCTTTGAATTTATTCAACTTAGTAATAATAGTAGAGCTTTGAATGTTGAGAAGTGCAAAAGAAGCCTCATTATTAGTACAACTTTTATTTTGGTTCTTTTGAGAAGAGGGTTTATGCTTGGTCCTTGCCATCACTTAGAATTCAATTTCTAAGAGATGAAAGTATGGTTCTCACTAAATGGTAAGTAATGATTGATAAGAGAACTTCATCTTAGATAGTTTTATAGATTTCATTGGGAGGGTAATTTAAATTTTTTGAAATATCTATCATTATGGTCAGTCAAACTGTTGTTTCATTAGAAGATATGGTACCACGATGCCGCTTTCTTCTCTCTCAAAGATTTTTTTTGAAGAAAATTAAGCTAAACCTAATCTAGAGGATAGAGTTTCCTCCCTAAAAGTTGTAAGAATGTAGTCTTCGGTCAGACTAGATAATGGATTAGACCTAAGGTTGAGTTGCCTCCTATGCAGTGCTAAGTTTATAGTTTTCAGTTTGACCTACCTAGATTTTCCTATTTGGTTGTGGTGAATGATTTCTACTCTTCAATTAGGTCCCATTGGTATATATTTCCTTCTCCTTAGGACTAACTTCAGTGTTGCTAGATAAATATCCTATATTCTTACTACTCACATAAATTGTAAGATGACTTCATTGAGTTTCTAATTTTTTTATTAAAGAAAGTTTGTTTTGTAAATAAGTTCCCAATTGCATGACCATATTTTATATGTTTTCTTTCTAGTTTAATACTTATTATTTTGATTAATTTTAGTAGGACAAGCTAGTTTTGGATTGTTATAAGCTTAATTTTGAATATTCTAAATTTCTCCTTAGTTATTTTGATAAAAATTATATTGATTTCCATCATTATTATTTGACCATCTAAAATTGGGGTGATTCCTCTAACGTGCATTATATGTATTTGAATAGAAATTATTTTATCTTCCAATCAATTTTATACATTTTAATTCGTTGGATATCATTCTCATCCATTGAGCTTTTATCTTTCAAATGTAAAGTTGATTTAGAATTTAAGTATAAAGTGCTCAAATTTTATTATATTATTGTAACTTCTAAAGTCAAAATGTATAAATAATCATTTTCAAAGATTTATAACACTCTCTCAGGAGTCACCCTATCACTAGGACACTAAAAAATATTTGATGTAATTCCCTTAATTAATTCATAAGCATCCTAAAAGGCTTCGATATAAAAGAACCTCCAGCTGCAACATCAATTTTGGCTCTAAGAGATCCTACCAATTCATTTTAAAAGTTTGAATTACCAACCAATCAAGAAAGGATTTGTGAGGGCACTGTCTAAAGATCTCCTTTAATCTCTTCGAACTCTCATAAATAGATTCTCCTTCTAATTGAGTAAAAAGAAGTAATAGCATTTTAATGTTTGCCAGTCATAGAAGGTCTGAAATTTTTTCGTAGTAATATGTGGGCCAAACACATTCCAAGTGGTAATAAAGCATGGGGGTAAAACATTCATCTACATTTTTCCTTGTCTCTTAGAGAAAATGGGAACAATATAAGTCTAACTACAACATTACTAACACCATTATTCTTAAATATTATATGTTAGGATCTTCAATGGGAGTTTCCTCAAATGGAGAATTTTATACCATCCAAATAATTGCAAATTATAATTCAAACTTATTAACTTATATTGGAGGTATGTTTATACTCAGATGAAATTTTTCTACCATAGGGTTTTCAAAATCCTTGTAGGGTCTAGAATGATCTAAATTCTTGAATATAGTAAGCCTTTTTCAAAATTTATTTGTTCGTTATAATTTAATAAAGGAATCAAAATATAGCAATGGTTCCCTTCTATGAATTTTAGGTATGAAACCATAATTATGCAATAAATAAAATAAAATAATAAAATAAAAAAAATTATTATGTCTAATTATATAATTGATTGAATAATACTGGTAAATTTTAAATAAAATAAAATATTCCCTCACAATGGTGCTAAAAACTTGATGGGGTGATGGAGTAACCTAATGAAATATGAAAATGATTTATGCCTCTATTAACCCCTAAACAATACTTCAATTTTCTTTGATATAAAAATTATAAAAACCACTTTTCATATACACAAGAATACATGCTGAATTAAGTAATATAGTGATAGAGCAGAGTATCGATCCATGAGAAAGAATGTTTACTTATAAATACTAGTAGTTGTCTACTACAATTATAATAATTATCCCACATACACAATTAAAGTAAGTTTTTGTGGAAATTCAATAACTTATTTTAAAATCAATAAAAAATTAAATGAAACACTATTTGGATAAAATGTTTTGTATTGAAGGAATCTAAATACAATATGTTACTTAATAATTCCCTTCCATATTAATGTTATTCAGAGCATATGCATCACTAACTGCTAAGTCAAGCGTGAAGAGACAAGGAAAGATTAAATCATTCCAACCTCAATACTACTCTAAACTCACATGGTTTATCACCTTATAAAAATATTAGAAGAGTAACTAAAAAATGTCATGTAAAAATCCCCTCATTATAATTCATCTCTATAAGTTTGGTATATGTTAAGCACTATACCTATGCCTGCATTCTACCAATCCATATTCCTAGTTGTGCCTGCTTTCCTATTCTAAGGCTCCACATTGCACATGATATTAAGTACACATATGGCCATTCTATGAATTAAATGAAGACATGGTCTATTGAAAACAATATTAAATTATTGAAGAAAAGAATATATTAGTACTAAACATTTTATTTTCAACATCAATAAAGAAACTAGAGAATTTAGCTTGATATGAAGAATAAGTGGAGCAAGATCTTTTTTTAATAATTGTATAATACAAAGAAATTATAGAAGAAAAGATATCACCATATGGGTTCAATGATCTCTTCTGCACTCCTTAAACTTACAAAATTTCCTCACCAAATTTTGACCAAACACTCTTAAGAAGCTGATCTAGTGCTCAGTGAAATCCCTAGTTATCACTTGTAAGGAAATTGAAAAGAAGCACCGTGTAGAATAAAATTAACTAAGTGAATGAGCTCCCTTACTTACATTGCAAAAGGAATTTTTATAGAAAATCACATAAAATGGTTTCTAGTGTCATGGCATTTAAGACACTTGAACCGCAACATCCATAAAATAAAATAACATCTTCTTTACTTGGTAGTGCTAGTAATTGGTGCCATGAAGCTATGTAGATAGAGACTAGGCTTTGCAATTCTGACTCCTCTAATGCCGCAACATTATCAAACAGAGAATGGGCACCATAATGACCATTTTGGGAACTCTTACGGTGTTAATGATTATTCCATAATGGTGCACTATAAGACATCACACTACTGTACCATACTTAAAAATTTTACATATTTTCCTTCACGAATACAATAAAAATAAAAAAGTTTCATTGGCTATTAAACATATAAAAGATAACATTATTTTTTTTTTAGAATAATGCTTTTGTATTAAAATTAAGAAAAAGATAGCATTATTTACACTCATAAAAAACACATCACAATAGAAAGAGAAATAAATCACAACAAAATGAAATAAATATAAACACTTATAATAGAAAAAAAAAAACACACAACGAATACACATACCAACCAGAAATTACCGATGCAGTTATATTGATAATCCCTAATCTAATCCTATCTGCAAAAAATATTTCATAACTCAATTCTATAATAAAAATATCATCCAATTAGGGTTTATTTTCTATGTATTATTTTCTTGCATCCCCTTTCATCTCATGGTCTCTAATGAAATAGTGTCTTTTGTAAATATATTTTGTGTAAGAGTGTTTAATGGGGTTTTTAGTTATAAATTTCACATTAGTATGGTTCCATTTACAAATAAAAAATTTAGAATCTATTACTTGAGATAAAGGACTTGGGTAACACAACTCCTTGCAATTAGATACTCAGCTTCTATGGTGGATATGGCTACTACAATTTTCTTATTACTAGACTAAAAAACTAAAGATTATCCTATAAAATGGAAAGTTTCTTAGTTACTATTTCTATCAACCTTACTTCCAATAAAATTTTAATATCAGTATCTAACTAATTCAAATACTAAACTATTCTTAGGATACTGAATACCTAAATTTTATTTGCCTATGAGATATCTTAGAATGTTCTTGACTGTGATCATGTTGGATTCCTTAAGGATAGCCTATAACCAAGCATACAAAAAAACATTAGACATGTTGTCAGACCAACTTGTAGTCAAATGAAGTAAATGACCTAATATTCCTTTATACTTCTTTTGGTTAACTAACTTTCCATCCTGATCCATGTCTAATAGAGTGGTTAGGATCATGGGTGTGCTCAAGCTTTTACAGCCTTCCATATGAAATTTCTTTAAGATTTATTTATATTTATTTTTTGTCTTAGGAAGGTCCCATTTTCTCCTTTTTTAACAATGAATATAAGACAGCACATTAACTAATTAATTGTAGTCATTTAAAAATTTCTACTCATAGTGGAAGAAAAGTTTTTACATAAATTTTCATCGATAGAAAGAATGTCATCCACATAGATCTTCTAATGAGTATATCATCTCCAATTCATTTAGAAAAACGTCTAGAATCTACCTTGAACTTTACAAAAGAACTTTCCAAAAGAAGGTTACTAAGCCAATTGTATTATACTTTAGGTTACTGTTTCAATCTATGTAGTGCATTTTGAGCTTATTTGTAAGGTCTTGAAAGATCGAGCACTCAAATTTTAGAGACTATTGTACATAAACATATTCTTTAATTACTCCATTCTAAAAAGTTCCTTTCACATTCAACTAATACTATTAAAATCTTTTGCATAAACAAATGCTTGAAGTACCCAGATGGCCTCTTACCTATCTTCCAATGCAGGTTTTCTTCAAAATCTATCCCCTCCATTTGATTGTAATCCCTTGCAACCAACTTAACCTTATTTCTTAAAATTTATCATGAGTCATTTAATATATTCTTAAATACCCACTTCGTTACAATAAAACTATAATTAGTAGGTCTTGCTACTAAGTCCCACTTATGATTTCTAACACCTGATTTAATGCTTCTTGAACTTCTATAATCCATAATTCATCCATAAGTACTTGTTCTGCACTAGTGGGTTCTATCATAAAAAATAAAGTTTTTATAGCCAACTTCTTACCTAAGTCTATGTCTAGTTCTATTTTCTACGGACAGGTCTCCTATGATTATCTCCATATAATGACTAGATACATATGTCAACACTCTCGCCAAGAGATCTTGAGTTTCTTTTCTATCTTTGAAGCATATATTTTGAATTCTAATGGTGATGTAACCATATTCTTCCTCTTTTAAAAGTGGAGTATCCATATAGGTCTCATTGAATATACCATGGATTAATTCTTCTACTACCAGTAGGATTTTTATACTACAGAATATCCCAAAAACACTTCTTCATCATACTTTGTACAATTATGCATCCTCATTTTATGTATAAAAAATTTGGTTCCAAAGACATGTAGGTAGGAAATGTTTGGAGTTCTACCCTTCAAGGGGATTTTAATTAATTTAGATATAATATTCACCCTATTTTGATACAAAATATATTGTGTTTACTACCTATGATAAAAAGTATTTCAGTAGTCTATATTCATATAATATAGCTCTAGTTGATTCTTCTTAGGTCCTACTCTATCTCTCTATTATTTTGTTTCAATGAGGTGTCCCAGGTGTACAAAAGTTGTGCTTTGTCGAAACCTCTTAACAAAAAGATTCAAATATATCTTTTTTAATTTTTTCTCCAAGGTTAGTATAAATAATGATAATTATGTACCCTAAATTTCTTTGATCCACTTAGAGAATATCTTAAACTCCTTAAATGTGTCATAATTAATAGCGATGAACTTGACCAAAGTGAACCTAGTTTAGTCATCTACAACAATAAACCCATTTGATTTTCCTCCTAAACTTATGGTGTTAAAAGGCCCAAATAATCCCATATGAAAATCTCAAGTGGTCTACGATTTCTAATCTCCTTATGTTAGTGAAAGAGGACTTAACTTATTTTTCTTAGCTGACATGCATCATAAAGGTGCTCCAAAGTTAACTCTACTTTTGGTACTCCTCTAACATGGTCTAGTTGAGTGATCATTTTAAGTGTTCTCATGCTTGCATGACATAGTTTCCTAAGACAGAACCAATCCTCATTTTTATAATTTTTATTTATGTTTTCTTTTGAAAATTCTAGTTTGGTTATTATATTGAAAATTCTAGTAAAGTAAAATTGAAAATGTGGAAAATTTCTCAGCACCAGTCTAGAGCAC
This sequence comes from Dendrobium huoshanense, assembly GCA_016618105.1. NCBI lineage: Eukaryota > Viridiplantae > Streptophyta > Magnoliopsida > Asparagales > Orchidaceae > Dendrobium > Dendrobium huoshanense. The sequence continues at coordinate 39,424,296 of CM028359.1, read as the reverse complement.
TAGAGTGCACAAAGCTCCACCAATTCCCCAATGTTGAAAATATGGTGCCATAGAAGATATATTCGAGAAAAATTAAGATTTAATTTTGCACCATAAAGCCATATCATGGAGCACCCAAGTGCTTGTAAGCACCATAGTACCAATTTTAATTCCATGCCATGACACAATAATGCCAGAGTGACACAACTGCACTAAATTGCCCAGACACCACGATGGAGAATTTGGAATGATTTGGTGTGGAAACATCAAATAATTTCAAACTAGTATCGTGATGGATATAAACAACTAGTGCCATTATAATAATTAAAATTTTTATCTCCATGGCATCAAATTTTCTTGAACTATGGTGCTGGTGTCAATTTATGTATTAAAAATAAATATTTTTTTGACCAAATTTATGAATGATGTCCATTTGTTTTATGATCAAAATAATTTGTGAGTACTAGTAGAGTGTGTGAAGAGGGAGTGCTTAAGGTAGAGTATTCTAAAGTGTGAAAGTGTTTGTATTGCAATGTAAGATTGCTTTCAACTGACATTCCACACAACACTTCTTTGTATTTTATTTTTATTGTATCAATGAAAATTAGTTTGAGTATTTTCAAGTTTAGGGATGGCAAAATTCTTCATTTTGAACTTGTTATGTGTGGTAGAAAGCATGATTTTACAATGTAAACTCAAGTTCTTAAACCTTTTAATATTGCTATTAATAACTCCTATTCATAATTTAATTATTTCCTCAATCATGCTTTAAATTAAAATCTATTGTGACTTATTGCCTCGGAAAACATTAAAAGAATTTAAATATAATAATATCATGCCTATACATAAGATGATTATGATTTTTGATTCTATGAATATATAACATATATTGTAAGGTGAAAACTTTAAAACTTTGGGAGCGAGTTATGGAGCATAGGTTGCGGCGTGATACTAATGTTTCTCAAAATCAATTTGGTTTCATGCCGGGTAGGTCGACTATGGAAGCCATACATTTATTAAGAGGTTTGATGGAGAAATATAGAGAAAATAAGGAGGATCTACATATGATATTTATTGATTTAGAAAAAGCATATGATAAAGTTCCAAGAGAAGTGCTATGGAGAGTTCTTGAAAAGAAAGGAGTCAATAATGCGTATATTCAAATCATTAAAGATATGTATGCAGGAGCTATTACTTGTGTTCAAACACAAGGTGGATTGACCAAGTATTTCCCTATTTCGGTTGGGTTTCATCAAGGATCAGCCTTAAGCCCATATCTTTTTGCTTTAGTCATGGATGTTCTCACTAGACATTTGCAAGAGGATATACCTTTTGTGTATGCTTTTTGCTGATGATATTCTTCTTGTTGATAAGACTAGAGAGGGAGTTGAAGGTAAACTTGAATTATGGAGGTCAACCTTAGAGTCTAAAGGTTTTCGCTTGAGTAGATCTAAAATGGAATATATGGAGTGTAATTTTAGTAGTAATAGACCTAGTGAGGGGATTGTGACTTTGGGCGATCAAGTCATTAATAAGAGTACACATTTTAGATATCTTGGATCTATTGTTCAGAGTGATGGTGAAATAGATGGGAATATTATCAGCAGAATTCAAGTTGGATGGTTGAAGTGGAGGAATGCATCGGGCTTGTTATGTGATAGAAATGTACCCCTCAAACTTAAGGGAAAATTCTATAAGATGGTAGTGAGGCCTGCAATGCTTTATGGTGCTGAATGTTGGCCATTAAAAGAGAAGCATAATACTAAGTTAAGTGTGGCAGAGATGAGGATGCTCAGGTGGATGAGTGGCTTTACCCTTAGAGATAGGATACGAAATGAGCATATACGTGAAAAGGTTGGAGTAGCTCCAGTAGAAGATAAGATTAGAGAGAGTCGCCTTAGATGGTTTGGTCACATTAAACGGCGGCCTTCCGATGACCCGGTTAGGAGAGTAGAGGTATTAGATTTGACTTATGTTAAGAAAGGTAGGGGTAGACCTAAAAAGACTTGGTTAGAAAATATTAGGAATGACATTTCTTTATTAGATTTAAATGAAAATTTGACTTTTAATAGGACACAATGGAGAAAAAGGATTCATGTAGCCGACCCCACGTAGTGGGATAAAGGCTTGTTGTTGTTGTTTGTTGTTGTATTGTAAGGTGAAAACTTTACTTTAAACTCTTATAAGCTCGATATAGATCTAAGAGGCTATCGAATCTCATTTATAACATATATTAGGAGAGTCAAATACAGCTAAACATGTCTTTCATTATCATCATCATCATTATCATTGGTTCAGAACCCTTTTATTAAATGCATCTAAACATTTAGCTAATGGAGTAGGAATTTTAGAATACTTCAATGTAATGGAATTCGTAGGATAATAATAGTGATTTGAGGTGATAGTACTAGGGTAATTCTGGGATAGTTCAGTTCCCCATGGGACCAAAACTCTACTCTAAACTTTATTACCTTAATGACAGATACACTTGCATTTGTTAAGCCTTCTATTCATTCTAATCATAACATATATTTTATTAAATAAAAAGAAGCTAAATGTGTTACTGAAGTGTTGCATCATGTTTTTGGTGCCATTACGTGGGGTACTTTGATTATTATCACATTATTTTCTCTATATTTTTTAAAGTAGTACACATTTAATTTTTCCATTTTTATTAATTATTTTATTGTATTGTTCAATTGTATTTATTTCTTACCAATTTTTAAACTTTTTGCGCTAGTTTGTATTTATTATTGCTCTGCAGTGCATCTGCATTTATTAATATTGGTTATACATGCATAGTAGAGTTAGTAAGAAAAAAAACTTATTATTTGAACTTGAGATTGAGATAACCCTTAGAAAATTTAGAAAAACAAAAATAATATTAACTTGGCTAACCCAATCAAGAGAATGTCCTACCAAGACCTCTTAAGAGTTTTCCAATATCATTGTAGAGTGTATATACCAGAGTATCCATAGGTCAAACATCCAAGCAATTAATTTTAAACTTAAGCTCTCTATCATTTAAATTGTCCATAACTCACAGTATGGGGGAACTCCTATCGAGGGTCCCAACTTACATATACCTAGCTTCAAAGATATCTATGCTACATTCAAGTATAATAGAGTCTTTGATATTTCCATTAGATGTTTTTAGTTTCCCTTTTCTCAACCAAAAAGGGTAAATATGTGGAATTCCACACCCCCAATATCCATCACCTCTTGGAATCATCTGGCCCACAAGTTTTAGCAAAGTACCTCGATGCTTTGAATGATGTTACTTCATTTACCAAATTTGATGGAGAGTCAATTTACAAATGATGAGAACAATTTAAAGAATTTATTAGGAAGTGTGCATGCGATGCCTTACACGATTGGTTGATTATTCATACGTTTTTCAAAAAATTGGTAGGATCACTAAGATATATTATAAATGTGATTACTGGAGGGTCATTTGTGATTACTGGAGGGTCATTGGTGTTGGACATTAATATCTTTCATTGAAATTTAGATAGGGTAAATCTTAAGAAAGTTTCTAGTGTTTATGAGTCTAATGTCTTATCTATTTTAACATTCCAATTAGCAACCATTTTTTGTAAGTTAGACAATCTTGGTATTAGTTCATCCTCTAGGCCATCCATACCTCTAAAAGTGAAAATCTTTAGTCCATCTAATGATTAGAAGAGTCAAGAGGTAGTGACTTTCAATGTCATTATTAGAAAAATAACTCCAACTAAAAAACCTAAAATACAGGTTCGAGGAAACACCTAAATTTCTAATGGAATAATAATAATAATAATAATAATGCTCGAAACAAATGGAATTCAAATCTACCCAACCATATTGGATCTTGCAAACACCCTCAAGAGCAATTTTGAATTTCTATGCCCAATTATCCCCTTGGTTTCAATTCTAATAACCAATTTAAGGATAAGAAGTCTTCTTTAAAGGATTTAGTACTACAAATGAATACTCAACTATATATTCAGGCTAGTTCTATTCATAATATAAAAACTAATATGGGTAAGCTAACTAATTCAATCAATAGTAAAACCTAATGAACCTTACTGAGCACAATAGAAGTAAACCCCAAAGTAAAAATAATGAGAAATGTAAATCCCTCCAACCTTGGAGTGGAAAGAAAAAAGGAGGAACTTGTAGAGATTAAGAGCAACCCTTGGAGGAATTTGGGTTATAAGAATCTGTAAAGACTAACCAACCTAAGGAGTAACTTAAGCCTATTAAGGAAGATTATAATCCCTTTAAGAAGTTTATAGGGTGTCCACCATCACCTTTTCTTGAAAGATTGATCAAGTACAATTTGGAAAGGTAGTTTTCTAGATTTCTAGAGGTGTTCAAAATTATCCATCATTATCCCCTTTACAAAAGTCGTGGAACAGAAGCATGCAGAAGTCATGTTTATATATGACATAATTAATAAGAAGACAATAATAGGTAAATTTGAGATTATAACTCTAATAGAGAAGTGAAGTGCTATTTTATAGAAGAAATTCCCTAAAAAGCTAAAGGATCCTTTTAGCTTTCATTCCTTTGGCCGTAGGTGAGAAATTCTATGGAAGGGGGAATAAACCTGGTGCCTTGGTTTATTTTTAGGTGGATAGAATTATGAGAGGATTAGCATACCACAGTTGTAGTTCAGCTTGCAAGTAGATATTTCACTTATCATGAAGGGGTTAGTAGAGGATGTGTTGATTACTTTTCCCTATAAACTTCATTAAGTTAGAGATGGAGAATGATATAGGGATAGTTTTCAGTTCAAGAATACATTTTCTTACTTGATTTGTGAAAGTATGAGATGTACTAAGAGGGGGGGGGGGGGGGGTGAATTGGATGTTTAAAAACTTCTTTAATGAAAAGAAGTATCTTTTTATACTTTATGCATAAGCGAATTTCATTCACAATAAAAAGATAGATAGTCAATTTCACCCTCATAGTTAATCGCAATGAAAAATAAATGCGGAAATAATAAAAGAAAAAACACACCAGATTTATAGTGGTTCGGTCAAAACTTGACTGACGTCTACTGTCAAGAGGAACCCTTCGAGTATTGCACTATACCTTTAGTGCCTCTCCTTTAGCCCCCACATCTAGGTAGAGATTCCCTTACAAAAATTACTTCCACCTTCCCCTATATGGTGGGGGAGCTAGGTCCTTTGACACCAAGAGATATTCTTCTATCCAAAACTTCCCTCAAGACAATCTGTTAATCTCATGGTATTGAGATGCAAGCTTGCCGGAGCAACTGTGTGAAATCTCCTTCACACTCCCTAGAAACCCCCTCCAAGGAACTTCTTCCTCTCTCAAACTCCACCCTTTCATCTCTCCCTTTCAAGTTCTCTCTTCAAGTTTTCTCCAGAAAAATGAAGCATTAATGGATGCCAAAGTCTCTTATAAAGTTTTATGAGAAAGCTTAAATAGAGTGCCTCAAAAAAACCTAAACAATCACTTTAGTTGTCAAGGATCGTACAGTACGATCATAGGATTACCCTATATGATGTACCAAAATTTATCTATTAGTATTGTACGATCACTAGTTAGTATTGTACGAATAGTTTAATTTGTCTATTCATAATGTATGATGTTCAGTTAGTACTGTACAAATAGTTCAAAAAATGTAATATGATCACCAGTTAGTATTGTAGGAATATTCATTTTGCTTTTCATACTGTATGATGTCTAGTTAGTTCTATACAAATAGTTCAAGAAAAATGCAGTTTGTATAGAACGAACCATTGGATGGCCAAAATTATCTTTTTGATCATACAGTATTATCAAAATATAAAAATTAAGTCGTTTTAATTGATTAATCAAAGGATTAAATTAGGCAATATTTTAAACATCAAATAGTACAATAATGTTCATACAATACGATTAGAATAACTTTTTAAATTCAAATTTTTACCTAATTTAATAGACGTTGGGCTTTCTAATTATAACAAATCATCCAGTACAATATGGTGATCATACTAAATGATTAGTTATATTAAAAATATATTTTTAGGAAAAATAAAATATTTTAATTAATTTCTCTTACAACAGATCGTACAATATGATCCAGATCGTATAGTATGATATACAGAAAAAATAAAAAATTTAAAAACATTTTTTTCTCCCCCCGTGTGTGTGCACGATCACCAATCTAACATATATCATTACAAGACTTGACTCAAGAAATGAAAATTATATACTCATTTAATATAACGAATTCAAAACAATCTTGAATCTTGAATCTTCAAAGAAATAAAAGATTAATAAATATTATTTATTATCATCAAAAACATAAACTTGGAAGCTCAAGTTACAACAATATGGCCTTAATAAATTTCCATACAAAAGAAATGACAATGAGAGCCCTGGCCAATGATGTGACAATTAAATTTCTTAGGTCAATGAAATTTCATAGAGAATAAATTGAGGAATAACTTAGAGCTAACTTAATTGAGGCTTGTGTTGATGAGTGTGTTGAGGATCTTTTGATTGATAGTGTATTGGACGTGTCTTAAAGTGATGAGGAGGTTAGTGAGGGAGAATAAGAGTCTATCCATTTAATTGGTGAGACGCCTAGGTTAGTTAGGGAGAATTTAGGAGTTTTTTATACTTCTCCTGAGGTAGATCTTTGAGTCTATCTTTTGATCTAAACTCATAACATACTTGATTATCTTCTTTCTACTTAATTCAAACCTTCAATTGCTTAAATGGCTAGAGTTAGCAAACATAGTCATTTGACCCAAGGAATTTCTTCCTCTCCTAGCCTTCTTGATGATCATTTTTAATTTGCTGAAGATGAAGTAGCCTATTATTGATACAAAGACTCTTGATTCACCCCATCTTAACTACTGAACCAACAATCCCTAAACTATAAAGTGCTCAATCTTTTCACATCCACAACTCATCAATTCATGCTTACCCTTACTTTTCTATTTAATTCTAAACTATTTTATGAATTTTTTACAAACCTAAGGATTGGTTATACTATTCCCATTATATGATCCTATGTCTATAGGTGACCCATAGAAATAAATAAGGAGGACTTATACGAATATCTAAAACTATTCAAAAAAAGACCTCAACCAAAATAAATGGCTTTTAGGTGAGACTTTGATTAGAGTAAGGTCACTTTAACTATTAAAAGTATTACCCTAAAGTAACATTAACCTTGGTCCACTTTTTTAATAAAAATTCACGTATTATACATCATGTCCTTAAAACCTCAATCATTCCTAAAGCTCAAGATTAGTGTAAATAGTACCCCACTTCTTTCCTTGGTTACCTACTTCATTATATCTAAAACACAATTTGTTGAATCCAAAATGATATTTGATTACATTCAAAATCTTACTCCTATTAGATTTCCTTCCAACAAAAGGAAGCAAAACATTGCTCTCATCCATGTCATTACCTACATCATGGACTAAAAATCAAATTTGTGCTCACTATCCTGCAGTTGCTGATCATTTGCCAATTCTCTACTCTAGTAATTCCTTGCACGTTCTTTTTTTTCATCATTGGGAGCATGATCAAGAAGAAGAACCTAATTTTGATGAGGAAGAGGGAGATTAATCTGCAGCACTTACACCAGAGCCTACACTAGTACCGGTGACAGTACCTACACTAGCATACCATCCTCATCACTTTAAAGAGTTGATATAATATTGATATTAATTAGAGACCCAATGGGATAGCCTTATTCAACAACAACAAAAATAATATGAGGCATATATGGCTTGGTTTGTCAAATAGTTTTCATATATTTATAAGTATTTTTGGCCAATGCCGCCACCACAATCTTATCAAGTGCCTTCCTACCTTTAGGATATATAATTTGTGTTTTATGTTCTTTTTTTCTTTATTTTGTAGTTTTTTCATGTGTTTCAGTTTGATCCACATTTTTATCGATGTAAAAAGGGGAAGTAGTAGTTTGGTTGTCTATGTATTTTTTCATCTTTATTATGCAGTTCATTTTGTACATCTTATGTTTACAATGCATTTTTATTATGCACCTAATCTAGATCTTTATGACCTTACTAACCAACTTAAGTATGCCCTCATAGGTGAGAAATCTAATTTATCTATGATTATTTCTATAAAGTTGGGAGATGAATAGGCATGCAAGGTGATTAGGGTTTTTAGAAGCTATAATAATGCTTTTGGTTGTATAAATATAAAAATTAATGGAATTTGTCTATCCTTATACATGTGTATGATCATGATGGAAGAAAATTCCCTACCAAAAGCTTATCCCCAAAGGAGATTTAACCTAACCATGAAAGAGGTAGTATAGAAAGAGATTCACAAGTGGATAGATGCATGAGTTATATACATGATATCTAATAGTGCCTATGTGGTCTTGTCTACCATGTCCTTATAAAAATGATGCCTAACTATAGTGTATAATAATAATAATCAGTTGATTTCTACAAGGATAGTAACTGGGTGGTGAATTTGTATTTACAGTAGGAAACTAAATAATGCCACTAGGAAAAATAATGTTTCACTATTACTTATTGATCATATTCTAGATAGATTTGTAGGGTAATCCATTTTTTTTTAATGGATAGTTTAGTTATTATTAGATTCCTATAGCACATAAGAACCAGGACAAGACCACCATCACCTGTCACTATGAGTCATTCACTTTTAGAAGGGTGTGTTTTAGGTTTTGTAATGCCCCTACCACTTTTCAACATTGTATGATATATATTTCTTGGATTTGATTTAGTAGGGCATTGAAGTTTTTAAGAATGTTTTTTTTTTGGCACCACATTTGTTTCTTACCTTGACTATTTAACTATTTTGTTGAAATCAGTAGTAACAAATTTGGTGTTGAACTTGGAAATGTGTTAGTTATTGTAGCCAAGGGATAGTTGTAAGATGCATGTTATTTACTTCTATGAAAGGAATTAGAAGTTTTTTAGGACATATTTGAAAGTTCGATGGGGATGTTAAGCCCTATGAACTTAGTCCCAAACTAACCAAGAGGGGGGGTGAATTGGTATTTTAAAAACTTCGTTTTTTAAACAAAGAAATAAAGTCACATAAAACCAAATCACACCACGAAAATAATGCGGAATTAAACGTGCGGAAGCAAGAAAAGAAACACAGAGATTTATAGTGGTTCGGTCGACTCGACCTACGTCCACTCCTTGGAGGCACCCTCCAAGTATTGCACTAAACAAAAAGTGACTCTCCTTTAGCCCCCACGGCTAGGTGGAGAAACCCTCACAAGAATCTCCTTTTTGCCACCCCGGCAAGGCAGAGAACCTATCTCCTTTTGCTTCCTCCTGAAGCTGGCAGAGAACCAGAACAAAAAGCACAACTCCTTACCTCTACCGACCCTTCCACGGACGAGAAACTCTAGACGAAGACGACGCAGAGAGATCCTTGAAGCAACCCTTGTGAAACCCCTCACAAGCTCCCCCTCACAAGATCCTCTCTCTCTCTTCTCTCTCTCTCTCTCTCCTCAAGGTCTTCTCAGGTCAAGGCAGCAGCCAAAGGTCTTGAAAAACGTTGAACAAGAGCTCTTTAAATAGAAGAGCTTCAAAAGAGCTCATTAATTGCAAGTTGCCGACTTTATCGTCCAGGCCGATCTGGACATCGGCCTGGCCGATCAGTACAAATCAATGAAGATCGGCCAGAGCATAGCCCTGGATGCAAGTTTGGACGATTGAGAATTAGCTTGATCGTCCAGGCCGATCTCACGATCGTCCTGGCCGATCAGTTCAAATCAGACGAAAATTGTCCTGACAATAGCCCTGAATATGGGCTGGCCGATATTGATCGTCCTGAAGTAACTTAAGGTTTTTGACTAGATCGGCCTGGCCGATCCTGCGATCGTCCAGGACGATATGATCGTATCAATCATCCTTAATTACTTCCTTAATTTCCTGAACAATTATGGTATAATTTGTTAATATCGTCCAGGCCGATCCGAGGATCGTCCTGGCCAATAATTTAAAGATATGCTATACCATACTTGTCTATGGCGGCTACTTCTTTCTGTTTTGAGCTTATCGTCCTGGCCGATACACGTATCGTCCAGGACGATCGGTTAACGTTGGCTGCCTTAATCAAGAATCCTTAATTAGACTTTCTGTTTTAAGCTGATCGTCCAGGCCGATCAAAGATATCGTCCTGGCCGATATGAGTAAAAACATAATTTCTAATTCTCTCAAGTGTGTGTGTGAAGGGTTACAAAGTATCAGTCTTTTTGACTATTACAAGTGGACTCAAAAGGTAAAAAACAAAAGTACAGACTGACTCAACCCTAAACCTACGCATTCCTGAACTTGGCTCCTTTTTGATTGTCCGATCGTCGATTCCTGAAAAGTTAGAAGCAACAAGCTGTCCAAGAAAAGCAGTGTTTGTCAATCATCAAAACCTAAGACATGAAAAATAGATTTGCAACAATCTCCCCTTTTTGATGATGACAAAACACAAGTAGGAAAATAAAAAAAATTCATTAGAAAAAAACAAGGTTACAACATCAACTTTTTCTTACCACATCCTATCCTACTCCCCCTTTTTATCATCACAAAAAGAGAGTCCAGAAACAGTAAAAAAAGAACAACAAACATCACGAAAGACTACTACAAAAAGACAAGAAACAATAACTCAAAGCACAAACTAAAAGAACGAGGGATCCTGATCATCAGATGGAGGAGGTGGAGGTGGCTGCTGAAAGTAGCTGGCAAGGGTAGTAAACTGAGCATTGAACCAGGCGATGTCCTGGTCATGCTGCTGCTGCTGGTGAGTGAGAAAACTGTAAAAACGAGCTAAGTCCTCAGCGCGGTGATGCTCGTAGCGTGCGATGTCCTCAGAGTGTTGCTGCTCTTGGGCAGCAACATATGCATCAAACCTGGTCTCCCAACGATCAAATCTCGCAATCAACTGATCTACCGGTGAATGTTGGTGAAGAGGGACAGGGTCAGGAAAGGGAGCTGGAGCGGGAGCCTCCTCCTCTCTAGCCTCCCGTGGTTCATCCGGGTGGAGACGAGTACTGTGCAGGGTGCTGAAGGAATTGTTTGAGTAGAAGAGAGTTGGGAAATCTGGTGGATTGGGATATTGAATTTGGTATTTGGTTTCAAGAACATAGGCTATGATATGTCCTAAGGCTAGATTTGGCTTTCTTCTGTGGCCTGGATCGCGAATTGTTGTTAGGTGATCAATGTAACGAAAAAATAGATCTACAGTGTTAAATTCCCTATGTGCCATGATGTAGAAGGTAGTGAGGGAAAGTAGAGGGGTAATGTGGACACGGTCGCCGGCTTTTGGAATGACAGAGGTGCGAAGGACATGTTGGATTGTCCTAGCATCTCTGACTAAAGAGCTAGTCTCTCCAACATGGTAACGGGCATTGGTCTGGCGAAGAAAGTGGTTTGCCGTGGACCAGTCAAAATCAGGGTCAGGGGGCAATAATGTGCAGCTTATCTCCGGTGGTGGATAGCTGTAAAATTTCAACACAGTCCTGATATGTGATTTCGACAGGGCGTCGATTCACATAAGAGGACAGGGTTGTGAAGGTAGGGTTTATGCGGAGGTTTGCAAAGAATTCTAACAGGAACTCATAATTGAAAGGAAAAATAAGGGACAGAATGAAACAAAGGGAAGTATGTGCGAAGAGATCCATTACCGGGTAGGAAATGTGGGTCGGATTGATAATCCTGGAGACAGTAATTCCACATTTCTTATAACGATGATAAGCGGCTTCATCTTCTGCTTCACGGAACCGAGGGTCAACCCCTTGTCCTCGAGGAACTTCCAGAGGTCTGACGGACGCGCTTCCCACCAGCCATATTAGAGAACTTTAAGCAGAAAATCAAAGGAGAAAGGATGAGGTGTGAGAAAACATGGCTGGATTGGCCTGAATTTAAAGAAACGTCCATATCGTCCTGGCCGATCGCGGAATCGTCCAGGCCGATATGTGTCAATAATTACGTACAGGCCGATTGGTCAAAAAGGCGGTCCAATCGTCCGGGCCGATCAGATATCGGCCAGGCTGATTAGACACAGGCTATCGGCCCGAGGAGTCAGTCCGGACGACCGTTGAAAAAGCAGATCGTCCGGGCCGATTAGGTGTATCGTCCAGGACGATGCACAATAATTGATCGTACCGGCCGAAGTTAAAACGTTTTAAATGCTTGCCACGTGTATCGTCGAGGACGAACAGTGGATCGGCCCGGCCGATGGTCCAATAATGGATCGTCCGGGGCCGAATTTAAAGATAAAAACGTACTAACACGTGGATCGTCCGGGACGGTCCAGTGTATCGGCTAGGACGATGCACATAGAATGCATCGGCCAGACAAATAAACTATCGGCCAGGACTATCATCATGAGTTTTGATCAAATCGTCCAGGACGATACTGTATCGTCCAGGACGATGATTTTCATTAAGCACAGAAAAAGGTCAGCAGATGGATTTTGGAAAGAATTTGTCCTATCGGCCAGGACGATATAAATATCGGCCAGGCCGATGTGACTTGAAATTGAAATCAAGAAAGGAATGGTGATGATCAAGACCCTCAAAAATAAAACAAAAGAAAAGACAGTCAAAGATACACAAAAAAAAAAATAAAAATAAAACAAACACCGAATAATTTTGGATTTTAATTTTTCTATATATTTTTTTTTTTTTTTTTTTTTATGAAGGCATCATATGAGAATTCTTTTCTTGAATTTAAATTTTTGAAGTTTTTAGGAGATCAAGAGGTTTAACAAAATCCAATTAGAGGAAGGTAGAAAAAACTGATTCCATTAACCCTAGATCAGACATTTTTCAGGGTACAAAAAATCTCTTAAAAACAACAGAGTCCTAACTTGGAATAACACAAGAGGATTTAAGAGATCAATCAAGACTTGTTAACAACTAAAATATCTTATAAATAATAAACCAAAATAGTTTTTCTCAATCATGGAATTTGAAATCAAATCTTTGAACGTATCACATAATCAATGAGTTTTCTAAGTTTTCAGAGTTTTACCAAAGAGATGATAGCTTGCAATTAGTGGGCTAATTTTATGCCTCTTTTCACTTTTATTGGCTCTTTGAGCATCTTTTGATTTTTGATACACTTTTGTGTATATAGTTTTCTTTTCAATTTGGCTTCATTGGCCTCTTTCCTTTTTATCTCTTGCAAGCTAATAACTCTTTAATATACTCTTAAAAAAAATACTTAGTTGTGAGTATATCCTCCAAATATTAGAGAATAGGGGCTCTCTCTCTAACATAGGGAAGAACAATCCACAACACAAAATCAAAATCACGTGATGACTGCAATGGTAAGATTTCAAAAGCTTGAATGATATCAAAGAATTTTGACTATTATGCATAAGATGACTTAATGTAGCAAGATTAGAAGGATATCTTAAAAGGCCATTGGTTAAACTGAGTTTAGACTTTTTGTTTTATAAAAGAAAAATCATGCCACTAAACAAAGTCAGAAGAGGGAAAAACATCACCAGTTTACTCTCTTTAACCAATTTAGAAAAGCTAAACCCTATCAAAAGAAAAACTCCAATATTTAAAAGCTTTAGAAGTTTCATCATATGGAATGCCAAAAAAAAAATAAAGTCCAAAGTGAACAAAGCAAAAGCAAAAAAATAAGCAAACTAAAGACAACAAAAAGTGAACACAAAAACTAAAAATAAAAGTCACACAAAAACTAAAGATATCAAGCAAGTGATAAAACAACGGATTTTAGTAATTGAGCTGCAAGCCTCCTTATGTTCAGTTATCCTATGCTCCCACGAGGTCTTTGGTGAGAGCACTCCTGCAAGACTCAACAACAGTCAGTTTTAGGAACCCAAACAGATTTGGGCTCCTTCTTAGGAAATGTAGAGTGCAATGCAGATGTGGTATGTATTGAATCATGCATCTTAGGTCTCCATACCCAATGTGTACTGCGGTGAACTGTGCAAGTGTGTGAGATGTGTCCTAACATGCCACAAGAAAAACATTGGATTCCAGGAAAAGGTTTTCTTAAATGATTTGAGTAAAAATGCCTCTTCCTAGGTTCTGGCCTTTGATTAAAAGTTGGTGTCATCCTAGCTTTCTTACATGTTTCCAAATCATTTTGAATTCTCAAGTTAGTTCTTTTCAATGCATCATTCTCAATCCTCAAATTTTTCTCAATCTCTTTAGATTTCTTAAGATCATCATTAAGTGAGGTGTGTGAAGCTTTTAATGCATTGCTTTTATCAACTAATTCCAAATGCTTCTTGTTTAATTCATCAAATTCATCAAGGAGAGCCATGTGATTTGAATCAATCGTTGCATGATCTTTGAGAAAAACTTCATGCTCTTTTTGTAGATTTGAATGTTCTAATTTTAGGCTAGCATGAGTTTTCTTTAATTTCCTATATGATGCATGGATTTTTTCACAAATTTCAAATAATTCATCATAGGTTGGTCTACATACCTCTTCCTCATCACTTTGGTTTTCTCCCATGAAACACAAGTTTGTAGTTTCTTCCTCTGGTTCAGTCTCAGAGGAATCAGTACCTGATTCTGCACAGAAGCCTCTTTGGATTTTCTTATTCTCCTTCCTAGACTTAGCTTTTTTCTCACCTTTTTCCTTTTCTTTGCTTGAATGATCTTGAAGTGTAGGACAATCGGCTCTTACATGTCCCGGTTTCCTGCATTCAAAACAAACAACATCAGAAGATCCTTTACTATGTTTATGATCCTTACCTTTTCTCCAATTTTGATGATGCTTTTGTTTCTTCCTTAGAAAGCTTTTGAATTGCCTTGTGATGAAGGCAACTCCATCGCTTTCAGACCCAGAAGATTCAGAATCCGATTTGTGTGCCTTCAATGCAATTGTTTTCTCCTTTTTCTTCTCACCTGTATCAAGATTTCTTTGATTCACCCCTTGCTCGTAAGCAATGAGTGAGCCAAGCAAGTTATCAATAGAGTAGGTGTTTAAATCTTTAGATTCAGTAATTGCAGTAATTTTTGCATCATAGGATGAAGGCAAGCATCTCAAAATCTTGTTAACTTTTTCATAGTTCGAGAGTTCTTTTCCTAGTGCATGCAATGAGGTAGCAATCTGAGTAAACCTAGTGTACATGTCAGAAATTGATTCATGAGGTTTCATACGAAAAAGTTCGTAGTCATGCAAGAGAATGTTTAAACGGGATTGTTTAACTTCATTAGTGCCTTCATAAGTAACGCACAATTTATCCCAAATTTCTTTACCAGTTTTGCAAGTTGAAACACGCATGTAATCCTCATATTTTAAAGCACATAAAAAACAATTCAAACATTTCGCATTTAGTTGAGCTAAATCTCGTTCATCAAAAGTCCATTCGGTAAAAGCAACTTCAGTTTTAAAACCGTTAATTTCACGAGAAGGTGGAGAATAACCTTCTTGAATAAGCATCCACATGCGATAATCAGTAGATTGTAAAAAAGTTGACATGCGAGTTTTCCAGAAATCAAAAGGTAGGTTATCGAACAGAGGAGGTCGGGTAATAGAATACCCTTCCGTAGTGTTGCGATTCCCAAAGTTAGACATGGATCAAATTCAAAAAGTTTTTAAACTTTAATTTTCGAAACAAGCTCTGATACCACTTGAAAGTTCGATGGGGATGTTAAGCCCTATGAACTTAGTCCCAAACTAACCAAGAGGGGGGGGGGTGAATTGGTATTTTAAAAACTTCGTTTTTTAAACAAAGAAATAAAGTCACATAAAACCAAATCACACCACGAAAATAATGCGGAATTAAACGTGCGGAAGCAAGAAAAGAAACACAGAGATTTATAGTGGTTCGGTCGACTCGACCTACGTCCACTCCTTGGAGGCACCCTCCAAGTATTGCACTAACAAAAAGTGACTCTCCTTTAGCCCCCACGGCTAGGTGGAGAAACCCTCACAAGAATCTCCTTTTTGCCACCCCGGCAAGGCAGAGAACCTATCTCCTTTTGCTTCCTCCTGAAGCTGGCAGAGAACCAGAACCAAAAGCACAACTCCTTACCTCTACCGACCCTTCCACGGATGAGAAACTCTAGACGAAGATGACGCAGAGAGATCCTTGAAGCAACCCTTGTGAAACCCCTCACAAGCTCCCCCTCACAAGATCCTCTCTCTCTCTTCTCTCTCTCTCTCTCTCCTCAAGGTCTTCTCAGGTCAAGGCAGCAGCCAAAGGTCTTGAAAAACATTGAACAAGAGCTTTAAATAGAAGAGCTTCAAAAGAGCTCATTAATTGCAAGTTGCCGACTTTATCGTCCAGGCCGATCTGGACATCGGCCTGGCCGATCAGTACAAATCAATGAAGATCGGCCAGAGCATAGCCCTGGATGCAAGTTTGGACGATTGAAAATTAGCTTGATCGTCCAGGCCGATCTCACGATCGTCCTGGCCGATCAGTTCAAATCAGACGAAAATCGTCCTGACAATAGCCCTGAATAGGGCTGGCCGATATTGATCGTCCTGAAGTAACTTAAGGTTTTTGACTAGATCGGCCTGGCCGATCCTGCGATCGTCCAGGACGATATGATCGTATCAATCATCCTTAATTACTTCCTTGATTTCCTGAACAATTATGGCATAATTTGTTAATATCGTCCAGCCGATCCGAGGATCGTCCTGGCCGATAATTTAAAGATATGCTATACCATACTTGTCTATGGCGGCTACTTCTTTCTGTTTTGAGCTTATCGTCCTGGCCGATACACGTATCGTCCAGGACGATCGTTAACGTTGGCTGCCTTAATCAAGAATCCTTAATTAGACTTTCTGTTTTAAGCTGATCGTCCAGGCCGATCAAAGATATCGTCCTGGCCGATATGAGTAAAAACAGAATTTCTAATTCTCTCAAGTGTGTGTGTGAAGGGTTACAAAGTATCAGTCTTTTGACTATTACAAGTGACTCAAAGGTAAAAAACAAAAGTACAGACTGACTCAACCCTAAACCTACGCATTCCTGAACTTGGCTCCTTTTTGATTGTCGATCGTCGATTCCTGAAAAGTTAGGCAACAAGCTGTCCAAGAAAAGCAGTGTTTGTCAATCATCAAAACCTAAGACATGAAAAATAGATTTGCAACAATATTGAGTTTTATAGGAGATTTATTAGAGACATTTCCAACAGCATTACATGACTTTATTTAAGACACCCATTAGAATGTCTCCCTATTAATTGATTTATAGAAATCTCTACCACCTACATTTGGAGTCAGAACAAAAGTCATTTTTGTTGATTAAATAATTGAACTACAACCATAAAAGGAGGAAGAAAAAAAGATTGATTCATTTAAATGAGTTGAATGAGTTTAGGAGTGAAATTTTTGAAAATGTTAGTATATATTAAGATCAAATAAAAAAAATGGCACGATCATGAGATTCTTAAAAAAGAATATATACGTATATACAAATAACTTTTATTTGATTCAAGATTAAAGTTATTTCTAGAAATTTTGTTTTCTTGGTGGTTAGGACAATTCTTTATTGTTAAAGTTTTTTCCATATGGAGTTATAGAGATTAGGGATGACAAGATAGCCCAAATTTTGAAAGTTAATGTCCAAAGGTAGAAACCATACTTAGGAAGGGACATAAAATATTTCAGAAGTACTATTAATTTGGTTCATCCTAAATATTAATTTGGCATAATATGACTTTAAATTTTGTACTATTAGTAACCTTTAAATTTGGTGAAAAATGTGGTATTTTAGTTGATGTTGTGCAACGAATGCTAAAAAATAAGAGAAAAATATTTGTAAGTGTTGAATCAATACAAAAATACTCTAACTACCAATACTACAACACATACAATGCCTCTGCGCTAGATCAAGAAATCAAAGTGCTAGAGCCTTGAGAAAAATGTCAAATAATTTAGAACCCTGGTAGGGTAAATGTTAGTGTTCCAATGTTGCATATCACCATAGCATGTGAAATCCGCATAGCAGTACCAAAGTCTTAGAAACTTAAATGATAGAGGACTGATCATAACAATGTCATAGCGCCAGGTTGCACATTAAAGTAACATAGCTATCAAATTTTCCAGCACTTTGGTGGAGCTTTTTTTGAAATGTGGATCCATGCTAATTCAACCAATATGCAAGTTAGTTCAACTAATAGATGTGTTGGGTCAATGCTGCTCCATAATGGAGTAAGTGTAATAGTGTCTAGGTGCTAGTTCATTCGATAGCATCATAGTACAACCATTTTGCATGTCACTGTGTTTGAGCATTCCTGCACTTTTTCATAAATAGTATTTTAGTTCTTTTGTTTAGGAGTTCTATCTTTTTTAAGCAGAGACCTAAAATATTCATTGTAGTCTTTTATTGCACCCTTAGAGTAATGTCTAAGGGAGGCCAAGAAAGTGAAAGATACTTCCATTGGAGATATTAGCCTATCTTGTGTAAGTAATCATATCATAAAAGGAGAAAGGAGTGCAGAGAAGTCAATTATACTATCATTGTGATGTTTTTCCTTATTGACTCTCATGTATTTTGACTTTTATGAGTAAATAAAAATGTGTTTGCTTTCAATTTTACCTATGTATCGCTAATTTTTTAGCTTTGGGCTAATGATGTTAATGCAATGTGAATACTAATATAGACTCTCATTTTTTAAATGATATTATGGATATTTTCAATATCTCTCAGTCTTTATTTAATGCATACAATGAACATTTATGTAGTTAGTATTTATTATAATATATTATCTTAATGGAGGAATATTTGAATAAATAGGAATATTTGAATGGAATGTTTAAAAACTTATACATATGATGTTTAACCTTCTAGATTCTACAGAGATTTAGTTATGCATAGGCTCTATCGACATTAATAAATTAGACTCTAATTGGGAAAACATTATTCATTTATGTGTATTAGTCCAAAAAATATTTTATAAATTAATATTACATCATCTTTTTATATTCACTGTAAGTGGAAGAAGTTCAAAACACTTCTTTCTTATTTAGTAGGATAAACTGGGTATATGTAGTAAATTATACTAGTTGATTGTAATTTAGAAAAAATCTTTTTTTATGGGATTGACACTGACTCAAATAATTTATTACTTGATCAACAATTATAATTTCATATCTAGTGGATCATTTTAAAATCCAAGAAAACTTAAACCTTAATTAACCCAAAGACATTTTATTTCATACACGTAACTATTCATGCACCCACAAGATCACACAGTCCATTAAGCTTTTTGTCTAGTTTCCAGGGGAGTAACATGCATATTGAAATTTATGAATATATTGTTTATACAAGTACATATTTTGACCTATTTGCATCATGCATCTTTACATCTAATATATATATATATATATATATATATATATATATATATATATATATATATATATATATATATATATATATATATATATTATTTTTGCAAAAGTTAAAAAATGTTATTTTGTTACTTATTTAGTTTTTTTTCTTTTTATTTCTATTTTATTTCATTATTGTTGAATGATTAGTACATCTAGTGAGGATCCTTTTATGTTTGATCTTGAGATAGAAATGACCCTTCAAATTTAAAAAAAGAAAAAGAAATTTTCTTTAGTGATGTCTTAACTAGTACAAGATCAAGACCATCCTAGATCTCTTAGAGATTTTTTAATATTGTGTTAACCTCATTTTTGAGTGAGGTCAATTCCCCAAATAAAATATCCAATCTCCACAAAAAGATCACGGAACAACTTTCCAAACTTTAAATGCAATCCATCACTGTACATTAGCATAGTGATCATCTGATCAATCACCTTATAGTCACCTCTAACTCTCATTTTGATCATCTGATGAATCACCTTATAGTCACTAAATGATTGTTAGTGATATGATCATTTTAAAAGAATAGATCCTCAAATTTGAAAGGGAAGAGAGAGAAGTTCCACAAATTAAGGAAGAAATTGGAAAAAAAATTTGAAGATTTTGGGTGCCTTTGTTGGAGATGGAAGAAGGTGGTCGGTTATCCAAGGATGACCGGAACACCAAAAATTTGCTATCTACCGTGAGTCGAATCATGTTGGATTCAAAAGGTAGACTCTCATTCAAATGAATTTCTTCTTTTCGAATTTTGGAATCTCCTCTAATCATAAAAGAGGGAGGCTTAAATGCTGCGCAAAAACCTTTGCCGATTTCAGGCAAAGGGAAGGGAATAATTTTGGTTTTGAATGATAAGCCAAAATCTTTGTCGGCTATCATTGCTGGAGCAAATGATAAGGAAGCATCTTCATCCGTAGGAAGTTTTGCTAAAATTTTGAAGAAGGACATGGTTAATCCAATTACTTCTCCAAAATTGGATATCCCTAAAGTGTGGACTAAATAACCTCACATAAAAATTAATTTCAGTGGAATACAAGATGATATTAGAGATGAAAATGTTGTCATTCTTGACAAGGAAAATGAAATCTCTATTGTTCAAACTTTGAACAATTCCTTGGTTGTTAAAATTCTTAGAAAAAATTATCCTTTTTCTAGGAGTTCTTTTGAATTAAGAAAGCAATGGTCGAAATTTGGCGGATTTCATATTATTTTGCTTGGTCTATATTGGCTCCTTTGTTCATTTCAATCTCATGAAGCCATGGACGAAGTTCTTAACGGAGGACCTTGAATTGTAGGGGGTTTTGTGGTAGGCTTAGAAAATTGGTCTCCTACCTTCTCTCCTTATTCTTTGAAAGGAATTTCTTCTCCAATTTGGGTTCGTCTTTCTCCTTTTCCACTACACTGTTGGAATGAATCCAATATCTCTAGAATTGTTTCTAGAATTGGAACACCTATTTTATTGGATGGTAACATGTTTAGATGGGGCAGAAGGGAATTTGCTAGAGCTTGCATTCGAGTAAAATTGCATTCTAAACTCCCATATGGAATTTGGGTGGTAGGGATTCATGGTAGATTTTTTCAAAAATTTGAATATGAAAATCTATCTTCTTTCTGCTTCAATTGTGGAAAAATCGATCATATTGATTTTGTGTGTCCTAATTCAACACATAATCAAAATCTTATTGTTAAAAAGGTCCCTTTTTATTCCCAATCTGAAATTGATAAGTTTGGGCCTTGGATGCATGTGAGGTTCAATAGCAAAAGAAGATTTATTCATGAGAAAAGGCTTCCCAAAGATGTCCCAACCGTGGATAAAACAAATGATGTTTGTGTTAACATCATTAATGCTGCCTTTAGTAATGTTGAAGGAGACGTGATTACTGATGCAGATTTTTCAGATGTTCAATTGACAGCTAAGGTAGTTGTTGAAAAGAAGGAAGAAGAAGAAAGGGCGGTTAGGCAAGGAGCTCATTCTACTTCTATTCTTCCTTTAATAAGAGCAAGTTTCCCGGTTCCAAACATTCATTATTCAAAAAACTTCAAGCATTTGGACCAGTGAAAGATATTCCTAGAAGGAAGATGGCTAAAATCAAAATGAAGAACTGCATGAGAGGTTCTTCTTCTCTTTTATCTCATTAAAATGAAAGATGGTATTTCAGTTTTCATCAACATAGTGGAAAGAGACTTGAAGATGGAGCATATTAACAAAAAGTTTGGATTAATGATATCATTGAATGCCGACTTGGGAGAATGGAAAAAGCTTATGAAATATCTTTCAAAGATATTCTTAAGTGATTTTTTGAATTTTTTGTTTAAATGTACTTTCATTTTTAGCTTTTATTTCTTAGTTTTTTTTCGAGTTTGTTATTTTAAACTATTTCTAAATGTTTATGGAATCTTTACTAAGTCTTATTCTCTAATTGGATGGGAACTCTGGGATACAAATCAACCTTCGGGTTGTTTAATACTTTGGTATCCCCTATATCTCAACAGTTTCAAAATAGAAAATAGTAGATTTCATAACATTTATAATAAGTTTCAAGAAAGTCCCTTTTTCTTGTTAAAAATGGAACCATTAGCTTCCTTTTCATAGTTTTTATTAGGTTGTCTTTTCTTTTATAATTAATGCAATCTACATTTTCTCAAAAAAAAAAAAAAAAAAAAAGAATAGATCCTCTCAATAAACTTTACAATCTATTGCAAAATAAAACTTCATTCTTTTAGTTGATGGTCATCATTGATTGTTACCTTATCATCTATTCAATCAATGATATTTATAAATTATTACCATTAATATGAAAATAGAAAATCTAAAACTCTTCCAAATAATTGATGAAATTAAATTCAAACCAAATCCATTGTCCAAATCCAATAAAATGTCCATAACCTATTTTTGGGCAAATTTCAATTACCTTAAAAACCAATTGAGAGACCTTGGATTCATGATTAATCCATTACATATTGTTTAGGAATGTCTTTAAAATTTATCAACTTATAAGACTGAACAATTTGTACCTATGAAAAAAGTTATGGGCTATAAAAGTCAATTTTTGTTTCAATTTGATGAAGGGGGTTATCTATTCCTTAGTTGAATCTGATCTATGTAGGGAAAGAGTTCTTCCTCATTTTGAAAATAGAAAAGTAAGAAATCCAAAGTCTATAAAGTCAACAATAGGAGTGAATCATCAAGAAGAGTCAAGAGAATTCACAAAAATAAACTATAAGTCTATTCCAACAAGTGGCTAAAGGCATAAGTCTGTGAATCATCAAATGTATAATCCGATATTTCTTCCCAAATCTATATAAATAAGAAGTAAAACTATTAAACTCTCATATCAATCCAAAGATCATCAATAACTTAGAGTTGATTATGTTGTGACTGGAGCTCATGAGTTTTATGTTTTTGATGATAACAAACATCTTTATATCTCATAGAATTTTTTATTCTATATTTGTTTGGGTGTATACTAATATTTCAGGAATAACATGCAACATCAAATAAAGAATTAGAGCTTAAGATTAGGTTGAATAATGTTATGTTGTAAAGGGTATGTTATATTCATTAATGCACTTTTGATTTCTTGAGTCAAGTACTGTAAGAGAGTATGCTTGCTTGTTAACCATGCACTCACACACTCAGGGGAGTGAGATCTAGTCAAAACCAGAAGTTCAACTTTTGAATTAATCATACTGGATTATTTTGGATCATCCAAGATGATCTTTTATGATCTTGAAAAACAACATCCAATGATAATTTACGCAAGAGTTTAAGATTAAATTTTTGTTCTAATTATCCTAGATGATCTAGATCATCCTGGACAATCAATACAAATTATGCATAAATTTATCATGTGATTAAGGGATTAATTATGGTTAAAATTTTCAATTCGATCGTCCTTGATGATTTGTATATCGTACAGGACGATGTTTGCTGACATACTTGATTGTCTTAAATCGTCAAAGATGAAATACGATAATTTATCTTCTAATCATCCTGAATGATCCACAATATCATCCTGGATGATATGTATAAATTTACACTAATCGTCTTGGACTATCCTAATATCATCCGAAACTATCAGGTCAAATTCTACACATAGTATTGGATGATCCTGCGATTGTCCAGTATAATTTTTTATGATAGAATTGAGTTTTTAGGGTTTTCAAAAGCTTTCTTTTTAAGAACATCATACGGGACAAACCTTTGATCGTCCTAGATGATATTTGGCACTTGAATTAAGTTTTAGGGTTTTCTGAAGTCCTCTTTTTAAGCACATACAGGATGATCCTGCGATCATCCTAGACATTTTTTATCGCCAAGATTAATTTTTAGAGTTTTTCAAAGCCCTCTATTTAAGCTTTGTCAAGGTACTTGGCAAGTGTCTTTGGCATCCATAAAAGCTTCATTCTTCTGGAGAAAACTTGATGAGAGAACTCGAAAGGGTGAGAGGAAAGGGTGGACTTTTAGAAAGGGAGAAGATCCTTGATGGGGTTTTAAAGGGAGTGTGGAGGGGGTTTCACACGGTTGATTTGATAAGCTTGCACCTTAATATCATCATATTCAAGGTTTATCTTGAAGGAAGTTTTGGGAAGAAGAAGATCTCTTTGGTGTTAGAGGACCCGGCTACTCTACTCCATCGTGGAAAGTTGAAGTGATTTTTTAAGGGCTTCCCTGCCTAGTTGTGGGGGATAAAGTAGAGTCACTAAAGGTTTTGTGCAATACTCGGAGGGTGCCTTCAAAGTGTGGACGTAGGTCATGGTCTGACTGAAACACTATAAATCTGGTGTGTTCTTTCTAATTATTTTCTGCACTTTATTTTAACTTCGATTAACTGCTTGGGTGAAATCTCTGATTAATCTTTTTTATTATTAATTTAATTTGTTTCCACTGTAAGATTTAAAAATATTTCTTTTAGTTAAAGATGTTTTAAATATCCAATCCCCCCCCCCCCCCACTTGGTTAGCCTTAGGACAAGTTCATAAGGGCTTAACATCCCTAACAAACTTTTGAGTGGTATCAGAGCAGGATTCTTAAAAAATGAGTTTTTCAAAACTTTTTAATTTCAATCCTTGGCTAATTTTTGTAATTGTAATATTGTGAAAGGTTATTCAATCACCCGAATACCTTTATTTGAAAATATTATTTTTGATTTTTAGAAAATTCGCATGTCAACTTTCTTACAATCAATTAATTATCGAATATGGCAAGTGATTTTAACTGGTTATTCTGATTGTCACACGTTATAGATGGAATTAAAACTGATATTCCTTTTAATCAATGGAGTAGGGAAGAGAGAATTAATGCTCAATTAAATGCCAAATTGTTAAACAATTTTTTTTTGTGCTTTAGAATTTTAAGATTATATGTTAGTATCCACGTACACTACTAACAAGGAAGTTTGGGATAAAGTACACACAATTTATAAAGGCAATTGTGAGATCAAGTAATCTAGGTTGAACTTTTTAATGCATGATTTAAATGTTCGTAGGGATGTGAAGCCCTTATGAACTAGTCATAAGGATAACCAAGAGAGAGGTGAATTGGTATTTTAAAAAACTTTCACAAAAAAAATACAAACCAAGATTCACCACAAAGAGAACCAAAGTGCGGAAATTAAATACGTAAAAAATAAAGGAAAGAATACACCAAATTTATAGTGGTTCGGTCAAACCTTGACCTACGTCCACTCCTCGGAGGAACCCTCTGAGTATTGCACTAAAATAAGTTTCTCTCTTTTAGCCCCCATAGGTAGTCGGAGAAGCCCTTACAAAATCACTTTCACCTTCCCCGATGCGGTGGAGTAGCCGGGTCCTTTGACACCAAAGAGATCTTCTTCTTCCCAAAACTTCCCTTAATACAAGCCTTAAATCTGATGGTACTAAGGTGCAAGCTTGCCGGAGCAACCGTATGGAACCCCCTCCACACTCCCTTGAAACCCCCTCCAAGGATCTTCTCCCTCTCTCAAACTCCACCCTTTCCTCTCTCCCTTTCAATCTTTCTCTTCAAGTTTCCTCAAGAAGAATGAAGCTTCAATGGCTGCCAATGATACTTAATAAGTGCCTTGTCAAAGCTTAAATAGAAGAGCTCAAAATGAGCTCATTATTTACAAATTGCCAACTTTATTATCCATGATGATATGTAAATCGTCCTGGCCGATCAGTGTAAATTAAGTCCAATCAACCAGAATGATTTGGGATGATTAGAAGAAATTTGTTTATATCATCCAGGATGATAAAATATCATCCCAATCGATCAATACAAATCATGCAATATCATTCTGAACATCGCCCTGAATAAGAGCTGTTTAATGTCCAATCATCTAGGGTATCATCTCGGCCAATCCTGTAATCATCGAGGATGATTTGATCATGCAATCAAATATTAATTACTTTCCTTAAATACAAAATTAATTTAGGAAAAATTGTGCTGGATCGGCCAGGCTGATCCAGGATGATGCCCGGGACGATGCCTAGGATGATGCCCAGGATGATGTCCAAAAATATCTAATACCTAAATAGATCTGGAGGCTGATTCTTTTTTATTTGAGCATATCATCTTGGTCGATACAAAATCATCTAGGATGATGTGCTTAATGACAACTGCCTTAAAAAGGATGCACTGATTAGGGTTTCAATTTTTGAACCGATCATCCAGGCCAATATAAATATCATCCTAAATGATGTTACCAAAAATAGTAAACTCTAAGAACTAGTTAAAATTCTACCAAAGTGTGTATGTGTAAGGTTACTTAGGATCAGGAGCCATACTAATTATAATAGACTCAAGAAAGGAAAAAGGTACAAACTGACTCAGACTTAGTCTACCTAATCTGGAGCTAGTTTTAATTGTAGTCTGATTTTGTGGACCTGAACTATCAGTAGGCAAGGCAGTTGTAGAGAAGCAAGAGTATTTTCTATCATCAAAATCATAATCCATGAATTCAGATTCGTAACATGATTACAAAAAAATTTGCATGAAATCTTATGAAATGATCTTAGACATGTATACTATTAAAGTCTCCTATAAATCTAAAGTGTTAAAAGATTTGCTATTTTCATGTTTTACATTCTTGCAACTTGTATAATTTTGATGATTCAAAATATTATTATTTTATATTCTCCTAATACTTTTTGGAAGAATTATTTTTTCTCTTGTGTGGACTAACATTTCAAAAAAATTGAACTCCAGACTAAAGAAGACTTCAAATCAAATTCAGCATGAGATATTTTGTAAATTGAAGTTTGTATTTTTCATTGTATTTAGTTTGAGAGAGTATGATTGTAATTGAGTAGCTTAGCACACACACACTTGGGGAGATCTTTAAAATATCATACTGATCGTACGAGATGAACTAAGTTTATAAGGGACAATGAGGTCAGTTATCCCCTCAGAAGAGCAATGGAACGAATAGGAACTGAGAAAATTTTTCTAAGTCCTGATCATCCAGTTGAATTTCCATATTCATTCTTGGAGGATGTTCTTTGGATTCTCACTTTAAACTGTTCTTCCATAAAAAATGTACCATTCATCCCTGGACGAAGTTCTCTGGACACTTGAGTTGCACTGATCGTCCAGAAGATTCATCCAGTTCATCCCAGAATGAAGTCATCTAGACACATGGGTTAAACTAATCATCGAGACGATTCATCCTGCTCGTCTATGGACGAAGATCACTAGACACATGACTTGAACTATTCGTCCAGACGAATATTCATGTTCATCCTAGGACGAAGTCCTTAGTTCCCTAAAAATTTGGGACCATCTTGCTATTTCATTAGAACGAACCCGTGACATAACTGTTCGTACTGGACGAACTTAGTTCGTACGGGATGATGATCGGGTATGAAGTCAGTTCGTACCAATATACATTGGGTTCGTATGCAACTGTTTTAATACTATTGATATATGATGATCTGATAGTCATCCAGGATGATCGACTGTGTACAGACTTGAAAGTCAGCAGTTTGTGGACAATTTATCGTGTCTTTCCTATATAAAGTCCACTTAAAACTGTCTTGTAATCATTTTGCCTACTGATCTTCGTGTTAACTAAAGGAAGTGTAAAGGAGAGAGTGTGAGAGAGTGTTTGAAGGAGGATTCATACTACTAGAGAGTGAAGGAATCACTTGGAACTCAAAGGTAAGAATCTCCAATTATGACTTGTGATTACTTCACTCTTTTCTCTCTCCTTCTAGATTTCTTATGAGAAGATCATTCAAGGAGATCCGATTCTCTACCGACACTTGGAGAGTGTGAATAGCCGAAGGGTTCTCTTCCTACACTATGAGAGTGTGGATAGCCAAAGGGTTCTCTACCTACACTTGGAGGGTGTAAACAGCCAAAGGATTCTCTGCCTACACTTGGAGAGTGTGAAAGGACGAAAGGTTCTCTGCCAACACTTGGAGAGTGTACAAGGACAACGGTTCTCTACCGCACTATGTAGTGGTGGAAGAGAGTTTTTGTGAAGGCTTCTCCGCCTTGCTGTGAGTGCAAAAGGAGAGTCACTAGTGGTATTAGTGCAATACTCAGAGGGTGCCTTCGGGGAGTGGATGTAGGTCGTGTTTTACCGAACCACTATAAATGTTGTGTCTTTTTTATTTTTCACTGTTGTTGTTTCTACTTTTTAGTTTCTGGTTGAAAAATATTTTCTACAAAAATTCACTAAAGTTAATTATCAGTTTAATTTTAAAAAGAGGGATAAATTTTTAATTACTAATTCACCCCCCCACACCCCCCCCCCCCCCTCTCAATTAGCCGCTGGGATATAAGCTTAGGTATAACAACCTAATTCATATTGAAAAGGTTTCAACATAAAGATCATCAATAACTGAGAGTTGATTATGTTGTGACTCGAGCTCATGCATTTTATATTTTTGATGATAATAAACATATTTATATCTCATAGTATTTTTTATTCTATATTTTTTTATGTATATTAACTCTTTATGAATATCATACAATATCAAACAAAGAATCAGAGCTCAAGATTGGGTTGAATAATGTTTTGTTGTAAAGGGTCTATAATATTCATTGATGTACTTTTGATTTCTTGAGTCAAGTCTTCTAAGAGAGTATGCTTTCTTGGTGACCATTCACACAAACACTTAGGGGAGTGAGATCTAGTCAATACCAAAAATTCAAGTTTTGAACTAATCGTACTAGATGATTTTGGATCTTATAGGATGATCCCTTATGATCATGGAAAATAGCCACCAATGATAATTTAGGAAAGATTTTAAGATTCAATTTTGTTCTAATGATCTTGGATGTCCTAGATCATCCTGAACGATCAATAAAAATCATGCCTAAATTGATCATGTGATTAAGGAATTAATTATGGTTAAATTTTTCAATCCGATCGTCCTAGACAATTTGTATATTGTACAGGATGATGGTAGTCGACATACTTGATTTTCCTAAATCGTCAAAGACTAAATACCATAATTTTCTCTTATAATTGTCCTAGATGATCCATAATATTATCCTAGATGATCTATACAAATTTGCATTGATCGTCCCGGACTATTCTAACATTGTCCGCGACTTGAGGTCAAATTCTATAAATTGTACTGGATGATCCTGTGATCGTCATGGATGATTTTTGGCATTTGAATTGACTTTTAAGGTTTTTAGAATCCCTCTTTTTAAGCACATCGTACGGGACAATCCTATGATTATCATGGATGATATTTGGCACTGGATTTAAGGTTTATGGTTTTATGAAGCTCTCTTTTTAAGAACATCGTACAGGACGATCCTATGATTATCCTGGATAATTTTTTCTGCCAAGATTAATTTTTAGGGTTTTTTAAAGCACTTTATTTAAGATTTGTGAAGACACTTGGTAAGTGTCTTTGGCACCCATTAAACCTTAGTTCTTCTAGAGAAAACATGAAGAGAGAACTTGAAAGGGAGAGAGGAAAGGGTGAAGTTTGAGAGAGGGAGAAGATCCTTAGAAGGGGTTTCAAGGGAGTGTGGAGTGAAAGTTTATTAGGGATGTTAGGCCATAAATAAATGGCTCGAGGCTAACCAAGAGGGGGGGCGGTGAATTGGTATTTAAAAAATTCTTTAAACAAAAGAAAAAATATCACAAACCAAAGTCACCACAGAAAAATAAGTGCGAAAAATTAAAGTT
Source organism: Dendrobium huoshanense (assembly GCA_016618105.1). Lineage (NCBI taxonomy): Eukaryota > Viridiplantae > Streptophyta > Magnoliopsida > Asparagales > Orchidaceae > Dendrobium > Dendrobium huoshanense. The sequence continues at coordinate 39,394,873 of CM028359.1, read as the reverse complement.
TGGAAGTAGTAAAAAGAACACTAGGGCTTATAGTGGTTTGGTCAACTTGACCTACGTCCACTCCCCAGAGGTGCCCTCCAAGTATTGCACTATCAAAGTGTCTCTCCTTTAACCACCACATCTAGGCAGAGAAGCCTTTACAAAAACCTCCTTTTTGCCACTCTGACAAGGCAGAGAACCCCGCTCCTTTTGCTTCCTCTTGAAGCAGGCAGAGAATCTCGATCAACCGCTGAAGCTTACCTCTCCCAACCCATCCAAAGATAAGAGACTCTAGTGGAAGAAGAAGTGGAATAATGCTTGGAGCAACCCTTGTGAACTCTCTCACAAGCTGCCCCTCACAATAGCCTCTCTCTCTCTCCCCCCCCCCCCCTCTCTCTCTCCTTTAGGTTTTTTCAGGTCTAGATAACAGCCAAGGATGTTAAAATTTTTTGTAAAAAAGCTCTTAAATAGAAGAGCTTCAAAGGAGCTCAATAAATGCAAGTTGCCGACTTTATCGTCCATAACAATCATCATATCGTCCTGTACGATCCATTCAAATCACAGATGATCGGCCAGAATATCTCTCTGAAAATGAACTAGATGATTGAAAACTGGCTTGATCATCTTGGACGATCTCACGATCTTCCAAGATGGTTAGTTCAAATCTGAGAAAAATCGTTCAGAGCATCGCCCGGAATTCAAGCTGTCCGATCCCGATCGGCCAGAATATCACCAAGAATTTATGCTGGCCGATATTTATCATCCATGAGCAACTAAGAGTTTTTGAATAGATCATCCAGGCTGATGTTACGATCGTCGAGGATGATGTGATCTTATAAATCATCCTTAATTGCTTCCTTGATTGCCAGATCAATTTAGGCATAATTGTGCCATATTGTCCAGGCCTATCCAAGATCATCCTGGCCGATTTCCAAAAATACAGAATACTTAAATTTATCATGGCGGCTATTTCTTTCTACTTTGAGAATATCATCCTGGCCGATATCTCAATCGTCCAAGCTAATAAACTAATGACGGCTGCCTTAATTAAGAAACCTGATGAGGGTTTCTGTTTTAAGCCATATCATCCAGGACGATATAAATATCATCCGGGATGATGTGAGTAAATATAGAAATTTTAAATCACTCAAGTGTGTGTGTAGGGTTACTTAGCAACAGACACTTTACAAGATTACAATTGACTAAAAAAAGGGAAAAAGAAAAAATACATACTGACTCAGACCTATTCTACCCAATCTTGAGCTGTCTCCATTTGTCATCTGATCTCTTGGCCATGAAATGTGAATTGAAAAAGGCAGTCATATTGTTTGTTATCATCAAAACCATAATTCATGAAACCTAATCTGCAATAATCTTCTCCTTTTTTATGAGGACAAACATTTCAATGATTATTTTAAAAAATAGCAATGCAATAATAGAAATCGAAAGTGCAATCATACAAACATACTACTCCCCCTTTTGACATCTCAAAAAGGAGGAGGAAACAAATAAACCAAGTAAACAACACTCCCCCCTTATTTTTTTTTTGATAAACCAAGGCATGAACATGATGTAGTATTCCATGTGATTGATTTAAAAATTTTTGAGTTAAAGAGTTAACAACATCAAAATCCAAAAAATGGTAGAATATTCGATCATAGTTACCCTTAGCTCAGACTTTCTTTTAGGGTAGAATCGTCTTTTGAAATCAATGACCTAAATCAAAAGTGCAATTGGATATGAGAAAAAAGATCCATTCATCACTTGGTTTAAGAAAAAAAATCTTATAGAATAATATACCAAAGTAAATTTGTCACAATCGCAAAATAATCTAAATTTAGCCTTTGATCCATGAAATCTTCTAAGTTTTAAAAGATTTGAAAAGAGAGGAGAGCTTGATTTTGGTGGGCTCATTTTATGCCTCTTATGAATTGAATGGCGCTTTGCGCATCTTTTGATTTTTGATACACTTTGTGTATATTGTTTTAATTTGGCATCATTGCGCATCTTTTGATGGAATCATTGGCTTTTTTTTTTATTTTTGCATGCTCCATTCTCTTTCAAAAACTCTTAAAAACGACCTTAGTTGTGAGTATATCTTATAGATATTAGAGAAGAGGAGCTCTCTCTCTAACATAGAGAAGAACAATCAACAAAACAGAATCAATGACAAGGGTAACGTGGAATCTTTATGTGACATAAAGACTTTTATCATATAAATACAAGATAGATTTGCTGTTGCAAGGCTAGAAAAGATCTTAATTTCATATTCCATCTGTTAATTTAAAATAGATTTTTTATTTGAAAAGAAAACCGTGCCACTAAAATAGGTTAGAGAAAGAGACACAATCAAAGGTATATTTTTACCATTTAATAGATTTAAGAGATGTAAAACACTGACTACAAATTTTCAAAAGCAAGGACAAGGCCTACAATATCAATTCAATGATGATTTTGGAAACCAAATGAAAATACAACAAACCAAACAAAAACTAAAAAGTAAAGCAAACAGAAGAAGAAAAAAACAAAGAGCAAAAAAGGAAAAGCTAATAAAGGAAACGAAAAAGAATAAAAACAAATGAAAAGCAAGTAAAAGATCAAGTTCATGCATTTATGTCAAACACACCCAATCTGGTCCTTAAAAGGCTGAAAGAATCGATGGCCAGTGGTTTAGTAAAGATGTCAGCCAGTTGATTTTCAGTTGTCACTTGGTGTAGTTCAACGTCTCCCTTAATCACATGATCTCTAATAAAGTGATGCCTAATGTCAATGTGCTTAGTCCTTGAATGTTTGATAGGATTCTTAGAAATGCATATGGCACTAGTGTTGTAACAAAAGATTGAGATGATGCCTACAGGTAGTCCTAAATCCAATACCTGTTGTTTCAACCAAAGGACTTTGGCCACACAACTTCCAAGAGCAATGTACTTAGCTTCAGCAATGGAAAGTACAACAGAGTTTTGCTTTCTACTAGACCATGAGACCAAAGATTGTCCTATGAATTGACAAGTTCCAGAAATGATTTTTCTATCCACCTTACATCCTGCAAAATTAGAGTTAGAGAATCCAATAATCTTGAAAGAAGTGTTGTGCCCAGGGTACCAAATTCCTAAGCCTTGGGTCCCCAAAAAATATCTAAAAATTCTCTTTACTGCAATCAGGTGGGATTCCTTAGGGTCAGCTTGAAATCTAGCACAAAGACAAACACTAAATATTATATCAGGTCGGCTTGCAGTCAAGTAAAGTAAAGATCCAATCATGCCTCTATATTTCTTCTGATAAACATATTTACCACTTGGGTCCTTATCCAACGGAACACTGGAAGTCGTGGGAGTATTAATTGGCTTGGCTTTAGCCATCTCAAACTTCTTCAAAATGTCTTTTATGTATTTTATTTGATTTAGAAAGGTTCCATCATCCAATTGTTTTATGCTAAATCCCAAAAAGTAGGACAACTCTCCCATCAAACTCATCTCAAACTCTCTACTCATTATTTTAGAGAATTCATCACAAAGTTTCTTATAAGAAGATTCAAAAAGTATGTCATCCACATAAATCTGCACAATGAGAAAATAATTTCCAACTTTCCTAAGAAAAAGGGTGGTGTCTACGCTCCCCTTAACAAACTCCCTTTCTAGTACGAATGTGATAAGCCTCTCATGCCAAGCTCTTGGTGCCTATTTTAAACCATACAATGCCTTTTTTAATTTAAAAATATGATTTGGAAATTGAGAACTCTCAAAAACTGGGGGTTGTTCTACAAACACATCATCTTTTATTTACACATTTAAAAAGGCACTCGTAACATCCATTTGAAAAAGGTTAAATCCTTTAAAACAGTCAAAGGTTAATAGCACTCCAATGGCATCCAATCTAGTTACAGGGGTAAAAGTCTCCTCAAAGTCTATCCCTTCTATTTGGTTATACCCCCCTTAGCCACTAATCTTACTTTATTCCTAACCACCACGCCAAAATCATTCACCTTATTCTTAAAGACCCACTTTGTTCCATCTACACTTTGTCCCTTAGGTCTTTCTACAAGCTCCCAAACATCATTCCTAACAAATTGGTTAAATTCCTCATATATGGCTAAAATCCAAAACTCGTTAGTAAGGGCTTGGTTTATGTTGGTGGGTTCAATCTTTGAGATAAAAGCAGAGTGGTTCACCTCCTTACTAAGTCCATGTCTAGTCCTAACTCCATCAGAAGGCTCTCCTAAGATCAAATCTTTGGGGTTAATTGTAGATTATCTCCAATCTTTAGGCAAGGTGTGTGAAGGTCCAACTCTTTTCTACAGATCTAAATTTTCTACTCCTTCGGTGACTTCTCCTACTCCTTCAGTGTTTAGGTGACCCACTCACTTCACCAAATTTTCTACTCCAGTGGTAATCTCTCCAAAATCATCATCGTCCTCAACTCTAGGCTTTCTAGGATCATACTCATCAAATACTATATGTGTAGTCTCTTCCACTATCAAAGTTCTCTTATTAAACACTTTAAAAGACTTCCCAATACTTGAATATCCTAAGAAAACTCCTTCATCAGATTTTGGATCAAATTTTCCCAAGTGATACTTCCCATTATTGTGAATAAAAACATTACAACCAAAGACATGAAGGTGGGAAAGATTGGGTGTCCTACCCTTAAGGATCTCATAGGGTGTCTTGTCTACTTTGGCTCTAACATTCACTCTATTCAACACATAACAAGCTGTATTTACCTCTTCAGCCCAAAAGTATTTTGGAAGTGAATACTCAGCAAGCATGGCTCTAGTGGCTTCCACTAAGGTCCAGTTCTTCTTTTCAGCTACCCCGTTCTACTAAGGGGTCCTAGGAGCTGAGAAGTTGTGGCTGTTGTAAACATAGTTTTTATGTATTATGTTTTGATGATTGACAAACACTGTTTCTCTTGGACTACTTGTTGCTTCTAACTTTTTCAGGAATCGAAGATCGGACGATCAAGAAGGAGCCAAGTTCAGGATTGCATAGGTTTAGGGTTGAGTCAGTCTATACGTTTGATTTTCACCTCTTGAGTCTACTTGTAATGGTCAAAAAGACTGATGCTATGTAACCCTTTACACACACACTTGAGAGACTTAGAATTTCTGTTTTTACTCATATCGGCCAGGATGATTTTTGGATCGGCCTGGACGATCAGCTTAAAATAGAAAGTCTAATTATGGATTCTTAATTAAGGCAGCCAACATTAATAGATCATCCTGGACGATACGTGTATTGGCCAGGACGATAAGCTCAAAATAGAAAGAAGTAGCCGCCATAGTCAATTATGGTATACTGTATTTTTAAATTATCGGCCAGGACGATCAAAGGATCGGCCAGGACGATATTCATAAATTATGCCATAATTGTTCAGGAAATCAAGAGAGTAATTAAGGATGATTGATACGATCATATCGTCCTGGACGATCGCAGGATCGGCTAGGACGATCCAGTCAAAAACCTTAAGTTACTTCAGGACGATCAATATCGGCGAGCCCGTATCCAGGGCTATTGTCAGGACGATTTTCCTCTGATTTGAACTAATCGGCCAGGATGATAGTGAGATCGGTCGGGACGATCCAGCCAATTTACAATCGTCCAGCTTTGCATCAAGGGCTATTCTCTGGCCAATCTTCATTGATTTGTACTGATCGGCCAGGCCGATGTCCATATCGGCCTGGACGATATAGTCGTCAACTTGCCATTAATGAGCTCCTTTGAAGCTCTTCTATTTAAAGAGCTCTTGTTCAACATTTTTCAAGACCTTTGGCTGCTTCCTTGACCTGAGAAGACCTTGAGGAGAAAAAGAGAGAGAGGAGAGAGAGAGGATCTTGTGATGGGGAGCTTGTGAGGGGATTCATAAGGGTTTCTTCAAGGATCGCTCTGCTTCGTCTTTGTCTAGAGTTTCTCGTCCGTGGAAGGGTCGGTAGAGGTAAGGAGTTTTCTTTTGGTTTTGGTTCTCTGCCAGCTTCAGGAGGAAGCAAAAGGAGGAAGGTTCACTGCCTTGCCGGGGTGGCAAAAAGGAGGTTCTTGTGAGGGCTTCTCCTCCTAGTTGTGGGTGCTAAAGGAGAGTCACGTTTTGTAGTGCAATACTTGGAGGGTGCCTCCAAGGAGTGGACGTAGGTCGAGTCGACCGAACCACTATAAATTTATGTGTTCTTTTTCTTGCTTCCGTGCTTTTAAATTCCGCATTTATTTCTGTGGTGTGATTTGGTTTATGCAATTTTCTTTCTTTGTGAAAATTGTTTTTAAAATACAAATTCACCCCCCCCCCCCCTCTTGGTTAGCTTGGGACTAAGTTCATAGGGCTTAACATCCCTAACGAACTTTCAGTGGCTAATCCCCTTGTCCTTATAAAAATCTCCAAACCTTTCATTTTAAAACTCTCCCCCATGGTCACTATGGATTATCAAGATCTCACAACCTAGCATTTTCTGAATCTAAGCAAAAAGGTTTTAAACTCCTTAAAAGTCTCATTTTTATGTGAAAGAAATCTAGTATAAGTGAACCTCGAGTAGTCATCAACAATTACAAAACCATAGACTTTCCCTCCCAAGCTAGCAGTGCTTATGGGTCCAAACAAAACTATGTGAAGGACTTCTAAAGGTCTTGAGGTGCTAATGTCCTTAATGGGGTGAAAAGTGGAGTAGATTTGTTTTCCTAATTGACAGGCATCACAAAGGTGGTCTTTTGAAAATTTGAGTTTGGGGACACCTCTAACAAGGTCCTTTTGGGTCACTTTCTTAAGGGTTTTCATACTAGCATGACAAAATCTCCTGTGCCACAACCAGGAATCATCAATCAATATTTTTAATTAAAATGTTGCAGCACTTTCAATGTTATTTAAATCAAGCATGTACACGTTGTTGATCCTCTTTCCCTACAAAATAGTATTATTCTTTAAACTTATAATGCATGAATTTGCAATGAATTGTATGATGAAGCCCTTATCGCAAAGATGACTGATGCTGAGCAAGTTGTATTTTAATCCATCTACAAGCAAAATATTTTCAATCATAAGCTTCTTAGAATTACCAATTATACCTGCACCTATCACATTCCTGATGGTGTTGTCTCCAAGAGTAACATTCCCTCTTGTCCTTGTTTCCAACATAATGAATTGATTGGCTTCATCAGTCATATGCCAAGAGCATCTGCTATTTAGGTACCACATACTCTCATAGGCCTTTTGTGAGAGCCCACCTACAAAATTAGGAACCCAAACAATTTTGGGTCCCTTCTTATGAAAAGTAGAATGCAATGCATGTGTGGTATGTTGTGAATCATGCAATTTGGGTCTCCAAACCAAATATGTATTATGTTGAGCAGTGCAAGTGTGTGAAATGTGTTCTAGCATGCCACATGATAAACATCTAACTCCAGGAAAAGGATTTCTTAAATGATTAGGGTTATAATGCCTCTTCCTAGGTTTTGGCTTTTGATCAAATGTGGGTGTCATCCAATTTTCCTTAAATGTGTCCAATTCATTTTTGATCCTCAAGTTAGTGCTTTCTAAAGAATTATTATCAAACCTCAATTTTAGCTCTATCGCTTTAGTTTTCTCAAAATCAGATTCAAGTGAGGTTTGTGAAGCTTTTAATGTCTCATGCTCATCAATTAATAAAGAATGCTTTTTTTTTTAATCATCAAATTCATCAAGTAGAGCCATGTGATTTGAAAAAATCATATAATGATCTTTGAGAATAATTTCATGCTCCTTTTGTAAATTCAAAAACTCTAATTTCAAACTAGCATGTATTTTCTTGAGTTTTTTATATGATGCATGAATTTTTTGAGAAACTTCAAGGAGTTGATCGTAGGATAGTTCACATACCTCTTCTTGATCAAGATGGTCGTCTGCCATTAAGCACAAGTTAGTTGTTTCTTCTTCAGGTTCAGTCTCTGAGGAATCAGATGTAGAATCTGCCAAAAATGCATTTTGAAGTCACTTTTTGTCCATCCTAAACTTGGTTTTCTCCTCACCTTATTCTTTGCTTGAGTGAGCCTTGAGTATAGGGCAATTAGCTTTCACATGTCCAGGTTTGCTGCATTTTGTTCACTTTTTCATGGTTTGAAAGTTCTCTTCCAAAGGCATGCAAAGAAGTTACAATTGAAGTAATCCTTGTATACATATCAAAAATTGTTTCAAAAGGTTTTATAAGAAAAAGTTTATAGTCATGCAAGAGAATATTCAAACGAGATTGTTTCACTTCATTGGTTATTTCATAAGTAATGCACATCCTATCCCAAATCTTTTTTTCATTAGAGCAAGTAGAATCACATATGTAATCCTCAGACTTTAAAGAATAGAAAAAATAGTTCAAACACTTCGCCGTAAGTTGAGCTAAATCTCTTTCATCAAAAGTCCATTCAGTAAAAGGCACTTCAGTTATAATTCCATTAAGTTCAGGAGAAGGTGAAGAATATCCTTCTTTAATAAGCAACCACATGCGATAATCAGTTGATTGTAAAAAAGTAGCCATGCAAGTTTTCCAAAAATCAAAAGGAAGATTGTCAAATGAAGGAGGTCGTGTAATAGAATATCCTTCAGTTGTAGTATGATTTCCAAAGTTAGTCATGGATCAAAATTCAAAAAAAAATCAAACTCAATTTTTATAAATCCCGCTGTAATACCACTTGAAAGTTCATTAGGGATGTTAGGCCCATAAGAACTGGCCCGAGGCTAACCAAGAGGGGGGGGGGGGGGGGTGAATAGGTATTTAAAAAATTCTTTAAAAAAAGAACAAATATCACAAACCAAAGTCATCACAGAAAAATAAATGCGGAAAATTAAAGTGCAGAAGTAGTAAAAAGAACACAAGGGTTTATAATGGTTCGGTCAACATGACCTATGTCCACTCCCTTGAGGTGCCCTACGAGTATTGCACTACTAAAATGTCTCTCCTTTAGCCCCCACATCTAGGCGGAGAAGCCCTTACAAAAACCTCCTTTTTGCCACCTCGACAAGGCAGAGAACCCTGCTCCTTTCACTTCCTCCTAAAGAAGGTAGAGAACCTTGATCAATCGCTAAATCTTACCTCTCCCAACCTATCCAAGGATAAGAGACTCTAGTGGAAGAAGAAGTGGAATAATGCTTGGAATAACCCTTGTGAACTCCTTCACAAGCTCCCCCTCATAAGATCCTCTCTCTCTCTCTCTCTCTCTCTCTCTTTCTCTCTATCTCTCTCTCCCTCTCTCTCTCTCTCTCCTTTCTCTCCCTCTCTCTATCTCTCTCTCTCTTTATCTCTTTCTCTCTATCTCTCTCTCTCTCTCTCTCTCTCTCCTTTAGGTCAAGACAGCAGCCAAGGATATTAAAAAATGTTTAACAAAAGATCTAAAAGAGAAGAGCTTCAAAAGAGCTCAATAAATGCAAGTTACCGACTTTATCATCCAGGACGATCATCATATCATCATGTACGATCCGTTAAAATCATAGATGATTGTCCAAAACATCGCTCTGAAATTGAACTGGATGATTGAAAATTGGCTTGATTGTCCAGGCCAATCTCACGATCGTCCCAGACGTTTATTTCAAATATGAGGAAAATTGTCCAGAGCATCGCCCGGAATTCGAGCTGTCCGTTCCCGATCGGTCAGAACATCGCCCGGAATTTATGCTGGCCGATATTTATTGTCCAAGAGAAACTAAGGGTTTTTGAATAGATTGTCCAGGCCGATCTTATGATCATCCAGGATGATGTGATCGTATCAATCATCCTTAATTACTTTCTTGATTGTCGGATCAATTTAGGAATAATTGCGCCATATCATCCAGGCCGATCCAATATCGTCCTGGCCAATTTCCAAAAATACAAAATACTTAAATTGATCATGCAGCTATTTATTTCTACTTTGAGTATATCATCATGGCTGATATCACAATTATCCAGGCTGATAGATTATGATGGCTACCTTAATTAAGAAACATTATTAGGGTTTCTATTTTAAGCCATATCATCCAGGATGATATAAATATCGTTCGGGATGATGTGAGTAAAAATAGAAATTCTAAATCACTCAAATATATGTGTGTAGGGTTACTTAGCATCTAACACTTCACAAGATTACAATTAACTCAAGAAAGGAAAAAGGAAAAAAATACAGACTGACTCAGACCTAGTCTACTCAATCTTAAGCTAGCTCTGTTTGTCGTCTGATCTCTTGGCCCTGAAATGTCAATAGAAAAAGGCACTCGCATTGTTTGCTATCATCAAAAACATAATTCATGAAACCAAATTTGCAACATGGAGGGGGTTTCTTATGGTTGCTCCGGCAAGCTTGCACCTTAGTACCATCGGATTCAAGGTTCATCTTGAGGGAAGTTTTGGAAAAAAGAAGATCTCTTTGGGGTCAAGATGACCTGGCTACTCCGTCGTACTAAGGAAAGTGGAAGTGATTTTTTAAGGGCTTCCCCGTATAACTGTGGGGACGACAGTAGAGTCACTAAAGGTTTAGTGCAATACTCAGAGGGTGTCTTCGAGGAGTGGACGTAGGTCAAGTTTTGACCAAACCACTATAATTCTGGTATGTTCGTTCTAATTATTTTTTGTACTTTATTTTTACTTTGATTAACCGCTTGGGTGAAATCACTTATTAATCTTTTTATTATTGATTTAATTCAATTCTGCTATAAGATTTAAAAAGATTTTTCTTTTAGTTAAAGAAGTTTTAAAAATATCCAATTCACCCCTCCTCTTGGTTAGCCTCGAAACTAGTTCATAAGGGCTTAACATCCCTAACAAACTTTCAGATTAGCATCATTTAAAAAGTAGTTAATAAGCTTTTCAATATGATATGATAAGATTAAAACTAAAAAAATATTCAAACTTGTTAACTAATGAGAAGAAGGTTTGGCAGCCTAAATGTGTTTTCGCTTATACCGAACCTATTATAAATAAATAAAGTGTAGTAAATGAAAAAAGAAAGAAGAGTAAAGATTAAACTAAGTCTTCCTCTAAGAAGGAGTATATTGTAGTTAACCTACGCAATGTGTCAGGGAAATTTATAGAATAGATGATGAGTTATTTAAAAGAAAGTATAAAGAAAATAGATGAAAAAGATGTTGATGAGATAACAACATTGAATTCCTAAAAGAAGACTTGACTGAGAGTTTATTCATGGTGGATATGTTATCATCAATTAAAAACGATAAAAGAAAACAAAAGTGAATCCAATAGAAGTTAAAAATGAGGAGGAAGAAGAAGATGATGAAGAATATGCTCCTAATCTAACTAGCAGCCTTCTAATGGAGCTGAGTTAAAAAGACGAGAAAATAACTATAATGGAGAGGAAAATGAAAAGTTTAATGGAAATTATGGCTTGTTTACGAAGAAAAGTGATTCCTTATGCCAAAGCTTAAATAGATTCAATTTCAATAAAGTATGTGCAATATTTCATTAAGCCAAAAGAGGCAGTAAAAGAAAATTAAATTGAGGTTCTAAAATTTGAAAAGTAAATAGTTCAACAAATAAACATTAAGCAGTTTATAGTACAACTAGTTAAAGAGGCTCTAGCATAGTCTAAGGGTACCTCATATGTTCTAAGGGGTAGACCCAAATTGAAAGAATATGTGTTGGCTCTCTATCATAAAGGATTTGTCACACCGTCATTTAAAAACTTGTATAGAAGTGAAAATCCTAAGAATTATTTATTGAATATCAGGGTTAATTATTATGATGTAGGAGGTATAAATTCTATACTATTATGATAATTTATAAGCAATTTATCTACCCTAAAATTTTAATGATATACTAAAATACCTAACAAGTTAGTAAGAACCTTTATAGAGTTATAATAAATGTTCACTAAAAGGTTTGTTGGAGGACAACACCATGTCACAGTAGGGGATTTAGTATTAGAAAAGTGAAGATAGGATGAAATTTTAGGAGTGACATAGTATAAATATCCTTTTAAACAATATATATAGTCTTATTATTTTTATATTAAAAGGCTTTCCAATCAATACTTTTGATAAGTTACTGAGTAAAGCCTTTAATATTTAAGAGAAAATTTCTAAATTAATATTCATAAAAATCAATCCTCTGTAGAGATGAAAAAATGTAAAACATCAAAAAGTTTTAGAAAAGAAGTCCAGGTTAGTATATGTAGTTGATAAATGGAAACAACCATTGTAGATTCAAGTAGTAAATCTAAATCTTCATCCTTAGTATCAATAGTATAATAAACCTCATAACGATCAATAATTCAAGTCTATTACTTATTTCACTATAGAGGAAAATATATAGTGGTTTGAGGCACTAAAAAAAAGAGTTAATCATTCAAAAGGGACGATATCAAAAGAACATTTAAAATTCTCTTATAGAATACTAAACTCATAATACTTGAACCTAAGAGGATGACAGATGTTGGTAAAGTGGGGCAAAACAACTATTACCCATATCATCGGATGATAAATCATAAAATTGAAGATTGTGTAACCTTAGAATAATGGCTTGAAGTTGTGAAACCAAAATAGTACTTAGTTGATTCTCGTCAGGGATATTCTAAAATAAAAGTTGACGAACTTAAAAAATGTTTAATATTGGCACATAAATTTATCTGAATCTTCCAAGAAGATATATAATTAAACTTTATCATTCATCTACTCCTGTATCTCAATGATGATCAAACAAATAGTATCATAAATAGTGCAACTGAAAAAAACTCTAAGGAACCAGAAAGAAATGTAGATAAGTTGAAAGAATCTCTTCAATGTTTCTCTAATAGAGATTCCTTACCCTCGATATTCAAGTTAATTCTATTCATATAGAAATTAAGATGCATAATTTTGATAATTATTTAGATAAATTTTAAAAGTGAATGATAATTGAGAACAAAATGAATCCACTTTCTCTTCCCAGAAGAGATCTTTCAAGTAAACATACACTATCATAAAGTGTTACCCCCATTAGCATCTATAACTATTAAAAAAAAAGCAAATTACTAAAAATTATATATTTTATCACTAATTCAACAAGATTCTATTGTGAATTATTTTCATGCATTATGATTTTGATGATAGCAAACACTCTTATTTCTCTACAAATGCCTTTCCTACTAACATTTCAGGTCCGCAAGATCAGACGGTAATTGGAATCAGCTCAAGATTGGGTAGACTAAGTCCGATTCACTTTGTATACTTTTCCTTTTTTTGAGTCTATTGTAAAAGATATGGCTCCTAATGCTAAGTAACATTGCACACACACACCTTGGGAGAATTTCTAACTGTTTCTTAAAGTTTACTTTTTTTTGTAACATCAGTCCGACCAATATTTATATCATCCTGGATGATCAATTCAAAAATAAAAAGTCTAATTAAGACATCACGGTTAAGGAAATCGTAATTAAGTAGATCAGTCTGGACGATATTGTATCGGCCGAGATGATAGGCTCAAATTAGAAAGAATCAATCGCCATGATCTATTTAGGTATTCTTTATTTTAGGACATCATCCAAGATGATATCCTATCAGCCTGGATGATGTAGCACAATTTTTCCTAAATTAATATGTTAAGCAATTAAGGCTGATTGCATGATCACATCGGGTGGGCTGATCGCAGGATCGGCCAGGACGATGGCGTAGATGATTGACATCGGCCTACTTCTATTCAGGGTGATGTTAAGGATGATTTCCTCAAATTTGAACTAATCGGCCATGATGATATTCTATCATCCTGGACGATGTGGCCATAATTACTTTAATCATCCCAAACCGACCGGGCTGGTTAAGCAATCCTTAAGATGATCGGCAAGACTGATACACCTATTAGCCTTGACGATAAAGTCAGATTATATAAAATAAGAACTATTTTGAAGCACTTCTATTTAAGATCTCTTGTTCTACCTTAGAGGTAGTCTTTTGCTGTTGTCTTGACTTGAGAAAGCCTAGAAGAGAGGGAGAGAGAGAGGGAGGATTTTGTGAGGGAGTTTCACAAGGGTTGCTCCAAGCATTGTTCCACTTCTTCTTCTTTCACTAGAGTCTCTTATCATTGGAGGGTTGAGATAGGTCTTCTTCAGCAATCGATTAAGGTTCTTTGCCTACTTCAGCAGGAAGCAAAAGGAGGGGTTCTCTGCCTCGCTGGGGTTGGCGGAAAAGAGTTTTGTGAGGGCTTCTTCGCCTTGCTATGGGAGAAAAAGGAGAGTCACGGTGTTTAGTGCAATACCTGGAGGGCGCCTCCAAGGAGTGGACGTAAGTTGAGTTGATCGAACCACTATAAATTTCAGTGTTCTTTTCTTATTAATCTTCCGCATTTATTTCTTTTGCACTTTGATTTTCATTGTGGGGATTTTGGTTTGTGATTGTGTTTTGATTCAAAATAATTTTAAAAATACCAATTCACCCTCCCTCTTGGTTAGCATTGGGCTAGTTCATAAGGGCTTAACATCCCTAATGAAGTTTCAAGTGGTATCGAAGCAGGATTCATAAAAACAAGTTTTTGAAAGCTTTTTAATTTCGATCCATGGCTAATTTTGGTAATCGTATTACTGTGGAAGGGTATTCCATTATACGGCCACCTTTATTTTATTATATTCCATTTGATTTTTGGAAAACTCGCATGTTTTTTATAATCGATTAACTATCGCATGTGGATGCTTGTTAAGGATGGTTATACACCTCCAACTGGTAGACTTAATGGCATTACTTTTTCACTTTCTTTTATCGAATGGACTCTCGATGATAAGGATTTAGTACAACTTAATGAAAAATGTTTGAATTATTTTTTCTATGCTTTAAAATCTAAAGATTACATGTGTGTTTCAACATGCACAACTGGTAAAGAAATTTGGAATAAATTGTGTATTACTTATGAAGGAAATAAAGAAGTCAAGCAATCTCGACTAAATATTTTGTTACATGATTAACAACTTTTTCTTATGAAACCATCTTAATCAATTTCTAAAACGTATACAAGGTTTACTCAAATTGTAACTTCTTTGCATGCCTTAGGAAGAAAACTCACTAACTATGAAAAGGTGAATAAAATTTTGAGATACTTGTCTTCCACTTTTGATGCTAAAATAAATGCAGTTGCTGAATATAAAGATTTGAATACTTATTTGATTGATAACTTACTTGGCTCACTCATTGCTTACGAGTAAGGGGTGAATCAAAGAAATCTTGATACAGGAGATAAAAAGAATGAGAAAACTATAGCACTAAAGGCCAACAACTCTTCTATGTCTAAAAGCGATGATGTTTCCCTCATTACTAGATAATTCAAAAGCTTTCTAAGGAAGAAAAATAATTATCATCAGAAATGGAAAAGAGGTAAGGACAAAAAAAATTATAAAAATTCCTCTGATCTTTTTTATTATGAATGCAGGAAGCCTAGACATATTAAAGCTTATTATCCTGCACTCAAGGAGACTCCAAGCATGGAGAAGGACAAGGAAAAACCCAAACACAAGAAGGACAATAAGTAGTAACAAAAAGCTTCTAGGCAGAGTCTGCATTTGACTCCTTTGAGACTGAGGCAAAGGAAGAGACAACAAACTTGTGCTTAATGCCAGATGATCATCTTGGTCAAAGTGACTAAGAAGAGGTATGTGAACCAACATATGACCAATTGCTTGAAATATGTGAGAAAATTCATGCATCATATAGAAAACTTAAGAAAACTCATGCTAATTTGAAATTGCAGTTTTTTAATTTACAAAAAGTGTTGCGGATCTATTATTTTGATGATAGCAAACATTCCTTATTTCTCTATGATTGCCTTATGTGCTAACGTTTCAGGTCCACACAATCAGACTGCAATCTGGAACCAGCTCAAGATTGGGTAGACTAGGTCTGTGTCAGTTTGTAATCTTTTTCCTTTCTTGAGTCTGTTGTATTTGGTGTGGTATCTGATGATTTGTAACTTGGAAGATTTTCTGTTGTGCCCTAAAAGATTTCTATTTTTGGTAACATCGTCCGGGATGATATTTATATCGTCCTAGACGATCTGACAAAAGTAGAAATCTAGTTAGGGCATCCTCATTAAAGCAGCCGTCTTTTTGCAGAACACATCGTCCTGGACGATTTTGTATCGTCCAGGACGATCGGCTCAATTCAGCAAGAATCTGCTGCCATATCTACTTAGGAAAATCTTATTTTTGGATATCGTCCTGGTATATCGGCCTGGACTAAAATATCGGCCTGGTCGATCCAGGTCAATTTTTCCAAAATTTCTCATGCAGTTTTGGAAAGCAATTAATGGGGATTTCGTCCAGGCCGATCGCAAGATCGTCCGAAACGATTAGACATCGTCCAGCTTCATTTCAGGGCGATATTCAGGACGATTTTCCTCATATTTGAACTAATCGGCCAGGACGATATGTATATCGTCCTGGACGATAATGTCGACAACTTGCATTAATGAGCTCGTTTTTAGCTCTTCTATTTAAGCTTTGACAAGGCACTTTGTAAGTGTCTTTGGCAGCCATTGTAGCTTCGTTCTTGTGGGGGAAACTTGAAGAGAGAGCTTGAAAGGGAGAGAGGAAAGGGTGGAGTTTGAGAGAGGGAGAAGATCCTGTGAGGGGGGACTCAAGGGAGTGTGGAGGGGGTTCCACACGGTTGCTCCGGCGAACTCGCACCTTAGTACCATCGGATTCAAGGCTTGTCTCGAGGTAAGTTCACCAAAGAAGAAGTCTCTTTGGTGTCAAAGGACCCGGCAACTCCGCCGCACCGGGAGAGGTGGAAGTGATTGTGTAAGGGCTTCTCCGCCTAGCTGTGGGTGTTAAAGGAGAGACACTTGTGTTAGTGCAATACTTGGAGGGTGCCTCCAAGGAGTGGACGTAGGTCAAGGTTTGACCGAACCACTATAAATCCGGTGTGTTCTTTTCTTATTATCGCTTCCACATTTATTTTTCTTCCGCACTTTTTGTGGTGATTTTGGTTTAGGTTTTTATCTTTGTTTAAAAGATTCTTCTTTTCCAAATCACCTCTCTCTTAATTAGCTTTGGGAATAAGTTCATAAGGGCTTAACATCCCCATCAAACTTTCAAAAAGAACATGAAATTTTGAGAAAAGATCACTTCCAAATTGATAGCAATCACATGTCTCGACTTGATGAATTTGATGATTTAAATAAAAAGTATTCTGAATTAATTGTTAAGCATGATTCTTTGAAAGCTTCTTACACCTCGCTTGAAACTGATTTTAAAGCTTCTACTAAAGTATATGAGCTTAAAAAGCACTATTTGGATGTTGATTTAGAAAATGCTAACTTGAGGTTTAAAGAAAAATTGAATACACTCAAGAGAAATTGGAATACATCAATACCTGATTTAAAGCCAAAACTTAGGAAGAGACATTATAACCCAAACCGATTAAGAAATCCTTTTCCTTGTGTTAGATGATTTTTATGTGGCAAGTTAGGACACATAACACACACTTGCACCATTCACTGTAGTACACATTGGGTTTGGATATCAAAACCTATATGTTCCATAGCATAACATAATGCATTACATTCTTCTTTTCATAAGGAAGGATCCAAACCTGTTTGGGTTCCTAAATTTGATGGTTAATGATTTTGATAGGTGTGCTCTCACCAAATACCTTGTGAGAGCTTGGAAAACAGAGGCTCGCGGTTCATAATTGCTTAAACTTGATTCTTAATAAGTTCTAGATTGCATACTATACTGATTATTATTATTTTATTAGCTTTTCATGTTTGTTGATTGTTTTTACTTTGGCTTTCTTTTTTACTTTATTATAATTTCTTTCTAGTTTTTCTTTTTTTGAAGACTTATAGCCAATGTTTAACATCTCTAAATCAATTAAAGGGAGAAACATCGTTGATGGTTTCCCTCCCTCCAACCTCTTTTAGTGGTATAATTTTTTTTTCTAAACAAAACCTATCTCAAATTAACAACTGAATTTTAAAATTAAGATCTTTTCTATCTTGCTATAATAACCTAGCTTATATATATAATATTCAATGTTTTTATATATCTTTCAAGTTAATTGAAATTTTGCCATTGCATTTATCTTATGATTACTAAGTCTGCTTTGTGGTCTATTCTTCCTTATATTAGAGAGTGAGGTTTTCTTCTCTAATATCTGAAAGATCTACTCACAATTAAAAATATTTAAGAGTTTTTAAAAAGGGATCTAGCTTGAAAAACAAAAAAATATATATAAAATGGCCAATGACGCCAAAAATAAAAAAATGCACAACGATGTCAAATTGAAAAATATACATAAAGTGTATAAAAAATTAAAATATGCGCAAATTGTGCCATTCAAAGTGACAAGAGGCATAAAATGAGCCTATAAAAGATAACCTTACTTCTCTTTCAAACTTTTAAAATTTTAGAAGAATTCATGGGTTACTTGATATTTTCAAAGGCTTGATTTAAAATTCCATGATTGAGATAAATTACTTTGGTATATTATTTTATAAGATTTTTTCTCTAGAACCAAGTTTTGAATGGATCTTTTTTTGTTACCCAATTAGTTTGTTCTGAATTAGGTCCTTTGTTTTCAAAAGTTGATTTTTGCCCTGAAAGAAGTCTGAGCTAGGGTTAACAGGATAGGATATTCTACAATTTTTAGATTTCGACATTGTTAACTCATTGGTCTTACAAATATTTAAAATTCAATTACTTAAAACTCAAATTTTTTTTTTGTTTTTTTCTTCTCTTTCTATCTTTTTTGTCTGTTTTTTTATTTTATTATAATTTATTTTTAGTTTTTAAGTTTTTGGACCTTCTCTGATAATCTCCTTCTATCCTATGATTCTCAACATTTTTTTCACATCATTCCGGCCGATACCCCTATGGGCCAGGACAATCCGATCAATTTACTCTAAAAACTCCCCTTTACCGACTGATTTGATTTTCTTCTTCTGATTATCCTGGACGATCCATTATCAGCCTGGTCGATCCGATCGTTTTCTACTTCAATCATTTTTATTGGCCTGGCTAATCCATTTTTTGGCCCAGATAATGTTCTCCTCTTTATGGAAAATTGGCCTGGCTGATCCACGTGTTCGTCCTGGATGATACACATGGATATATGTTTAAAATCATAAAAATTGATTGGGATGATCCATTTTTGGATAATCAGCCCGGACGATTCACCTGTTCAGCCTAGCCGACACACATGGCACAAGATTTAAATGTTTTAAATTTAGCTAGTATGACCAATTACTGGACATCATCCTGGACAATCCACCAAATCGGCTCGAACGATCTACTTTTTCAACGGTAAGTACGGCTTAACTCCTCGAGATGATTGCCTGTGTCTAATTGTCCTAGCCGATATCTGATCGGCCCGAACGATCATACCACCTTTTTTATCAATCGGCCTGTATGCAATTATTGAACCAGATAGGCCAGGACGATATTGTGATCGGCCTGGACGATACTACATTTGGCCTGGCCGATCTGGACGATTCTTTATAAACCGAGCCCTTCCAGCCATTTTCTTCATACCAAATTCTTATCTTTATTTTTTGTTTTATGTTTTCTTACTGTTTCATGAAAATGGCTGGAGGAAAGCACTCTCGTCACCCATCTGGAAGTTCCTCGAGGGCATCTCCAGACCCTTATTTCTTGGAGGCGGATGATCAAGCCGCCTACCAACACTGCAAGGAGGCCAGAATCATAGTCTCCCGGACAGTCAATCCAAATTTTCTCTCTTATCCTATACTATACTTATTTTTCCATACCTACTTGTACTTTCTTCTGACTCTTGCTATCTCAATCAATTATTAATTACTCTTTGAGTTCTTTGTAAGTCTTCGCAATAATTCTGCTTTTACCTCTATTGCCTCATATGTGAATCGACGACCTCTCAAGATCACATATCAGGATTGTGTAGAGATTTTATAGCTTTCCACCACAGGGGATAAACTTTACACCCTGTGTTCTAATCCTAATTTTGACTGGGCTACATCCAATCATTTTCTTTGCAATTTTAATGCTAATTTTCACATGGGTGAGAATAGCACCATACTCAAGGATGCTAGGACCATCCAACACATCCTTCGCACTTTGATAATTCCTAAGGCTAGTGATCATGTTCACATCTCTCCCCTTTTTTCACTCACCACCTTTTACATTTTAGTAAATCATGAATTCAAAGCTACCGACCTGATCTTTCGTTACATCGACCTTCTTACTACCATTCGGGATCCAGGTTATAGGAGGAAACCAAATTTATCCCTAGGACATATCATTTCTTATGTCTTAGAATCAAAATAAAACCACCAATATCTTGCTCCACCATACCTCTAACCTACTTTCTACTCTAATATTTCCTTTTAAACTCTTCACAATACTCATCTCCACCCAGGGGACGGGGAAGCTCAGGTGGGGGACAAGGAGGTTCCTGCACCTACACCTAACCTATTCTTTCACCTGTTCCGCTCCGCCAACACTCTCAGCTGGATCAGTTGGTGGAGCGCTTTGACTAGTGGGAGGCTCGATTTGACACTTACGTTGCTGCACAGGAGCAGTAACATGTTGAGGACATAGCCCGCTATGAGTAACACCACGTGGAGGACTTAGCCCATTCTAATGCCTACGTTGCTCACTAGCAGTAGCAGCACGACCAGAATATTGCCTGGTTTGGTGCTTAATTTACTACACTAACTAGCTACTTTCAACAGCCTCCACCACCACCTCGTCCTTTAGATTATCAGGGCCCATCATTTTATTAGTTTTCTTTTAGTTTGTTTCTATTTTTCTATAAAGTAGTTTCTATTTTTATTCTATTGTTTAGTTTCTGCGTTATTTTTGTTTTTCTCTTCCTTTTTGAGATGACAAAAGAGAGAGTAGTATGTTTGTACTTGTATTGTTCTATTTTGATATTTGATGTTCTCTATGTTTGCACTGCTTCCAGTACACTGTTGTCTTAACTACTTAGAATTATTCGTTGTGTGTTTTTCATCATAAAAAATGGGGAGATTGTTGTGAATTTGTTTTCATGTATTATGATTTTGATGATAGCAGAAACTCTTGTTTCTCTAAAACTACCTTGCCTACTAATATTTCAGGTCCACAAGATCAGATGGTAATTAGAACCAGCTCAAGATTAGGTAGACTATGTATGAGTCTCTTTGTACACTTTTCCTTTTGTTAAGTCTATTGTAAAAGATGTGGCTCCTAATGCTAAGTAACCTTGCACACACACATCTTGGAAGAATTTCTGACTGTTTCTTAGAGTTTACTATTTTTGATAACATCGTCTGGGCCGATATTTATATTGGCTTGGACAATCAGTTCAAAAAAGAAGCCCTAATAAGGGCATCATGGTTAAGGAATCCATCATTAAGCAGATCAGCCTAGATGTATTATATTAATCAAGATGATAGGCTCAAATTAGAAAGAATTAATCGCCATGATCTATTTAGGTATTCTTTATTTTAGAACATCATCTAGAAGGATATCCTATCGGCCTGGATGATGCAAAACAATTTTTCATAAATTAATTTGGTAAGAAATTAAGGTTGATTGCACGATCACATCAGCCGGGCCGATCGTAGGATTGGTCAGGATGATGGCGTGGACGATTGACATCAGCTTACTTCTATTCAGGGCAATGTTCAGGATAATTTTCCTCGAATTTGAACTAGTCGGCCAGGACAAAATTCTATCATCCTGGATGATGTGATTAAAATTACTCTAATTATCCCAAACTGACCAGGCTGATTGAGGGAAATTTATATTGATCGGCCAGATCGATAACCCTATCGTCCCTTACGATAAAGTTGATTTGTATAAAATAAGAGATATTATGAAGATCTTCTATTTAAGATCTCTTGCTCTACCTTAGAGTTAATCTTTTACTGCTGTCTTAACCTGAGAAAGCCTAGAGGAGAGGGAGAGAGAGGGAGAGAGAGAGAGAGGATTTTTTGAGCGGGAGCTTGTAAGGGAGTTTCACAAGGGTTGCACCAAGCATTATTCCACTTTTCTTCTTCCACTAGAGTCTCTTGTCCTTGAAGGGTTGAGAGAGGACTTCTTTAGCAATCGATCAAGGTTTTCTGCCTGCTTCAGGAGGAAGCGAAAGAAGTTCGATTCTCTGCCTCGCCTGAGTCAACATAAAGGAGTTTTTTGAGAGCTTCTCTACCTTGTTGTGGGAGCAAAAGGAGAGTCATGGTGTTTAGTGCAATACCTGGAGGTCGCCTCAGGGGAGTGGATGTAGGTTGAGTTGATTAAACCACTATAAATTTCTGTGTTCTTTTCTTATTAATCTTCCAAATTTATTTCTTCTGCACTTTTATTTTCATTGTGGTAATTTTTTTTTGTGATTGTGTTTTGATTTAAAATAATTTTTAAAATACCAATTCACCCCCCTCTTAGTTAGCCTTGGGCTTGTTCATAATGGCTTAACATTCCTAACAAACTTTTAAGTGGTATCAGAGAAGGATTCATAAAAACAAGTTTTTGAAAGCTTTTGAATTTCGATCCATGGCTAATTTTGGTAATCGTAATACTGTGAAAGGGTATTCAATTTCCCGACCACCTTTGTTTGAAATATTCCATTTGATTTTTAGAAAACTCACATGTCTACCTTTTTACAATCGATTGACTATTACATGTAGATGCTTGTTAAGGATGGTTATACACCTCCAACTGGTAAACTTATTGGCATTACTTTTCCACTTACTTTTATTGAATGGACTCTCGATGATAGGGATTTAGCACAACATAATGTAAAATGTTGGAATTTTTTTTTCTGTGCATTAAAATCTGAAGATTACATGCGTGTTTCAACTTGCACAACTGGTAAAGAAATTTCGAATAAATAATGTATTACTTATGAAGGAACTAAAGAAGTCAAGCAATCTCGACTAAATATTTTGTTGCATGATTACGAAGTTTTTTGTATGAAACCATCTGAATTAATTTCTGAAATGTATATAAAGTTTACTCAAATTGTAACTTCTTTGCATGCCTTAAGAAGAGAACTCACTAACGAAAAGATGAATAAACTTTTAAGATGCTTGCCTTCCTCTTTTGATGCTAAAATCACTGCAATTACTGAATCTAAAGATTTGAATACTTATTCAATTGATAACTTACTTAGTTCACTCATTGCTTTTGAGCAAGTGGTGCATCAAAGAAATCTTAATACATGTGAGAAAAAGAAGGAGAATACTATAGCACTAAAGGCCAATAACTCTTCTGGGTCTAAAAGCGATGATGTTGCCCTCATCACTAGGCAATTCAAAAGCTTTCTAAGTAACAACAACAATTATCATCAAAAATGGAAAAGAGGTAAGGACATCAATAATTATAAAATTTCCTATGATTTTATTTGTTATGAATGCAGGAAGCTTGAACATGTTAAAGTTGATTGTCCTACACTCAAGGAGACTCCAAGCATGGAGAAGGATGAGGAAAAACCTAAACACAAGATGAATAAGAAGCAATACCAAAACGTGTTCTAGACGGAGTCTGCATCTAACTCCTCTGAGACTAAGGAAGAGGAAGAGACAACAAATTTGTGCTTAATGACAAATGACCTTCTTGGTCAAAGTGACAAAAAAAAAAGTATGTAAACTAACATATGACCAATTGCTTGAAATATGTGAAAAAATTCATGCATCATATAGAAATCTTAAGAAAACTCATGCTATTTTAAAATTGGAGTTTTTGAATTTACAAAACAAGAATGAAATTTTGAGAAAAGATCACCTCCAAATTGATAGCAATCACATGTCTCTACTTGATGAATTTGATGATTTAAATAAAAAACATTTTGAATTAATTGTTGAGCATGACTCTTTGAAAGCTTCTTACACCTCGCTTAAATATGATTTTAAAGCTTCTACTAAAGAATATGAGAATAAAAAGCACTATTTGGATGCTGATTTAGAAAATGCTAACTTGAGGTTTAAAGTAAAATTGAATACACTTAAGAGAAATTGGAATACATCAATACCAGATTTAAAGCCAAAAACTAGGAAGAGACATTATAACCCGAACCGATTAAGAAATCATTTTCCTGGTGTTAGATGTTTTTCATGTGGCATGTTAGGACAGATAGCACACACTTGCATCATTCACCGTAGTGCACATTGGGTTTAAAGACCAAAACCACATGTTTCACAACAAAACATAAATGCATTACATTCTTCTTTTCATACGGAAGGACCCAAAACTATTTGAATTCCTAAATCTGACGATTGATGATTTTTATAGGTGTGCTCTCACTAAAGGCCTCATGAGAGCTTGGGCAACGGAGGCTCGTGACTCATAATTTCTTAAACTTGGAGCTTAATAAGTTCTGGATTGCATACTCTATTGATTATTGTTATTTTGTTAGCTTTTCATGTTTGTTGATTATTTTTACTTTGGCTTTTTTTTTACTTTATGATAATTTTTCCTTATTTTTATTTTTTGAATATTTATAGCAAATGTTTAACATCTCTAAATCAGTTAAAGGGTGAAGCACTATTGATGGTTTCCCTCCCTCCAACCTCTTTTAGTGATATAATTTTCTTTTCTAAACAAAAGTCTATCTCAAATTAACAACTTGATTTTGAAATTAAGATCTTTTTTACCTTCCTATAATAATCTACCTTATATATATAATATTCAAAGTTTTTATATATCTTTCAAGTTAATTAAAATCTTGCCATTGCATTTATCATATTATTACTCAATCTACTTTGTGGTCTATTCTTCCTTATATTATAGAGTGAGTTTTTCTTCTCTAATATGTAGAAGATCTACTCATAAATAAAAATATTTAAGATTTTTTGAAAGCGTTTTAGCTTGCAAAAATAAAATAAAATAAATTAAAAGGGCCAATGAAGCCAAAAAATAAAGAAATGCGCAATGACGTTAAATTGAAAAATATATACAAAGTGTATCAAAAATCAAAAGTTGCGCAAAGTGTGTCATTCAAAGTGACAAGAGGCATAAAATGAGCCCACAAAAGATAAGCTTACTTCTCTTTCAAACTTTTAAAATTTAAGAAGAATTCATGTTACTTGATATTTTCAAATGCTTGATTTCAAATTCCATGATTGAGACAAATTACTTTGGTATATTATTTTATAAGATATTTTCTCTGAAACCAAGTTTTGAACGGATCTTTTTTTCTTACCCAATTAGTTTATTCTGAGTTAGGTCCTTTACTTTCAAAAGATGATTTTTTCCCTGAAAGATGTCCAAGCTAGGGTTAACAGAATCAGATATTCTACAGTTTTCAGATTTCGAGATTGTTAACTCATTGGTCTTACGAATCTTTAAAATTCAATTACTTGGAGTATTTATCATATTCATTCCTTGCTAAAACTCAAAAAAACAAAAGTTTTTGTTCTTCTCTTTTCTGCCTTTTATGTATATTTTTTTATTTAGTTATTATTTCTTTTATTTTTTAAGTTTTTGGGCCATCTCTGATCATCTTCATCTATCCTCTGATTCTCAATTTTTTTTCAAATCAACCAGGTCGATACCCCTATTGACCAGGATAATTCAATCAATTTACTCTGAAAACTCCCCTTTGCTAACTGATTTGATTTTTTGCTTCTGATCATCCTGGATGATCCATTATCAGCCTAGATGATCTGATCGTCTACTGCTTCAATCTTTTTTATCGGCCTGGCCGATACATTTTTTGGCTCGGACGATGTTCTCCTCTTTAAGGAAAATTGGCCTTACCGATCCACATGTTTGTTATGGACAATACAAATTGATATACATTTAAAATCTAAAAAATCGGTAGGGACGATCCATTTTTCGATAATCAGCTCGGACGATCCACCTGTTCGACTTGGCAGATACACATGGCACATGATTTAAATGTTTTAAATTCGGCCGATATGATCCATTATTTGACATGATCATGGACGATATGCTTTTTCAACGATCATCCAGCTTGACACCTCGGGATGATCGCCTGCGTCTAATCAACCTAGCCAATATCTGATCGGCCCGGAAGATCAGACTACCTTTTTTACCAATCAGCTTGTACGCAATTATTGAACCAGTTCAGCCTGGACGATAGTGTGATCGACCTGACCGATCTAGTCAATTCTCTAAGAAATCCTCCTATTTTAGTTTCTCCCATTTCAGGGAATCTACCAATTTTATATGCAATAACTTGATGTGAATATTTTGGTCTCTTATTAGCTCAGGTTGATAAGGAACAAAAAATGAATAAAATTTATTATCTAAGCAAACATTTACATCAAATAGAAATAAATTATCCCTTGATTTGTTAGTATTATTTGGTTTTAATCTTTTCCACTAACAAGTTGAGGAATTATATGCTTTCTTATAAGGTGATTATGATATCAAGAGTAAATCCATTGCAATATATGATTTCTTGTCTGATGTTATTGGGGAGATTAGCTTGGTGGTTAATGATTTATCATAGTTTTAAATCATATTCATTCCACTATGAGCTTTGAAAGGATAATATGTGATAAACTTCTTAGTATCCCATTTACTATACGATGATTATCCGATAAATGATGAGGTGGTAAATAAACAAATTATGAAACAAGAGTTAATTAAAAATCTACCTTGAACTTTATTTTAATGATGATTAAGTAGAAACTGAAAGTTCATTAGGGATGTTAGGCCCCTTATGAACTGGCCCAAGGCTAATTAAGAGAGAGGTGAATTGGTATTTTAAATATCTTTAAAACAAAATAAAAAAACCAAATTTCACTACAAAGAAAACATAATGCGAAAATTAAATGCGGAAATAATAAAGGAAAGAACACACCAAATTTATAGTGGTTCGATCAAACCTTGAACTACGTCCACTCCCAGAGGCACCTTGCGAGTATTGCACTAAACTAAGTGTCTCTCTTTTAGCCCCCACAACTAGGCGGAGAAGCCCTTACAAAATCACATCCACCTTCCCCGGTGCGGCGGAGTAGCCGAGTCCTTTGACACCAAAGATAACTTCTTATTCTATGAACTTCTCTCAAGAAAAACCTTTAATCCGACGGTGCTAAGGTGCAAGCTCGCCGGAGCAATCGTGTGGAATCCCCCTCCACACTCATTTGAGTTCCCCTCCAAGGATCTTCTCCCTCTCTTAAACTCCACCCTTTCATCACTCCATTTCAAGCTCTCTCTTCAAGTTTCCCCCAAAAGAATGAAGCTACAATTGCTGCCAAAGATGCTTACAAAGTAATGCCAATAAGCCCAACCAAGAAAAAATGCACAAAAATGTGCCCCAAAATTTTGAAAAAGATGCGCAAAGCGCCACATGAGGTAATTCTCTTCTTTCCAAATTCGTTCAATCTCTTAATTCAAATTGATCTTATGTTCATTTTTATTCTATTGAACTTTGAAATATAGAATTTTTATACATCTCTCTTGTAATGATTTTCTATAGTCAAATGTCTAAATTGAATCATGTCTTTGATAAATTCTTCTTACTTACAATATTATATCACTTCTTAAATTTATGAATTTCTATGATTGACCTAATATCTTTAGTTTAAAATTGCATACCCTATGTCAATCATAATTTAGATTAAATTTTAAAAATGAATTTCATATAATTACGTACATTTCTTGTCTATTTCTTCTTCACTTTTTGTTGCTGTCAAAAAGGGGGAGAAATTATTGTATTTTCTATTTTGATTATTCTGTTTGCAAGTTTTTTTTTTTACTTTGTAGTTATTTGTGTTAAAATTTTAGAAAAACAAAATTTTTGTTCTTAATGCC
Organism: Dendrobium huoshanense; assembly: GCA_016618105.1. Lineage (NCBI taxonomy): Eukaryota > Viridiplantae > Streptophyta > Magnoliopsida > Asparagales > Orchidaceae > Dendrobium > Dendrobium huoshanense. The sequence goes on along the minus strand of CM028359.1, from coordinate 39,367,265 downwards.
TCCTTATTTTAATGTACTCATCAATTCAGGGGGAGTTTAGGAGATAGGAGATTTGATTAACTTGAAACCATACAAATAATAATTGTTTTGCCATCATCAAAAAGGGGGAGATTGTTTGAATAGTTGCTATTTGAATGATTTATATTTGTGCAACTTATGTAGTTTTGATGATTCCAAACATTATTGTTCAAATGTATAGTTATCTCCTAACAATTTTAGAAGATTTGCACTTGCTCTTGTGTGTACTAACATTTCAGGAAAATCAGACTCCAGACTACGATAACTTCAAATCAAATTCAACATGAGATATTTTGTTTATTTGAAGTTTGCATTCTCTTTGATTTAATTTTGAAAGGGAGTGATTGTAATTGAGTGAATAAAAATCTTACACACACAAATAAGGAGATCATAAAATTTTGTACTGATCGTACAGGACGATATTTATCGTACTGGACGATCTGTCAGTTATCTCCTATAAAGCACTTGGAACGAATAGGAACTTGCTTGAAAAATTTTTTCTAAGTCCTATTCGTCCAGGACGAAATTTATTATCGTCCCGGACAATGGGTTCTCTGTAAAATTTTTGTCCAGACGAATTTTATTATCGTACGAGGAGACCAGTGCTCTGGAAAATTTTCGTACAGACAAAATTAATTATCGTACCGGACGATCAGGTCTCTGGAAAGTTTTCATCCAGACGAAAACAAATTATCGTCCATGGCGATTGGTCCTCTGGAAAATTTTTGTCCAGACAAAATAAATGTTCGTCCAGGACGATCGGGTCTCTGGAAAATTTTCGTCCAGACGAACATATTTTCGTCCAAACGATTAACCGACTTAGAACAGTTTTCAGCAGTTTCTAGAACCGACCTTTTAATAACCGTTCGTACTGGACGAACCTAGTTCGTACAGGACGATCATCTGTACGAAGTCATTTCGTACACATATACTAATTGGGTCGTTTCAGATCGTTTAAGTAAAATCGTCCAGGACGATCCAGGATCGTACAGGACAATCCACTGCGTACAGAATTGGAAACTTGCAGTTTTTGGGCGGTTTTTCTTGTCTTTTACATAAATAGTCCAAATTAGACTGCCACCCAATCTTTTTGTCATTTGATCTTCGTGCCTCTTGAGAGAATAGCAAAGGAGAGAGTGGAAGAGAGCATTCAAAGGAGGATTCCTACCACTGGAGCGAGAAGGCTTCACTTGGATTACTAAGGTAAGAGTCTCTACTTGTGAAATTAGATTTCTTCACTCTTTTCCTTCTTCCTTCTAGATTCTTGTGAGAAGATCAGTCAAGGAGATCCGGTTCTCTGCCGACACTTGGAGAGTGTGAACAGCCGAAGGGTTCTCTGCCTACACTTGGAGAGTGTGAACAGCTGAAGGTTCTCTGCCTACACTTGGAGAGTGTGAACAGCCGTAGGGTTCTCTGCCCACACTAGGAGAGTGCAAAAGGATGACGGTTCTCTGCCGCACCGGGTAGTGGTGAAAAGAGTGTGTTGTAAAGGCTTCTCCGCCTTGCTGTGGGTGCTAAAGGAGAGTCACTTTGTGGTATTAGTGCAATACTCAGAGGGTGCCTATGAGGAGTGGATGTAGGTCTGGTTATAGACCGAACCACTATAAATCTGGTGTCATTTACTTTATTGCTTTTACGTTTTCACACTTTAAATTTCAGTTTAAACAACTCTGTGGTTGAAAAACATTTTTCTACAAACTTTAAAATAAAATCTTATTTCGGTTCAACTTTATCATTAAGAGGGTTTAAAATTTTTAAAACTACCAATTCACCCCCCTCTTGGTAGCCGTGGGACATTTACTTAGGCTTAACAACCTAATTACTGGACTCAACATTTTCAACATCATTTAGGCTGATGATATGGATCTTCCTGGCCGATGTCCAAAAATAAATAATTCCTAAATAGATCTGGAGGCAAATTTTTTTTGATTTGAGCCTATCATCCTGGCCGATACAAGGATCATCCATGCGGATTGGCTTAATGACGGCTACCTTAATCAAGATGCCATAATTCATGTTTCTATTTTTTCACCGATCGTCCTGGCCGATGTAAATATCATCCCAGACGATGTTACCAAAAATAGTAAACTCTAGAGAACAGATAGAAATTCTCCTAAGGTGTGTATGAGCAAGGTTATAAAGCATCAGGAGCCACACCAATTAAAAAGACTAAAAAAAGGAGAAAGGTGTACAATATGACTTAGACCTAGTCTACCCTATCTTGAGCTGATTCTAATTGCAATATGATCTTGTGGACCTAAAATGTCAGTTGGCAATGCAGTCGTAGAGAAACAAGAGTGTTTGTTATCATCAAAATTATAATCCATGAATTCAGATTCGCAACAATCTCCCCCTTTTTGATGATGGCAAACATTACTGGTTGAATTTTCAAAAATAAAAACATTTTCTCCTAATCCCCCCCTTATTAAAATAAAACTTTTAAAAATAGGGAGAATCATATATATATATATATTTTAAAGAGAAAACAAGATACAAATACAACAATACGATCTCCCCCTTTGTCATTATCAAAAAAAGAATGACACAAACAAAAAAAAAAAAAAAACGATCCCTAAGCTAGTGAAAAAGGAAAATTCTTAAAATGAGAAATTTACCTCTTGATTTTATTCAAAAACTTAGTAAGGAATGGATTAACAACGCATAATCCAGAAATGGTTAGAAATTCAGAAATTGTTATTCCAAACTTAAGTTCTTTTAAAGGCTCAAAAAATTTTTAATCCAATATCTAAATCAAGGAATAAATTAGAAAAATAAACACTAATTTTTCAAAATTCCTTTCATAAAATATATCTAATGGAAGATTAATGCAAAAATTCATGAATCCAGAATCATGATATTCAAGATCAAGCATCAAAAATATCAATTGCTTTCTTAAGCTTTAAGTAATACAAAAAAAGTAAGCATACTCTTTGTGGGCTCATTTTATGCGTCTTGTCAAATTTTGGCACACTTTGCACATCTTTTACTTTTTGATACACTTTATGTATCTTTCTCAATTTGGCATCGTTGCGCATTTTTTTATTTGGCATCATTGGCCACTTTTTTTTTATTTGGCGACATTGGCCTTTTTTTATTATGCTATCTTTATAAAATTTAAAAACAAAAGTAAACCCATTCTATTGACACAATGAACATCTTGATTAAGAAAATTATGAGATAGATTCAACAACTTGTAAAAGATTCCTATACAATAGATAAAATGTAGGGAGATGAAAAACGTTCAGTTTCAAAATCCAATTTAAAATATGGTGAAGATTTTAAATCAAAAGTAGAATAACCTCTTTAAGAAAGAGATAGAGAGACAAAATCATGAATTTCCTTCTTTTAACTATTTTTATAGAAGTAACTACAACTTACATAAGTGTTTAAGAAAAAAAGGAGGTTAAATTTTCATTTTTAGAAAAGTGAACGTGTGTGTTGATTAGAGAAAACTTCACAAAAAAAAGAAAAAAGTAAAGAAAACTTTAAAACTATAATGTAAAAGAAAAAGGAACAAAAAATAAACAAATAAATATCAAAACATAAAGAAAGTACATAAAATAAATGAAAAACAACGAACAAAAAAAATACTCAAATAAAGGACTAAGAATAATCTTGCTCCTAATCAGATGATTTAGAAGCTAGGTCTATCCAATAGATTTTTTTCTTTTTATTATTTGTCATTTTTATGATTTGCTTAGCTTTACCATTTTCTTTTGTAAGAAGTGTTCTCAAATTTGGGCACTGATTTTTCATATGTCCGGGCTTCCTGTATCCAAAGCAAATAAAATCAGAAGTAATCTTACTATTCTTATCATTTTTACCTTTATTCCACATTTGTCGAGGCTTATACTTTGGTGAGCTTTTTAATTTGCTTGACAAACTATCACATTCATCACCAACTAACCACTTTTCTCCATGTCTTCAACATTTAGTACTATCATTTCACCTACATCCAAAAGTCTTTCACCCAAACTTTTCTTGTAGACAAAGAGTGTGCCAATCAAATTATCAATAGAATACTCATTCAAATTTTTTGATTCACAAAAAACAATAACTTTGACATCAAACTTATCAATTAGACAACGAAGAATTGTATTAATTTTTTTAAAATTTGAAAACTCCTTTCCTAAAGCATGTAATGATGTAACAATTTGAAAAAACCTAATATGCATGTCCAAGATCATCTCATAAGGTTTCATGCAAAAAAGTTCATAATCATGCATTAAAATATTCAACTTGGATTGCTTGATTTTGCTAGTGTCTTTGTATATGATGTACAATTTATTCCAAATTTTCTTACCAGTAGTGCACCTTTAAATTAAAATACAATCCTCAAAATTTAAAGCACAAAAAAAATAGTTTAATGATTTTACATTCAATTGAGCAATGATTTTCTCTTCTCTACACCATTGATTAAAAGGAATATTAATTTTAATTCCATTTAAACTACGAGACGGTATAGAATAACTAGTTAAAATCATTTCCCACATTCAAAAATCCATTGATTGCAAGAAAGTAGACATGCAAATTTTTCAAAAATTAAAAGAAAATATTTTCAAATAAATGTGGTATGGTGATTGAATAATCTTTTGTAATATTATGATTAGAAAAATTAGCCATTGATCAAAATTTCAAAAGCTTTCAAAAACTTATTTAATGAATCTCGCTCTGATACCACTTGAAAGTTTGTTAGGGATGTTACGCCCATTATGAACTTGCCCATGGCTAATTAAGAGAGAGGTGAATTGGTATTTTAAATATCTTTAAAACCAAATCAACAAACCAAATTTCACCACAAAGAAAACATAATGCTAAAATTAAATGCAGAAATAATAAAGGAAAGAACACACCAGATTTATAGTGGTTAGGTCAAACCTTGACCTACGTCTACTCATTGGAGGTACCCTCTGAGTATTGAAATAAACTAAGTGTCTCTCCTTTAGTCCTTACACCTAGACGGAGAAGACCTTACAAAATCACCTCCACCTTCCCCAGTGCGGCGGAATTACTGGGTCCTTTGACACAAAAGAGATCTTCTTCTTCTGTGAAAGTCCCTCAAGACAAGCCTTGAATTCGACGGTACAAAGGTGCAAGCTGGCCAGAGCAACCGTGTGAATCCCCGTCCACACTCCCTTGAGTCCCCCTCCAAGGATCTTCTCCCTCTCTCAAACTCTAACCTTTTCTCACTCCCTTTCAAGATCTCTCTTCAAGTTTCCCCCAAAAGAATGAAGCTACAATGGTTGCCAAAGACACTTACTAAGTGTCTTGTCAAAGATTAAATAGAAGTGCTCAAAATGAGTTTATTAATGCAACTTGCCTACATTATCGTCCAGGCTGATATAAATATCAGCCTGGCCGATCAGCATAAATTATGCTCAATCAGCCGGGTTGGTTTTGGACAATCAAAAGATTTTTAGTCATATCATCCATGTCGATATGATATCGTCTTGGACGATTAGTTCAAATAAAAGAAAAGTCATCCTGAATAGAAGCTGGCTGATAATAAATCATCCTGGCTGATCCTGCGATCGACCTGGCCGATGTGATTGTGCAAATCACAATTAATTACTTTACTTAATTACCATATTTATTTAGGAATAATTATCAATATCATCCAGGCTGATGATATGGATCGTCCCTGCCGATGTCCAAAAATAAATAATTCTTAAATAGATCTGGCACCAGATTCTTTTTGATTTAAGCCTATCATCCTAGCTGATACAAGGATAATTTAGTCTTATCGGCTTAATGTTAACTGCCTTAATCAGGATGCCCTAATTCCAGTTTCTATTTTGAGCTGATCGTCCAGGCCGATGTAAATATTTTCCCAGATGATGTTACCAAAAACAGTAAACTCTAAGGAATAAATAGAAATTCTCCCAAGGTGTGTATGAGAAAGGTTACAAAGCATTAGGAGCCACACCAATTACAAAGACTCAAGAAAGGAAAAAGGTGTACAAAGTGACTTAGACCTAGTCTACCCTATCTTGAGCTGGTTCTAATTGCAGTCTGATCTTGTGTACCTTAAAAGTCAGTAGGCAATGCAGTCGTAGAGAAACAAGAGTGTTCTCTATCATCAAAATCATAATCCATGAATCGAGATTCGCAACAAAAACATATGATCACATTTCCTTGGGGAATGTTAATAATGGTTAAGGTGCATTATGTTATTCTTATCGTATATTTGAACAATATATTATTTACCTCATTTTTTAGCAGGATTGACTACATCATCTAAAAATACTAAATTACTTAATACCTAAAAATATCATCAAAACCCCAAATACAAGATCCAAATTTAATTCCTTGATTTTAATTAAACCTAAAACCAAATACCTTAAGTGCAATTAATTTTATGCATTGTGTTAACTCAAGTTTAATGTGTGGCAAATAATGGTGAATTGAGTCGGTTAACTCACATAAATTATTCAAATTTGTCACATACACTCCACCAAAATTCAAATGCCACATCTAGGCAATCATATACACCTAAACCCATGAAAATTCCCCTTAGGAGCTCTAAGTTTCCCATCCTAGGTGGCTTAACCATGTTGACTAGGTAAACATGGCCAAAATTACCAAAATCCTCTCAAATGGTAAAATTTAGTCGACTTGAACAAAAAAATTACCAAACCTCTATTGACCAAATTTTATTTTAGTTTGCTCTCGAGTGTTTTTATTGACTTAATTAAACCTCATTGTGCCCAAATGAAGCTTGAGTTAAATAAGACTTGACAATGTTTAATAAACCTCGATCAGTGTCTATTCCCTCCATCGAGGCCAATTTAATTTCAATTGATGTTATTTTTGGGTTTAATTTTGTATAATTAAATTAGTTGATTTAAACCAATACTAATTCGACTTAAATTGAGTTAGATTTGGAGTCAAATTCAACCTAATCTAGCCTAAGTAACTCCTATTAAAACTCAAATGACTTTATCAGCATTTCAAATTAACTTATATATCAAGAAATTTGCAATTATGGCTATGATAGAGTGAGATCAATGATTTAGCTAAGATCTCACTATTTTGTGACTCAAACAGGCATTGAGTATTGGGCATGCCTTATTGATGTATTTATGAAAGATGGAGGGAAGAAATGAAAAAAATGACTGGGCTTCCTCTTCCATTTTCAATGTGAATTTACCTCAAACAAATGCCACGGCATAAAGAGAGCTCCCTCAGATGTGTTTCGGAACAAGGGACTGGACTTTTCTATCGTTTGCAAGTCACACGAGCACCTCACTTTTCTCTCCATCTTTCTCTAGTTCGCATAACTCTGAGAGCTAAAGCCCATTTTCCTCCTCAACCATAGTCGATGTTGAGGCCTCCCATGCCCTATCTAATTTTGCTAATCCAAGTGGGACTGATGGCCCTTTGCTGCTCTCACAACCTCTCTCTCCTGTCCAAATCCATCTACAGGATTGAACCTAACACCAAGCTCTAGCTCCCATCTGTCCCTAATGATCGAAGCTCCTTCGCTAGTTCTTCCTCCTTAAGGTGACTTTTTCTCCCACCTCTTCCACTTCTCCATCTTCTCCTTCTTTTCCTTCTTCTTTTAGATTTTCTTCTTCTTCTTCTTCTTCTTCTTCTTCTTCTTCTTTTCTTTCTTTTCTAGTTCTTACCTCTTTCTTCTTCCTATATGGCTGTCATGTCTTCATCATTATATAGTGGGAATGGTTTGATTCATATTACAATTAATTTTATTGCATATTTACTTTTATTTCTCCTCCCCACTTGGCTATCAAATCATGTTTTAATCCTTTTAGAAGAGGATGAAGCTTATTGCTAATTATAAATGATTTCAAATTTTTGTGTTCTTTACTTATTAATCTTTCGCATTTAATTCTTCCAGTCTTTGATTTTCATTGTGGTGATTTTGGTTTGTGATTGTGTTTCGATTCAAAATAATTTTTAAAATACCAATTCACCCCCATCTTGGTTAGCCTTGGGCTTGTTCATAAGGGCTTAACATCTCTAACGAACTTTCAGATTCACATGTCAATAATTTAGATATTTCTAAAGTGGATTATAATATTTTTGCTCATCTTAAAAAATTGCCATTGAAATTGAATATCTACAATGCTCTCATTTTATCTAAAGAAATGTGGGAGAATTAATTAAAGCTTTACTCGATTCAGAGAATTATATATCTTAGTAAGAATCTACACAATCCTATTATACATTGAGTTCAAATGAAGTTCTTAAAAAAATTATTAAATGTTGATTCGCTTCTTGGAACCACATATGATAATCATATGTTAAATATTTCTATGAGCATAGGCAAATTAAAATTATCTTGTATCTTTGTTAATCTGGGTGCATTGGTCAATATTATGACTCTTAGAGCTCTCACATACTAAAAGTGGTCACTTGTAAACTCAATTTTGATAAAATGATGTTGTGAGGTTTCAATGAAAAAGGAAAATGAGTTTAGGGTTATGTTAGGAAGATGAACCATCAAACTTAAAGCCAAATTCCATATAATATATTTCGAGACTTCCTTGAAGGCTCTCATAGGTAGACCAAAGCTTCATGGGTATAAAATAATGCCTTTCACTCTTCATCGGGGTATCAAATACTCTCACGAGGGGGTAGAGCACTATATTAATGGTAACTCACAACCATTTTTTATTCATTTACTAGTATATACAAAGTTGCTTTGTAATATCAACCTAGGAAGTAGAATGTATTCACTAAAAATTTCATATTGTTAAAGTAGATGAGAAAAAAAGAAAAAAAAAAGAAGAAAAAGAAAAATAAAAAAATTAAATCTTGAACACGATGTTCATAAGTCACCTATCCCTCCATAAAGTGGAGGTAGATTGTCCCAACAAAATAGAGAAAGAGGTTGATGATAATAAAATCCAAAAATCAATGAATATAAAAATAAGAAATATGAATAAACGCATTTGAAATACTTAATAATTTGGAATCTAGCTCGAAGGATAAATACTATTTGATTGTGAAAAATCCATAGTCTATAGAATTTACCAATTCTATAAGCAACCAAAGTATGATGTTTTTTTATAAGTTTAAATAGTGTTGAGGACATAGTCTCAATTGCTAGGGAAGATAATTTGAATGTACATACCATGCTGAGACTAAATAAGTAGATGAAAAATATTACCTAAACATCATTATCCTAAAGTGATGTAAAAATGTTAGAGGTTAAAGCCTCTCTTCCTTTAAACCAAGATTCCAAGACCAATAACTTTATACATTTTACAAGTAAAACCTTTAAAATTGATGTAACTCTTGATGGTGAATTTATATATTATAATAAAACTTCCTTTTTTTTTGGTACTCAAGTTGGGTTAACAAATTTGATAAGAAAGATTTAAGACCATGAAATTTGATCAGAGGTGATGCCCAGTAAGTAAAACACCTATGGAATAAAAAAAATACAGATATACATCAAGATCATATGTCAGCTTTTCTATTCTATACTCATTTGATAATGATGAATATTTCTTTAACATATTAACTTATGTAGAGTATAATAGCCTCTTCTCATTGAAATTAAAACATTTAACAATCTGTATTTGGAAGCTTTAGATGATACAGATGACTCTCAAGTAAGTGATGTACCTTCATAACTTGAATAGGAGATTAGATATAAAGTTGATGATCTGAAAGAAATAAATTTGGATAATAAATAAGTCTGTCACCTAATTTTTATATGATCTTTAATGAATAAAGATGAGGCAAAGAAAATGATCAAGTTACTCAAAGAATTAAAAGACTATTTTTCTTGAAGTTTTGAAGAAATACCCAGATTATCTTTAAATATAGAAGTTCAAAATTTAGAAATTCAATTAGGTATAGTTATGGTCAAACAAGAAGCTCAATGAATTTTGTCTAACAATGAGAATAAGTAATATTTAAAGTTAAGAAGTTAATTGATACTAGCTTCATTAGGGATAGAAAATATCAAACTTGAATTGCTAGTATAATCCCAATTAAAAAAAAAAAGAATAGTCATATTAGTGTATTAATTATATTTAGAGATATTAACAAAGCTTTTCCTAAAGATGAGTTTATACTTCCTATACCAAAATTAAGTATTCCTTCTTCGTATGAAATATTTTCTTTTTTGAATGTTTCATTTGGATATAATCAAATAGAATAGCTCTCGAATAGATTTAGAAATAATAATAGAAGTCTATTATTGGAAATTATGTTGTTTATATTAAAGAATGGTTGGGCAACCTACTAGTGAGCATATTGAGGATTTTGATAAATTTATCTAACATAAGTTGGAATGTTATGTTGATAATCTAGTCATTGAAATCCTCAAAAGTGATGATCATTTATATTCCCATGGAATTTTATTCCATTAGTTGCATCTACATAACCTAAAAAATGAATCCTTTGAACTATACTTTTGGCATTATTTTAAGAATTAGTTTTGTTTTTGTTGTTCAACATTGTGGAATCGAGAATAATCCAAGTAAATTAAAAGCAATAGTAAATGCCACCACCTAAAATCTTTATCCAATTGAGATCTTTTCAAGGTTGAATAGCATATCTTAAGAGATTTATATAAAACTTGTGAGGCAGATGTCAACCACTTATGGCTCTATAAAAGAAAGATTCTAGCATCAAATAGGATAAAAATTGCTAGAAAATGTTTGACAACATATAGAAGTATTTATGAAATCCTCCTATTTTAGTTTCTCTCATTTTAGGGAATATACCAATTTTATATGCAATAACTTGATGTGAATATTTTTGTGTCTTATTAGCTCAGGTTGATAAGGACCAAAAAAAGAATACAATTTATTATCTAAGTAAACATTTACATCAAATAGAAATAAATTATCCCTTGATTTGTTAGTATTATTTGGCTTTAATCTTTTCCTCTAACAGGTTGAGGAATTATATGCTTTCTCATAAAATGATTATGATATCAAGAGTAAATCCATTTCAATATATGATTTCTTGTCTGATGTTATTGGGGAGATTAGCTTGGTGGTTAATGATTTATCATAGTTTTAAATCATATTCATTCCACTATGAGCTTTGAAAGGATAATATGTGATAAACTTCTTAGTATCCCATTTAGTATAGGATGTTTATCCGATAAATGATAAGGTGGTAAATAAACAAATAATGAAACTATAGTTAATTATAAATCTACCTTGAACTTTATTTTAATGATGATTAAGTAGAAACTGAAAGTTCATTAGGGATGTTAGGCCCCTTATGAACTAGCCCAAGGCTAATTAAGAGAGAGGTGAATTGGTATTTCAAATATCTTTAAAACAAAATAAAAAAACCAAATTTCACTAAAAAGAAAACATAATGCGAAAATTAAATGCGGAAATAATAAACGAAAGAATACACCAAATTTATAGTGGTTCGATCAAACCTTGACCTACGTCCACTCCCGGAGGCACCCTCCGCGTATTGCACTAAACTAAGTGTCTCTTCTTTAGCCCCCACAGCTAGGCGGAGAAGCCCTTACAAAATCACTTCCACCTTCCGGTGCGGCGGAGTAGCCGAGTCCTTTGACACCAAAGAAAACTTCTTATTCTGTAAACTTCCCTCAAGAAAAGCCTTAAATCCGACGGTGCTAAGGTGCAAGCTCGCCGGAGCAACCATGTGGAATCCCCCTCCAACCGTGTGGAATCCCCCTCCAAGCTCGGCCAGGTCTTGAAAAATGTTGAACAAGAGATCTTAAATAGAAGAGCTTCAAAGGAGCTCATTAATTGCAAGTTGCCGACTATATCATCCAGGCCGATATGAACATCGTCCTGGCCGATCAGTACAAATCAATGAAGATCGGCCAGAGCATCGCCCTGGATGCAAAGCAGGATGATTGAAAATTTGCTTGATCATCCAGGCCGATCTCACGATCGTCCTGGCCGATCAGTTCAAATCAGAGGAAAATCATCCTGACAATAGCCCTGGATACGAGCTGGCCGATACATATCGTCCTGAAGTAACTTAAGGTTTTTGACTGTATCGTCCTGGCCTATCCTGCGATCGTCCAGGTCGATATGATTATATCAATCATCCTTAATTACTCCATTGATTTCCTGAACAATTATGGCATAATTTGTGTATATCGTCCAGGCCGATCCTAGGATCGTCCTGGCCGATAATTTTAAAATACAGTATGCCTTAATTGACTATGGCGGCTACTTCTTTCTATTTTGAGCTTATCGTCCTGGGCGATACACGTATCATCCAGGCCGATATGTTAATAACGGCTGCCTTAATTAAGAATCCTTACTTAGACTTTCTGTTTTAAGCTGATCGTCCCGGACGATATAAATATTGGCCAGGCCGATGTGGGCAAAAATAGAAATTCTAAGCCCATTAAGTGTGTGTGTGTAGGGTTACATAGCATCAGTATCTTTGACCATTACAAGTAGACTCAAGAGGTGAAAATCAAACGTACAGACTGACTCAACCCTAAACCTACGCAATCCTGAACTTGGCTCCTTCTTGATCGTCCGATCTTCGATTCCTTAAAAGTTAGAAGCAACAAGTAGTCCAAGAGAAACAGTGTTTGTCAATCATCAAAACATAATACATAAAAAATAGGTTTGCAACAATCTTCCCCTTTTTGATGATGGCAAAACACTACGAAAATAGTTAATAGCAAAAATTCAGGATTGATGAAAAAAGGAACCTCATAAACTTCTCCCCCTTTTGACTTATCAAAAAGGAGGGTACAAGAAAGTAAAGCAAAAGAGATCCCCCTTTTTTTTTATTTTTTTTTTAATCAAGGCATGTCAATGATATAGTATTCCATGTGATTGATTTAAAAAAATTTGAGAGTTAATGAGTTACCAATCGCTTTAATCCATAGAATAGTAGAATATCTGTTCATGGTTTACCCTTAGCTCAAAACGTTTTCTTAGGGTAGAATCGTCTTTCGAAACCAATGACCTATCTCAAATAATTAATTGGATATGAGAAAAGGAATCCACCTACCACTTGTCGTAAGAAAAATATCTTCATGAAATAATGAAATAAGGTGGATTTTGTCACAATCGTACGATAATCGAGATCAAGCCTTTGAGAACCAAAAACTTCTAAGTTCTAAGAGATTTAAAAAGAGAGAGTAGCTTGCTTTTCAGTGGGCTCATTTTATGCCTCTTGTCAATTTTGTGGCGCTTTGCGCATCTTTTTATAGATTTTTCAATTTTTGGCGTCTTTGCGCTTCTTTTGTTGGCATCATTGGCCAATTTTTTTTTTTTGCAAGCTAGATTCTCTTGTATAATCCCTTAAAAAAAATCTTAGTTGTGAATATATCTTCTCAGATATTAGAGAATAGGAGCTCTCTCTCTAACATAAGGAAGAATTATCACAAGCAGGATTAAAAATCAAAGACAAGAGTAACGAGGGATCTTATTGATGTGACAAAAAGACTTTAATCATTATAAATACAAGATAAATTTATTTAAGCAAGCTTAAGAAAAGATCCTAATTTCATAAATAATCTTTAATTTGAGATAGACTTTTGATTAGAAAAGAAAACTATGCTACTAAAATAGATTAGAGAAAGAGACACAATCATAAAATATTCTTACTATCTAAGAGATTAAGTAGATGAAAACATATTGACTACAAATTTCCAAAGGCAAGCACAAGGAATATAGTATCATATTAGCGATGATTTTGAAAACTAAGAAAAGAGAGACAAAAGGGAAAAATAAAACTAAAAAAATAAATAAAGCAATAAAAAGGAACCAAAAGCAAAAGAAAATAAAAAGCAAAAGAAAAAACAAAGGAAAAAGTTTCATGCATTTATCTCAATCACACCCAACCTGGTCCTTAAAGAGTTGAAAGTATCGAAGGCCAATGGTTTAGTAAAGATGTCCCCCAGTTGATTTTCAGTTTTCACATGGTGTAACTCAATGTCTCCCTTAGTCACATGATCTCTAATGAAGTGATGCCTAATGTCGATGTATTTATTCCTTGAATGTTGGATAGGATTCTTAGAGATGCATATGGCACTAATATTGTCACAAAAGATTGAGATGGTACTTACATGTAATCCTAAATCCAATACCTGTTGTTTCAACCAAAGGACTTAGGCCACACAACTTCCAAGAGCAATGTATTCAGCTTCAGCAGTGGAAAGTGCAACAGAGTTTTTCTTCCTACTAGACCAAGAGACCAAAGATTATCCAATGAATTGATAAGTTCCAGAAGTGCTTTTTCTATCCACCTTGCATCCTGCAAAATCAGAGTCAGAAAAACCAATAATCTCAAAAGAAGTGCTATGTCTAGGGTACCAAATCCCTAATCCTTGTGTCCCCAAAAGATATCTAAAAATCCTCTTAACTGCAGTCATGTGGGATTCCTTAGGGTCAGCTTGAAACCTAGCACAAAGGAAAACACTAAACATGATGTCAGGTCGGCTTGCAGTCAAGTAAAGTAAAGATCTAATCATGCCTCTATATATCTTCTGATCAACAGACTTACCACTTGGGTCCTTATCCAATGGAGCACTAGAAGTCATGGGAGTGTTAATTGGCTTGGCTTTGTCCATCTCATATTTCTTCAAAATATCCTTTATGTATTTTGTTTTATTTATAAAAGTTCCATCTTCCAATTGTTTTATGCTAAACCCCAAAAAGTAGGACAACTCTCCCATCAAATTCATCTCAAACTCTCTACTCATTGTTTTAGAAAAATCATCACAAAAATTTTTATTAGAAGATCCAAAGAGTATATCATCAACATAAATCTGAACAATGAGTAAATCATCTCCAACTCTTCTAAGAAAAAGGATGGTGTCTACGCTCCCCTTGACAAACTCCCTCTCTAGTAAGAATGTGATAAGCCTCTCATACTAAGCTCTAGGTGCCTGCTTTAAACCATACAAAGCCTTTTTTTAATTTAAACACATGATTTGGAAATTGAGAACTCTCAAAACCTAGAGGTTGTTCTACAAACACATCTTCTTTTATCTCCCAATTTAAAAAGGCACTCTTGACATCCATTTGAAAAAGCTTAAATTCTTTATAACAGGCAAAGGCTAATAGCACTCTAATGGCTTCCAATCTAGCTACAGGGGAAAAAGTCTCCTCAAAGTCTATCCCTTCTATTTGATTGTACCCCTTAGCCACCAATCTTGCTTTATTCCTCACCACCACTCCTGAATCATTCACTTTGTTCTTAAAGACCCACTTTGTCCCAACTACACTTTGTCCCTTAGGTCTTTCCACAAGTTCCCAAACATCATTCTTAACAAATTGATTCAACTCTTCTTGCATTGCTAAAATCCAAAACTCATCAAAAAGGGCTTGGTTAATGGTGGTGGGTTCAGTCATAGAGATAAAGGCAGAGTGGTTCACCTCCTTCCTAAGTCCATGTCTAGTCTTAACTCCACTATAAGGGTCTCCTAAGATCAAATCCTTGGGGTGACTTGTAGAGTATCTCCAATCTCTAGGCAAAGTGTGTGAAGTTTCTCCCATTTCATCTAAGTTCTATACTCCTTGGGTGACTCCTTCTACTCCTCCATTACTTAGGTTCTCACTCCCCTTCCCCAAATTTTCCACTCCACTTGTAATCTCTCCAACATCATCATTTTCTACTCCATGTTTCTTAGGATCAGACTCATCAAAGACTACATGGGTTGTCTCTTCCACCATCAAAGTTCTCTTGTTAAACACCCTAAAAGACTTCCCAACACTAGAATATCCCAAGAATACTCCTTCATCAGATTTAGGATCAAATTTTTCCAAGTGAGACTTCCCATTATTGTGAATGAAAACCTTACAACCAAAGACATGAAGGTGGGAAAGATTGGGTGTCCTACCCTTAAGGATCTCATAGGGTGTCTTTTCTAATTTGGCTCTAACATTCATCCTATTCAACACATAATAAGCTATGTTAACCGCTTCAGCCCAAAAGTATTTTGGAAGTGAATACTCAGCAAGCATGGCTCTAGCGGCTTCCACCAACGTCCGATTCTTCCTTTCAGCTACCCCATTCTGCTGAGGGGTCCTAGGGGCTGAAAATTGTGGCTAATCCCCTTGTCCTCACAGAAATCTCCAAATCTTTCATTTTCAAACTCTCCCCCATGATCACTATGGATGGTCAAAATCTCACAACCTAGCTTCTTCTGAATCCAAGTAAAAAAAGTTTTAAACTCCTCAAAAGACTCATTTTTATGTGAAAGAAATCTAGTCCAAGTGAACCTCGAGTAGTCATCAACAATCACAAAACCATAGACTTTCCCTCCCAAACTAGCTGTGCTAATGGGTCCAAACAAATCCATGTGAAGGACTTCTAAAGGTCTAGAGGTGCTAATGTCCTTAATGTGGTGAAAAGAGGAGTGGATTTGCTTTCCTAGTTGACAGGCATCACAAAGGTGGTCTTTTGTAAACTTTAGTTTAGTTTGGGGACACCTGTAACTAGGTCCTTTTGGGTCACTTTCTTAAGGGTTTTCATACTTGCATGACAAAGCCTCCTGTGCCACAACCAAGAGTCATCAATCACAGTTTTTAAGCAAAAAGAATCAGCACATTCAATGTTATTTAAATCAAGCATGTAGACGTTGTTGATCCTCTTTCCTTGCAAAATAGTGTTGTTACTTAAACTTATAATGCATGAATCCGTGAAGAATTGCACGATGAAGCCTTTGTCACAGAATTAACTGATGCTGAGCAAGTTGTGCTTCAATCCATCTACAAGCAAAACATTTTTAATCATAAGGTTCTTGGAATTACCGATTATACCTGCTCCTACCACCTTCCTGGTGGTGTTGTCTCCAAGAGTAACCTTGCCTCCAGTCCTGGACTCTAGTATAACAAACTGGATAGAATCACCAGTCATATGTCGAGAGCATCCACTGTCTAGGTACCACATACTCTCACGAGGTCTTTTATGAGAGCCCTCCTGCAAAATCATTAAATGTTAGATTTAGGAACCCAAGCAGGTTTGAGTTCCTTCTTATGAATAGAAGAATGCAATGCATGTGTGATATGCTGTGGATCATGCACCTTAGGTCTCCACACCCAATGTGTACTATGGTGAATCGTGTAAGTGTGTGAGATGTGTCCTAGCATGCCACATGAAAAACATCTAACTCCAGGAAAGGGATTTCTTAAGTGATTTGAGTTATAATGTCTCTTCCTAGGATTTGGCAATTGATTAAAAGTAGCAGTCATCCTAGTTTTCTTATATGCTTCTAAATCATTTTGAAACTTCAAGTTTGTGCTTTTTAAAACTTCATTTTCAATCCTCAAATTTTTCTCTATCTCCTTTGACTTCTTAAAATCAGATTCAAGAGATATGTGTGATATTTTCAATGCATCATGCTCTTCAACTAACTCACCATGATTTTTATTTAACTCATCAAATTCATCAAGTAAAGCCATGTGATTTGAATCAATTGTGTGATGGTCTTTAATTAAAATTTCATGCTCTTTTTGTAGATTTAAGAATTCTAATTTCAGGCTTGCATGAGTTTTCTTTAATTTCCTATATGATGCATGAATTTTTTCTGAAACTTCAAGAAGTTGATCGTAGGAAAGTTCACATACCTCTTCTTGATCACTTTGATCTTTTCTCAAGAAACACAAGTTTGTAGTCTCTTCCTCTGGTTCAATCTCAAAGGAATCAGTACCAGATTCTGCCCAAAAGCTCCTTTGTTTTTCCTTCTTGTCCTTCCTAGACTTAACTTTCTCCTCATCTTTTTCTTTGCTTGATCGATCTCTAAGCGTAGGGCAATCAGTTCTCATATGTCCAGGCTTCCTGCATTCAAAACAAACAACATCAGAAGATCCTTTAACATGTTTGTGATCCTTACCTTTTCTCCAACTTTGATGATGCTTTTGCTTCTTCCTTAGAAAGCTTTTGAATTGCCTTGTGATGAAGGCAATTTCATCGCTTTCAGACCCGGAAGATTCAGAATCCGATTTGTGAGCCTTCAATGCAATTGTTTTCTCCTTTTTCTTTTCACCTGCATCAACATTTCTTTGATTCACCCCTTGCTCGTAAGCAATGAGTGAGCCAAGTAAGTTATCAATAGAATAGGTGTTCAAATCTTTAGATTCAGTGATTGCAGTGATTTTTGCATCAGAAGACGAAGGAAAGCATCTCAAAATCTTGTTCACTTTTTCATAATTCGAAAGTTCCTTTCCTAGTGCATGCAATGAAGTAACTATCTGAGTAAACCTAGTGTACATGTCAGAAATCGATTCATGAGGTTTCATATGAAAACGTTCGTAGTCATGCAAGAGAAAGTTCAAACGGGATTGTTTAACTACATTAGTACCTTCATATGTGATGCACAATTTATCCCAAATTTCTTTACCAGTTTTGCAAGTTGAAACACGCATGTAATCTTCAGATTTCAAAGCACAAAAAAATAGTTCAAACATTTCGCATTTAATTGAGCTAAATCTCGTTCATCAAAAGTCCATTCAGTAAAAGCAACTTCAGTTTTAACACCATTAATTTCATGAGAAGGTGGAGAATAACCTTCTTGAATAAGCATCCACATGCAATAATCAGTAGATTGTAAAAAAGTTGACATGCGGGTTTTCCAAAAGTCAAAAGGTAGGTTATCGAATAGAGGAGGTCGGGTAATAGAATACCCTTCCGTAGTGTTGCGATTCCCAATGTTAGCCGTAGATCAAATTCAAAAAGTTTTCAAACTTTAATTTTCGAACCTGGCTCTGATACCACTTGAAAGTTCGTTAGGGATGTTAAGCACTATGAACTTAGTCCCAAGCTAACCAAGAGGGGGGGGTGAATTGGTATTTTAAAAACTCTTTTCACAAAGAAAAAAAATTGCATAAACCAAATCACACCACAGAAATAAATGTTGAATTTAAAAGCGCGGAAGCAAGAAAAAGAACACAGAAATTTATAGTGGTTCAGTTGACTCGACCTACATCCACTCCTTGGAGGAACCCTCCAAGTATTGCACTACAAAACGTGACTCTCCTTTAGCCCCCACAGCTAGGCGGAGAAGCCCTCACAAGAACCTCCTTTTTGCCACCCCGGCAAGGCAGAGAACCTTCCTCTTTTGCTTCCTCCTGAAGCTGGCAGAGAACCAAAACCAAAAGCAAACTCCTTACCTCTACAGACCCTTCCACGGACGAGAAACTCTAGACGAAGACGATGCAGAGCGATCCTTGAAGCAACCCTTGTGAATCCCCTCACAAGCTCCCCTCACAAGATCCTCTCTCTCTCTCCTCTCTCTCTTTCTCTCCTCAAGGTCTTCTCAGGTCAAGGCAGTAGCCAAAGGTCTTGAAAAATGTTGAACAAGAGCTCTTAAATAAAAGATCTTCAAAGGAGCTCATTAATTGCAAGTTGCCGACTATATCGTCCAGGCCGATACGGACATCGTCCTGGCCGATTTGTACAAATCAATGAAGATCGGCCAGAGTATCGCCCTGGATGCAAAGCAGGACGATTTAAAATTGGCTTGATCGTCCAGGCCGATCTCACGATCATCCTGGCCGATCAGTTCAAATCAGAGGAAAATCGTCTTGATAATAACCCTGGATACGAGCTGGCCGATACATATCATCCTGAAGTAACTTAAGGTTTTTGACTGGATCGTCCTGGCCAATCTTGCGATCGTCCAGGACAATATGATCATATCAATCATCCTTAATTACTCCCTTGATTTCCTGAACAATTATGGCATAATTTGTGAATATCGTCCAAGCTGATCCTAGGATCGTCCTGGCCGATAATTTAAAAATACAGTATGCCTTAATTGACTATGGCAGTTACTTCTTTCTGTTTTGAGCTTATCGTCCTGGCCAATACACGTATCATCCAGGCGGATATGTTAATGACGACTACCTTAATTAAGAATCCTTACTTATACTTTCTGTTTTAAGCTGATCGTCCCGGACGATATAAATATCGGCCGGGCCGATGTGGGCAAAAATAGAAATTCTAAACCCCTTAAGTTTGTGTGTGTAGGGTTACTTAGCATCAGTCTCTTTGACCATTACAAGTAGACTCAAGAGGTGAAAATCAAACGTACAGACTGACTCAACCCTAAACCTATGCAATCCTGAACTTGGCTCCTTTTTGATCGTCCGATCTTCGATTGCTGAAAAGTTAGAAGCAGCAAGTAGTCCAAGAGAAACAGTGTTTGTCAATCATCAAAACATAATACATAAAAAATAGGTTTGCAACAATTTGAGTCCCCCTCTAAGGAACTTCTCCCTCTCTCAAACTCCACCCTTTCCTCACTTCATTTCATGCTCTCTCTTCAAGTTTCCCCCAAAAGAATGAAGCTACAATGGCTGCCAAAGACGCTTACCAAGTGTCTTGTCAAATATTAAATAGAAGAGCTCAAATGAAATCATTAATGTTACTTTCCAACATTATCATCCAGGTCGATATAAATATCGGCCTGGCTGATCAGTATAAATTATGCTCAATCAGCCCGATCGGTTAGGGATGATAAAAAGATTTTAAGTCATATCATCCAGGCCGATATGATATCATCCTAGACGATTAGTTCAAATCAATGAAAAAACATCTTGAACATCACCCCGATTAAGAGCTGGCTGATAAAAAATCATCCTGGCCGATCCTGCGATCGGCCCGGCCCATGTAATCATACAAATCACCATTAATTGCTTTCCTTAATTACCAAATTTTTTTAGGCATAATTGTCAACATCATTTAGGCCGATGATATAGATCTTCCTGGCCGATGACCCAAAATAAATAATTCCTAAATAGATATGGTGATAAATTCTTTCTAATTTGAGCCTATCATCCTGGCTGATACAAGGATCA
Organism: Dendrobium huoshanense; assembly: GCA_016618105.1. Lineage (NCBI taxonomy): Eukaryota > Viridiplantae > Streptophyta > Magnoliopsida > Asparagales > Orchidaceae > Dendrobium > Dendrobium huoshanense. The sequence continues at coordinate 39,346,500 of CM028359.1, read as the reverse complement.
TCCAGGCCGATTGGCTTAATGAAGGCTGCCTTAATCAAGATGCCATAATTCATGTTTTTGTTTTTGAACCGATCGTCCTGGCTGATGTAAATATCATCCCAGATGAGTTACCAAAAATAGTAAACTCTAGAGAACAGAAAGAAATTCTCCTAAGGTGTGTATGAGCAAGGCTATAAATCATCAGGAGCCACACCAATTAAAAAGACAAAAAAAAGGAAAAAGGTGTACAAAGTGACTTAGACCTAGTCTACCCTATCTTGAGCTGATTCTAATTGCAATCTGATCTTGTGGACTTGAAATGTCTGTAGGCAATACAGTCGTAGAGAAACAAGAGGTGTTTGTTATCATTAAAATCATAATCCATGAATTTAGATTAGCAACAATCTCCCCCTTTTTTATGATGGCAAAAATTACTGGTTGAATTTGCAAAAATAAAAACATTTTCTTCTAATATCCCCCTTACTAAAATAAAACTTTTAAAAATAGGGAGAATCAAATATATATATATATATATATATATATATATATATATATATATATATATATATAAATTTTTTAAAGAGAAAAAAAGATACAAATACAACAATACGATCTCCCCCTTTGTCATTATCAAAAAGAGAGTGGCACAAAAAAAAAAGAAACAAAATGATCCCTAAGCTAGTGAAAAAGGAAAATTCTTAAAATGAGAAAGTTACCTCTTGATTTTATTCAAAAACTTAGTAAGGAATGGATTAACAACGCATAATCCAGAAATGGTTAGAAATTCAGAAATTGTTAATCCAAACTGAAGTTCTTTTAAAGGCTCAGAAAGTTTTTAATCCAATATCTAAATCAAGGAATAAATTAGAAAAATAAACACTAATTTTTCAAAACTCCTTTCATAAAACATATCTAATAGAAGATTAATGCAAATTCATGAATCAAGAATCATGATATTCAAGATCAAGCATAAAAAATATCAATGGCTTTCTTAAGCTTTAAGTAATACTAAAAAAGTAAGCATACTCTTTGTGGGCTCATTTTATGCGTCTTGTAAATTTTTTGGCACACTTTGCAGATCTTTTACTTTTTGATACACTTTGTGTATCTTTCTCAATTTGGCATCGTTGCGCAACTTTTGATTTGGTGTCATTGGCCAATTTTTTTTTTATTTGGCGACATTGGACATTTTTTAATTTGATATCTTTATAAAAATTTAAAAACAAAAGTAAACTCATTCTATTGACACAACGAACTTCTTGATTAAAAAAATTATGAGTTACATTCAACAACTTGCAAAAGATTTCTATACGATAGATAAAATGTAGGGAGATGAAAAACGTTCAGTTTCAAAATCCAATTTAAAATATGGTGAAGATTTTAAATCAAAAGTAGAACAACCTCTTTAAGAAAGAGATAGAGAGACAAAATCATGAATTTCCTTCATTTAACTATTTTTATAGAAGTAAACTACAACTTACATAAGTGTTTAAGAAAAAAAAAGAGGTAAAATTTTTATTTTTAGAAAAGTGAACGTGTGTGTTGATTAGAGAGAACTTCACAAAAAAAGAAAAAAGTAAAGATAAAACTATAATGTACAAGAAAAAGGAACAAAAAATTAAAAAAAAAATAGCAAAGCATAAAGAAAGTACATAAAATAAATGACAAACAACGAACAAAAAAAAATTACACAAATAAGGGATTAAGCATAATCTTGCTCCTAATCAGATGATTTAGAAGCTAGGTTTGTCCAAGAGATTTTTTTCTTTTCATTGTTTGCCATTTTTATGATTTGCTTAGCTTTACCATTTTCTTTTGTAGGAAGTGTTCTCAAATTTGGGCAATGATTTTTTATATGTCCAGGCTTCCTGTAGCCAAACCAAATAACATCAGAAGTAATCTTACTATTCTTACCATTTTTACCTTTATTCCACTTTTGTTGAGGCTTATACTTTGGTGAGCTTTTTAATTTGCTTCACAAACTATCACATTCGTCACCAACTAAGTCACTTTTCTCCATGTCTTTAACATTTAGCACTGTCATTTCACCTGCATCCAAAAGTCTTTGACCCAAACTTTGCTTGTAGACAAAGAGTGAGCCAATCAAATTATCAATAGAATACACATTCAAATTTTTTGATTCACAAATAACAACAACTTTGGCATCAAACTTATCAAGTAGACAATGAAGAATTTTATTGATTTTTTTAAAATTTGAAAACTCCTTTCCTTAAGCATGTAATGATGTAACAATTTGAATAAACCTAATATGCATGTCCAAGATCATCTCATAAGGTTTCTTGCAAAATAGTTCATAATCATGCATTAAAATATTCAACTTGGATTGCTTGATTTCACTAGTGCCTTCGTATATGATGTATAATTTATTCCAAATTTTCTTACCAGTAGTGCACATTTAAATTAACATACAATCTTCAAAATTTAAAGCACAAAAAAATTAGTTTAATGATTTTACATTCAATTGAGCAATGATTTTCTCTTCTCTACACCATTGATTATAAGGAATATTAATTTTAATTCCATATAAACTACGAGATGGTACAAAATAACCAGTTAAAATCATTTCCCATATTCAAAAATCCATTGATTGCAAGAAAGTAGACATGCAAATTTTTCAAAAATCAAAAGAAATATTTTCAAATATAGGTGGTATGGTGATTGAATAATCTTCTATAATATTATGATTAGAAGCCATGGATCGAAAATTCAAAAGCTTTCAAAAACTTATTTAATGAATCTCGCTTTGATACCACTTGAAAGTTTGTTAGGGATGTTAGGCCCCTTATGAACTGGCCCAAGGCTAATTAAGAGAGAGGTGAATTGGTATTTTAAATATTTTTAAAACCAAATCAACAAACCAAATTTCACCACAAAGAAAACACAATGCTAAAATTATATACATAAATAATAAAATAAAGAACACACCAGATTTATAGTGGTTCGGTCAAACCTAGACCTACGTCCACTCGTCGGAGGCACCCTCCGAGTATTGCAGTAAACTAAGTGACTCTCTTTTAGTCCTTACACCTAGGCAGAGAAGACCTTACAAAATCACCTCCACCTTCCCCAGTGCGGCGGAATTGCCGGGTCCTTTGACACAAAATAGATCTTCTTCTTCTGTGAAGTTCCCTCAATACAAGCCTTGAATTCGACGGTACAAAGGTGCAAGCTGGCTAGAGCAATCGCGTGGAATCCCCCTACACACTCCCTTGAGTCCCCTTCTAAGGATCTTCTCCCTCTCTCAAACTCCACCCTTTCCTCACTCCCTTTTAAGATCTCTATTCAAGTTTCCCCCAAAAGAACGAAGCTAAAATGGTTGACAAAGACACTTACCAAGTGTCTTGTCAATGCTTAAATAGAAGTGCTCAAAATGAGTTCATTAATGCAACTTGCCGACATTATTGTCCAGGCTGACATAAATATCAGCCTGGCCGATCAGCATAAATTAAGCTCAATCAGCCCGGTCGGTTATGGACGATCAAAAGATTTTTAGTCATATCATCCAGGCTGATATGATATCGTCTTGGACGATTAGTTCAAATCAAAAAAAGTCATCCTGAATAGAAGCTGGCTGATAATAAATCATCATGGCTGATCCGTCGATCTACTTGGCCGATGTGATCGTGCAAATCACAATTAATTACTTTTCTTAATTACCATATTTATTTAGGAATAATTGTCAATATCATCCAAGCTAATGGTATGGATCGTCCTGGCCGATGTCCAAAAATAAATAATTCCTAAATAGATCTTGCACCAGATTCTTTTTAATTTAAGCCTATCATCCAAGCTGATACAAGGATCATTTAGGCTGATTGGCTTAATGTTAACTGCCTTAATCAGGATGCCCTAATATAAGTTTCTATTTTTGAGCTGATCGTCTAGGCCGATGTAAATATTATCCTAGATGATGTTACCAAATACTATAAACTCTAAGGAATAAATAGAAATTCTCCAAAGGTGTGTATGAGCTAGGTTACAAAGCATCAGGAGCCACACCAATTACAAAGACTCAAGAAAGGAAAAAGTTGTACAAAGTGACTTAGACCTAGTCTACCCTATCTTGAGCTGGTTCTAATTGCAGTCTGATCTTGTTGACCTTAAAAGTCAGTAGGCAATGCAATCGTAGAGAAACAAGAGTGTTCTCTATCATCAAAATCATAATCCATGAATCCAGATTTGCAACAAAAACATATGATCACATTTCCCTGGGGAATGTTAATAATGGTTAAGGCGTATTATATTATTCTTATCATATATTTGAACAATATATTATTGACCTCATTTTTTAGCAGGATTAAATACATCACCTAAAAATACAAAATTACTTAATACCTAAAAATATCATCAAAATCTAAAATACAAGATCCAAATTTAATTCTTTGATTTTAATCAAACCTAAAACCTAATACCTTAAGTGCAATTAATTTAATGCATTGTGTTAACTCAAGTTTAATGTGAAGAAAATAAAGGTGAATTGAGTCGGTTAACTCACATAAATTATTAAAATTTGTCACATACACTCCACCAAAATTCAAATGCCACATCTAGGCAATCAGATACACCTAAACCCATGAAAATTCCCCTTAGGAGCTATAAGTTTCCCATCCTAGGTGGCTTAACCATGTTGACTAGGTAAACATGGCAAAAATTACCAAAATCCTTTCAAATGGTAAAATTTAGTCGACTTGAACAAAAACATTACCAAACTACTATTGACCAAATTTTATTTTAGTTTTCTCTCGAGTATTTTTTATTGACTTAATTAAACCTCATTGTGCCCAAATGAAGCTTAAGTTAAATAAGACTTGACAATGTTTAATAAACCTCGATCAATTTATATTCCCTCCATCGAGCCCAATTTAATTTCAATTGATGTTATTTTTGGGTTTAATTTTGTATAATTAAATTAGTTGAATTAAACCAATACTAATTCGACTTAAATTGAGTTAGATTTGGAGTCAAATTCAACCTAATCTAGCCTAAGTAACTCCTATTAAAACTCAATTGACTTTATCAGCATTTCAAATTAAATTATATATAAAGAAATTTGCAATTATGGCTATGATAGAGTGAGATCAATGATTTAGCTAAGATCTCACTATTTTGTGACTCAAATAGGCATTGAGTATTGGGCATGCCTTATTGATGTATTTTTTAAAGATGAAGGGAAGAAATAAAAAAAAATGTCTGGGCTTCCTCTTCCATTTTCAATGTGAATTTACCTCAAACAAATGCCTCGGCATAAAGAGAGCTCTCTCAGATGTGTTTCAGAACAAGGGGTTGGACTTTTCTCCCGTTTGCAAGTCACCCGAGCGCCTCACTTTTCTCTCCATCTTTCTCTAGTTCGCATAACTCTGGGAGCTAAAGCCCATTTTCCTCCTCTACCGTAGTCGATGTTGAGGCCTCCTACGCCCTATCTAATTTTGCTAAACCAAGTGGGACTGATGGCCCTTTGCTGCTCTCACAACCTCTCTCTCCTATCCAAATCCATCTACAGGATTGAACCTAATACCAAGCTCTAGCTCCCATTTGTCCCTAATGATCGAAGCTCCTTCGCTAGTTCTTTCTCCTTAAGATGACTTTTTCTCCCACCTCTTCCACTTCTCCATCTTCTCCTTCTTTTCCTTCTTCTTTTAGATTTTCTTCTTCTTCTTCTTCTTCTTTTCTTTCTTTTATAGCTCTTACCTCTTTCTCCTCCCTATATGGCTGTCATGTTTTCTTCATTATATGATGGGAATGGTTTGATTCATATTACAATTAATTTTATAGCATATTTACTTTTATTTCTTGTCATGTAGTTTTGTTATATCTACTTGGCTATCAAATGATGTTTTAATCCTTTTGGAAGAGGATGAAGGTTATTGGTAATTATAAATGATTTCATTTGGTGCAAACAAAAATGTGTTTAAATTTACATTGTTTTGGTGGATTTATTACCATATTATTGTATATGAAATCTGTGCTTATTCATGACTTGCATTACATGATAGGTAGTTTCAAGTTCAAGTGTAAATTACTAGAAGTCATGAAAGGTTATATTGTTCATTATCAAAGTGCATGCAAGGTGTTTGCGTTATTATCCATTAATAAACAATGCAAGTTTTGAGCAAATGATGGCCCCTTTTCTAACCATATTTAGATGACAAATAAGAATGATGGTTTTGAGTAATATTTGGTTTGTCATCTTGTCCTGGTTTATGTGGTTTTGTCATTGCAAGTTGGGTTTTATTATAAAATGATAGATATGTGTCTTTGTTTCTTATCAAAGAGGAAAAATCTATCTTATGAACCATTTTTGGAAAAGAAATATTTGTTAAATGCTCATGCCTTGCCCTTCTTTGTAACTCCAAACATTTCTAGGATAATATGGGGGCAATACTTATTTTCTTTTATTTGAAAATTCCTATGCCTCTTATATAGTTTTTCTTACTGATTTTGTGAGAGATGAATGCAGATTTTTGGGGATTTTCTTACTCATTCTGCACAAGAATCTCTACACCATTTGGGTGGATCCTCCATTGCCTCTACGCAAAAATTCATACTCCTTTTAAAAGGTTTTTCGGACTAATTTGGTAGGGGTTGACGCTGATTTTATGGTGGGTTCCTTGTGGGAATATGCATACATGTCCTATTAAGTTATTCATTTTTTCCATTCATTTAAAATCATGTTTTTTTTTTTTATGACAAAGTAACATGTTCAAAGATAAAGTTAGATGATTACGTAAGTTATTCTCTTTGAGTGCCGCACTCATTTGTTTCCATTCAATCTTGTCATGGGGTGTTTGCTTTTTTAAGCTTGCAAGGCGATGATTCTTTATTTCCTTCCTTTTAAAATGAAGTTGGAATGACACGAGATAGTTGAGGGAAGGGTTTGCTTGATTCATCAAGTTATTTTTGGAAAGATCATGATCATTCTTATATTGCAAAATCATGTATTTAACATATAAAATCATAGTTTCACTTGGTGATTGGAAAAATTCATAAATTATGTTGTGTTTTAATATTGGATACAAATCCGATTTTCTTCTGGATATTTTGAAGGCATGATGCATGAAGGGTAGAAGTGTGTTGGAAGATCTTTATAAATTTCTTTGTGGTTAGAAAGTCTTATGAGATGTTTTAACTTAAGGACTGAAGGATTAAGAACACACACCTTAACCTCCACAAATTTTAATTGGACTAAAGTTAATTGAGAGATTAGAGGAGTAAACTTTAAGGATCATTTACCTAAGGTAGCAACTTTAATTCGTGATGCTCGTATCATCCAGCACGTACTTAGAACTTCCATTATACCTAAAGTTGGTGATAGAGTCAATATCACTCCTCTTCTTTCTACTGTTACCTACTTGATAATGACTAGACAACCTATAGATGAAGCCCAACTCCTAATTTACTACATTTATGGTCTTTCTGAAATTGGTCATGTTGATCATAAAATAAAAAAGAACATAGCCTTAAAACATCTGTTTGCCTATATTTTGGAAAACAAGTATAATTTGATTCATCTAGAACAAGATTTTGAAGAACTACTCTACTATAACGATGCATCCTTTAGAGCAATCTTCAATAAGGAAGAGCCTAGCAAAACTCATGTTGTTCTGAGTGAAACAGAAGAAGAAGCTGAACCTACATCTGCTACTAAACTAAATTATCAGAATTTGGTTCAAAGATTTGACAATTTAGAGGCTCATTTTGATAAAAGGTTTGATCAAATTGAAACTCATTAGCAGTAGCAGGATATTCAATATAATTAAGATTTGGAATTTATGCGTGATCAGATAAATACCAACATGCTTATGAAGAGTAGTTACTTCGACTTCATTGGTGCAACACCACGTCCTCCTCCTCTAGATCAGGGTCCATCTGAATGATTGTTGTGTTTGTTATGTGTTTCTTTGTAGTTCATGTGTTAAGTGATTTCTTTTAGATATATTTTCCTTCTTTTAGTTATGTTATTATTGATATATAGGACTTAAAATTGTAATATCTTCATTTGATCTCTATATATATTCCAATGTTTTGTTGTTTAATTATTTTAGAAATGTGTGCTAGACTTTATGACATTCATTATTATTTTTTAATCTTAATAGTGCTTTAACCTAAATTGTAAATTAAAATTATTTTCATTAGAAAATCTAATTATTCTAAATTTAAGTAATGCTTATAACTTGAAATTATTAGGATTTTTAATTCCATGTCTCTTATTTAGACTACATTATCCTTAATATTATTATTGCAATTTAGATATTTTCTTATTTTGTATTTGTCTTTTCAAATAGTATTTATGCACTTAGAAAAATTTGAAATTTTAGATTTTTGATTTTAGAAAGAATTAAATTACTCTTGAAAATTATACAAATGTACAAAAATCAAAAGAATTGTGCAAAAGTTTAAATATGAAAAAGAGGCACAAAATATGCCCAAAGTAAAAAAGATGCACAAAAATGTGCTATAAAATTTAAAAAGATGCGCAAAGCGCCACATGTGGTAGTTACTTCTTTCCGGACTCTTTTAATCTCTTAATTCAAATTGATCTTATGTTCATTTATAATTGACATTGAAATTTGAAAAATAAAATTTTTTATTCTTCCTTAGTGCAATGATTTTCTTTATCTTAAATGTCTAAATTTACTCATACCATTGATAAGATATATTTATTATCTATGTTATATCACTTCTTAAATTATATGAAATTCTATGATTTCCCTAATAATTTAATTTTATTTGCATACCTTATTTCAATCACTTTCAAGATTAAATTATCAAATGAATTTCATACTTCTACTTACATTTCAAGACTTCTTTTCTTATTCACTTTTTGCTATTGTCAAAAAGGGGGAGAAATTGTTTGTTTGTTTTGTTTGTTTTTTATTGTCCTTTTACGCTTGTTATTATTGTTGTTGTGTATTTTGTATGTTTCTTATTTTGTATAAATTTTTTGAAAAAAAAAATTTGTGAATTTATGCCTCTTTATTTTTCATGAATTCATCAATTCAGGGTGAGTTTAGGAGATTCTTAGAATTTAAAATCCTACAAACAATAATTGTTTTGCCATCATAAAAAAGGGAGAGATTGTTAAGAGAGTTGTTATTTGCATGTTTTACATTCTTGTAACTTGTATTATTTTGATGATTTCAAATATTATTATTTTATGTATATATATCTCCTAACACTTTTTGGGAAGATTTGTTTTTGATCTAGTGTGTACTAACATTTCAAGAAAATCTACTCCAAACTATGAAGACTTCAAATCAAATTCAGTATCCAATCATCTGTAAATTAAAAGCTTTAAAAAATGTCTTTGAATTGAGAGGGAGTGATTGTAATTGAGGGAATATTCACAACACACATATATGGGGGAATAATTTTTGTGAACTGATCGTACGGGATGAACATAGTTCATACAAGATGATCATGTCAATTAACCTCTCAGAAGAGCAATGAATCGAACAGGCAGTGAGAAATTCTTTCTAAGTCCTAATCATCCAGATGAATTTAATATTCATCCCGGGATGAACTCCTCTAGATTCTCACTTTGCACTATTCGTCTAGACGAAATGCATGGTTTGTCTCTGGATGAGATTCTCTGTTTAAAATCATCTAGGACAAAATTTACCCTTCATCCTTGGATGAAACTCTCTGTTTAAAATCGTCTAGGATGAAACCCGTTCATCCCAGGACGAACCAAACCGACTTACCACAGTTGTTTACGTCCTGCAGGGATTTGGAAATCGACCTATGGAATAACCGTTTAGTACCAGACAAACCTAGTTCGTACGAGACGATGATCATGTACGAATATTGTTCGTACCAATATACATTAGGATCATTTCTGACAGTTTAATTAAAATTGTCCGGGACGATCCACGATCGTACGGGATGATCCACTAAATACAAAATTAAAAATTTACAGTTTTTGGGCATTGTTTCTTGTCTTTCTTATATATTGTCCAAATTAGACTGCCACAAAATTTTTTTGGTCATTGATCTTTGTGCCTATTGAAAGAAGACTCAAGGAGAGAGTGAGAGAGAGCATTCAGAGAAGAATTTCTTCCACTGCGGCGTGAAGGCTTTACTTGGTGTTCAAAGGTAAGATTTCCTACTTGTGATTTGAGATTACTTCACTCTTTTCTTTTTTTCTTCTAGATTTCTTGTGAGGAGATCTGTCAAGGAGATCGGGTTATCTGCCCACACTAGGAGAGTGTGAAAGGATGAAGGGTTCTCTACCCACACCAGGAGAGTATGAAAGGACGAAGGGTTCCATGCCCACACTAGGAGAGTGTGAAAGGATGGATGGTTCTCTGCCAACACTGGGAATAGTATAAAAGGGCGACAGTTCTCTACCGCACCGGGTAGTGGTGGAAAGAGTGTTTGTAAAGGCATCTCCGCCTTGCTGTGGGTGCAAAAGGTGAGACACTATTGGTATTAGTGCAATACTCAGAGGGTGCCTCGGGGGAGTGGATGTAGGTCTGGTTTAGACCGAACCACTATAAATCTTGTGTAATTTATTTTTACTATTTTATATTTTCAGCATTTTACTATTTAAAAAATTGTGGTTAAAAAACCTTTTATAAAAATTTATTAAAATTTATTTTCGGTTCAACTCATCTAAAAGAGGGATAATTTTTAACTACCAATTCACCACCCCCTCTTGATAGCCGTGGTACATTAACTTAGGTTTAACAACCTATTCACTAGCATCAACAAGTGGTATCAGAGCTTTTGTTTTAAAATCATAAGTTTAAACTACTTTTTGATTAACATAGATGGCTACATTTGGAAACCAAAACACACCTGATGGTTACTCTATTACTAGACCTCCATAGTTTAATAATATACCTTTTAATTTTTAATAAACACGCATGTATACTTTCTTACAGTTACTTGATTATCATATGTAGATCTTAGTCCAGGAAGATTATACAAAACAAACTAGATTAGTTGATGGAGTTAGAGTTGAAACACCTTTTTCAGAGTGGACTGTAGTAGAACGTGACTTAGTACAACTAAACGCTAAATGTTTGAATAGTTTCTTTTGTGCTTTAAAATTTGAAGACTACATGCGAGTTTCCACTTGCAAAAGTAGAAAGGACATATGGGATAGACTTTGTATAACATATGAGGGGACTAATGAGGTTAAACAATCTAGACTGAATATCTTATTGCATGATTATGAACTTTTTCACATGAAACCTAATGAATTCATTTCTGAAATGTACACAAGATTCACTCAAATAGTTACCTCTTTGCATGCACTTGGTAGGGAACTAACGAATGATAAAATGATTAATAAGATTTTTTGTTGTTTACCTACTACTTATGATGTTGAAATTACTACAATTATATAGTCTAAAGATCTAAATATTTATTCTATTGACAATCTTCTTGATTCACTTATTGCTTACGAGCAATGAGTTAGTCAAAGAAAGATTGATGCAGGTGAACCACGAAAGTAGAAGAACATAGCACTAAAAGTGGAAGAGTCTGAGAGTGAACACTCACAACCTGAGGATGAAGATGACATTGCATTAATGACTAGACAATTCAGAAGCTTTCTGAATATGAAGAAGAAGACACGCCAACAATGAAATAGAGGTAAATTTAATAGAAATGACAATATTTCTAATGAAGTAATTTTCTATGATTACAGAAAACTTGGTCATATCAAAACTGAAAGCCCAAAACTCAAAGCTACTCCATGCAAGGAAAAGGTAGAGGAGAAACCAACTGTAAAGAAGGGAAAGAAGAAGTTTTAAAGAGCTTTCTTGGCGGACTCAGCTTCATATTCATATGACACTGAAAAGGAAGAAGAAGTCACCATTCTTTGCTTGATTGCAGATAGTCTTGATCAGTTAGATAAAGAAGAAGGCTGCTCTCACACAAGATCTCGTGAGAGCATATGGTACATGGACAGCGGATGCTCAAAGCATATGATTGGAGATACTGCTCAATTCATAATGCTGGAAGCCAGGACTGGAGGTAAGGTTACACTTGGAGAAAATACCACAAAGAAGGTTGTTGGATCAAGTATGATGGAAATCTTAAAAACTTTTTTATAGATAATGTGTTATTAAATGAAGGCTTAAAGCATAATTTGTTAAGTATAAGTCAGCTATGTGATAAAGGTTATTGTGTAAAATGTTTTCTAACTAGCGGCATATTAAGTCTAAATTGTAAAGATGTTTTGAATGAAAAAAGGGTAAATAATGTTTATATGCTAGATTTAAATTGCATTCAGTCTCCTACTGCTTTTTATTTGAAAACTATTTCTAATGAGTCATGTCTTTGGCATAGAAAACTTTTCCATTCTAGCATGAAGAATCTAAGGAGGATTACCCAAAAGAACATAGTAAGAGGTATACCAAAACTAGATTTTACTAAGGATCACCTTTGTGATGCATTACAATTAGGAAAAAAGGTGAAGTCCTCTTTTCAGTCCAATAAGGATCTTAGAACTAGTAAATCGTTGGAAATTTTACACAAGGATCTTTTTGGACCAGTTAGAACTGTAAGTCTAGGAGGGAAGGAATACAGAATTATTATTATGGATGATTACTCAAGATTCACTTGGGTTAGATTTCTATTTCATAAGAGTGAATCATTTGAGAAATTTAGAAATTTTTTGACTTGGATTCAAAGGAAATTAGGGTGTGAAATTATTTATATACAAAGTGGTCAAGGAGGAGAATTTGAGATTGAGAGATTTGAACTTTTTTGTAAGGAAAAAGGAATTGATCATAACTTTTCTGCACCTAGAAACCCTCAGAGAAATAGGATAGTTTAAAAGAAAAACAGAATAATAATAGAAGCTGCCCGAGCAATGTTGGCATAATACTCACTTCCTCGATATTTTTGGGCTGAGCCGGTTAGCACTGTATGTTATGTTCTGAATAGGGTGAATATAAGATCTAAATTAAATAAAATAACATATGAGTTGCTAAAAGGTAGAACACCTAATTTATCACATTTGCATGTTTTTGGTTGTAAGGTGTTCATTCATAGTAATGAAAAATACACCTTAAGAAAATTTGATCCAAAATCAGATGAATGAATTTTTGTTGGATACTTAAGTGTTGGAAAATATTATAGGGTATTCAATAAAAGAACTTTGATTATTGAAGAGACCAAACATGTTGTATTTGAAGAATCTAGAAATTTGGAAGAGCCAAACACAATTGAAGATGAGATTTAGGATAACTCCCAAAAGATTGATAGAATAAACTTGAAAGAAAATGTGGAAGATAATTGGAGATAGAAAACCATTTGCCTAGAGATTTGAGATTTTCTAAAAACCACCCAAGGGAATTGATTATTGGTGAACCTAGTGAGGGTGTTAGAACTAGGCGTGGATTAAATAAGGAAGTCAATCATTCAGCCTTTATTTCAACTATAGAACCCACTAATATTGATCAAACACTTTCTGATGAATTTTGGATATTGGCCATGCAAGAAGAGTTGAATCAATTTGTAAAAATAAAGTTTGGGAATTAACTTCAAGGCCAAAAGATCAAAGTGTTGTTGGAACTAAGTGGGTATTCAAAAACAAAATGAATGACTCAGGAGTAGTCATTAGAAATAAGGTTAGATTAGTTGCTAAAGGGTATAATCAGATTGAAGGGATTAATTTTCATGAAACTTTTGCTCCTGTAGCTATACTTGAAGTAATTAGGGTTTTGCTAGTCTTTGCCTGTTTTAAAGGTTTCAAATTATTTCAAATGGATGTGAAAAATGCCTTTTTAAATGGGGTAATTGAAGAGGATGTCTTTGTAGAATAACCTCTAAGTTTTAAAAATTCTAAATACCCAAATCATGTGTTCAAGTTGAAAAAGGCATTATATGGATTAAAACAGGCACCTAGGGCTTGGTATGGGAGGTTGAGCACCTTCCTACTTGAAAGATCTTTTGAAAAAGGAAGTGTGGATACAACTCTTTTTTTGAAGAAATTTGGGAAGGGCATACTCATTGTTCAAATATATGTAAATGATATCATTTTTGGATCTTCAAATAAAAATCTTTGTGATGATTTTTCTAAAATAATGAGTAGTGAATTTGAGATGAGTCTAATGGGAGACTTAAGTTACTTTCTAGGCTTTAACATTAAGCAACTTAAGGAAGGAACATTTCTTAGCCAATCTAAATATGTTAAGGACATCCTTAAAAAAAATGAAATGGATAATGCTAAACCTGTTAGTACACCAATGAGTTTCTCAGTTCAGTTGGATAAGGACCTTATGGGAAAATCTGTTGATCAAAAGAAATTTAGAGGGATTATTGGATCTTTATTTTACTTGACTGTTAGCCGACCCGATATCATGTTTAGTATTTACTTGTGTGCTATATTTCAATTAGATTCAAAAGAATCACATTTGACAGTAGTAAAAAGGATTTTAAGATATCTGTTAAGAACTAAGAACTTAAAAATTTGGTATCCTAAGTTTAGCTCTTCATTTGAAATTATTGGTTATTTAGATTCTTAATTTGCAGGCTATAGAGTGGATAGAATAAGCACTTCTGGAACATGTCAGTTCATTTGAAATTCTTTAGTTTCATGGTCTAGTAGAAAACATAATTCAGTGGCTCTATCTAGTGCTGAAGCTGAATACATTACTTTAGAAAGTTGTGTGGCACAAGTACTTTGGTTAAAACAATATTTGATTGATTTAGGAATGTTTATAAGCACTATTCCTATTTATTGTGATAATATTAGTGCTATTTGTATTTCTAAAAATCCTATTCAACATTCAAGAACCAAACATATATACATATGGCATCATTTCATAAGGGATCATGTGTCCAAAAGAGAAATTAAACTCACTCATGTTTCTTCTGAAAATTAACTTGCAAACATTTTCACAAAACCATTAGCCTTTGATACTTTCAGTACATTAAGAACAAGGCTTGGTGTGATTGATTTGAATGCTTAAATAAAAATGTTTTCAGCAACATTGATTTTTTTTTCTAGTTAATGTTTTTGTGTTTGTTATTTTGTTGTTGTTGTGTTTCTTAGTTTTGATTTGTGTGAATGATTTCATTTTGTTTTGTTTATGATTTTTTTTTCATCATCGTCCGGGACGAAATCGTTTCGTACGGGACTATTTGTGTATTATGATAAATTGTGCGATTTTGTACCATTTTAAGAGCAATTTTGATGTAATTCATTTGTACGATCGTCACGATCATCCGAGACGAAATATGTTTCAAACGACGGGATGAATAAATGAAGCAGTTGAAAGGATAAGGTCATTTTTATTATTATATCCATCCGTACGTACCTTTGGTTCATCCAGACGAACACATGTCGGTTCATAGCGGGGAACAGTTTTACCCTGCCTTTAAAATGAATTGAATTTTTGATCGTCCGGATGAACACGTGTTCATCTGTACGATCATGTTGGTCAAAAGCCTGTACGAAAGGATGCTTCATAAGTTGTGTGTTTAAAAAAAGCCATTTTTTTACTCATTCATTCGTACATACAAAATTTGTTCGTACGGGATGAATCTAATTCGTACAAGACGAAAATAACTTTGTCTGGTACGAACAACATTTTTCCATATATTGACGACATTTTTTAACTGAGCAGTCACTTTCACACATCTCTGTCAAACCTTTCTTCTCTTAATATCTTTAAATGGCAAGTTCCAGCATAAGCCAAAAGTCTTTGGCTAAGGGTCCACCAAGAAACACACCTGAAAATTTCCTTCCTAAAGCTAATGAAGAATCCTATGCTACGTTTGTCTTCGCAAAAATTACCCGATCTAGAGTACTCATATAGTAAGAATTAACTTTTAAGGTAATGCACTTGTTTGCCTCTACTCAATTTTGTTCAATCCTCACGTTAGTACACTTCTACAACAAAGAAACCTTTCATTATTTTTTGGTAAACATGTCTTTCAACTCTGACCATTCTGTCATCAGTTTCTTTATTTTTAAAAAGAAAATTGAAATCACCAAGGCTGACCTTAGTATCTTCCTAAACTTAAGGACTGAAGGATTAAGAGCTCACACCTTAACCTCCACAAATTTTAATTGGACTGAAGTTAATCGAGTGATTAGAGGAGTAAACTTTAAGGATCATTTACCTAAGGTAGCAAATTTAGTTCATGATGTCCGTACCATCCAACATGTACTTAGAACTTCCATTATACCTAAAGCTGGTGATAGAGTCAATATCACTCCTCTTCTTTCTACTGTTACCTACTTGATAATGACCAGACAACCTATAGATTAGGCCCAACTCCTAATTGACTACATTTATGATCTTTCTGAAATTGGTCATGTAGATTAGAAAAGAAAAAAGAACATAGCCTTAGGACATCTGATTGCCTATATTTTGGAAAAGAAGTATGATTTGATTCATACATAATAAGATTGTCAAGAACCACTCTACTACAATGATGCATCCTTTAGAGAAATCCTCAATCAGGAAGAGCCTAGCAAAACTCATGATGTTCTGAGTAAAAAAGAAGAAGAAGTTGAATCTACATCTGCTAGTGAACCAAATTATCATAATTTGGCTCAAAGATTTGAAAATTTAGAGGCTCATTTTGATCAAAGGTTTGATCAAATTGAAACTCATTTGCAGTGGTAAAATATTCAGTTCAATCAAGATATGGGATTTATCCGTGATCAGATAAATAACATAAATACCAACATGCTTATGATGAGTAGTTACTTCAACTTCTTTGGTGCAACACCACCTCTTCCTCCTCTAGATCAGGGTCCATCAGAATGATTGTTGTGTTTGTTCTGTGTTTCTTTGTAGTTCATGTGTTAAGTAATTTCTTTTAGATTGTTGTATTTTCCTTGTTTTAGTTATGTTATTATTGATATCTAGGACTTAAAATTGTAATATCTTCATTTGATATCAATATATGTTCCAATGTTTTGTTGTTTAATTATTTTAGAAATATGTGTTAGACTTTATGACATTCATTATTTTTTTTAATCTTAATAGTGCTTTAACCTAAATTGTAAATTAAAATTAATTTCATTAGAAATTCTAATTATTTTAAATTTAAGCGATGCTTATAAATTGATATTATTAGGATTTTAGATTCCATGTCTCTTATTTAGACTACATTATTCTTAATATTATTATTGCAATTTAGATATTTTCTTATTTTATATTTCTCTTTCCAAATAGTATTTTTGCACTTAGAAAATTTTGAAATTTTAGATTATTGATTTTGGAAAGAATTCAATTACTCTTGAAAATTATACAAATGTACAAAAATCAAAAGAATTGCACAAAAGTTTGCAAGAAGAAAAATAGGCACAAAATAAGCCCAAAGTAAAAAGATACACAAAAATGTGCCATAAAATTAAAAAAGATGCGCAAAGCGCCACATGTGGTAGTTACTTCTTTAGGGACTCTTTTAATCTCTTAATTCAAATTGATCTTATGTTCATTTATAATTGACATTGAAATTTGAAATATAAAATTTTTTTTTCATCTTTAGTGCAATGATTTGCTTTATCTTAAATGTCTAAATTGACTCATGTCTTTGAAAAATTCTTTTTATTATCTATGTTATATCACTTCTTAAATTATATGAAATTCTATGATTTCTCTAATGTTTTAATTTTATTTTCATACCTTATTTCAATCACTTTCAAGATTAAACTATCAAATAAATTTCATACATCTGGTTACATTTCAAGACTTCTTTTCTTCTTCACTTTTCTCTATTATCAAAAAGGGGGAGAAATTGTTTGTTTGTTTTGTTATTTTTTGATATTCCTTTTATGTTTGTCATTATTATAGTTGTGTGTTTTTTATGTTTCTTGTTTTGTATAAAATTTTTGAAAAATAAAATTTTTTGAATTTATGCCTCTTTATTTTTCATGTATTCATCAATTCAGGAGGAGTTTAGGAGATTTTTAGAATTTAAAATCCTACAAACAATAATTGTTTTGCCATCATAAAAAAGGGGAAGATTGTTAAGAGTGTTGCTATTTGCATGTTTTACATTCTTGCAACTTAAATTATTTTGATGATTTCAAATATTATTATTTTATGTATAGATATCTCCTAACACTTTTTGGAAGATTTATTTTTGCTCTAGTATGTACTAACATTTAAGGAAAATCTACTCCAAACTATGAAGACTTCAAATCAAATACAGCATCTAATCATTTGTAAATTAAAAGCATTAAAAAATGTCTTTGAATTGAGAGGAAGTGATTGTAATCGAGTGGATATTCACAACACACACATATGAGGGAATAATTTTTGTGAACTGATTATACGGGACAAACATAGTTTGTACGAGACGATCATGTCAATTAACCCCTCAGAAGAGCAATGGATCGAACAGGCACTGAGAAAATTTTTTTAAGTCCTAATCATCCGGACAAATTTAATATTCATCTCGAGACGAACTCCTCTGGATTCTCACTTTGCACTGTCCGTCCAGACGAAATGCATGGTTCGTCTCTGGACGAGATTCTCTGTTTAAAATTGTCTAGGATGAAATTTACCCTTCGTCCCTGGACGAAACTCTCTGTTTAAAATCGTCCAGGATGAAACTCGTTCATCCCAATATGAACCGAACCAACTTACCACAGTTGGTTATGTCCTGTAGAGATTTGGAAACCATCCTATGGAATAACCATTTCGTACCGGACGAACCTAGTTCGTATTGGACGATGATCATGTACGAACATAGTTCATACCAATATACATTCGGATCATTTCTAATACTTTAAGTAAATTTGTCTGGGACGATCCACTGCATATAGAATTGAAAATTTATAGTTTTTGGGCAATTTTTCTTATCTTTCTTATATAGTCCAAATTAGACTGTCACCAAATCTTTTTGGTCATTGATCTTCGTGCCTATTGAAAGAAGACTCAAGGATAGAGTGAGAGAGAGCACTGAAAGAAGGATTTCTTCCACTGGGGCATGAAGGCTTTGCTTGGTGTTCAAAGATAAGATTTCCTACTTGTGATTTGAGATTACTTCACTCTTTTCTTTCTTCCTTCTAGATTTCTTGTGAGGAAATCTGTCAAGGAGATCGGGTTCTCTTCCCACACTAGAAGAGTGTGAAGGGATGAACGGTTCTCTGCCAACACTGGAAATAGTTTAAAAGGATGATGGTTCTCTATCGCACCGAATAGTGGTAGAAAGAGTGTTTGTAAAGGCTTCTCCGCCTTGCTGTGGGTGCAAAAGGAGAGATAATATTGGTATTAGTGCAATACTTAGATAGTACCTCTGGGGAGTGGATCTATGTCTGGTTTAGACCGAACCACTATAAATCTTGTGTCATTTATTTTTACTATTTTTTATTTTTCGCATTTTACTGTTTAAAAAGTTGTGGTTGAAAAACTTTTTATAAAAATTCATTAAAATTTATCTTTTGTTCAACTCATATAAAAGAGGGATATTTTTTAACTACCAATTCACCCCCCCCCCCCTCTCTTGATAGCCGTGGGATATTAACTTAGGTTTAACAACCTATTCGCTAGCCTCAACAGCTATAGCATCCATTGCCCAATTCAGAAATAATACATTATTAGTCTTACTCAATTTTAAAGACAAGGAAATAGACTTTTAAAATTTAAAATCTCTGCAATAGTTTTCTAACATCAGTGTTAATTCTTTTCTTTGTTGATTTTATCAATTACTAATTTTAGCACATAAAAATGATTTTACAACCTCAAACATCAATTTTATCCCTTACCTTACAGTTTTTTGTTATGATTTCTTAAGATATGGTAAATTCTTTCACTACATGAGTCTTAATATTTGTTGAATTCCAATTAAATAGCCTATAATAGTAGCTTTCCAATTCTTCTTACTCATAACCTTCCATAGCTTCTAGTAAATATAATAACTAAAGTTTGAGAGGAATAAATGGAAGAAAATATAAAGTGCTTAACATATATTAAATTAATACCCTGATATTATTCCACTAACTATGCATTCCTTAATACCAGTTCAATGATTTAAATGTATAATTACATGGTCATTTTAGTGGATGAGAAATGCTGAGGTTAGTGTAATGCATGCTTAAGTTAGTGTATAGATTTATGATGCGTGTACTTAAATACTTTAAACTTAATTATCAGTAATTAGGAAATTAGGCACCATATGTTTAATTACTCTAAAAAAGTGATTAGGCTTGTAATTTAGGTATACTCCTATATATCAAAAAGCTTGAACTAAAATCAGTTTTAAAGAAAATTATGAAGGAACAAAAAATGTAGTAACTTTGGGAAAAAATTATGTCAAAAATATTAAGCTTATATTTTGAAATTTTTGAGAATTATAATCTACCCCACCTTATTAAAACTTCGTCATCAAAATTTTTAATCATAAAGGCCATCAAGAAAATGAGGAATCTTTACTCTAATTTCTTTTTCCTTCTCTCAAGTTTCATAATTTTTCTATTCTATGTTTCCATTTCACTTTAACATAAAAGATCTAATGATTTCTAAGCTATTTAGTATCAAAGTCTATTATTTCTTCAGGTTCTTGAATATAAATCATATTCTTTTGTAGATCAATAATCATGTGAAATTATCTAATGGACATCTGTAACCCATCTTCTCATCAATGATACGTGGAAAACAATATGAACATATGACATGTTAGTTGGAAGAGAATGACTGTAAGTAACATCGCCAATCTTTTCAATAACTTCACAATGTTCTATATACCTAGGACAAAATTTACCTCATTACCAAAATTTGGCAGAACCTTTCACTAGCTTAACCTTAAAAAATATGTTGTCACCAATTTCAAAATCCATTTCTTTTTTTCTTGGGCCCAAAATAGTTTTGTTTGTGATCCTAAAAAGCTTTCAATCTGTATTTGATTAATCAAATTTCCATTATTTCTTTATTAACTAGTTTTGGGTTCAATAGTTGTCTTTCATATACTTTAATCAAAGTTAAGTGACTTTTTTACTTTATTTTGTAAAGTGCTTCATATGGTGCCTTTTGCATACTTGATTGGTGTCTATTATTGTAATTAATTTTTTTTAATGGTAAGTGATCTTCCTAGCTACCTAAAAGATCTAAAACACATATTCTTAATAGATCTTCTAGGACTAATTATTCATTTAGATTGACAATCAATCATAGATTGAAAAGCTATAGTGAAGTTAAAACTATTGCCTAAGCTTTTATAAATGCTTTTCCACCACCTCCATCATAAATAACAACTTTTGGGATGCCATATAATCTGATCATTTCTTTTACATATATGTGTTCCAATTTCTTTATTGAAACGATTTGCTTGGTTTGAAAAATATGAGCTAGTTTTATTTGTCTATCAATAATGACAAAAATAATATCATGTCCTTGTCTAGATCTAGAGAAATCCTATAACAAAATTCATCTAGAAATCCTAACTAAATCCAAAATAATGTCTTTCCACTCTGTTAAGAGAGTTGCTATTTGCATGTTTTATATTTTTGCAACTTGTATTATTTTAATGATTTCAAATATTATTGTTTTATGTATAGATATCTCCTAACACTTTTTGGAAGATTTGTTTTTGCTCTAGTGTGTACTAACATTTCAAGAAAATCTACTCCAAACTATGAAGACTTCAAATCAAATTCAGCATCCAATCATTTGTAAATTAAAAGCTTTAAAAAATGTCTTTGAATTGAGAGGGAGTAATTGTAATTGAGTGAATATCCACAACACACACATATGGGGGAATAATATTTGTGAACTAATCGTACGGGATGAATATAGTTCGTACGGGACAATCATGTCAATTAACCCCTCGGATGAGTAATGGATCAAACAAGCAGTGAGAAACTTTTTCTAAGTCCTAATCATCCGGACGAATTTAATATTCGTCCCAAGATGAACTCCTCTGGATTCTCACTTTGCACTATTCGTCCAGACGAAATGCATGGTTCATCTCTGGACGAGATTCTCTGTTTAAAATCATCCAAGATGAAATTTACCCTTCGTCCCTGGACAAAACTCTCTGTTTAAAATCATCCAGGATGAAACTCATTCGACCCAGGATGAACCGAACCGACTTACCACAGTTGGTTACGTCCTACAGGGATTTCAAAACTGACCTATGGAATAAACGTTTTGTACCAGACAAACCTAGTTCGTATGGGATGATGATCATGTATGAACATAGTTCGTACCAATATACATTAGGATCATTTCTGACACTTTAAGTAAAATTGTCATGGATGATCCACGATCGTACGGGATGTTCCACTACGTACAGAATTGAAAATTTGTAGTTTTTGGGTAGTTTTTCTTGTCTTTCTTATATATAGTCCAAATTAGACTACCACCAAATTTTTTTGGTCGTGATCTTCATGCCTATTAAAAGAAGACTCGAGGAGAGGGTGAGAGAGAGCATTCAAAGAAGGATTTCTTCCACTAGGGCGTGAATGTTTTGCTTGGTGTTCAAAGGTAAGATTTCCTACTTGTGATTTGAGATTACTTCACTCTTTTCTTTCTTCATTCTAGATTTCTTGTGAGGAGATCTGTCAAGGAGATCGGGTTCTCTGCCCACACTAGGAGAGTCTGAAAGGACGAAGGGTTCTCTACCCACACTAAGAGAGTGTGTCCTTTCACATCCAACACTGGGAATAGTGTAAAAGGATGACAGTTCTCC
This sequence comes from Dendrobium huoshanense, assembly GCA_016618105.1. Taxonomy (NCBI): domain Eukaryota; kingdom Viridiplantae; phylum Streptophyta; class Magnoliopsida; order Asparagales; family Orchidaceae; genus Dendrobium; species Dendrobium huoshanense. Next base: position 39,323,892 of record CM028359.1, on the reverse strand, counting down.
GCCGCACCGGGTAGTGGTGGAAAGAGTGTTTATAAAGGCTTCTCCGCCTTGCTGTGGGTGCAAAAGGAGAGACACTATTGGTATTAGTGCAATACTCAGAGGGTGCCTCTGGGGAGTGGATGTAGGTCTGGTTTAGACTGAACCACTATAAATCTTGTGTCGTTTATTTTTACTGTTTTTTATTTTTACCATTTTACTGTTTAAAATGTTGTGGTTGAAAAACTTTTTTTAAAAATTTATTAAAATTTATTTTGGTTCAACTCATCTAAAAGAGGGATAATTTTTAACTACCAATTCACCCCCTCCCCCTCTTGATAGTCATGGGACATTAACTTAGGTTTAACAAACTATTCACTAGCCTCAACAAGTGGTATCAGAGCTTTGTTTCAAAATCATAAGTTTAAACTAGTTTTTGATTAACGTAGATGGCTACATTTGGAAATCAAAACACACCAAAGATTACTCTATTACAAGACCTCCACTATTTTACAATATACCTTTTTTGTTTTGGAAAACATGCATGTCTACTTTCTTACAGTCACTTGATTATCGTATGTGGATCTCAGTCCAGGAAGGATATACAAAACCAACTAGATTAGTTGATGGAGTTATAGTTGAAACACCTTTTGCAGTCTGGACTGTAGAAGAACGTGACTTAGCACAACTAAACGTTAAATATTTGAATAATTTCTTTTGAGCTTTAAAATCTGAAGACTACATACGGGTTTCCACTTACAAAAGTGGAAAGGACATATGGGATAGACTTTGTATAACATATGAGGGGACTAATGAGGTTAAAAAATCTAGACTTAATATCTTGTTGCATGATTATGAACTATTTTGCATGAAACCTAATGAATCCATTTCTAAAATGTACACAAGATTCACTCAAATAGTCACCTCTTTGCATGCACTTTGTAGGGAACTAACGAATCCTGAAATGGTTAATAAGATTCTTCATTGTTTACCTACTGCTTATGATGCTAAAACTTCTATAATTACAGAGAGTAAAGATCTAAACATTTTTTCAATTGACAATCTTCTTGGTTCAGTTATTGCTTATGAAGAAGGAGTTAGTCAAAGAAAGATTGATGCAGGTGAACCACGAAAGGAGAAGAACATAACACTAAAAGTGGAAGAGTTTGAGAGTGAACACTCACAACCAGAGGATGAAAATAAAATTGCATTAATGACTAGAAAATTCAGAAGCTTTCTAAAAAGGAAGCAGAAGAGACGCCCAGTAATAGAATAGAGGTAAATTTAATTGAAATGACAAGATTTTTAATGAAGTAATTTGCTATGAATATAGGAAACCTGGTCATATGAAAACTGAATGACCAAAACTCAAAGCTACTCCTAGCAAGGAAAAGGTAGAGGAGAAATCAACTGTAATGAAGGGCAAGAAGAAGTTTTAAAGAGCTTTCTAGTTGGACTCAGCTTCAGATTCATCAGAGACTGAAAAGGAAGAAGAAGTCATCAATCTTTACTTGATGGCAGATAGTCTTCATCAGTTAGATCAAAAAGAAGTAAATGATTTAACTTATGATGAATTATTTGAAGTTTTTGAACACATGCATGATGTATATAAGAAAATGAAAAAAATGCATGCTAGCCTAAGTTTAAAATTTGAAGAACTTCAAAAGGAACATGAAATCCTTAGGAAAGATCATGCCTTGAATAAAAATCATGAGAATTTAAAATCATCATTTGCAGATCTTAAAAAAGAATTTAAAAAATTTAAGGATGAATCAGAGAGCAAAACATATCGAATCAATTATACAAATCAAATCTTGGAATATATGAATTCATTTTATAAGTTAAAAATAAAAGCTCTCGAGGATTATAGGATACCCCCCGACTTGAAGATTTTACTAATCCTATTTTGTATCCTAAATTTATGCAATCCCTAAAAAGGCAAATAAGTGGTAAAAGACTTAGGAATCCTTTTCCTAATGTTAAATGTAATAATTGTGGATTGCTTGGACAAATAGCTCACACCTATACCTTGAAGATGAAAACTAATTTGGTGTGGAGACCTAAGATGCATAAACCTAGACATATCATGCATGCATATGATTATAGTTTGCCAAAAGGAGAACCCAAACTTGTTTGGGTTCTCAGGTCTAACATTTGATAATTTTGCAGGGCTGCTCAAACACAAGACCTCGTGAGAGCATATGGTACTTGGATAGTGGATATTCAAAGCATATGACTGGAGATACTGCTCAATTCATAATGATGGAAGCCAGAACTGGAGGCATGGTTACACTTCGAGATTATACCACAAAGAAGGTGGTTGGATCAGATTTGATTGGAAATCTTAAATACTTTTTTATAGATAATGTGTTATTATTTGAAGGCTTAAAGCATAATTTGTTAAGTATAAGTCAACTATGTGATAAGGGTTTTTATGTAAAATTGTTTCATACTAGCTGCATATTAAGCCTAAATGGTAAAGATGTTTTGAATGAAAAAAGGGTAAATAATGTTTATATGCTAGATTTAAATTGCATTCAATCTCCTACTGCTTTTTGTTTGAAAACTGTTTCTGATGAGTCATGACTTTGGCATACAAGACTTTGTCATTCTAGCATGATTTAAAAATCCTATTCAACATTCAAGAACCAAACATATAGACATAAGGCATCATTTCACAAGGAATCATGTGACCAAAAGAGAAATTAAACACGCTCATGTTTCTACTGAAAATCAACTTGCAGACATTTTTACAAAACCATTAGCCTTTGATACTTTCAGTACATTAAGAACAAGGTTTGGTGTGATGGATTTGAATGCTTAAAAAAAATGTTTTCTGCAACATTTATATTTTTTTTCTATTTAATATTTTTTTGTTTGTTATTTTGTTGTTGTTGTGTTTCTTAGTTTTGATTTGTGTGAATGATTTCATTTTGTTTTGTTTATGATTTTTTTTCCATCATCATCCGGGATGAAATCGTTTCGTATGGGATGATTTGTGTAGTATAACAAACTGTGGGATTTTAAACCATTTTAGGAGTAATTTTAATGTAATTCGTCTTTACGATCATCAGGATCATCCGGGATAGAATATTTTTCAAACGGCAGGACGAATGAATGAAGCAGTTGAATGGATAAAGTTGTTTTAATTATGATATTCGTCCTTATGAATCTTTTATTCGTCCAGACGAACACATGTCGGTTCATAGCAGGGGACGGTTTTTAACTGCCATTAAGAGGAATTGAATTTCTAATCATTAGAACGAACACGTGTTCGTCTGTACAATCTTTTTGGTTAAAAGCCTGTACAAAAGGAGGCTTCGTAAGTTGTGTGTTTATGAAAAGCTTTTTTTTTACTCATTCGTTCGTCCATACGAAATTTGTTAGTACAGGACGAATCTAATTCGTACGAGATGAAAGAAATTTCATTTGGTACGAACAGTCATTTTTCCATAAATTGATGGCATTTTTTAACTGAACAGTCACTTTCACACATCTCTTTTAAACCTTTCTTCTCTTAAGATCTTTCAATGGCAAGTTCTAGAAAGCTCCAAAAGTCTTTGGCTGAGGGACCACCAAGAAACACATCTAAAAATTTCCTTTCTAAAGCCATTGAAGAATCCTATGCTAGGTTTGTCTCCGTGAAAATTATCCCATATAGAGTACTCCTACAGGAAGAATTAACTTTTAAGGTAATGCAGTTTTTTGCCTCTACTCAATTTTGTTCAATCCTCACCTTAGTACACTTCTACAACAAAGAAACCTTTCATTATTTTTTGGAGAACATGTCTTTCAACTACGACCATTCTGTCATCAGTTCCTTTGTTTTTAAAAAGAAAATTTAAATTACCAAGGCTAACCTGGGTATCTTCCTAAACTTAAGGACTGAAGGATTAAGAGCACACACCTTAACCTCCACAAATTTTAATTGGACTGAAGTTAATCGAGTGATTAGAGGAGTAAACTTTAAGGATCATTTACCTAAGGTAGCAACTTTAGTTCGTGATGCCCGTATCATTCAGCACGTACTTAGAACTTCCATTATAGCTAAAGCTGGTGATAGAGTCAATATCACTCCTCTTCTTTCTACTGTTACCTACTTGATAATGACCAGACAACCTATAGATGAGGCCTAACTTCTAATTCACTACATTTATGGTCTTTCTGAAATTGGTCATTTTGATCATAAAAGAAAGAAGAACATGGCCTTAGGACATCTGATTGCTTATATTTTGGAAAAGAAGTATGATTTGATTCATCCAGAACTAGAATTTGAAGAACTACTCTACTACAATGATGCATCCTTTAGAGCAATCTTCAGTAAGGAAGAGCCTAGCAAAACTGATGTTGTTCTGAGTGAAATAGAAGAAGAAGCTGAACCTACATCTGCTACTAGAGCAAATTATCAGAATTTGGTTCAAAGATTTGAAAATTTAGAGGCTCATTTTGATCAAAGGTTTGATCAAATTGAAACTCATTTGTAGCAGCAGGATATTCAGTACAATCAAGATATGGGATTTATGCGTGATCAGATAAATAACATAAATACCAACATGCTTATGATGAGTAGTTACTTCAACTTCTTTGGTGTAACACCACCTCCTCTTCCTCCATATCAGGGTCCATCTGAATGATTGTTGTGTTTGTTCTGTGTTTCTTTATAGTTCAGGTGTTAAGTGATTTCTTTTAGATTGTTGTATTTTCCTTATTTTAGTTATGTTATTATTGATATCTAGGACATAAAATTGCAATATCTTCATTTGATATCAATATATGTTCTAATGTTTTGTTATTTATTTATTTTAGATATGTGTGTTAGACTTTATGACATTCATTATTTTTTTTAATCATAATAGTTCTTTAACCTAAATTGTAAATTAAAATTAATTTCATTAGAAAATCTAATTATTCTAAATTTAAGTGATGCTTATAACTTGATATTATTAGGATTTTCAATTCCATGTCTCTTATTTAGACTACATTATCCTTAATATTATTATTACAATTTAGTTATTTTCTTATTTTGTATTTCTCTTTTCAAATAGTATTTATGCACTTAGAAAAATTTGAAATTTTAGATTATTGATTTTGGAAAAATTTAATTACTCTTGAAAATTGTATAAATGTACAAAAATCAAAAGAATTGCATAAAAGTTTGCAATAAGAAAAAGAGGCACAAAATAAGCCCAATGTAAAAAGATGCATAGATATGTGCCATAAAATTGAAAAAGATGCGCAAAGCGCCACATGTGGTAGTTACTTCTTTCCAAACTCTTTTAATCTCTTAATTCAAATTGATCTTATGTTCATTTATAATTGACATTGAAATTTGAAATATAAATTTTTTTATTCATCCTTAGTGCAATGATTTTCTTTATCTTAAATGTCTAAATTGACTCATGTCTTTGATAAATTCTTTTTATTATCTATGTTATATCACTTCTTAAATTATATGAAATTCTTTGATTTCTCTAATGTTTTAATTTTATTTGCCTACCTTATTTCAATCACTTTCAAGATTAAATTATCAAATGAATTTCATACTTCTGCTTACATTTCAAGACTTCTTTTCTTCTTCATTTTTTGTTGTTGTCAAAAAGGGGAAGAAATTATTTGTTTGTTTTATTTCTTTTTTATCGTCCTTTTATGTTTGTCATTATTGTAGTTGTGTGTTTTGTATGTTTCTTATTTTGTATAAAAGTTTTGAAAAATAATTTTTCTTTGAATTTATGCCTTCTTATTTTTCATGTATTTATCAATTTAGGGAGAGTTTAAGAGATTCTTAGAATTTAAAATCCTACAAACAATAATTGTTTTGCCATCATCAAAATGGGGGAGATTGTTAAGAGAGTTGTTATTTGCATGTTTTACATTCTTGCAACTTGTATTATTTTGATGATTTCAAATATTATTGTTTTATGTATAGATATATCCTAACACTTTTTAGAAGATTTGTATTTGCTCTAGTGTGTTCTAACATGTCAGGATAATCTACTCCAAACTATGAAGACTTCAAATCGAATTCAACATCTAATAATTTGTAAATTAATAGCTTTAAAAAATGTCTTTGAATTGAGTGGGAGTGATTGTAATTGAGTGAATATTCACAACACACACATATGAGGGAATAATTTTTGTGAACTGATCGTACGGGATGAACATAGTTTGTACGGGACGATCATGTTAATTAACCCCTCGGAAGAGCAATGGATCTAACAGGCAGTGAGAAAAGTTTTCTAAGTCCTAATCTTTTGGACGAATTTAATATTCATCCCAGGACAAATTCCTCTAGATTCTCACTTTGCACTGTTCGTCCAGACAAAATGCATGGTTCGTCTCTGGACAAAATTCTCTATTTAAAATCATCCAAGATGAAATTTACTCTTCGTCCCTGGACGAAATTCTCTATTTAAAGTCATCTAGGATGAAACTCATTCGTCCCAGGACGAACCGAACCGACTTACCACATTTGGTTATGTCCTGCAGGGATTTGGATACCGATCTATGTAATAATCATTTCGTACCGGATGAACCTAGTTCGTACGGGACGATGATCATGTATGAATATAGTTCGTACCAATATATATTAGGATAGTTTCCGACACTTTAAGTAAAATCATCCCGTACGAACTAGGTTCGTTTGGACGATCAATTATTCCATAGGTCGGTTCCAAAAAGTGCATAACACCGCCAGAAACTTGAAGTGTTAATTCAATTCATCCCGGGACGATCAGGATTTTGTCTAGAGAAAATTTGTACAGAGGATAACTCGTTCTGGCACGATTATGAATTTCATCTGAACGAAATTCCTACAGAGAGGATATCGTCCTGGGACGATTTTTGAGTTCGTCTGGACAAAATTCTTACAGAGGCCAAGTCATCCAGGAATGATTATAGATTTTGTCTGAACGAAATTCTTACAGAGCCTAAATCGTCCTGGGATAAAAATAATTTTTTCCTGGACGATCAGTACTTAGAAAAATTTTCTTGATTCCTGATCGTTCCATTGCTCGTAAGAGGAGTTAACTGACCTGATCGTTCTGTATGAACTAGGTTCGTCTCGTACGATCAATACAACTTATGTAAAATCTCCTTATGTGTGTGTGTGTGTATTTTTATTCACTCAATTACAATCACTCCCTCTCAATTTAATGAACAATTTAAAACTTCAATTTACAAAGGATTGTATGCTGAATTTTGATTTAAAGTCTTCATGGTTTGGAATTTGATTTTCCTGAAATGTTAGTACACACAAGAGCAAAAACAATTCTTCTAAAATTTGTTAGGAGATATCTACACAAAAAATAATATTTTGAATCATGAAAAATAAAATAAGTTGCAAGAATGTAAAACAAGCTAATAGCAACTTTCTTAACAATCTCCTCCTTTTTTATGATGGAAAAACAATTATTGTTTGTAGAATTTCAAATGCTTAGAAACTCCTAAAATCACCATGAATTGATTAATACTTGAAAAATAAGGAGGCATTAATTTAAATTTTTGTTTTTAAAAAATTTTATACAAAAATACAAAACAACAATTACAAAACAATGACAAACACACAATTACAAAACAATGACAAAATAACAATCATTAAACAAACAAATAATAAAATTTCTCCCCCTTTTTTTGACAGCAGCAAAAAGTGAAGAAGAAAAGAAGGCTTGAAATGTAAGTAGAAGCATGAAATTCATTTGAATAATTTAATCTTGAATGTGATTGAAATAAGGTATGCAAATAAAATTAAAAATATTAGAAAAATCATAGAATTTCATATAATTTAAGAAGTGATATAACATAGATAGTAAAAAGAATTTATCAAAGACATGAGTCAATTTAGACTCTAGATAAAGAAAATCATTGCACTAAGGATGAATAAAAAATTTCATATTTCAAATTTCAATGTCAATTATAAATGAACATAAGATCAATTTGAATTAAGAGATTAAAAGAGTCCGGAAAGAAGTAATTACCACATGTGGCACTTTGCGCATCTTTTTCAATTTTATAGCACATTTTTGTGAATCTTTTTACTTTAGGCTTATTTTGTGCCTTTTTCTTTCGTTGCAAATTTTTGCGCATTCCTTTGATTTTTGTACAATTTTCAAGAGTAATTGAATTCTTTCTAAAATAAATAATTTAAAATTTCAAATTTTTATAAGTGCATAAATATTATTTGAAAATTGAAGTACAAAATAAGAAAATATCTAAATTCAATAATAATATTAAAGATAATGTAGCCTAAATAAGAGATATGAAATTGAAAATTCTAATAATATCAAGTTATAAACATTACTTAAGTTTAGAATAATTAGATTTTTTAATAAAATTTAATTTTAATTTACAAATTAGGTTAAAGCACTATTAAGATTAAAAAATCTAATTATATTCATAATTACTCACACACATTTCAAAGCTAAAGCAAAATATATTAATATCAGTTAAGAATTTTATAAATCATATCAAGATATCAATACAAAAACATCTAAGAGAAAGATACAATCAACACAAATAAACTACATAAAAACATAATAGAAAACTACAACAATTACTGAGGACCACTACCAAAGAAGTTATAATATGAACTTAATAACATCACATTGGTATTAATTTCATTCATCTGCTCTTTCATGAAACCAATATCATTTTGCTGCTGCTGAAATTAAGCCTCAATATAATCAAAGTGTTGATCAAAATGAGTCTCTAGACAATCAAATCTTTCAACCAAATTTTGATAATTTGTTTCATTAGCAGGAGCAGGTATATCTTCAGCCTCTTCTTCTGTATCATTAGTATGTGATTTATCATTATCTTCCTTGAAGATCGCTCTAAATGATGCATCATTGTAGTAGAGCGGTTCATCATACTCTTGATCAGGATGCACTAATTTGTATTTCTTCTCCAAGACATATGTAACTAAGTGACCTAAAGCAATATTTCTCTTTCTTTTTGGTTCAGCATGGCCAATTTCAGAAAGCCCAAAAAGATAGTCAAGAATTAACTGGGCTTCATCTGAAAGTTTGTTAGGGATGTTAAGCCCTAAGAACTTAGTCCCAAACTAACCAAGAGGGGGGGTGAATTGGTATTTTAAAAACTCTTTTCACAAAGAAAGAAAATTGCGTAAACCAAATCACACCACAGAAAAAAATATGGAATTTAAAAGCGCGAAAGCAAGAAAAAGAACACAGAAATTTATAGTGGTTCGGTCGACTCGACCTACGTCCACTCCTTGGAGGCACCCTCCAAGTATTGCACTACAAAACGTGACTCTCCTTTAGCCCCCACGGCTAGGCGGAGAAGCCCTCACAAGAACCTCCTTTTTGCCACCCCGGCAAGGCAGAGAACCTTCCTCATTTAACTTCCTCCTGAAGCTGCAGAGAACCAAAACCAAAAGCAAACTCCTTACCTCTACCGACCCTTCCACGGATGAGAAACTCTAGACAAAGACGAAGCAGAGTGATCCTTGAAGCAACCCTTGTGAATCCCCTCACAAGTTCCCCCTCACAAGATCCTCTCTCTCTCCTCTCTCTCTTTCTCTCCTTAAGGTCTTCTCAGGTCAAGGCAGTAACAAAAGGTCTCTTTTAAAAATGTTGAACATGAGCTCTTTAAATAGAAGAGCTTCAAAGGAGCTCATTAATTGCAAGTTGCCGACAATATCGTCCAGGCCGATATAGACATCAGCCTGGCCGATCAGTACAAATCAATGAAGATCGGCCAGAGCATAGCCCTGGATGCAAAACAGGACGATTAAAAATTGTCTTGATTGTCCAGGCCGATCGCACGATCATCCTGGCCGATCAGTTCAAATCAGAGGAAAATTGTCCTGACAATAGCCCTGGATACGAGCTGGCCGATGTTTATCGTCCTGAAGTAACTTAAGGTTTTTAACTGGATTGTCCTGGTCGATCCTGCGATCGTCTAGGACGATATTATCGTATCAATCATCCTCAATTACTCCCATAATTTCCTGATCAATTAAGGCATAATTTATGAATATCGTCCAGGCCGATACGTGGATTGTCCTGGCCGATAATTTAAAAATACAGTATACCTTAATTGACTATGGCAGCTACTTATTTCTATTTTGAGCTTATTGTCCTGGCCGGTACACGTATCATCCAGGCCGATATGTTAATGACGGCTGCCTTAATTAAGAATCCTTACTTAGACTTTCCGTTTTAAGCTGATCGTCCTGGATGATATAAATATCGGCAGGGCTGATGTGGGCAAAAACAGAAATTCTAATCCCCTAAAGTGTGTGTGTGTAGGGTTACTTAGCATCAGTCTCTTTGACCATTACAAGTAGACTCAAAAAGTGAAAATCAAACGTACAGACTGACTCAAACCTAAACATACGCAATCCTGAACTTGGCTCCTTCTTGATCGTCCGATCTTCGATCCCTGATAAGTTAGAAGCAACAAGTAGTCCGAGAGAAATAGTGTTTGTCAATCATCAAAACATAAGCCATGAAAAGTAGATTTGCAACATCATCTATAGGGTTTTTAGTCATGATCATAAAAGTGACCAGAGAAAGAAGTGGAGTAATGTTCACTCTATCACCAGCCTTAGGGATAATGGAAGTTCTAAAGACATGCTGGATGATTCGTGCAGTTTTCACAATACCGGATACTCTAGCCACATGTTCATTCACATTATTCCCTCTAATCACTTGATTGATTTCAGACCAAGAATATTTATTGGTAGTGATCAGATAATTTGCTCTTTCCCCTTCAGTTCTTAAGTTTAAAAATGCTCCTAAGTCATGCTTAGTAATTTCTACTTTTTGTTTAAAGACAAAGGAGTGGACTACAGACTGAATAGGGCCAAAGGACATATTGGCCAGGAAATAGTGAAAAGTCTCTTTATTGTCAGGGTAGACCAGAGTAAGAATGAAACCAAATTGGGTCGAGGCGAACAAGTTCATTACCTGGAAAGTATGATTTTCTTGTAGTAGGATTCTATAGGGTGTGATTTTGGAAGAGTCAAATCAAGGAAACGAATCCTCATTTGCTTTGGAAAAAAAATTTTGGAGCAGTTCCTATAAGGTTTCCTTGCCAATACCTTTTGACGCTTGCTAAAGGTTGCCATTTGAGAATGATCTTAGACTAAGAAAGGGTTTGAAAGTGATGTTTAGTGTGTGACTATTGAGTTAAAAAGATCGCCTATTGATTGAAAACAACTTGGTCATACCAAATGAAAACATTTTCGTCCCGGACAAAAATCGTTCGTTCTGTACGAAAACAATTTCGTACAGACGATCCAATCCGTCCAAAATGAAATGGCTTTTCGTAATCAATGCGACTTACGAAGCATCCTTTCATTCAAACTTTTTGACCAATCTGATCGTACAAACGAACACGTGTTCATCCCGGGATGATCAGAACTTATATCGTTTTAATGGCAGTTGAAACCGTCCCCTTCATCAAACGACATGTTTTTGTCCAGAAGAACCAAAGGTTCGTACATATGAAGTTCATATTAAAAATTATCTTATCCATTCAACTGCTTCATTCATTCGTCCTGTCGTTTGAAAAATATTTTGTCCTAGACAATCGTGATGATCCTACAGATGAATTTCATTAAAATTGCTCTTAAAACGGTTCAAAATCCCAAAATTTGTCACACTACACAAATCAACCCGTACGAAACAATTTCTTCAAGGACGATGAAAATAAAAAAAAATTAAAAAACAAAATAAAATGAAGTCATTCACACAAATCAAAACTAAGAAATACAACAACAACAAAATAACAAACACAAAAACATTAACTAGAAAAACAAATATCAATGTTGCAGAAAACATTTTTATTTAAGCATTCAAATCAATCACACCAAACCTTATTCTTAATGCATTGAAAGTATCAAAGGCTAATGATTTTGTAAAAATGTCTGCAAGTTGATTTTTAGTAGAAACATGAGTGAGTTTAATTTCTTCTTTGGACACATGATCTCTTATGAAATGATGCCTTATGTCTATATGTTTGATTCTTGAATGTTGAGTAGGATTTTTAAAAATGCAAATAGCACTAGTGTTATCACAATAAATAGGAATAGTGGTTATAGACAATCCTAAAACAATCAAATGTTGTTTTAACCAAAGTACTTGTGCCACACAACTTCATAATGCAATGTATTCAGCTTTTATAGTAGATAGGGCTACTGAATTTTGTTTTCTATGAGACCATGAAACTAATGAATTTCCAATGAATTGACATGTTCCAGAAGTGATTTCCTATCCACCCTACAGCCTGCAAAGTTAGAATCTGAATAACCAATAATTTCAAATGAAGAGCTAAACTTAGGATACCAAATTCCTAAGTTCTGAGTTCCTAGCAAATATCTAAAAATCTTTTTCACTGTTGTGAAATGTGATTCTTTTGGATTTGATTGAAATCTAGCACACAAGTAAACACTAAACATGATATCTGTTCGGCTAGCAGTCAAATAAAGTAAAGATCCAATAATCCCTCTAAATTTCTTTTGATTAACAAATTTTCCCTTAAGGTCTTTATCCAACTGAACTGAGAAACTCATTGGTGTACTAACAGGTTTAGCATTGTCTATTTCATATTTTTTAAGGATGTCCTTAACATATTTAGATTGGCTAAGAAATGTACCTTCCTCAAGTTGCTTAATTCTAAAGCCTAAAAAGTAATTTAAGTCTACCATTAGACTCATCTCAAATTCACTACTCGTTGTTTTAAAAAAAACATCACAAAGATTTTTATTTGAAGATCCAAAAATGATATCAACTTGAACACATGATTTTGGTATTTAGAATTTTTAAAACCTGGAGGATGTTCTACTAAGATATCCTCTTCAATTACCCCATTTAAAAAGGCACTTTTTATATCCATTTGAAATAATTTGAAACCTTTAAAACAGGCAAATGCTAGCAAAACCCTAATTACTTCAAGTTAAGCTACAGGGGCAAAAGTCTCCTTAAAATTAATCCCTTCAATCTGTTTATACCATTTAGCAACTAATCTAGTTTTATTTCTAATGACTACTCCTGAGTCATTCATTTTATTTTTGAATACCTACTTAGTTCCAACAACACTTTGATCTTTTGGCCTTGACGTTAATTCTCAAACTTTATTTCTTACAAATTGATTCAACTCTTCTTGCATGGCCAATATCCAAAATTCATCAGAAAGTGCTTGATCAATATTAGTGGGTTCTATAGTTGAAATAAGGGATGAATAATTGACTTCCTTGTTTAATCCACGCCTAGTTCTAACACCCTTATTAGGCTCACCTATAATCAATTCCCTTGGGTAATTTTAGAAAATCTCAAATCTCTAGAAAAAGGGTTTTCTATCTCCAAATTATCTTCCACGTTTTCTTCCAAGTTTATTCTATCAATCTTTTGGGAGTTATCATCAATCTCATCTTCAATAACATTTGGCTCTTCTAAATATCTAGATTTATCAAATACAATATGTGTGGTCTCCTCAATAATCAAAGTTCTTTTATTGAATACCCTATAAGGTTTTCCAACACTTGAGTATCCAATAAAAATTCCTTCATCTGATTTTGGATCAAATTTTTCTAAGGCAGATTTTCCATTATTATGAATGAACACCTTACAACCAAAAACATGCAAATGTGATAAATTAAGTGTTCTACCTTTTAGTAACTCATAGGGTGTTTTATTTAATTTAGATCTTATATTCCAGAACATAATGTACAGTGCTAACCGCCTCAGCCCAAAAATATCTAGGAAGTGAGATTTCTGCCAATATTGCTCGGGCGGCTTCTATTAATGTTCTATTTTGTCTTTTGACTACCCCTTTATGCTGAGGGGTTCTATATGCAGAAAAGTTGTGATCAATTCCTTTTTCCTTACAAAAATCTTCAAATCTCTCATTCTCAAATTCTCCTCTATGATCACTTTGTATAGAAATAATTTCACACCCTAATTTCCTTTGAATCTAAGTCAAAAAATTTCTAAATTCCTCAAATGATTCACTCTTATGAAATAGAAAGCTAACCCAAGTGAATATCGAGTAATCATCCACAATAAAAATTTGTATATCTTCCCTCCTAGACTTACAGTTCCAACTGGTCCAAAAAGATCCATGTGTAAAATTTCCAATGGTTTACTAGTTCTAAGATCCTAATTGGAATGAAAAGAGGACTTCTCCTGTTTTCCTAATTGACATACATCACAAAGGTGATCCTTAGTAAAATCTAGTTTTGGTATACCTCTCACTAAGTTCTTTTGGGTAATCCTCCTAAGATTCTTCATTCTAGAATGACAAAGTCTTCTATGCCAAAGCCATGACTCATCAGAAACAGTTTTCAAATAAAAAGTAGTAGGAGACTGAATGCAATTTAAATCTAGCATATAAACATTATTTACCCTTTTTCCATTCAAAACATCTTTACCATTTACGCTTAATATGCAGCTAGTTGGAAACAATTTTACACATTAACCCTTATCACATAGTTGACTTATATTTAACAAATTATGCTTTAAGCCTTTAACTAATAACACATTATCTATAAAAAAATTTTTAAGATTTCCAATCATACCGGATCCAACCACCTTCTTTGTGGTATTATCTCGAAGTGTAACCTTGCCTCCAGTTCTGGTTCCAGCGTTATGAATTGAGCAGTATCTCCAGTCATATGCTTTGAATATCCGCTGTCCAGGTACCATATACTCTCATGAGATCTTGTGTGAGAGCAGCCTTGCAAAATTATCAAATGTTAGATCTGGGAACCCAAACAAGTTTGGGTTGTCCTTTTAGAAATTTATAATCAGATGCATGTATGATATATCTGAGTTTTTGCATCTTAGGTCTCCACACGAAATTAGTTTTCATCTTCAAGGTATAGGTGTGAGCTATATGTCTAAGCAATCCACAATTATTACATTTAACATTAGGAAAAAGATTCCTAAGTCTTTTACCAATTATCTGTCTTTTTAGGGATTGCATAAATTTAGGATACAAAATAGGATTAGTAAATTCTTCAAGTCTGAGGGGTATCCTATTATCCTCGAGAGATTTTATTTTCAACTTATAAAATGAATTCATATCTTCCAAGATTCGATTTGTATAATTGATTCGATATGTTTTGCTCTGTGATTCATCCTTAAAATTTTTAAATTCTTTTTCATGATCAGCATAGGATGATTTTAAAATCTCATGATTTTTATTCAAGTCATCGTATTCGTCAAGTAGTTTCATGTGATTTTCATCTATTAAAGCATGATCTTTCTTAAGGATTTCATGTTCCTTTTTAAGTTCTTCCAATTCTAAACTTACACTAGCATGCATCTTTTTCATTTTTCTATATGCATCATGCATGTGTTCAGAAACTTCAAATAATTTATCATAAGTTAAGTCACATACCTCTTCTTGATCTGACTGATCAAGACTATCGGCCATTAAGCACAGATTAGTGACTTCCTCTTCCTTTTCAGTTTTAGATGAATCTGAAGCTGAGTCCGCCCAGAAAGCCCTTTGAAACTTCTTCTTTCCCTTCTTTATAGTTTGTTTCTCTTCTACCTTCTCCTTGCTAGGAGTGGCTTTGAGTTTTGGTCAATTAGTCTTAATATGACCAGGTTTCCTGTATTCATAACAAATCACTTCATAAGAAACCTTGCCATTTCGGCTAAATTTACCTCTATTCCATTGATGATGTCTCTTCTTCTTCCTCTTCAGAAAGCTTCTGAATTGTCTAGTCATCAAAGCAATATCGTCTTCATCCTCAGGTTATGAGTGTTCACTCTCAGACTCTTCCACTTTCAGTGCTATGTATTTCTCCTTTCGTGGTTCACCTGCAATAATATTTCTTTGACTAACTCCTTGCTCGTAAGCAATAAGGTAACCAAGAAGATTATCAATAGAAGAAATGTTTAGATCTTTAGAGTCTGTAATTGCAGTAATGTTTTCATCATAAGCAGTAGGTAAACAATGAAGAATCTTATTAACCATTTCGGCATTCGTTAGTTCCCTACCAAGTACATGCAAAGAGGTGACTATTTGTGTGAATCTTGTGTACATATCAGAAATGGATTCATTTGGTTTCATGAGAAACAATTCATAATCATGTAACAGGATATTATGTCTTGATTGTTTAACCTCATTAGTCCCTTCATAAGTTATACAAAGTCTATCCCATATGTCATTTCTACTTTTGCAAGTGAAAACCTGCATATAGTCTTTAGATTTTAAAGCACAAAAGAAACTATTTAAATATTTAACATTTAGTTGAGCTAAGTCACGTTCTTCTATAGTCCAGTCTGCAAAAGGTATTTCAACCCTAACTCCATCAACTAATCTAGTTTGTTTTGTATAACCTTCTTGGACTAACATCCACATACGATAATTAAGTGACTGTAAGAAAGTAGACATGCGCGTTTTCCAAAAATCAAAATGTATATTATCAAACAGTTAAGGTCTATTAATAGAGTAACCCTTTGGTGTATTTCGGTTTCCAAATATAGCCATCTACGTTAATCAAAAAGTAGTTTAAACTTATAATTTTGAAACAAAGCTCTGATACCACTTGTTGAGTCTAGTGAATAAGTTATTAAACCTAAGTTAATGTCCCAAGGCTAACAAGAGGGAATTGGTATTTAAAAATTATCCTTCTTTTAGATTTGTTGAACCGAAAATAAACTTTAATAACTTTTTATAAAAAAATTTCAACCGTAACTTTTTAAACAAAAAAAATGCAGAAAATTAAAAGCAGTAAAAATAAATGACATAAGATTTATAGTGGTTCAGTCTAAACCAGACCTACATCCACGCCCCAGAGGCACCCTCTGAGTATTTCACTAATACCAATAGTGTCTCTCCTTTTGCACCCACAGTAAGGCGGAGAAGCCTTTACAAATACTCTTTCCACCACTACCCGATGTGGCAGAGAACCGTCTTCCTTTTACACTATTCCCAGTGTTGGTAGAGAACCGTTCGTTCTTTCACACTCTCTTAGTGTGGGCAGAGAACCCTTCATCCTTTCACACTCTCCTAGTTTTGGCAGAGAATCCTTCGGCTGTTCAGAGTCTCCTAGTGTGGGCAGAGAACCCTTCGGCTGTTCACACCCTCTTAGTGTGGGCAGAGAATCCTCCGTCTGTTTACACTCTTCAAGCATTGGCAAAGAACCTTATATAGGAAGAAAAGAGTGAAGTAATCTCAAATCACAAGTAGGAAATCTTACCTTTGAACACCAAGCGACGCCTTCACGCTTCAGTGGTAGAAATCCTTCTCTAAATGCTCTCTCTCACTCTCTCCTTGACTCTTCTTCCAATAGGCACGAAGATCAATGAGCAAAAAGATTGGGTGACAATAAAAATTGGACCTTATATAGGAGAGACAAGAAACCATCCAAAATTGCAAAATTTTCAAGTTATCACGTAATGGATCATCCCGTACGATCGTGGATCGTCCCGGGCGATTTTACTAAAGTGTTGGAAACTATCCTTATGAATATTGGTACGAATTGTGTTCGTACACGATTATCGTCCCGTATGAACTAGGTTCGTCTGGTTGATCACTTATTCTATAGGTCGGTTCGAAAAAGGGCATAACGCCGCCAGAAACTTGAAGTGTTGATTTAATTCGTTCCGGGATGATCAAGATTTCATCTGGTCAAAATTTGTACAGAGGACAACTCGTCCTGGCATGATTATGAATTTCATCTGAACAAAATTCTTATAGAGAGGAAATCGTCCTAGGATGATTTTTGAGTTCGTCTGGACGAAATTCTTACAGAGACCAAGTCATCATAGAACGATTATAGATTTCATCTGAATGAAATTCTTATAGAGCCTAAATCGTCCTGGGATGAAAATAATTTCATCCTGGATGATCAGTACTTAAAAAAATTTTCTCGATTTCTGATCGTTCCATTGCTCGTAAGAGGAGAGAACTGACCTGATCGTCTTGTACGAACTAGTTTCTTCCCGTACAATTAGTACAACTTATGTAAAATCTCCTTATGTGTGTGTGTGTATTTTTATTTACTCAATTACAATCACTCCCTCTCAATTTAAAGAACAATTTAAAGCTTCAATTTACAAAGAATTGTATGCTGAATTTTTGATTTGAAGTCTTCATGGTTTGGAGTTTGATTTTCCTGAAATGTTAGTACACATAAGAGCACAAACAATTCTTCTAAAATGTGTTATGAGATATCTACACATAAATCAATATTTGGAATCATCAAAAATAATATAAGTTGCAAGAATATAAAATATGATAATAGCAACTTTCTTAACATGCTTGGTGTTCAAAGGTAAGATTTTCTACTTGTGATTTGAGATTACTTCACTCTATTCTTTCTTCCTTCCAGATTTCTTGTGAGGAGATCTGTCAAGGAGATCGGGTTCTCTGCCCACACTAGGAGAGTGTGAAAGGACAAAGGGTTCTCTGCCCACACTAAGAGAGTGTGAAAGGATGAAGGGTTCTCTGCCCACAATAGGAGAGTGTGAAAGGACAAACAGTTCTCTGCCAATATTGGGAATAGTGTAAAAGGATGACGGTTCTCTGCCGGATCGGGTAGTGGTGGAAAGAGTGTTTGTAAATGCTTCTCCACTTTGCTGTGGGTGCAAAAGGAGAGACACTATTGGTATTAGTGCAATACTCAAAGGGTGCCTCTGGGGAGTGGATGTAAGTTTGATTTAGACCGAACCACTATAAATCTTGTGTCGTTTATTTTTACTGTTTTTTATTTTCCGTATTTTACTGTTTAAAAAGTTGTGGTCGAAAAACTTTTTATAAAAATTCATTAAAATTTATTTTTGGTTCAACTAATCTAAAAGAGGGATAATTTTTAACTACCAATTCACCCCCCCCCCCCCCCCCTCTTGATAGCCGTGGGATATTAACTTAGGTTTAACAACCTATTCACTATCCTCAACACACTCTACTCTAGGATAGGTAATGATTATAGTTATCTACTAGGTTGTTGATGTTTAGCGTTCACAGTTTGGCATGATTTACAACTAGACATATATTTAGTAACACCGTTCTTCATACAAGGCCACCAAAAACATAATTTCAAATCTTTATACATTATGCTAATTCTTGGATGAATTGTGTAGCCTAAATAATGTGCTGCATGCAAATTTTTTTTCTTAAGTCTGGATCATTGGGTGCCGACAACTAAATTTATGTTAAATGATTTCATCATTATCAACTAAAACATATGCTCTTTTTCTTAATTGACCCCACTTTATTAAGTTTGGATACTCCATATTAGCTTTTAGAGCCACTTTAATATGATCTTTTAAAGTTGGCTTTACTATCGTCTAATATAAGTATTAAAATTTTAAAATCTCAAATCTCTAATTACTAAATATCCATTTCCTTGAACAACTGAACCTAATGAATAATCATCCCATTCATTTTTCCTGGTTATTTAATACTTAAGGCATCAACCATAATATTAGCTTTTCCAAGACACAACTGAATATCGACATCATAGTCCTTAATTCACTCCAACAATCTTCTTTATCTCAGATTTAATTCTTTCTATGAAATTATGCATTTTAAACTCTTATGGTCAATACAAATTTTTCATATTACCCCACATGGGTAATGTCTCCAAATCATTAGAGTAAATACTACTATAGCTAGCTCAAGATCATGTGTATAGTAAATTAATTCATGTGGCCTCAACTATCTTAAGGAATATGTAATTACATTTATGTTCAACATTAGAACACATCCTAAATCCTTCAAACAAAAAAAAATAACACAGTAAATTTAGAATCCTTTAGTTCTTGATGGAATCTTAAATACTAATGTTGTAGTTTGATGCATCTTCAATGTTTGAAAGCTCCTCTCACATTCTATAGTCAATTTAAATTTAATATTCTTAATCATCAGTTTGAACAAGGGCATAATAATATGTGAAACATATACCTCCTATAATATCATGCCAATCCTAAGAAGCTACAAACCGTTATAGCATTATTTAGTGTAGGCCTTTCATAATTTATTTTATTTTCTATGGGTCTACTAAAATTCTTTCACCACTGATAAAAAGCCCCAAGAAAGAATTAATGTTTTTCCAATGTTCACATTTTGAATATTTTGTATACATATGTTTTTTTTTATTAATATGTCTTAAACTATCCTTAAATTTTCATCATGCTACTCACCAGCCTTTGAGTAAATTAAAATATTATCAATAAAAATAATCACAAACTATTTTATATAGTAAAAAATAATTTGATTCATTATATCCATAGAAATACTAGGAGTATTTATCAAGCCAGTGGCATTTCTTTAAACTCATAATGACCATACATGGTCCTAAAAGTTATCTTAATTATATCTTCTTCTTTAACCCTTGCTTGATTAATTCCTAATTTTAAATGAATTTTAAAAAATACCTTGGCACCTCCTAACTAATCAAATAACTCATCTACATGATGGTGGATATTTTTTCTTAATGGTCACTTTTTTCATCTTACTATCTTTAATACACATTATCAGGGAACCATCTTTCTTCTTATTAGAAAGTACAGGTGCATTCCAAGGTGAGTTACTTACTCTGATAGGACCGTTATCCATTAATTCTTGTAATTGAGCTTTCAAATTTTTTTATTTTGTTAGAGCCATTCTAAAGAGAGATTTGATTATTGTTGATGTTTCTAGTGGTAGTTTACTCCCAAATTCTATCTCCTCTTCAAGGGGTAATCCATATAATTTTTTGGGAAATACATCTAAAAACTTTGAGATCACTAGGACATTATGTAATGCCCACACATTTGTATTTAATATTTCCATTTTAGCAAAGAATATGAAATCGCCTCTTCTTAGTTATTTACCCATCTTCACTATATTAACTAGAGAGGATTTTACATTCTTCTCATAGGAAAAGTTAAATTTCCTCTCATTTAGGGAACTAAATTTTCTCATTTTCTTCAAGCAT
Organism: Dendrobium huoshanense; assembly: GCA_016618105.1. Lineage (NCBI taxonomy): Eukaryota > Viridiplantae > Streptophyta > Magnoliopsida > Asparagales > Orchidaceae > Dendrobium > Dendrobium huoshanense. The sequence goes on along the minus strand of CM028359.1, from coordinate 39,303,017 downwards.
TCAATTAAAATTAAATTTTTAACTAACCAGACCATTCCAAAAATGATGTCCAAAGTTTTAATTAGCACCAAAATTAGTTATGTTAAAAATTTATGGCCCTTAATATCTAAATTGAAAAAATTAGTTCTTATAGGCTTGGAAATTATCCCTCATTAGCATTATACCACATAAGACAAGTGTAAAGCATGCAATCTTAATTGATAAGTATGCACAAAATGCTTTAGAAATAAAATATTGTGAGGCATGATAAGTACAGTTATGTACTTTTTATTATGTTAAAAGTTTAGTGAAAATATGTTGTTTTAGTCATTTTATACAAAAATAATAATAATAAAATGGTTAAAAATACAAAGAAACGGGCACTGCAAGAGGAAACACCATTACCGTGCTCTATTCAACACAATTAAAGTATCACTTTAAATCTACTTAGCAGTGCTAGGTTCTCAAGAAAATGAATATCAAAGTGTAATATCATCCAACACCTCAACACCATTTTGTCAACTTAGGCTCCGCAACGCTCTAATTTCAAAAGCACTGCAGTGCTATAGTTGTATCTTCCAAGTGATACAACACAAAAGTAGAAAAGATGCATATGTTTACTTGATAAACATTGCACATCATTAAGCGCCAAAATAGAGCAAATATTTCAGCACTGAGGTGCTATTTCACTTTTGAGTGACGCATCGTTAGACACCATTTCTATGCTTTTTTTTATAAATATAGATTTTGGTATGTTTTTGAGAGAGTTTAGTAACTTCTGAAAACATAGTACTTTTTAGTGTGCTTCTCTACTACCGTCTTATAGTAAAATTTTAGGAAGGCTAGGGATGTCAAGGATACATTCAATTGGAGTATTTAGCCTATAAGTTCAAGCAACTCTATAAGTGAAGGAAGGAGTGTGCGAGAGATACTTGATAGGGGTTATGGATAAATATAAATTGAATTATAACAATGAATAAATAAGACTCTATTTTCGTTAAACAATGCTTAGGTTTTTTTATATATTTATTAGTAAGCCCCACTTAATATACTCAAGTATTTGTGCTAAATCAAGTAAAAAAATTATAGGGTAGAATGTCAAACCCATGAGGAAGTATGCTTTTTAGTAATCAACTATTGTTGTTTACTCTAATTACAATAATTATCTTACTTAATAAAAATATATGTTTTAGAGATCAATCACATAAATAAAATTTGATAAAGATAATGAATACACCATATATATATATAATATTTTTGACTGATGAATATAAGTATTATATTTTTTCCTAATGAATCTATTCTAAATATTATGCTATTCAGAGCATATGCATTCCTACATCTCTATCAAGTTTGTAGGAACAAAAAATGAACACTAACTTTCTACGAATATATCATCTCCTTAAGAATTAAATATACATCACATATGATGCCTACGTATGATGCATACTAATTAAATATTCCTGGTTATGCATGTTCCCTTCTTTGAGGCTCTACATTATGCCTAATTTTAACTACAAATATTGCACCTATGTGTATTAACTTAAGAAATGGTAATATTGAAAATATTATTTTAATCATTTAAGAAATAAGTGAACACACTAGTAATACCTATAAAATTTGCATCATCAATCTAAAATTAGAGAATTTAACAGACATTGAATATAATTAAAGCAAACACAATCTCATTGGCATGATAACAAGAAAATATAAGAGATAGATATCACCAGAATAGTTCAATGAATCTCCTCTACACTCCACTTTACCTATATATTTACTTCCACAAACACAAGATAATCATTCTAATGATTATATCAAGTAGTTCTCTATTTTCCCTCAGTTGTCACCCAAAGGGAAATTAAGAGAAGCACTCTGAACAGTACTGAAATTCTAAGTGACTAAATTATCTTACAAAAATAACACATTAACTATTTTTAGGAAAACACGAAGTAGACATCTGACATTACGATGCTCCAAATATGGATGTCACTGCACCCAACAAATAAATTAATACCGTTGTGCTTCTATTCTAGTTTCGCTACATTGCTTGCTTATATGGATCAGTTAATTAATAAACAATCACATTGTTTTAGTAACAGTTCATGTCATTGGGAAGTTATGATTACTATACCACGGTGATGCTACCTTTCTAACAATATGGCACCTGAAGGGTAATTTGGGAGTCGAGGCATTATAGAGTGTGATGTTGCGGTGCTAAACAACGAAGAAAATGGCACTAGAAAGTTGAACTTTTGATTTTTTGATGCTATATGGTTGAAAAGTTATCATTGTATTATCAATATTTTGGTGCTCCGACGGTGTCATTTATGGGGCTGCAATGTTGTTTGTTCGGACTCCGCAATACTATATAAAACTTAGAATTTCACGACTTTTATGTATTTTTTTGCAAAATATAACTAAAATTATACATTTTCACTAAAAAATATAACACATAAAATAATATCTTATTTATACACATCAATACTTTAATCCTACAAAGTGATAAAATCCCACTATTTCTCTTATATTTTGATTCTTTTATTAATAAAATAAAAATGAGTTTCCTTATCATTTATTCTATGTTTGAAAAAATATCTTATTGACCACGTCAGATAAAACCTTTTTTTGAAGTCAAAGAGAGAGAAGCTCCTGAATTTTCTAGAGAGAGAAAGTGCAAGAAACTCATTTTTTTGAATTTTACTGCTTTCACGAGCGTTTGGTGATCGGTGTTTTCTACGGTGGCCGACCGTCGGTCGGTGGTTGTTTGATTTCATGGTCTTCGTTCATCGTACTAACGATGATCGGCCATCTGTTGACCTCATTTTTGTATGAGGTCACTAAGGCCCTTCCAAACTCCAGATTAATTTTAGATCCTAGGATCCACTCTAGACCTTAGGATTCTTTCCTAGAGCCAGACCTTAGAGCCTACTCTAGAGCCTAGGATTCCCTTAAATCCTAAATCTTAGAACTCCTCTAGATCTTAGGACCACTCCAACTTCAAATCAATCCCTACCCTTGATCAATTCAAACCTCAAATCAATCTGAACTCCATTCAATTCAAATCCAAATTAATTCAAGTTTCAAACATATCCAAACCTTGATCCAATCAATTTGACAATCCAACCTTCAACTTAGACTTTGATCCAAACTTCAATCTAGCTTTGACCTCATCCATTCATTAACAATCACCACATGATTGTAAATGATTTGGATACTTCAATACTAATCATTCAAACTTAAAATCCATTCCAAATCCAGAAGTCTAAATTCAAATTCAAAGTCTTAAGGTCTTGTCCTAAAGACCCTTTTCAAAGAATTTTCAAACATTTCAAAACCCAGTCAAATGGTCTCTGATTCAGGGTCTATCACTTCCAAAGTGATAAGACATGTCTCTAGAGGTTACCCTCCAACTTTGAGCTCATTCTGAGGTCTCTAACCCCAGAATTTGAATTAAAATCCAAAGGCTGTAAAACCTTCAAATATTTACAGCCTATGCCACTGAACCTAACCCCTTTGAGATCTTGACCTTGGAACCCTTATCCAAGCCTCCAATCACTTTCAGACTCTTGATTTTAACCCACTGAGCAGTAAAATGCATTTTTCAGAACCATTTTTGGCCATAGTTGACCAATGGGCCAAAATTGACCAAAATACCCTTATGGGATTTCAAATGGCTATTTCAATTCAAATCAATTCCAAACTCTTTGAAACCACTTTCAATGAATTTCAAATATCAAACCCAACTTGTTGAACTCAAACCCAGACCTTGGGTCAACCTGGTTGACCAAGTCAACCAAGTTTGACCCATGGACCCATACACCCTCCTCTTTCAAATTTTTGAATCTAGTCCATTCCAAGTCCTTTGAATGTATGGGATGAACCCTTGGGTATCCAAGAGACCCCTCTTGGTGACCCAAGCCGTGGGCTCACTTGGGTTAGCCATATGGCTTGACCCAAGTGACCAAAGCGAGGCCTCCCTTGAGCAATCTTTTGATCTTAATCAAATTGAATCCAAATCAAGGTGCCATTGGGTTCCCATTGACCCAATACACCTTCCTTGACCAGTCCAATCCTTGGGCTAACTTGGGTCAAGAGTTAGGCTAACCCAAAGTGCCCAAAAGCACTTGGGATTGAGCCAACTCTCAACCTAAGCCCAATTGAACATGACCAACACCTCCCATAGGTGGCCCTAGGTCCAATACACCCCCTCCAGCCAGCCCATGCCTTGGGCTAGCTTGGGTCAATAGTTAGGCTAACCCAAAGTAGCCAAAAACACTTGGACCCGAGCAGTTTTCCAGTTCAGATCAAATTGGACCCAATTGCCACTTGAATTGGGTGCACCAGACCCAGACCCACTTCCCACCTCAAGCCCAGGGTCTGGCCTGACCTGGGTTGAGCCCAAATCAACCCGAACCGAGCAAATTTGGATCAACCCGAGCCAACCTTTGACACAAGCCAAATAGGACCAAATTGCCACTTGCATTGGGTGCACCAGACCAAGACCTACCTCCCATATCTAGCCCAGGGTCTGGCCTGACCTGGATCGAGCTCAATTCGACTCAAACCAAGCAGGTTTGAGCCAAACCGAGCCACCGGATTGATCCTGGCTTCCCCAGGACAATTTGATTCCACTCCCAGCTCCAGTGTGTCCCCATCGGCCTTCCCTGGTCAACCCGACCCAGACCATGGCCGGCGGCGGTCGGAACCAATGGAGAGCAAGTTTCGGTGGTCCCCCCAGGCCGATCTTGACCGAAAGACTTCCAAAGGCTGTGGCTCGCCGGCTTGAGGCTCACGAGCTCTATGGAACGGTGACCCTTTCCACCTGGCATCAATCCGAGAGCTCCTCCGATTCAATCCTGGCCGTCCGAGCTCGCGGGAGGAGGCTGAATAGGCTGGTGCTCCCCAGAGCTCAAGGTTCGATCCCAGCATTTCGAAATGATTCCCCAGAGTTCCCTCAATCTCCCAGCGTCTCCCCTCGAGCTCCCAGACCTCTCCTTTCATTACTTCGAGTGAACTCCGGTGAAAGGCTTCGGCGTCCCGCTCAAAGTCCTACCTCCGGCCATCCTCCAGTCGCGGTCTCCGAAGGAAACCTGCTCGCCTTCGTCCCCTGAAGCTTCTAGATAGAGAAGCTCATCCGTTGAGACTTTCTCTGCGGTAATCCCATCATCCCGAGCTCCCTAGCTAGGTAGTCCGGTCAAGTGTGAAGGAAACCTTCACCCCAACAGATTTCCACCATTGGATTGAAGGTTTCCACCCCCCTGATCCTCCTTGTGAAATTTCGTTGAAGTTCGCCGGCGGGATCAATCGGATCACGCCGGAGAAGGTTCACGGTCTCGGATAAGAGCAGAGGTTGAAGACGAAATCTCAGCATTTGATTCCAATCAACGGCTAGGATTAGATCCCGCTGTTTCGGAGCGCGTATGATCCTAGCCGTCCGATCCGCCATCCGACGGCTGTGGTTAATCCGACCGTTAACAGTTGGCGCTAATGATTGCCCAGCCAATCAGCGCGCGGCGCGTGTAAAGCGAGCGCTGACTGTGTAATGGCTGAATTAATAATTCCAGAAATTCAAGGAAACTTTGGAAATTCATATCTCCCTGCACACTTGTCTAAATTAGGTGTTCTTAGGCTAATTGGAAAGGTTTCAGGGAGACCTACAAAAGCTCTATAGTTCCATGCCCTGGATATGTCAGTGTTAGGTTTAATTTGAGTTTGAGCATTTTGTTAATTTCTTTAATTATTCTTTAAATACAAGTCCACCAGGCATGGAATTTTGGGAGATTGAATTTGAACATGTTTTTTACATGTCCAAATTTTATCTCCCCCCTTTAATATGTTCAAGGGCATTTTCCCCAAATTTCAAATTTAAGGGTCATGGTTTGACCCTTAAATTCAAAATGGGGTATAGACCTATCCAATGGGATTTAGGGTGTGATTTTTTGTGTGCTGATGATGTGTAGGATAAGGAGTGTAGAGCCACTGATTTTGCCCCAATCCAAGCTTAGGATACACCCCTATAGTGGTTTGAAGGTGACTTAGAGTTCACCTTAGGTGGTTTAGTTAACCACCTTAGAATACTCCATTTGAGCTCAAATTTAGTGAGTTTAGTCCTCAGGATCAGGTGATCCTATGGTCCAAATTTCATCAAATTTAGAGTTCATTTGGTTTCCCAAGTAGGAACCATAATAATCCCCCTTAGAAATAACCCTCTAGCCTTAATAAAATTCTAATAATTCTAATTTAATTCTTAAAATTCCCTAAAATCCCCCCAATTAACTTAAATTTATCTCTTAATCAGTGAAAATTGAAATCACTTTAATTTGACATTAAAATCCACTTTAATTTAATTTTAATCAAAATCAATGTTTAATCACTTTTAATTAATTAAAAATTATTAAAACTCCCAAAAAATCTTTAAACACTTGCTGATCTCTCCTTAGATCATTTCTGATCTTTGGAGTTGATTTCAAGAAGTTTGGGACTCATTTGGGATCAAATCACTAAAATGATCCTTAATTGAAACAATTTAATAATTTCAATAAATACCCAAACTTCTAAAATTCATAACTAATTGTATAAAATTTCAAATCAATAAAACTCAGTGGCTAATGACTCTAATTAAAATCTAGTATTTTTTAAAAATTTCAAACTCCCAAAATCTGGTCAAAGTAAAAAAAGTCAACATTTTGGTCAACTCTAGGTAAAAACCGGGTCAAAACTTCCTAAAATCATAACTTTTGATAGAAAACTCCAATTTGAATGTGCCACATGTCTAACAACTCATAATTAGGTCTAGTATTTTAATAAAATACAAACTTTCCAGAATTTGAGCTTAATCAAAAAGTCAGCCTTTGACCCTTTAATTAAGTGATTAAAATATTCAAAATTCATAAAATTCCAAATCGCTCTAAAACTCCAGAAAATATTGGTTTAATGCTTAAAAACACTTAACAGATCCTTTAAAACACAACAACCACCCTAAAGGTGAAGTTTATTGGCTGGACTACTCCGGGCTGCGGGGCTAAGTGTCCTAAGGAGGCTGGTTCCTCGAGCCTGGTGGCACAACGCCACGAATGGATTCTAAGGGGTGTTAAATCTTAAAATAGATTAATTTTTATTATTTAACGCTTTAAAATCTCTAATTCAATTACATTAATTTGGTTTATCGGCTGGACTACTCCGGGCTGCGGGGCTAAGTGTCCTAAGGAGGCTGGTTCCTCGAGCCTGGTGGCACAACGCCACGAATCAATTAATGGCAAACTTAACTTAATCAAACTTTAAAAATCAGCAACTAACTCATTTTTATATCAATCTACTCCTTTAATTCCAACCAACTTAAATAACTTAATCAACCCCGATTGCTATTGGGTAACCCAGGCCTACGAGGCTATTAGCTTAGCCCCAAGGAAGGTGAAATAAACTTCACGGCCTCGGTGTGAAACAAAGGTAGTAATCAATTAATTTTTTAAAATATGTCTAATTAAAATTCTTAATTCATTAATACTTAAATTTTAATCTAAATCCCCTTTTAAGCCTTAACAAACCCAGACTTTTAGACAACTTCAATTAATAACCTACTTTAGGATCTATCCCAGCCACACGACCTTTCTCACACACTTTAGATGATGTGCTAGGACAACCAACTCTAGATCTAGGTTAGGCCGGTGTTTACTTTACTGCTGTGTGCCGGATTTTTCGTAGTTTTCACTGCATGTTCTGGATGAAATTGCTTTGCTGTGTCTGCTTACTTTTTCTGTACTCTGTGGATGGATTGATGTGTTTGGCGACTAGATTACCCTTAGGTTAGGTACGATCTGGATGTTGACACAGTTTTCTGCAGGTGGCCACGCTCATGCAGGGCAATATAAAAAGGAAGCAAATCAAAAAATACATAAATATTATAAACTCTTTGCACAGGTGCTTCAGCTGCTAAAGCCCCCAAATCATAAAAGAGCATGGCCAGTGTGTTTACTTTCTTTTCTGCTCATATACAACTGCTTGGGAATAACTGCTTTTTATATATTAATTGCTTAGGATAACCCTGCAGGTGAGTCTAGATTTTTATTTTGTTATTAATGTAATTTGTGTAAGTGTCAAGTGTTGTGAAAGTTGATTTTGAGTTGGGATACATAGATCCAAAGCTTGGATTCCAAAGAGGAAAGGATACCTCTTTAGGGAACACTCCTTTTCCATTTGGAAGTCCAAATTTGGATCATACCTTTTCCTTACCCAAAGAGGAAAGAGTGGCCTTCCCCTTAAAGGAAGTGCCCTCTTATCCATTTGGGTAATCCACTACGAAGATTCCAAGAAGATCGAAGAAAAGGAGTCCAAAGAAGAATGAATGAAGATTTGAAGATTGAGAGTATCCCACTCAAAATAACTTGCGTCATTACTAGGTTTAGAATCCGGGTTGTTGTCAGTGGTGCCCGACCACTTTACTTTAATTAATAAGCAAGGCAATTCTGCCTATGGACATTTATTAATTAATTTATATTTGATGTGATGATTTGATTGCCTTTCGGATTACTTGTTTTTACTAGTTTTTTGGTGATTGTATGCCGCTTTTTGTTTTCGCCTGGATACGTGAGACTCGTGAGGGTGTGAAAGTTTTCTACACATAACCTTAAAAGTCTAAAATTTTAGTGAGTCTAAATAACATAGAAAGATAACGAATCTAGGGAATTAGCCGGGGATCGACCCCAAGGTCGCATGCATATTTCTGCACTTCTTCTTTCCTTGTTTTAGACCCTTCCCCGCCTGCGGGTAGAGTCCGGATAGTCTGACCTATGAGGACGAGGTGCCGGACCTGGGGAAGTCCAGTCTTCTAAAAAATTATTTTATAAGCCTGTTTTTAAAATTTCAAGCATACTTGATTTGGAAGTTGTCAACCAAGCATGCATTGCATTAGATACAAATTAAAAGAGTCAAAATTTTAATTTTATAGTCCTTAGCATTTTAGCCCCCAATCCAGGCCGGGGTAAGTCCAGACCTTGCACTGCATTAGTTAGGATCGGACGACTGTTGTCCAGTATCCAAAATAGATTTAGGTTCCGGGGCAGATCTTTGATTATAAGACCCCAAACTTCGGGAATATGGTCCCAAATTTCTAATAAAATGCTTGACTGTAATTAAATATCATTTCAACCCAAAGTACAAAGCCCAACACTTAGACTAAGTTGGGACACTTCCGGATGGTTCTGGAATCTCAAGGTGTCCCCTACCTCTCCTCCTCTAACTCCGTTAATAACTGCTCAATTTTGATCCATTCCCTTTTGAGTTTCCAAAATTCACTTCTCTTTTTGATATCACTCATAGAAATTCTAACAAAATTCTGCCACCATTTTAATCGGGAGTTTTCGTAGGAGATTTTTATCTCCCTATGATGTAATTAACTACGAGGGCTTGCGCTCGTAGGAGATTTGGAACCACACACACCTGATTTTAAAAAATTTTAATTTCTAAAACTTTATTAGTTTTCTTTGGGAAAAGTTAAATAATGATCGTCATAGTTGCATTAGAAGAATTATCGTAGAATGGTCTCATTTCCCTTTGGGGAGATACATCCATCTTCGATAAGGCTTTGGATGTGAATGTGACGATCATGTTTCTTGAATATTGTAATCGGGTATTTATTTGAACTATACTTTGTCCCTTCGGGGCCATATAAAGTTCTCCTTAGCACCCGATCATAGTATTCAAGATGAGTTTACATAATTCTAAGTCTGAACACCCTTATGAAGGTTTATTTTCGTCCTTCGGTGTGATATACTCTTTCTAAACGAGTTGATTCGACCTTAGAATTGGAACTTAACCTTAATCTTAAAATCCCTAAAGAAAACTAATATTTTTCAGAACATGTTTTTCCAAAATTCCAACAAACAAAAATGGCACGCCCGGTGGGACCAAATTTCTCTTCCCATCTTTAATAGTGGCAGAATTTCGTTTCATCGGTAGTTTCAACTATCATTTCTTCCGTTGATCCCTTTGCCCATTTCTTCCTTGGGTGAGTGTGGCCAACATCTAAAAAAAATAATAATAAAATATTAAAAGAGAGGTTGTACCTCCAAATTTGGCTTTATCTATATTTTTGTTCTGATTTTGACCTTCTGCCCCGGGATAGCCTGTGAGGCAACAGCGTCAAATCAAATCTCTGGATATCCTTTTCAATCTTATGGATTTATGGTCGATAAATTTCTCATTTAACATATAAATCCTTAAAATTGAAAAGAATTCAAAATTTTTGATTTCGGACATCCCAAATTACTTTAGTTTTAACCCCCTCACTTCCCCTTTGACCTCTAGGGGTGGGAAGGGTTAGACTATTCCTTTTACTTGGGTTTTCTCACGATTCCATAAGCCTTCGAGCAAGGGGAAACTCTGTCCGTTGTGTTTTGGAACCTGTAAGAAAACCCCTTTCAAATCTTCAAAATTTCTTCAAAATTTTCTTAAACTCTAAATTGTCATATGTTACCACATACGATCTCCTTGTGGGCTAACATATGTCAACTTTTATTTTAGAAAACTCTTCGGCATGTACTTAGTCTTTTTACCCTTTTAACATGTGTTAAGCAATATCCTTCACTGCTCGACACATGTTGGAGGGTTGAGATTTTCTTACAAGCCTCAATTTTTTTTAAAAAAATTATTATTATTTCTTTCATCTCCTTTTTAAAGAAAATCTAATTTCAATCTTCTCTTTAACTTTCAGAAAATCCTAAATGGCTGGCCAATTGATTTTCTCTTTTGACCGAGAGTTGTCCTCGACTGTTAATGACCAAGGGAGCACTATTATTTTTGGAATGGGATTTAGTACTCTTGAGCTCTCCATGGATGGACACCAGATTATTAGTTTGGATGCCAGTAAGGAAATTCCCCCAGTGGTTGAGTTGATTGTGGGATCTGCACCCACCTTGCCAGTAGTCAGCGATAGTCAGAAACAGTCTGAACCAGTTGTTGAGCCTCCCACTGAAGTCAAGTCTGTTTTTGAGGAGGGGTCTAGTTCTGGACTTAGCTTTGCCACTAAGAATAAAAAAAAAACTATTTCAGGAGACTTAGAAAGAAAATCTCTAAGGCTAAGAGAGTTCTACCCTTTAAGACCTCAGCTCAAGTAGAACCTGAGGCTGTTGAGGAGCTACCTATTCCTGCTTCCTCTCCCCTCCTAAAGGGGAGTCGCTTTTACCCCCTGGCTTCAGCTCAAGGAGAGGAGAAGGCAGCTAGGATAGCCCATTCTCCACCATGCCCGGTCGACTACTCGACTAAGAAGACTCAGAAAGAAAAACATCTCCAGAAGACAAGGACTTTGAGAAACATAATTCATACCTGTGCTGCACAGTCTGGACAGACTAAAGAGGAATATGTAAAACAATTGAAGGGAGTGATCTCACATCGCTTCCAAAAAGAAGTGTTGAAGGAAGAAGTGTCTGAAGCAAAGAATTTAACCCCACAATTCGTTAGAAAGAATAAGAAGTATGTTAGACAGCCCGCTACTTCAGTACTGGTTGATGGATATCACTGGGTGTCACGCCCTCCGTCCTCTCAAACAGAGGGTATTATGTTGACTGGGTCCGAGAGAGGCCACCATTCTACTGGTAGACCCCCGGTACCCCCACATAAACCTGTAAGATTGGCCTCAGTGATTGTTAAACCAAAGGGGGTTAAAGTTCAAAAGTCTATGGACCTTAAAGGAAAAAGACCTAAATCTCCTGAAAAGAAATATGTGCCAAAGAGAACCAAGTTGGAGAGTCTGCCACCACCTCCTAGAACTTCTAAGTTCATTCTGCAGCTCCAACAAGTTTCAGCCAACCCTACTCCGGGTTCAGTTGAATTGATGGATGTCCAAACTAGTACTCCAGTTGTTATAGTTGACAGTCCTACCACAGCCAGCATAACCCAAGATCCAATAGTCACAATCCCTGCTACCCCATATGATGATCCCCAAGGTCCGAGTGTCATTCCTAGGCCCCTTAGTCAGGTGTCTGAGAACCTTACCTTACCAGATGTGGGAACTATCACTTTACAAGCTCGTGCTTCTCCCCCTGAGGTATATGTCCCTCTCCCTGTAGAGGATGCCACTCTTCTGACTACCAGCTCTGGGATAGTCGAAGAGGAGAGAATTGACCAGGATCTAGAAATGGAAGATGAACCGGATATAAAGTCTCAACCAGATCCTAATCCAAAACTCACAGAAATCATTGCCCTCATGGATTCTGAAGAATTATTCGATATGGATGAGTACAAAGGATACTTACCTCTTGATCCTAAGTCAATTGGGGATAGACCGGTCGAGGAGGTAGTTAAAGAAATAAGAAACATTTTGTTGAACAAAGAAGGAATGGCTTCTTTTGACCCTGATATGGATGATCTCCTTGGGGATGAAGATGATTATGTTGGTGGCATTTATGTGGTCGAAACTAGAGGGTCTAATAAAGAAGCTGAGCCCAGCAAATATCGATTTGCTAAAGATGAAGATCCACATACTATTGAGTCAGATTCAGATGAGTCTGTGAAAGACAGAGATGAAGAACACATAAAAAACTTGGAGACTCAGCTCGCTAGCATGATGTCACAAGTTAGAGAAATGCAAGAGAAGTTGGATAAATCACAGCAAGAGTCTCTTAAGATCCACCAGTCAGCTCGAGAGCTCACAGAAAAGGCTAAAAGGGCAAAATTTAGTTCCAGACCTTTCGAGTCACCACCTGTGACCCTCCCTTGTCTAGTAGAAGCACCTCCAGTTCACCCTACAGTTTCCACCATTCCTTTGATCCTACCTCAGAAGGATATTAAGCAATTACTGAGGACCAAGTAAGGGAGGCCTTAGCCCTTTCTCAAGGAACCGTGTCTATTTCAAAGGGTAGACCCTACCCCGAGGAATATGACTTAGTTCCTTACCCAAAAGGCTTTGTGCCACCAACTTTTAAAGTTTTCACTGGAATTGAAAATCCGAGACAGCATCTGGCCCACTTCCGAGAAAGCTGTTGCAATGCAGGAGGGTCAGATGCTCTACTATTTCGCCAATTTGTAAGTAGTCTATCCGGCATTGCTTTTGAATGGTACGCTGATCTGCCCAACGGTTCAGTAAGAACCTTTAGCGAGCTAGAAAACCTCTTTCTTAAGAGATTTTCTGGAGCGCAACAACGCACCACCGTGGGCGATCTCGTGGTTGAAAAGCAAAAGCCGAGAGAGTCTCTGGTTGAGTACATCTTGAGGTGGCAAAACCTCTCGATGAAGTGTGAACCCCAGTTGCAAGAGCAACATGCTGTGGAGATTCTTTTGAAAAATATCCATGGCCCTGTTGCTTTTCTCCTGAAGGGTTTCACTATTAAAACTTTTGAAAAACTTCTTAATAAGGCTAGCAATTTGCATGAAGAGGCTCCTAGGATGCCATTCTTACGAGAGCAGTCTGAAGAAAGGAAGGGTCCAAAATTGGTGAAAACATTTGAAAAGAAAGCTATGGTCTCAGCAGTAGATAAAGGAAAGAGGCAAGTGATTAGTCAGCCTAGCACTCCACTTCCACCACAGCCACCTCAGAAGCAGCCCTTTCAGATAGTTCCTCATTATACTAAAGATCCTGCCTCCATCCCTTTTAGAGAGAGATTGGCAAAGCCTTATCCATTTAAAAGGGAGTAAGTTAAGAAGATCTTCAAGAGCTTGTTAAAGAAACCGGATTTTCAGTTGCCAGAGGCCAGGAGGCCTGAGGATGAGAGCAAGAAAGATGATCCCAAGTATTGCCCGTACCACAGGATGCTTAGTCACCCTCTTGAGGACTGTGTTGTGTTCAAAGATTGGCTTGAGAGGAACTACACCCAAGGTAACATCATAATACCTAATGAATACTTGGTCGATCCAGAAAAGGCTTCAATTAAAACCATTTCAGGTAATCCTCTTAACTCTTTTTGTCTTGTTGAAGATGGTTGGGACATTGCTTTTTCTCGGGCACTTAAAAAGTCGATTAACAAGTCTTTTCGTCTTTCTCAACAGCTGACTACGATAGCCCAGGCCCCGATGTGGAAGGTTGACCTGGACGCTTCGCAGAAGGATGTTGTTCCACTTCCCTCTCCAGTAGTCTTAGGAACTACTGAGAAAAATGTAAAAGAAGAGAAATTTGATTTATAAGAGAGGAAGTGTGTAGATGAGAGATGTATTAGAATGGCGGATGGCGGTGTTAAAACCCTTTCCCCTCTTTTGTTATCTGACTTTTACTTTGCCCCATCAAAGGCGAAGGGTCAAAAGATGAATAAAAAACATCCTTCTACTTCTGTCTTGATGGTTGGCCATGAATCTCAAATGCAAATTGATGACTCTCCTGTTTTGAATCAAACTCCTAATGAAATAAATATTGAGGTTAATCAAACCGACCTCCCCGAATCGACTATTCAAGAAGATGTCGAATGTGAAGCCTTATCAGAAAGTGATTTCCCCTAATTTAATTTTAAGGGAAGTCCTATCGAGATAGAGTTTTCAGATTCTGACTCTCTTTCGGGAAACAACGATTTAATGCCTACAGTGAGTGTAGACACCGCTCTAGTTTGCCCGCCCGAAGACATCGAGCAGGTGCAACTCCGTGGCGGTAAAGTCTTACCTCCTAGGTTGCCCCCTCAGGACAAAGGCAAGCAATCCTCATTCGAAAATCTGAATCCAGATTCCCCTCAGCAACCAGAATTTCCTTTAATTCCTCCGGGTTTCGAGTCTGTCGTTCCTAAGGTTGATTACAATGTTCTAGCCCACCTTAGGAAGTTGCCAGCAAAATTAAGTATTTACGACGCCCTCCTTCTCTCCAAAGAAATGAGGGAGTCTTTAATTAAAGCACTTCTCGACCCCGAGATTTGCTTAACACAGTTAGCTGCAACTTCAGAAGGTGAGGCTCTCTACTTCAAAGAGGTCCCCGGGGTTACCTTTTCAGACGAAGATTTACTCTTGGGAATTGTCGACCACAATCGCCCCCTCTATATTACCGTGGATGTGGGAAACTTTAAGTTATCAAGAGTCCTTATTGATCCGGGTGTATCGGTCAACGTGATGAACATAAAGACTCTTGCTTATCTCAGAGTTGATACTAGCAAGCTTTCAACCGACAGGTTGGTGCTTCGTGGGTTCAACGAGAAGGGCGAGAGAGGCTTAGGTTCAATCACTTTACTCCTAGAAATAGGAGAGTTAAAAACTGAAGCTAAATTTCATATCATTGATTCGACTACGTCCTTTAACGCACTTCTAGGTAGACCTTGGATTCACGAATATAGAATGGTTCCATCTACCCTGCACCAATGCGTTAAGTATCAGCGAGACGGCATTGAACATGTGATTAAGGGTGATTTGCAACCATTCTCGATTCAAGAAATTGGGATCTACGAAGATGCTGCGTATTTCATACCAAAAGGGTCCTCGTCCCGTTCTAAATTGGAGATCAAATTTGAGGAGAAAATGGTTGGACAAAAATTCGACCAAAAGAAGGAAAAAGATAAAAATATCAATCAAGAAATGACACAATTGAGTAGTGAAGACGACTCTGATATCATTGTCCTTAGGCCTCCAAGCACATTACCTCAAAGAGGTGGGAGGATGGCTTTAAGGGCATGAGGTCGAGGCCGTGCTTCATTAGATAGGAGAGCAGCACCTGTGTATATTGATTTGGAATCAGATTCTGATGGTGAACTAGAAAGTCAAGGTACTGCCCTCTCTCTCGATTATCAGAACATAAATGCTCCTCCAAAATTTGATCTCACCTTAGACCAGGACAGTGACCTTGAGATAGATATTTCAAAAGTTAAAAGTGACGAGACTGAATTAACAATGTATGAAAAGCTCACTAGAAGGATTGAGGCCCTTTCTCTGACCCCACTGTCGGCAGACAGGATTGTAGGGTTGGAAGTCAAAGTGGCCCCCAACTTGGATGGTGAAGTTAAGAAAGTCCAGAAATTCTTTCCTGGCTCCTCCTCCGCAAGGGACGAAAGTGATGTAACCCTTGAGGAGGCAGATTTTAATGAATTAATAGAATTACCTTTCGGCAACTTCCCTGTTTGTGTAAAAAACACTTTTTCTAAAGGTTCTATACCATACCGATGGACTAAGGGTCAAGCTAGATACCACGAGAATATTTGGCGAACAAAATTAAATAAAAATCCAACAAGCGGTATTGGCTTTGGAACAGTTAGTTCATTCGATGATGATGAGTATTGCCTAATGATAGCTTACCATCTCGATTCTCCAAATGTCCCTACAGATCCTCCTTGTCCTCTAGATGGACTCTGTTTGGAGACTTTAGACGATCTCGATGATCTTCAAGTTCGGGATGCACCCCCTGAATTTGAAGAGGAAATTAAGTCGACAGTCGATGAGTTGAGAGAAATTAACCTGGGAAACGATGATGACCCCCGTCCTATTTTCATAAGTACTTTGTTGAGCGAGGGTGAAACCCAAGACTTAATCCAGTTGTTATTCGAGTTCGGGGATTGCTTTGCCTGGACATACGACGAAATGCCAGGTTTTCCTACTGAGGTAGCAGTTCACAAACTTGGGGTTCGGCATGATGCCATTCCTGTTAAACAAGCTCCTCGACGCATGCGCTTAGAGATTGAGCAACAAGTCGTTTCTGAAGTTAAGAAATTGGCAGAAGCCGGATTCATTCGAGAGGAGCAATATCCCTCTTGGGTGGCCAGCG
Organism: Dendrobium huoshanense; assembly: GCA_016618105.1. Classification (NCBI taxonomy): domain Eukaryota; kingdom Viridiplantae; phylum Streptophyta; class Magnoliopsida; order Asparagales; family Orchidaceae; genus Dendrobium; species Dendrobium huoshanense. The sequence continues at coordinate 39,286,384 of CM028359.1, read as the reverse complement.
TCGTGCCAGTTCGAAAGAAAAATGGTCATATTCGGATTTGTGTCGACTATAGGGATCTGAATAAGGCATGTCCTAAAGATTAGTTCCCTCTACCAATACCAGAACTCATGGTGGACATTGCCTCCTCACATGCTATTTTCTCATTCATGGATGGCTCGTCGGGTTATAACCAAATCAAGATGGCCCCAGAAGATGAGAGAAATACTGCGTTCAGAACCCCTATTGGAATCTTTTGTTATAAGGTAATGCCATTCGGCTTAAAGAATACCAGAGCAACCTACCAACGGGCCATGACCCGTATCTTTGACGACTTAATTCATAATCAAGTTGAATGTTATATTGTTGATTTAGTTGTAAAGAGCAAGGTTAAAGAGGCTCACCTGTATGACTTAAGAGTTGTTTTCGAATAGTTGTGTCGCTACGATTTGAAAATGAACCCCATGAAGTGCGCCTTCGGCGTCGCCTCGGGAAAATTCTTAGGATTAGTAGTGAGGCACCGCGGAATCGAGATCGATCCTGCTAAAACTGAAGCCATCTTAGATATGCCATCCCCTAAGAGCCTTACCCAGTTAAGGTCTCTACAAGGTAGATTGGCATATATAAGGAGGTTTATTTCTAATCTTTCAGGGAGATGTCAACCATTTTCTGTCCTTGCGAAAAAGGACACTAAGTTCGTATGGGACGAGAAGTGTCAAAATGCTTTCGACAACATCAAACAATACCTTTCTAATCCGCCAGTCTTGGCAGCTCCGATTCCGGGAAAGCCGTTAATCCTCTACACTGCAACCTTAGATGAGTCTTTAGGTGCCCTGTTGGCTCAAGTTAACGACGAAGGGAAAGAGAATGCTCTCTATTACCTCAGTCGAAGACTCCTTCCTACTGAAATTCGATACCCGTCAATTGAGAAGCATTGTCTTGCTCTGGTTTTTGCAGCTCAGAAATTGAGGCATTACATGCTGTCCCACTCAATCAGTTTGATTTCGAGAGTTAATCCTTTGCAATATCTTATGACCCGACCTACGTTGTCAGGATGTTTAGCTCGTTGGTCTATGATACTACTGCAATTTGAGATTACTTTCACTCCCCTTCGTGCTGTGAAGGGACAGGCCGTCGCCGATTTTCTGGCAGCACACCCGCTGCCAGTAGATTCCCCTCGAACGATGACCTACCCGACGAAAAAGTCATGAGTTTGAGGGAATCTGGCGAGGCCATCTGGGAATTATATTTTTATGGGGCAGCATCCTCTCGTAGGATTGCGACCCAACAATCTGTAATTCCTGGAAAGGCTGGAGTTGGTCTAATTTTCATTACGCCAGAAAAAGGAATGATGCATTTTTCCTACAACTTATCGGAGCCTTGCACAAACAACGAAACTGAATACGAAGCTCTGATAACTGGTCTGGAACTTGCAATTCTAATGGAAATTAAAGAGATTAAGATCTTTGGAGACTCCCAACTGGTTATTAACCAAGTCGCCGGAACTTATAAAGTCTTGAATCCTAATCTCCTAAGATATCACCAGTACACACTTCACTTGTTGGAACAAATCCCTATTGCTACTTTGTATAGGGTTCCCCGTGGAAGCAATTCCGCGGCGGATGCCTTAGCAAAACTTGCGAAGGAATTTGCATGTCCTGAGGAGGATTCCATCCCTATAGAGATTTAGGGTCGTAAAACCCTCTCCGTTATAGATTTGGAACACATTAGTAAGACTCCCCTTCAGATCCTTTCTGCCTCTTCGACAATCGACGAAGAAGGCGATTGGAGACGACCCTTAATTGATTACCTTAAAGAAGGGAAGCTTCCCCCGGATAAATCACTTTCCAACCAGATTAAGAAACGTGCCCTATCATATGCACTAGTTAACGATCTGTTGTACCGTCGGTCCTTCGATCACATGTGGCTGCACTGTTTGGACAAGCGAGAAGCCCTCAAGATTGTTAATGAAGTTCACTCAGGACTGTGCGGTGCACATCAATCGGGTCCAAAAATGAAATTAAAGATTAAAAGACTTGGATACTTCTGGCCTACAATGATTGACGATTGCATGAATACTGCAAAGCACTGTCATCAATGTCAGGTCCATGGTGTGGTTTTACATCAACCGCCTAATGTGTTACACCCTACGATAGCCTCGTGGCCCTTTGAAAGTTGGGGCACGGATATCATTGGGCTGATTGACCCTCCTTCCGCGAGAGGTCATCGTTTCATATTAGCAGCGACTGATTACTCTTCAAAGTGGGCAGAAGCAATTCCCCTACGCAACGTAACATCACACCATGCCTTAAAATTCTTTCGTGATCATATCGTATATCAATTCGGCGTACCTCGCAGAATCATATACGATAATGGGTCCGCATTCAAGTCTACAAAAATTAATAGTTTTGTGAGACGCCATAATATTGATTGGAGATACTCGACGATCTACTACCCTCGGGCAAATGGATTGGCCGAGGCCTTCAACAAAACCTTGGTGCAAATTGTTAAAAAGACCCTTGATGATAACAAACGACAGTGGGATGAGCGGTTGGTGGAAGCTTTGTGGGCTTATCGTACCACTTATAGAACCCCGACCCAATCCACCCCGTTTGCACTAGTGTATGGATCTGAGGCTGTTCTACCCTTGGAAATATAAATCCCTTCGCTCAGAATTGCAGTTCAGAACCAAATCACAAACAAACAAAATGCAAAACTACGATTTGAAGAACTCGAAGGCCTTGAAGAGCGACGTCTCCAAGCTCAAGAAAGTTTAGAGTTGTATAAATCCCGTATGGTTCAGGCCCATGATAAGCTAGTGCGACCTAGGACCTTCCAAGCGGGAGACTTGGTATTGGTCCTTCGGAGGCCTATCTTAGCCCATCGAAAGTTGGGAGGAAAATTTGAACCTATGTGGGAAGGACCCTTCGTTATAGAGACTATCTACGAAGGAGGCTCGTATCAGTTAGTAGATTGTAAAGGGAACCATCCAATGCTACCTGTCAATGGGCGTCTCCTTAAGAAATACTATGCTTGATGTAGCTCATTTTATCAATTAATAAAATTCCCCTTTCTTGATTTGCAACTTGATTCTTCTTTTTTTTTAAGGTCTTTTCTTTTTTTAACGCTCTTCGCCTTCTCCTTAGGGTCGAATCGTTCCCTCCCTTAAGATCACATTCGCTAGTGATGGAGTACGCCCTTCGTGGCACCATCCTAGTTCGCCAGTTGAGGTCCTCTGTGTGGAGCAAGTTTCCTCCCCACATGACCATTCGCTAGTGGTGGAGTACGCCCTTCGTGGCACCATCCTAGTTTGCCAGTTGAGGTCCTCTGTGTGGAGCAAGTTTCCTCCCCACATAACCATTCGCTAGTGCTGGAGTACGCCCTTCGTGGCACCATCCTAGTTTGCCAGTTGAGGTCCTCTGTGTGGAGCAAGTTTCCTCCCCACATGACCATTCGCTAGTGGTGGAGTACGCCATTCGTGGCACCATCCTAGTTTGCCAGTTGAGGTCCTCTGTGTGGAGCAAGTTTCCTCCCCACATGACCATTCACTAGTGGTGGAGTACGCCCTTCGTGGCACCATCCTAGTTTGCCAGTTGAGGTCCTCTGTGTGGAGTAAGTTTCCTCCCCACATGACCATTTGCTAGTGGTGGAGTATGCCCTTCGTGACACCATCCTAGTTTGCCAGTTGAGGTCCTCTTTATGGAGCAAGTTTTCTCCCCACATGACCATTCGCTAGTGGTGGAGTACGCCCTTCGTGGCACCATCCTAGTTTGCTAGTTGATCTGCCTATTTGGAGTAAGTCTTCTATCAGTATCCTATAGGCCTAAGGTTGGGTGATGCCCTTTCTTAGACCAAAGGCTAGGTATTCCCTGCCTTGGTTTCTCCAGTCCTCTCTTCAAAATAGGTGTAAGCTTTTCACTAGTTTCCAATGGACTTAAGGTTGGGTGATGCCCTTCCTTCAACTCTTTAAGATCCTACTCCTATTCGGTCAATGCCAATGTGTGCAGCAGATGTTCCTCCTACCACACACATTGGGGGTCCATTTGTTGACCTCATTTTTGTATGAGGTCACTAAGGCCCTTCCAAACTCCAGATTAATTTTAGATCTTAGGATCCACTCTAGACCTTAGGATTCTTTCCTAAAGCCAGACCTTAGAGCCTACTCTAGAGCCTAGGATTCCCTTAAATCCTAGATCTTAGGACCACTCCAACTTCAAATCAATCCCTACCCTTGATCAATTCAAACCTCAAATCAATCTGAACTCCATTCAATTCAAATCCAAAATAATTCAAGTTTCAAACATATCCAAACCTTGATCCAATCAATTTGACAATCCAACCTTCAACTTAGACTTTGATCCAAACTTCAATCTAGCTTTGACCTCATCCATTCATTAACAATCACCACATGATTTTAAATGATTTGGATACTTCAATACTAATCATTCAAACTTAAAATCCATTCCAAATCCAGAAGTCTAAATTCAAATTCAAAGTCTTAAGGTCTTGTCCTAAAGACCCTTTTCAAAGAATTTTCAAACATTTCAAAACCCAGTCAAATGGTCTCTGATTCAGGGTTTATCACTTCCAAAGTGATAAGACATGTCTCTAGAGGTTACCCTCCAACTTTGAGCTCATTCTGAGGTCTCTAACCCTAGAGTTTGAATTAAAATCCAAAGGCTGTAAAACCTTCAAATATTTACAGCCTATGCCACTGAACCTAACCCCTTTGAGATCTTGACCTTGGAACCCTTATCCAAGCCTCCAATCACTTTCAGACTCTTGATTTTAACCCACTGAGCAGTAAACTGCATTTTTTAGAACCATTTTTGGCCATAGTTGACCAATGGGCCAAAATTGACCAAAATACCCTTTTGGGATTTCAAATGGCTATTTCAATTCAAATCAATTCCAAACTCTTTGAAACCACTTTCAATGAATTTCAAATATCAAACCCAACTTGTTGAACTCAAACCCAGACCTTGGGTCAACCTGGTTGACCAAGTCAACCAAGTTTGACCCATGGACCCATACACCCTCCTCTTTCAAAATTTTGAATCTAGTCCATTCCAAGTCCTTTGAATGTATGGGATGAACCCTTGGGTATCCAAGAAACCCCTCTTGGTGACCCAAGCCTTGGGCTCACTTGGGTTAGCCATATGACTTGACCCAAGTGACCAAAGAGAGGCCTCCCTTGAGCAATCTTTTGATCTTAATCAAATTGAATCCAAATCAAGGTGCCATTGGGTTCCCATTGACCCAATACACCTTCCTTGACCAGCCCAATCCTTGGGCTCACTTGGGTCAAGAGTTAGGCTAACCCAAAGTGCCCAAAAGCACTTGGGATTGAGCCAACTCTCAACCTAAGCCCAATTGAACATGACCAACACCTCCCATATGTGGCCCTAGGTCCAATACACCCCCTCCAGCCAGCCTATGCCTTGGGCTAGCTTGGGTCAATAGTTAGGCTAACCCAAAGTAGCAAAAAATACTTGGACCCGAGCCATTTTCCAGTTCAGATCAAATTGGACCCAATTGCCACTTACATTGGGTGCACCAGACCCAGACCCACTTCCCACCTCAAGCCCAGGGTCTGGCCTGACCTGGGTTGAGCCCAAATCGACCCAAACCGAGCAGATTTGGATCAACCCGAGCTAACCTTTGACACAAGCCAAATTGGATCCAATTGCCACTTGCATTGGGTGCACCAGACCCAGACCTACCTCCCATATCTAGCCCAGGGTCTGGCCTGACCTGGATCGAGCTCAATTCGACTCAAACCAAGCAGGTTTGAGCCAAACCGAGCCACCGGATCGATCCCGGCTTCCCCAGGCCAATTTGATTCCACTCCCAGCTCCAGTGTGTCCCCATCGGCCTTCCCTGGTCAACCCAACCCAGACCATGGCCGGCGGCGGTCGGAACCAATGGAGAGCAAGTTCCGGTGGTCCCCCCAAGCCGATCCTGACCGAAAGCCTTCCAAAGGCTGTGGCTCGCCGGCTTGAGGCTCACGAGCTCTCTGGAATGGTGCCCCTTTCCACCTAGCATCAATCCGAGAGCTCCTCTGATTCAATCCTGGCCGTCCGAGCTTGCGGGAGGAGGCTGAATAGGCTGGTGCTCCCCAGAGCTCAAGGTTCGATCCCAGCATTTCAAAATGATTCCCCAGAGTTCCCTCAATCTCCCAGCGTCTCCCCGTGAGCTCCAAGACCTCTCCTTTCATTACTTCGAGCGAACTCCGATGAAAGGCTTCGGCGTTCCGCTCAAAGTCCTACCTCCGGCCATCCTCCAGTCGTGGTCTCCGAAGGAAACCTGCTCGCCTTCGTCCCCTGAAGCTTCCAGATAGAGAAGCTCATCCGTTGAGACTTTCTCTGCGGTAATCCCTTCATCTCGAGCTCCCTAGCTTGGTAGTCCGGTCAAGTGTGAAGGAAACCTTCACCCCAACGGATTTCCACCGTTGGATTGAAGGTTTCCACCCTCCTGATCCTCCCTGTAAAATTTCGTTGAAGTTCGCCGGCAGGATCAATCGGATCACGCCGGAGAAGGTTCACGGTCTCGGATAAAAGCGGAGGTTGAAGACGAAATCTCAGCCGTTAATTCCGATCAACGGCTCGGATTAGATCCCGCTGTTTCGGAGCGCGTCTGATCCCAGCCGTCCGATCCGCCATCCGACGGCTGTGGTTAATCCGACTGTTAACAGTTGGCTCTAATGATTGCCCAGCCAATCAGCGCGCGGCGCGTGTAAAGCGAGCGCTGACTGTGTAATGGCCGAATTAATAATTCCAGAAATTCAAGGGAACTTTGGAAATTCATATCTCCCTGCACACATGTCCAAATTAGGTGTTCTTAGGCTCATTGGAAAGGTCTCAGGGAGACCTACAAAAGCCCTATGGTTCCATGCCCTGGATATGTCAGTGTTAGGTTTAATTTGAGTTTGAGCATTTTGTTAATTTCTTTAATTATTCTTTAAATACAAGTCCACCAGGCATGGAATTTTGGGAGATTGAATTTGAACATGTTTTTGACATGTCCAAATTTTATCTCCCCCCTTTAATATGTTCAAGGGCATTTTCCCCAAATTTCAAATTTAAGTGTCATGGTTTGACCCTTAAATTCAAAATGGGGTATAGACCTATCCAATGGGATTTAGGGTGTGATTTTTTGTGTGCTGATGATGTGTAGGATAAGGAGTGTAGAGCCACTGATTTTTCCCCAATCCAAGCTTAGGATACACCCTATAGTGGTTTGAAGGTGACTTAGAGTTCACCTTAGGTGGTTTAGTTAACCACCTTAGAGTACTCCATTTGAGCTCTAATTTGGTGAGTTTAGTCCTCAGGGTTAGTTGATCCTATGGTCCAAATTTTATCAAATTTAGAGTCCATTTGGTTTCCCAAGTAGGAACCATAATAATCCCCCTTAGAAATAACCCTCTAGCCTTAATAAAATTCTAATAATTCTAATTTAATTCTTAAAATTCCCTAAAATCCCCCCAATTAACTTAAATTTATCTCTTAATCAGTGAAAATTGAAATCGCTTTAATTTGACATTAAAATCCACTTTAATTTAAGTTTAATCAAAATCAATGTTTAATCACTTTTAATTAATTAAAAATTATTAAAAATCCCAAAAAATCTTTAAACACTTGCTGATCTCTCCTTAGATCATTTCTAATCTTTGGAGTTGATTTCAATAAGTTTGGGACTCATTTGGGATCAAATCACTAAAATGACCCTTAATTGAAACAATTTAATAATTTCAATAAATATCCAAACTTCTAAAATTCATAACTAATTGTATAAAATTTCAAATCAATAAAACTCAGTGGCTAATGACTCTAATTAAAATCTAGTATTTTTTAAAAATTTCAAACCCCCAAAATCTGGTCAAAGTCAAAAAAGTCAACATTTTGGTCAACTCTAGGTCAAAATCGGGTCAAAACTTCCTAAAATCATAACTTTTGATAGAAAACTCCAATTTGAATGTGCCACATGTCTAACAACTCATAATTAGGTTTAGTATTTTAATAAAATACAAACATTCCAGAATTTGAGCTTAATGAAAAAGTCAACTTTTGACCCTTTAATAAAGTGATTAAAATATTCAAAATTCATAAAATTCCAAATCGCTCTAAAACTCCAAAAAATATTGGTTTAATGCTTAAAACACTTAACAAATCCTTTAAAACACAACAACCACTCTAAAGGTGAAGTTTATTGGCTGGACTACTCCGGGCTGCGGGGCTAAGTGTCCTAATGAGGTTGGTTCCTCGAGCCTGGTGGCACAACGCCACGAATGGATTCTAAGGGGTGTTAAATCTTAAAATAGATTAATTTTTAATTATTTAACGCTTTAAAATCTCTAATTCAATTACATTAATTTGGTTTATCGGCTGGACTACTCCGGGCTGCGGGGCTAAGTGTCCTAAGGAGGCTGGTTCCTCGAGCCTTGTGGCACAACGCCACGAATCAATTAATGGAAAACTTAACTTAATCAAACTTTAAAAATCAGTAACTAACTCATTTTTATATCAATCTACTCCTTTAATTCCAACCAACTTAAATAACTTAATCAACCCCGATTGCTACTAGGTAACCCAGGCCTACGAGGCTATTAGCTTAGCCCCAAGGAAGGTGAAATAAACTTCACGGCCTCGGTGTGAAACAAATGTAGTAATCAATTAATTTTTTAAAATATGTCTAATTAAAATTCTTAATTCATTAATACTTAAATTTTAATCTAAATCCCCTTTTAAGCCTTAACAAACCCAGACTTTTAGACAACTTCAATTAATAACCTACTTTAGGATCTATCCCAGCCACATGACCTTTCTCACACACTTTAGATGATGTGCTAGGACAACCAACTCTAGATCTAAGTTAGGCCGGTGTTTACTTTACTGCTGTGTGCCGGATTTTTCGTAGTTTTCACTGCATGTTGTGGATGAAATTGCTTTGCTGTGTATGCTTACTTTTTCTGTACTCTGTGGATGGATTGATGTGTTTGGCGACTAGATTACCCTTAGGTTAGGTACGATCTGGATGTTGACATAGTTTTCTGCAGGTGGCCACGCTCATGCAGGGCAATATAAAAAGGGGGCAAATAAAAAAATGCATAAATATTATAAACTCTTTGCACAGCTGCTTCAGCTGCTAAAGCCCCCAAATCATAAAAGAGCGTGGCCAGTGTGTTTACTTTCTTTTCTGCTCATATACAACTGCTTGGGATAACCCTGCAGGTGAGTCTAGATTTTTATTTTGTTATTAATGTAATTTGTGTAAGTGTCAAGTGTTGTGAAAGTTAATTTTGAGTTGGGATACATAGATCCAAAGCTTGGATTCCAAAGAGGAAAGGATACCTCTTTAGGGAACACTCCTTTTCCATTTGGAAGTCCAAATTTGGATCATACCTTTTCCTTACCCAAAGAGGAAAGAGTGGCCTTCCCCTTAAAGGAAGTGCCCTCTTATCCATTTGGGTAATCCACTACGAAGATTCCAAGAAGATCGAAGAAAAGGAGTCCAAAGAAGAATGAGATTGAAGATTTGAAGATTTGAAGATTGAGAGTATCCCACTCAAAATAACTTGCGTCATTACTAGGTTTAGAATCCGGGTTGTTGTCAGTGGTGCCCGGCCACTTTACTTTCTGTAATATTCTGGTTTGTAATAAGCAAGGCAATTCTGCCTATGGACATTTATTAATCAATTTATATTTGATGTCATGATTTGGTTGTTTTTAGGATTACTTGTTTTTACTAGTTTTTTGGCGATTGTATGCCGCTTTTTGTTTTCGCCTGGATACGTGAGACTCGTGAGGGTGTGAAAGTTTTCTACTCATAACCTTAAAAGTCTAAAATTTTAGTGAGTCTAAATAACATAGAAAGATAACGAATCTAGGGAATTAGCCGGGGATCGACCCCGGGGTCGCATGCATATTTCTGCACTTCTTCTTTCCTTGTTTTAGACCCTTCCCCGCCTGCAGGTAGAGTCCAGATAGTCTGACCTATGAGGACGAGGTGCCGGACCTGGGGAAGTTCAGTCTTCTAAAAAATTATTTTATAAGCCTGTTTTTAAAATTTCAAGCATACTTGATTTGGAAGTTTTCAACCAGCATGCATTGCATTAGATACAAATTAAAAGAGTCAAAATTTTAATTTTATAGTCCTTAGCATTTTAGCACCCAACATAAGTCAAAGGGGTCAATTAGGAAAATCTCTAGATGTCGGCCCCAACTCTCCTAAACTTTAAATATAACGTCCCTACCACTCTTTCATAAAAGACCGTATTCATCTCTTTTAAATCGATTAGGTGGTTAGCTGGCTCCCCAATCCAGGCCGGGGTAAGTCCAGACCTTGCACTGCATTAGTTAGGATCGGACGACTGTGGTCCAGTGTCCAAAATAGATTTAGGTTCTGGGGCAGATCTTTGATTATAAGACCCCAAACTTCGGGAATATAGTCCCAAATTTCTAATAAAATGCTTGACTTTAATTAAATATCATTTCAACCCAAAGTATAAAGCCCAACACTTAGACTAAGTTGGGACACTTCCGGATGGTTCTGGAATCTCAAGGTGTCCCCTACCTCTCCTCCTCTAACTCTGTTAATAACTGCTCAATTTTGATACATTCCCTTTTGAGTTTCCAAAATTCACTTCTCTTTTTGATATCACTCCTAGAAATTCTAATAAAATTCTGCCACCATTTTAATCGGGAGTTTTCGTAGGAGATTTTTGTCTCCCTATGATGTAATTAACTACGAGGGCTTGCGCTCGTAGGAGATTTGGAACCACACACACCTGATTTTAAAAATTTTTAATTTCTAAAACTTTATTAGTTTTCTTTGGGAAAAGTTAAATAATGATCGTCATAGTTGCATTAGAAGAATTATCGTATAATGGTCTCATTTCCCTTTGGGGAGATACATCCATCTTCGATAAGGCTTTGGATGTGAATGTGACGATCATGTTTCTTGAATATTGTAATCGGGTATTTATTTGAACTATACTTTGTCCCTTCGGGGCCATATAAAGTTCTCCTTAGCACCCGATCATAGTATTCAAGATGAGTTTACATAATTCTAAGTCTGAACACCCTTATGAAGGTTTATTTTTGTCCTTCAGGGTGATATACTCTTTCTAAACGAGTTGATTCGACCTTAGAATTGGAACTTAACCTTAATCTTAAAATCCCTAAAGAAAACTAATATTTTTCAAAACATGTTTTTCCAAAATTCCAACAAACACCATCCTCCGGTCATTCTTCTAGCATTGATAGTCAAATGGAGGCTCGTACTTATGGAACAGATCGACTGGGTGGTAGAAGTGGAAATAATCTGGTAATCAGGGAGGTTGCTCGACCTCCATCCCGCCAAGAAGTGGTTGTGGAAGGTAAGGGCAAGAAGATCATGATGGAACGAGGTTTGCAGGGTGATAGTGACTTTGCAATGGATAGAGGGTTTGAAGGAAATTAGATTCTTGAGGTTTCTTCTTCTGCGGGGTTGATTTTGAAGGTCAATAAATTCGTTAAAAGAAACAAGGATCTCGTTGGCCGTAATTTAGTTTCTGAAATAGTTGTTATGGGGAACCATGGGAAATTTTCCAGCAATGCTCTTGAGGAGAATTCGATGACAGCGGATAATCAGGGCAGAGATGAGAATGGAATTGTTAATAGAAATTAATTGAAGACTGAATTCAGTAGAGCTTGGAAGAAACCCCAACATATCAAGATCTCTTTTAGCGGGGACCTTGCTGAGATGTAGGTGGATGGTATAGCTATCAAATTAAATGCTGAGAAGGAAGTCTTGAATTCTAAAATTCTTAAACACTCTCTCGTTATAAAGGTTTTAGGAGATAAAATTTCATTTCCAATGTGCAGCGATGAACGAAGGAGGCGGTGGAATAGGTTTGGGAGTTTTCACATGACATCGCTTGGTATGAATTCGATCTTGTGTTCATTTAAAAATTGGGAAGTGATGGATGAAGTCTTGAATGGTGGGCCGTGGTATGTGGAAGGATACATTATGGGTATGGACAAGTGGTCACCGTTGTTCAATCCCAGTTCATTTAAAGGCATTACTGCACTTGTTTGGGTACATTTTCCATGTTTACCTCTTCATTGTTGGGATGAAGAGAACATTGCTAGAATTGTAATGAGAATTGGTGTACCGATGTATGTGGATGGAAATTCATTTAAATGGGGAAAACGGGAATTTGCTCGGGTGTGCGTTAGGATAAATTTGAAGAATAGCCTACCAAATGGAGTTTGGATTGATGGCATAGCAGGACATTTTTTTCTGAAAGTCGAGTATGAGAAATTAGACTTGTTTTGCTATGAATGTGGCAAGTTTGGTCATGATAGAAAGGTCTATCTTGTGGTTGTGAAGTCGGTTACTGGAGAGAAGACTGGAATTAAGCAAGGTACAGCTAGTGTTGAAACAACACATGCTGAAGGTGAAGCCCACGGGATTGACTTTGGCCCTTAGATGCAGGTCCGATTCAAGAACAGGAGAGGTAAAAATAGAAGAACTACCAAGGGTGGAAGGACTTGAAGAAATTTGAAATTGATGAATCAAGATGGTCAGAGTACAGAGCAGAACAGTGTGAAGAAGGTGAATACATATATGGCACGGAATGATCTATTAGATTTGGAAAGTGGCAAGCATACTAATTTGATGAAGGATAATGTTGAATTGGGATTGAAAAATGAAGTTAATAAGAAGTTTGAAGCGTCAGTAAAAGATATTGAAGAAGGTGAAATGGTTAATCATCTCACAGTGGAGCATTCCTGGGCAAACTTAGCTGTGGAAGAGACTTTGGACGTAGTGAAAGAGGCTGATGTTGGCTTGGATGGTTTAAAGATTGTTGGTGCTATTAGCAGTAATGTGGTCAAGTTCAAATTGTCCAAGGAGGTGAAGTCACTGGGGACACTTGAACCCTAGCATAGGAAGAAGAGAAGAGATAGGAAAGGCTGTTTGAAAGGTGGGGACTTTTCCCCTCAATTGATTTAATGTCTTCCATTGTTTTCTGGAATTGTAGGGGGGCCAGAAAAAGTGAGGTATCTCTGTATTTGAAGGAAATTGTTGTAAGTTTGTTAGGGATGTTAAGCCCTATGAACTTAGTTCCAAGCTAACCAAGAGGGGGGTGAATCGGAAAACTTTAAAACCAAAGATAAAACTCCAACCAAAATCACCACAAATAAAACCAAAGTGCGGAAATTAAAAGCGGAAGTGATAATAAGAAAAGAACACACCATATTTATAGTGGTTCGACCAAACCTTGACCTACGTCCACTACTTGGAGGCACCCTCCAAGTATTGCACTAAAACAAGTGTCTCTCCTTTAGCCCCCACAGCTAGGTGGAGAAGCCCTTACAAAATCACTTCTACCTTCCCCGGTGCAGCGGAGTCGTCGGGTCCTTTGACACCAAAGAGATATTCTTCTTTGGTGAACTTAACTCGAGACAAGCCTTGAATCTGATGGTACTAAGGTACAAGTTTTCTGGAGAAACCGTGTGGATCCCCTACCACACTCCCTTGAGTTCCTCCCCCTCACAGGATTTTCTCCCTCTCAAACTCCACCCTTTCCTCTCTCCCTTTCAAGATATCTCCCCAAGTTTCCCCCACAAGAATGAAGCTATAATGGCTGCCAAAGACACTTAACAAGTGCCATGACAAAGCTTAAATAGAAGAGCTAAAAATGAGCTAATTAATGCAAGTTGCCGACATTATCGTCCAGGACGATGGGCATATCGTCCTAGTCAATTAGTTCAAATTCCGCTCAACAGCCTGAGACGATTTGGGACGATCAAAAGAAAATTGGTTATATCATCCTGGCCGATCTCACGATCATCCCGGCCGATAAGTTTAAAACCGATTTTAATCATCCTGATCATCATCCTGATTTGGTGCTGGCTGAAGTCAATCGTCCAGGCCATCGTCCTGGCAGATCATAAGATCATCTCGGACGATGTGATCGTACCAATCAACCATTAATGCTTTCCAAATATACCAGATCAATTTAGGCATAATTGAGTTAGATCGGCCTGAACTTTATAAACATCGTCCTGGCCAATTTCCTAAAACAAAGAATTCCTAAACTGATTATGGCGGTTGATTCTTTCTGAATTAAGACTACCGTCCTAACCATTACATGTATCGTCCAGGCCGATCTCAATGATGGCTGCCTTAATGAGGATGCCCTAATTAGGATTTCTAATTTTGGACATATCGTCCAGGATGATATAAATATCGTCCCGACCGATATTACCAAAAATAAAAATCATGTAGGGAACAACAGGAAATCTTCTAAGATACAAATCAACAGATCCCACACCAAATACAATAGACCAAGAAAAGAAAAAGATTACAAAGTAACACAGACCTAGTCTACCCAATCTTGAGCTAGTCCCAAATTGCAGTTTGATCGTGTGGACCTGAAACATTAGCACATAAGGCAATCGTAGATAAATAAGGAATGTTTGCTATCATCAAAATCATAAACCATAGATCCGCAACAATGTCCCCCTTTTTGATGATGGCAAACAATTTCAATTTGAATTTTCAAAAAGAATAATTTCTCCTAATCTCCCCCTCACTAGAATAACACTTTTAAAAAAATAGGGGAGATGAAAATATTTTTGTTGTTTTTATTTTTTTTGAAAATAAGATACAAATACGATAACAGAACAAAAATTCAACAATACGTTCTCCCCCTTTGACATTATCAAAAAGAGAGGAGGCACAAACAAAAACAAAATAAATAAAAGAAAACAAAGAAAATGTTTCCTGATCTAGTGAAAAACAAATATTCTTAAAATGAGAAAGTTACCACTTGGTTTTACTCAAAAATTTAGTAGAATTGGATTAACAACGCATAGCCCAGAAAAGGTTAGAAATTCATAATTTGATAATCCCAACTCAAGTTTTTTAAAAAGGCAAAAATTTTTTGATTGAAGATCTAAATCAAGGAAAAAATTAGAGAAAGAAACAATAATTTTTCAAAAACTCCTTCCAAAAATTATATCTAATAGAAGATCTAAATCAAGGAAAAAATTAGAGAAAGAAACATAAAAACACGAAAGGCTTTTAACCATTTTCTCTCTCCTGGTCCGATGCTTCAGAGCCATGAGATTTTTTGCCTTTCATTATTTTCCCAGTTTAAATTTTGCTTCGCCTTGCCCTTTTCTTTCGTAGGAAAAATTCTTAAATTAGAACATTGATTTTTCATATGTCCAGACATCCTACATCGAAAGTAAATAACGTCAGAAGAAATATGAACATCCTTACCATTTTTACCTTTTTTCAACTTTTGCTTATGCTTTGGTGAGCTTTGTGAATTGCTTGACAGGTCATTGCATTCGTCACCAACTAAGCAATCTTTTTCCGTATCTTTAGCTTTTAGAACAATCGTTTTGCCTGCATCCAAAAGTCTTTGACCCAAACTTTGCTCGTAGGCAATGAGTGAGCCAATCAAATTATCAATAGAATAATCATTCAAATTTTTTAAATAACAAATAGCAACAACTTTGGCATCAAATTTTTCAAGTAAACAACGAAGAATTTTATTGACTTTTTCAAAATTTGAAAACACTTTTCCTAAGACATGCAATGATGTTACAATTTGAATGAACCTAGTGTACATGTCTAAGATCGTCTCATAAGGTTTCATGAAAAATAATTCAAAATCATGCATTATCATCTCCCACCACACTCCCTTGAGTTCCTCCCCCTCACAGGATCTTCTCCCTCTCAAACTCCACCCTATCCTCTCTCCCTTTCAAGCTCTCTCCAAGTTTTCCCCACAAGAACGAAGCTACAATGGCTGCCAAAGACACTTAACAAGTGCCTTGACAAAGCTTAATTAGAAGAGCTAAAAATGAGCTAATTAATGCAAGTTGCCGACATTATCATCCAGAACGATAGGCATATCGTCCTGGCCGATTAGTTTAAAATTGATTTTAATCGTCCTGGTCATCGCTTTGATTTAGTGCTGGCTGAAGTCAATCGTCTAGGCCATCGTCCTGGCCGATTATAAGATCGTCCCGGACGATGTGATCATATCAATCAACTATTAATTCTTTCCAAAGATACCAAATCAATTTAGGCATAATTTAGTTAGATCGGCCTGGACTATATAAACATCGTCCTGGCCGATTTCCTAAAATAAAAAATTCCTAAACAGATTATGGCGGTTGATTCTTTCTGAATTAAGACTATCATCCAGGCCGATCTCAATGACGACTGCCTTAATGAGGATGCCCTAATTAGTGTTTCTGATTTTGGACATATCGTCTAGGATGATATAAATATCATCCCGGTCGATATTACCAAAAATAGAAAGCTTGTAGGGAACAACAGGAAATCTTCTAATATACAAATCAACATATCCCACACCAAATACAACAAACTCAAGGGGATTGTGGAAACTAAACTCAATAATGTTGATAGAAGGGATGTGGACAACCTGATTGGAGGTAGTTGGGATTTCTTCCATTTCCCTGCTATTGGGAATTCAGGGGGTTATTTGGTCTTATGGAATAGAAATGTGGCTTCTTTTGTGGTTGAGAAGAGCTCTTCTCAAGTGATTGTTGGGGATCTTACCACCCCTTCTTGGGGTGATTGGAAAGTAGCAACTTAATACGGCAGTAACTATTATATTGAAAGG
The DNA here is from genome assembly GCA_016618105.1 of Dendrobium huoshanense. Taxonomy (NCBI): domain Eukaryota; kingdom Viridiplantae; phylum Streptophyta; class Magnoliopsida; order Asparagales; family Orchidaceae; genus Dendrobium; species Dendrobium huoshanense. The sequence goes on along the minus strand of CM028359.1, from coordinate 39,269,757 downwards.
AAGAGCCTTTGGAGGCTAATAGAAAGCTCCTTGGTAGGGACGGGTCCATCCTTGGTGGGAGGAGACTTTAAATTCATTTTGAGTAGGGATGAGAAGAAGGGTGGAAAGAGGTTCCTCTTGTCAATAGGAGCTAGGGAGATGAGGGATTTTATGTCTAATTCTTATTTACATAATGCAGGTTTTATTGGATTAAATTTTACTTGGTGCAATAACAAGGTGGAAGCTTCAAGGATTTGGGAAAGGATGGATAGGTTCTTGATAAATTCTGCATCCTTACAGTTGATTCCTTCTGGAAAGGTGCGGCATCTTGCTCGGATGGTGTCGGATCATTGTCCAATTATTCTTAAATTGGAAATTGTATAGCTTAAAAAAACAAGGTTCATTCGATTTGAAGATACTTGGAGGTCATATCCGGTGGCTTGGAACATTGTTTATAATTCTTGGAGGAGAAAGGATTTCGGTGATGAAGTGGAGGTCCTTAGAAGAAAGCTTAGAAGGAAGCTGCGTGCTTTGTTCTTTTGGAGCAAAAACAAATGTAAGGATTTATGTAAACTAGAAGAAGACTTGAAGCGAGAAATTCTGGAATTGCAAATCAAAGAGGCTTCGGTGGAGACTTTTAATCTTGAAGATTTGGTCTTGCTAAGGATCAAAGTTCATGAGCTCAATATTACTCTTAGAAGATTGTCTACATGGTGGATTCAAAGGGCTAAGGCTAGATGGCAAGAGGAGGGGGACACAAATTCAATTTTTTTTTTATAACTTTGCTTCGGCTAGGAGAAATGCAAAGTTGATTAGACAAATTAAAGATGAAAATAACCAAATGGTGGAAGATGAGAATCAGATTGAGCAGGTTTTTATTCAGTTTTTTTAGAAGAAATGGAGGAGTCGTGAATGTCAGCTGACGGGTTGGCCTAGGATTACTGAAGAACAGAGATTGAGCTCACTGGATATGAAATTCCTGGATGCAGAATTTCTCTTGGAAGAATGCAAGGAAGCTATTTTTTAGCAAGGTAATAACAAATCACCTGGGGTTGATGGAGTTACATTCTCATTTTTTAAATGTCATTAGAAGCTAGTTGGAGACATTACATGGAAGGTAATCAGTAAATTTTTTTACTACTAGTAGTATGCATAATGAGTGGAAGGATACCTTCATTGTTCTTATACCCAAAGTGAAGAATCCAAATGTAAAATCTAGTTTTTGTCCCATCAGCTTTTGCCAAACTACTTATAAGATTGTTTCAACTATGTTAGTAAATAGGCTGAAGAAGCTTATGCCTAAGATGATTTCTGAAAAATAGATGGCTTTCATTCCAAGTAGATCTATGTCTGAGCACTGTATTCTAGCCCATGAGATCTTTAACAAGTTTTAAACATTTAAGAACAAAAAAGGGTTTATGGCGGTGAAACTTGAAATGGAATAGGCTTATGATTGCATGGGTTGGCCAACCTTACTTCAAATTCTCAATACGTTTGGTTTCCCTTCGGTTTTCTCAGGATTTTGTATGGAATGCATGGTGAATGTTATGTTCTCTATTATCTTAAATGGGAAGATGTTCAAATGGATCAGTGTTTGTAGTGCTTTTCGGCAGGGATGTCCACTCTCCCCTTATTTGTTTATAATGTGCTCGCAATTTTTGTCAAATTGTATTGAGCAGAGGGGGCAAGATCTGGGTATTCAGATTTGTACAAGAGGTCTTAAGATTTCACACCTCTTGTATGCAGACGATGGCTTGTGTTTTCAAAAGCTATATGTTCTTCGGCCATATTAGTGAAGAAAATTGTTAAAGATTTTTGTAGGTGGATGGGACAGAAAGTGAATATCAATAAGTCCCAAATTTTGTTTTGGAAAGTGGTTAACAGACATCATAAAAAGAAGGTGGATGAAATAATAGGATTCAAAGTTGTCAAAGAATGGAAGTACTTGGGTATCAAGATTTCTCTTAGGAGATTGAAGGTGGCAGATTTTCATGATTTTTTGAGTCAAGTTATGGATAGATTAAATGTGTGGGGTAAGAAGTCTTTATCATTGGGTGGTAGAATTACTCTGTTGAAGATTTCTTTACTTTATATGCCTAACGTTTTACTCACTCATTCCATTGTGCCGAAGAAAATTGTATAAGAACGGGTACATTGTGGGCTAGATGGAAAATATGTGCAAAAATTTTAGTTGGAACAAACCGGATGGGAAGAAGGGATTACATTATGTGCTGTGGAGGGAGATTTGTAAGAGAAGATGTGCAGGTGGATTGGGGGTGCAATATTTAGCTATAAGAACGGGTACATTGTGGGCTAGATTCGCTTGGAACTATATTCAGAACCCAAAGACTCTTCTTCACCGAACTGTTACAACCAAGTATGGAGATAAGGTCCTGGACGGGACTTGTAAATAAAATGCTTCTAGTGCTTTGCAAATACTTAAATATGGTGGAAGGCAACTTAAAAATGTTGTGAGATGGAAGGTTGGAAGTGGTGAGTGAATTAATGTTCTTGGTGACATTTGGCTTTTAGACAAAAGTTTAAATGCTTGGCTGACTTTTGTGGATTGTATATCTTGGAAGATATGATGGTGTAGCATCTTATCTCTAAAGAGGGTAATTGGGATGAGGTAAAACTTAAGATTTTCTTTCATGAAGAATTGATATTGCTTATCAGGAAAGTAAAAATTGATACAGTGGTGAAGAAGGATAGGCTGGAAACTATCAGTAAGCTGTCGGATAAATCTTTATCAGCCTTGGCATATGATTTTGTGCTAAGAGATAATTATATGGATGATGATGGAGGTTTTTGTATTTGGTTAAAGAACATTATGCTCAATAGTAAGGTGGAAATTTTTTGGTGGCGATTAAGTAAATTTGCTATTCCTCCAAATCATTTCTTCAAGTATAGAAGAATTACTATTAATGACTCTTGTGCTAGAGGGTGTAAAGTGGTGGAAAATTATGAACATATTATGGTTCATTGAAAATACCTTAATGAGGTTTATTTCTGCTATTCATGGTTGGGTATTTTCTATTCCTAAGTTTCATTCCCTGGTTGAATGCTTAGAGGAAATGAGGAGAAGTTCGGCCAAGAATAAGAGTATGGTGAGACTTTATTGCACAGCTATTTTTTTGTCTTGGAAAAATCGCAACCTGTTGAAGCACGGTAAAGCTGCTATGACTAGTAGCTTGGTGGAGGCAAATGTCATCTCTCTCTCTACAATTAAATCTAATCTATATCTAGATAGATGGGGTACTAATCTCCCTTGGGAGTCTACTACAACTTGGCACCCTCCACCGCTAGATTGGATCAATATTAATGTGGATGCTTCTTGGCTTCCTTCTTATCAGGCCGGCATTGATGGGATCTTCAGAGATTACAGAGGTAGACTTCTTTTTGTATTCGGTAAGAATACTATGTATTGGGACATTCCTCAAGTTGGGCTAGAAGATATTTTTTACAATAAGAAAATTCATCCAAAATTGGATGTTGGAAAGCAAAAGCATTATAATTGAAAGTGATAATATCAATGTGATTACACACATTTAGAATTCTTTGAAGAAGGTGGAGTGGCAGATGGAGAAATGGCCGATTAAGGAGCTTCTCTTCCTTAAGGATTATAATAAAATTGTTTTTCATCATGTTAATAGGGATTGTAACCGAGTGGCTGATTTTTGTGCCACTTTGGCATTAGATAGTAGTTTTACTTTTTATAGTTTCTCTTTTGGTAACATTCCTCCTTCTTTGCTTGAGTTAATCAAGGAGGACTTCTATAATTCTAACCTTTGTAATTAGTTTGTTTTGTTTCATTTTAATGCAATTTCTGCAGCTTTAAAAAAAAAAAAGACAAAATATCTTATTTTGGATTGATGATGTAATGAACATATTAAGTATTTATAAAGACTATTATATTTTAAAGATTTAATGATGTTCTCAATTATCTCTCGTTCTTTATGTAATGTATATAATGGCCATGTGTGTAGTTAAAATTTAGTGTGATGTATAACCTCAACAAAGGAATGTAAGAAGAATCAATAATATTTAGATAGAATGTAAAAAAGCCTAGCCATAAGTTGTTCGAATATTCCTTGTTTAGAAAGAGATATTATATTTATAGGAGGCCAGAAGATATCCTTTCACCTCTACAACCTCAACAGAGATCAAGGGATCCAATTGCTTTAAATTACATGCCTAATTAATACTTTTATTTGGAAAAATAAGATATCTTATTTCATCCACTATGGGAAATTAGGGTGTTACCTCCAGCTCAAATTTGTCAAATATCATAAAATTCTACAAAACACTATGCATTTTTGTTCGATTTTTGGAGAAAATGTAGTCAATGGTAAATCGAGCATTGAAAACATTATTTTTTTGAAAATATTTATTAAGAAATTTTTTAGGTGGATTTACCAATGGAATTCTGACATAATATAACAGTATTATTAATCGTTTAATAATCACTATTAACAACAATTTATCCACCAAATTTTCTCATGGAATATTTCACTAAAAATAAGATATATTTTTATTATATCTCTATTTTTGTTAGATATTCTGCCAAAATCTTCCAAAAACTTGTGGAAAAAATAAAACAAAAAAATAGCACTCCATCTTATGTTTATGTTTTCTATAACACTAGAAACTTAGATCTTGCAAGAAACTCCTTTGATCTAAGAACTGAGTGATAAGTGTAAATAATATATTTTTTAATGAACTTTGTTTCTAGTGAAATTGTATTATTTTAGTTATTTATATGAAGGAAAAAACTCAAAATTTGAAAGAAATTCTAAGGAGATCTTAGTGACATGGTGTATTACAATGCACCATCACAACTCTAGCCTCAATACTGTTGGGGCACTTAAATTCTAACATGGCGGCATTAAGTCTTCTATTTGCAAGCACTGGAGTGACAAAAAAGATAGTTTCATAGTTTTATCAATGTTGTGGCATTAGGAAATGAGCTTGGTTGAGCCAAATTATATATTTTTTTGAATGTCGCAATGCCATAATTTCTCACACCTTTGTGCCATTTTTGCACATTGGGCGCTGCAGTGCCCCAATTTCCATAGATTCAAAGAATTATAGTTGTAGCATCCAAGGGACACATTCTATGAGTGAAGTGAAGCCACAGTTCATAAGTAATTGATCGACATCTACAAACGCATGGGCAGTGCAAATGCTTTAATGTTGAGGTGATAGTTCACTTCAGAGGTGATGTGATGCAAATATTTCAAGCACCATATAGCTTCTTGACAATTTTAATTTTTTTTATAAATAGATGATGTGTTATATGTGTATGAGATTTCAATCATTTATGTAATTTTAGTACTTCTTACAGCACTTCTCTAATTCCATCTTAGTGCAAAATATAAGGGAAGCTAGGAAGTACAAGATTTAACCATTCAGATTGTTAGCATTTATTTCTTAAATAAACTCTATAAGTTAAAGGAAGGAGTGTAGAGGAGTTACTTTGATCCTTCCTGGTGATACCACTCTCTTGTATTTTTCATTCTTCATGAGTTTAATGAAAAAGAGATTACTTGATATTCATTCCATGTTTAGCTAATTCTCTTGTTTTGGATTGATGACATAAAATAGATTCTTAGTACTAACAAAGGCTCTTGTTGTATAGAATGGTAAAAAATATAATTTTAATATTATCCTACTCTTTTTTAATACAAATAGTGGCAATATCTGTGGTTAAAACTTAATGTGATGTATAGGGTGGATAAAAGAATACAAGAATAGCAAGAAGTATTTCGATAGAATGTTTTGAATGCCTAGACATTTGATGTAAAATATTCTAGGCTCTTTAAAAGATATTATAAATGAAGGAGGTTAGCAGATAACCTTTTCACCCACGATAAGCTTGACATAGACTTAGGGATGCATATGCTCTGAATCACATTACCATGAAAAGTCTAATTAGCATAGATATGCAAATTAATAGTCATCAATCCAAAACGCTTTAAAAAAATATTTTATTAAATTTTATTACTCATTTGTTCAGTGTTAGAATCTCCAAAATTATCAATTTTATTTCATAAGATAATTACTATAGTTAGAGTAAATAGTTGTAGTTTAATGCAATTAAAGCAAACTTCCTTGTGGTTTTGACACTCTATGCTATCACTTTATTACTAGACTCTACAAATATACTTGCATATATTAAGTAGGGTTTATTATTACATCAAAGAGAACATGAGTATTATTTAAGGGTGATAGAGCCCCAAATTTCTATTCAATTAAAAAATTCACTCCACAGCCCCCATCAAGTATGTAATAATATTTCAAGGTAAGTATTTGGCTTTTTCATAATTTAACTATATTGTTAAAATAATTACATAACTAGACTTACTTGTGTATCTTTTTTTTTTTTCTAAGTGCATATTCATGGTAGCATACTTTCTAGATAAAAAAAATTTCTTATTTTACATAGAAATAGAAAGAACTTTTCAAAATTTTTAAAAACTAAAAAGTTAGCGAAGATGACTGAAATTATTTTAGATCAAGATCAATCTAGACCTCTTAGGGATTATGCTAACCCTTTTGTTAATGGAGTTTACTATACTATTAATAGACATACAATCCAAGCTAATAATTTTGAATAAAAAGTTGTCATAATTCAAATGATTCAAAATTTCATCTTGGAGGAACTCTTGTTGAAGATTCTTATTTACACTTAGCCTGTTTCATAAACATTTATGCAACATTCAAGTATAATGGTGTTAGTAATGATGTTATTAGACTTAGATTGTTTCTGCTTTTATGAAGAGATAAAGCTAATAGGTGGTTGAACTCTTTACTCCTAGTCACTATAACCACTTGGAATGAGTTGACTCATAAATTATTTACTAAGTATTTTTGAACTTCAAAGAATATTAAACATGGAAATGATATCACTTGTTTTACTCAGTTTGAAGAAAAATTTATTTTTTATAGTTGCGAGAGATTTAAGAAAATGCTCAGGAATTGCCATCACCATGATTTACATGATTTGTTAGTTATTCAAACATTTTATAATGGAATAGTAGGATCTCTTAGAGAAATAATAAATGTTTCAATTGTAGGATCATTAATGCCAAAGCCATTTTAGGAAGCATATGAATTAATATAATAAATGGGCATTAATAATTTCAAGTTGTATGTTAAAAAGGTAAACCTTAAAAGAGTAGCCGGAGTATATAAATCTAATTCATTGTTAATTTTGACTGCACAAGTAGTAGTAATTTTAAGATGTTAAAGTAAATAGGAGATATGCATAATTCAGAATTGAATTATATTTGCAATTGGAGGATTAGAATTTTATTTAGAATAATAATGTGCAAGGGATTAAAAATATTAATTTGATTGGAAGACAAAATAATCCATACTCCAATACATATAATCCAGGTTGAAAGAACCATCTAAATTTTAATAGTTGAAATTATGTTTCTTGAAATAATCAAAGGAATTAAAGTCAAAATAATCAAGGAGTGAATTGGAATAATCCCCAATAATCTACTGTTAATTCTTGACCTAAATAAATAAATGATTTCATCAAAGCAACCAGTTTGAAAATAAAATATCACCATTGAAAGATTTGTGATGTACTTTAGTACTAAGTTGCAAAATTAGGCTACTATTATTCAAAATTTAGAAAACCAACTAAGTCACCTTTCCATTTTAGAGAGTAGTAGACCTCTTGGATCATTGCCTAGTTATACATAATCTAACTCAAAGGAAAAAAAGAAAAATTTCAAAGTGAGCATTATTTCAAGAATGGTAGCAATGTACCCTAGCCATATTGATAAAACTAGGCAAGTCTAGCTTAAGACCATATAATTAGCATTATATGGGAGTAATCCAAAACTTATGCTTAGAGTGACATATTATTTATTTGAATTTTCTTTAATTCATATCGTACATATTGTTTTTTTCATTTTATTTTAATAATTAAAGATATAATCTAAATTTAGTAAATTAAAATGAGAAAAAAATTCATTGAGCACTGTAGTGCCGAGAGATTAAACACCGCAACGCTATTCTCTCAAACACTACTACTTTGAAAAAAAGAGTTGTAAAAGTAAACATTTGAAATTGTGCATTTTTAATAATCATTTGCCTAGTTATCTAAGTGTAGTGAAGCTGACTATATTGGTGCTGCTGCGCTTAATCCATCAAGTCAAAAGAATGGTTATGCCAAGTCAAAAAGAAGATGTATGATCATAACAACAATAACATCAATCCTTTGTACCACTATGTGCGATCGGCTACATGAATCTTTTTTCACTATTGTGCCATATTAAAAGTCAAATTCTCATTTAAATCATTTCTAATATTTTCTAACCAATTCTTTTTAGGTCTACCGCTACCTTTCCTATCATAAGTCAAATCTAAAACCTCAACTTTCCTAACTGTGTCATCAGAAGGCGTCCATTTAATTTGACCAAACCATCTATGGCGACTCTTTCTAATCATATTATCCATTGGAGCTACTCCAACCTTTTCACATATATGCTCATCTTATATCCTATCTCTAACGGTAAAGCCACTCATCCATCTAAGCATCGTCATCTCTGTAACACTAAACTGAGTATTATGATTCTCTTTTAATGGCCAACAATTATCACCATAAAGAATTATAGATATCACCACCATCTTATATAAGTTTCCCTTAAGTTTGAGGGCAACCTTTCTATCGCACAATAAGCCCGATGCTTTCCTCCACTTTAACCATCCAACTTGAATTTTTCTGATAATATCCCCATCTATTTCACCATTACTTAAAATAATAGATCCAAGATATCTAAATAATATATTCTTATTAATGACTTGATCGCCCAAAGTCACAATCCCCTCACTAGGTTTATTGCTACTTAAATTACATTCCATATATTGAGTTTTTGATCTACTCAACCTTTGGACTCTAAGTTTAACCTATGTAATTAAAGCTTATGTTTAACTTCCTCTGTAGTCTTATCAATAACAAGAATATCATCGAAAAAAAGCATACACCAAAGTACATCCTATAGTAAATGTTAAGTGAGAACATCCATGACTAAAGGAAAAACAAATGGGCTTAAGGATGATCCTTGATGTAGTCCACCGTAAATAGGCAAAAACTTGGTCAAACCACCTTGAGTTTGAACACATGTAATAGCTCTTGTATACATATCTTTAATGATTTGAATATAAGCATTATTAACTCCTTTCTTTTCAAGAACACTATATAGCACTTCTTTTGGAACTTTATCGTATGATTTCTCTAAATCAATAAATATTATATGTAGATCCTCCTAATTATCTCTATATTTATCCATAAATCCTTTCTATAATATCATATTTATGATCATAACTTTAATTATTAAACTTTTGTAAACATCAAAGCGTTGGTAACTAATGTTGTGTTTCCACTTGCACTTCATTATTATTTCAATAATAGTTCCATGATAGTTATTGACATAAACTCCAATATGCTTATACCTGTCAAACATCTTAGTAGTATCTTGCTCCAAAATGACTCTTCAATTTCCTAGAACCAACGCCACTGTGCCAAGTGGCTTGGACTGATGAAACATTTTCAATTGGATAATGTTGACTTTTTATTCATAGAATGAGCATAGAGGAACCATTCCCTACAATGTTGCAATGCTCAACCAAGTTATAAAATTTGGAGTTTTATTTTTTTATTTCATTTGTAGCATAACCTCTCCTTCAAACACTTTTCCTTCCTTTTCCAATTTAGCTTAAAGTCCCCAAAGATATTTAAAAATAAGAGGGCTTCTTCCTCTTATGATAAAAGTAAATTCATATTTGTGGATGTTAAATCTAGATTTGTAAATTTAGTTCTAACAAAATAACTAATTCCATAAAGGAGATTCAAGAATCTTAGGCAACAAGTTATGCAAATCATTAGCAGTAGTGGTTGGGAGAATTTTTGTGAAGAACCTTTTCTATAATTTTTGATATGGTTAGAGAATTTTTTTTAAATGGGAAAGAGGCTATGGAAAATAGATGTTATGTTAGGGGTAAGTGGGTCCCTTTTAACTTTATAGCTATAAGAAAATTATAAACTTAGGGACTTTAAATTTTATGAATATATATCTTTTATTGGGAGACCTATAGATCCTTAGTATTTTGTAAATATATTGTATGGACTGAATAGTGGAGCACGCTAGAAGAAAAGAGAAAATAAAATTATCAATTTCCTTGCTATCTACCTAACTAAAACCTGCACAGCCTGACACTATTTCATCTCTTCCTGTTTACTACCTAGTAGAAACAATAATGATGTTACCCATAATTGATCCCTTTTAAATTATAAAATTCAAATGGAGTATTCTATTGAAGCAGGAAAAGTTATTTAATCCTATATCATGCACATCATTCTGAGAACCACTTATGTTGCTCCAGGGCATGCTTATCTAGTATATGCTTTAAGAGTAGTCGTGGGTGTAAGAGGGAGTTAAATTGAAGAACAATTATTCCCCATTACAACCCTTACTAAAGAAAATCTTTAGGCTTTAAGCAAGCTAAAAGAGAAAAGAAGGAGAAAGACTTTAGCGAACCTAACATGTCTAAGAGGCCTAGTAGCAGCAGCAGGGGTACTGGAGCTCTTAAAACTCAAAGGGATTTTATTACTGAACTTAGAGGGAAGATGGAAAAGGTGAATGTTTTGAGGATTCAAAATATTGGTAGATTGAGATGTGAATGATGATGGCTAAAAGTATGAATCATTAAGAAAGGCATTATAGGTGCACTTCCTACTTTAATGATGCTCATAGAGGAATGTTTAGAAGTAGTCCTTTTGTTGACCATCCTAATAAGCTATGGTTTCCTTCTGCCCCATCCTATGATCCTTTTGTGTGGAGTCCTTCTAAGATAGACAATGATGATGATGAGGAGGAGGATGAAGACCCATACTCATCTAGTTGTGAGTTATTCTTGGCTTGCAGAGAGAAAAAGATAAAGTATGTTACATTTATTTTGTAGCATATTTTTAGTTTTATTTGTCTTTCATTTATTTTTTGGTAGGGATCGAGGAATCATGGTGTTGTGATAGAGTTATTTTAGCCTAATGATTAGCTATGGCTTTGATAGCCACTAAAGTTGTGACAGTGCTTGTAGCACTAGTTATCTTTGTATTGTAGTTGATTATTTTGTATCACATGTTTAATCATTTTCTATTATTTATATGAAAACATGTATTAGTTGTTAATGTTTATAAGTTTTACTATTTATATGTTATTAAATTTCTTTATGCTTAAATTTTATAATATGTTCCATTTCTTTATCTTTATGCTTAAATTTTATATATTATTATTTAATTAACCCTTAATAAAATTGATACTTAAGAATTGTATAAATTTAGGACAATAATAAAACCCTATATCATAGTTAAAATGAACATTGCTTTATATTTCATAAATTGGAAAACTAATAACTACCTAATATAGATCATTTAGGTTACTAACTTAATTTAAATTTATAAGTTATACCTTTATACATTGACATTTGAAATAAAGATTAATATTTTTTGTTAGAGAATAGATATGGAGAGATTCAAATTTAAAATCATTTGAAAATCATATTTAGGAATAACGAACCTTTTAAATACTTACATTAAACAAAAAAGTTTGTTTGAAATTTTAATCAAAAATATTCAAAATTATTAACTTTGTACTTACATATGTAAAAAAAAAGATGTTGAAAAAAATTCACAAAAAGAAAAAAAATAATAAAAGAAAAAAAGAAAGAGTACATTCAAAAATTAGTATAAGTTTTTTTTTTTTTTTTAAGAAATGCAAAAAATTGCATTAAAAGGAAAGTAGGAACAACCTAATACAAGCTAAAAATAAACTAGTAGTTCCTTGATAAAGGAACTTTATTGAAATCATATTTGTTAAGATAAACTTGTTATAATTGACACTACAAGAAAATAGGTAATTAGCGACCAACAAAATTGGTCGCTAAAAATGTCAATTTGGACGCTAAAGCAAATAGCGACCAAAAATATTTGGGTCGCTGACTTGTCGCAGTAGCCTCGTCGCTGAGGCTTTTAGTGACCAAAAAATTTTTTTGGTTGCTAAATTAGCGACTACTAATTAGTATTGGTTGCTAAAATTGGACTTATTACCGACCATTTTTTTTGGACGCTAATAATATTTATTTGGATGCTATTTAGTAATTTCAATAATTAATTTTATTTATTGCATTTTCTCTTTAGCGACCAAAACAAAAATTGGTCGCAAAATGATCAACCTAATAAATCGCATGCCCCTATAATTTCTTGAAATTTTGACATATATTTATAGATATAAAAGTTATAATATTTAGTAAAAAAAAATATTATCCAATTATTATACCTTGGCTATAACAATTAAGATCAATCCATTACTCATTTATATTCCAACTAGTTAGATAAATTTCATAATAGAGAAATAACACATTTTATTAACTTGAGGTAACAATAATAAAAAGCATATATCACTAGTAAAAAAATAAGCTTTCCGCTGTATTCAAGTTCGCTACAATGGCTTTATGTTCACAGAAAATGTGGGATTGTGAAAGTCATTCAAATAGATGGAATCAAGATCCTTAAAAGAGCCTATTTCAGGAGTATCATAACGACCATCACAAAGGTCAAGTCCCCCGATAAAAGCAGTAATCTTTCGATTATTTCCAAAAGCTTGTGTATCAACCAACACATATTTCTGATGATGAGTGAAAAGTGTCCCCACAACCTACATAGAAGATTAGAAATCGATATGGTAAGTTAACAATTTAAGAAAAAGTTGAAAAATAAAGACAAATAAGATCTATTTCAGGATGAAGCATTCATGCTATCGGCAAAAATCATGCACATATGATGCTAAGTAAGAAGTGAAGCAACTAAAATAACAAGATTGATTAACTTGAGCGATTAAAAACAACAAGGAACATCAAAAGTTGTTCTGCTGTAACTAGGTGGCAAAGAAATGCTAATCTCCAAACCTGAAAATAACGGTTGATTTATTGCATTTAAAATGCTTCTGTGTTACAGAAAAAAGAAGAAATCTAATTTTGAATAAGTCCAGCTCCTGTACAATGAACGTCAACTCGGGGGAGAAAAAAAACCTCTTGTGTTAAATCACTATAATTATTTTTATGCTCTATTTGGGATGATGGCTTACCGCCAGCCTCAAACAAAAGCTAAGGAAGCAACGACCACCCCACAGATACAAAAAAGCATCAAACTGTAGCTTCCCACGCCACACTCCTATCACTCAAAGCTCGGCACTTTCTTATGACAAATCCTTTTCTACCGGTTTCACATTGAAATTTATCTTCTTTGCTTCCATCAGTGCAAGAAGGCAGAAAAAGCAATGCAAACAGAACTAGTAAATAATTTAGAGAAACAATACCATTCATACAACAAATATTGTATATGCCTCTCGCAGGAAGAGAGTTAAGTTGAAATAATCTAGTCTAATAGATGATAATGCAGCTGCGCAGATACAACTGCATTAGGGAGAGAAAAGTTGGTTTCACCTGAAACAAGGCAATATCAACATAATCGCAAAAAATCCTTATTATAGTCAAATTTCTTCACCTACTTTCATTAAAAATGCAAGAAGAGAGAAAATAAACACTATATCCAGCTGCAGGTTGTAATTCTTCTTTGTCAAGTTGTCACAAACACCTGATGTGCATAAACCTACTCTCATGAGGTCATTAATGGTTGTACCAAGAAAATTTCCGCACCTGCAAGCTTTCCCAGAAGCACAAAGAACACAAAAAACTACATTCCAAAAAGGAAGAAAGAATGAGAAATCAAAAATTTTTTACTATTGCAAAAGCAAAATAGAGGTTGTTTTTCATTTTTGAAGAAGTTGCAAATAGTAACCGTTCAGGTGGATGATAGTCAGAACAAAGAGCGAGTCAACAGAAAAAGAGAGAATAACAACAAAAAAACAACTACCATATAAAACACAAGAAACAAAAGGCAAAAAAATCAACAATAACTAGCAACACAACACCAACAGTAAGCAAGCAAGGCAGAAGGAACAACTGCTATGGTTCTTGTAAAAGAGAAGGCAACTATGTATAGTTTCAATACTTTGGGAAAATCGAAAGATGACATCTAATCCACTACTTAAAAACTCCATTAAAAACCAAAAAGAATCCCCATTTATTATACCAAATTAGATATGTTCAATCTACAAAATAATTCCAGCTGAATCATCTTAATCCTGAATTTAAAATTTGAAACAAATAAATTTTAATTCGACAATCCAACTTATGGGACCTTAATTTCTCACATATGATGTTTGGTTAATAATACAATTGTGTGTTTATACTCTTGATGATATCCTATTCAATCTCAATGATGAGATCCATGAATCACTACCACCAGCAGTATTGATTAAAAGATAAGATGATTGGATTTTAACTGATTCGATCTTTTAATACATCCATAAGTTGATGCCCAACTTATGAAGGATGCTTCTTTTTGTAGTCTTCTAAGAAATGAATGCTCGGATTTAACATATCCTTCATGAAATCATCCCCAAATCTCATAGCTAATAAGCATGGAAACAGTAGGAAAAACTCAACTAGCAAGGTACAAATAACTAAGATGCTTATTATTTAAAAATTTAAATTATCACTAAACTATTAAAAGCATCAACATGATGTCAAGTCATAACCTAAACAAATTACACCCATAGACTATTCTAAGCATTAAAAATAAATGTATGCATATATTAGCTCCAAAGGATGCACAAATAATATCACGGGCAAAATATGCAGACAACAAGAAATAATCACTTCAAAATCTCAAGCAAAATGGCAATGGGAAGTCTTTGTCACGACCCGACCCGACCCGAGACGGATCTCGTTCGCACCGGGCCGCGATGGAGAAGCTAACCAGGATCTAGCTTTGGAATTTGGTTCAGAACTGAATCTTCCAAAGATTTAACTCAAAAAGACAAACACAGACAGAGCTACTAAAACATCAAATGCAGCGGAACAAAAGATCTATCTGATTTCATTTTCCTCAAAACAATCATCTACAAATACAGTACATGGCTTTTAGACAGAAAGGAAGACAGAACAGAAAAGCCATGACTGTACAAAAATCAAAAGGTACAAAACAATACCTATACTGATCAGACTCTGAACTAATCCTGGACTTCCTTCCCTTTCCCAGAACCTGAAAACCACCAGAAAGCAAGGGTGAGCTCAACAGCTCAGTAAAGCAACAAACCTCCAATCAAAATCCTCAGAATCTCAAAACCAATACATCAGACAAATCCGTACAGAAATCAGAACGAAATCGGGCATATATAAAATCAAACAGAATTGTACGGAAACAGAAGTCGTATCAAATCAGAAACAGAACAGATCAGATATATCAGATCAATAGAATCAGAATCGTACAAAATCAGAAGTTCAGATCATATCGGAATAGAACAAATCGTATCAGAATCATATCAGAATCAAAGATCAGATATTATGTAATTCATAGCTAAATTCCCTGACACTGACTGAATATCGTAGGATTCAGGCCCCTTATGCCTCCCTTTGTGCTCACGGCACCAGAACAGATGTGCTTATAGCACCAGAATACATATATAGTGCTTATAGCACCTAAACAGATTTTCCTCGGATCCGGAACAGAACAGATATCAGATTTCATATTGAGCTCATTTCAGAATTCCCAGACACTAACTGAATCTCATAGGATCCAGGCCCCTTATAACTCCCTTTTTATAGCATATACAGATAGCATATCAAATCAGAAGATTTCCGGACAAAACAGAAATTACTCAAAAATCGGGCAGCACAACGGCAGTATACAGAATTTACACAATTTTCCTGAAAATCAAAATTCACCAAATTCGCACAGAATATAGATATCAACATTTCAGAACATTTATTTTACTGCACAGATAATTTTCAAGTTCACAGAAAAATCCAGTCGACTAAAAACACAGTCGAATCAAAAATACCTGGACAAAAATCTTCAGAAAATAACCAAAATGTGCACACTCGGCACTTCAACAAAATACAGAAAGTTACGCGGTAAAAACTAAACCAGTCAGAAATTACAGACGAAAATCACGAACAAAACTTAATTCCGGACAGATAATACCGCCAAAAGCGACGGTTCTGAAAATTGAGAAAGTCGGATTGTGCCTTACCTCGCGTACAGCAATTTCCTCAACTGTCTCAACGGACGAAAACAGACCGGCGTCGCCCGAAAATCCACTTTTCCACTTTTTCCTTCGTTTTTCTCTCTCCTCAGCTTTTTCTCTCTCTTCAAAATATCTCATTTCTATATATATCCAGACTGATCGTCCTAGACGATCGCACTTCGTCCCGGACGAAGTAGCTCTGGACAAATTTCGTCCAGACGAATTTTACATATCGTCCCCGGCGACGGGTTCTCTGACTTATTTTCGTCCAGACGATCCTGATTTCGTCCAGACGAACCATACAGCCAAACATGATTTTTCTGCACAACCTGTACCGATCGTCCCGGACGATTCGACTTCGTCCGGACGAAGCTGGAGCAAAACTGATATTACAATCTCCCCAACTAAAAAAAAAATGTCGTCCTCGACATTATCCAGTCCAAACTCAGTCAAAACAAGTATGGATACAACTGTCTCATGTCAGACTCCTTCTCCCAAGTGGCTTCCCGTGCAGTACGGTGCTTCCACTGGACTTTAACCATCGGAATCTGTTTATTTCTTAACTTTCGGACGTCGTACGCCAAAATCAACTCTGGCTCTTCCTTGTACGCCAGATTCTCCTGAATCTCAACCTCATCAGCAGATACCTTCTTCCCAGAGTCGGATACCCACTTCCTCAGAGTGGATACGTGAAACACATTATGCACATCAGGCATCGAATCAGAAAGCATCAATTTGTAAGCAGCTTTTCCAATCCTTTCCAGAATTTTAAAAGGTCCAACATACCACGGACTAAGCTTGCTCACCTGACCAAATCTGCTCACACCCTTCATCGGGCTGACTTTGACATACACAAGGTCACCAACCTGAAACTCTACAAATCTGTGCTTTTGATTGTAATACTTCTGCTGACGATCTTGAGCAGCTTTCAATCTTTCTTTAATCAAACTGATCTTCTGAGCAGTTTCATCAGCAAAAGTGGCCCCCAAAGCCTGTCTATCTCCGACCTCCATCAGAGTCAAAGGAGTACGGCACTTCCTGCCATAAAGAGCCTCGTACGGTGCCATACTGATACTAGACTGAAAACTGTTGTTATAAGCAAACTCAATCAGCGGAATATGATCCTCCCAGCTTTCGCTAAAATCCAGAACACAAAGTCTCAACAGATCTTCCAGCACCTGAATAGTCCTCTCAGACTGTCCATCTGTCTGAGGATGAAAGGCTGTACTAAAATGCAGTTTCGTACCCAAGCCTTGTTGAATGTCTTTCCAAAGTCTGGAAGTAAAACGTCCATCTCGATCAGATACGATCACACGAGGCACACCGTGTAATCTGACTATCTCCTTCACATATATCTGTGCCAAGCGATCAACTGAATCTGTCTGTCTAATAGGAAGAAAATGGGCGGACTTCGTCAATCGATCTACAACCACCCAAATAGCGTCGTGCCCTTGTCTAGATCGAGGAAAACCCATCGCAAAGTCCATTGTTACCTCCTCCCATTTCCACTCAGGGATAGGCAACGACTGCAACAGTCCACCGGGTCGCTGATGCTCTGCCTTCACCAACTGACAGGCTTCGCATCTCGACACAAACTCTGCCACATCTTTCTTCATTCCAGGCCACCAAAACAAAAGTTTCATATCAGCGTACATCTTACCACTGCCCGGATGTACCGTGTAGTTTGAATGATGAGATTCGTACAGAATCTCCTGCCTCAAATCTCCAAACACAGGTATCCACAACCTGTTCTTACAGAAAATAGCACCAGAATCAGAAATTCGAAGTTCAGGAGTCTTACCAGATCCAATCTGTGCAATCAACTTCGAATAATCAGAATCTGACTTCTGGGCTTCCTGAATCCTTGTCTCCAAAGTAGACTGAATACTCATCTGAGCCAACTCCAAACCACTGGAGGAAATCACCTCTAACTGCAATCGCTCCATGTCACGTACCAGGAAGTCGTCACAAGTAAGCTGAATACCTGATAATCAAGAAGACTTCCTGCTCAGAGCATCCGCTACCACATTTGCCTTCCCAGACTGATACTGGATAGTCAAATCGTAGTCCTTGATCAACTCGAGCCATCTTCTCTGCCTCAAATTCAGATCCTTCTGAGTAAAAATGTACTTCAGGCTCTTATGATCAGTAAAGATCTCACATCTGATGCCATACAGGTAATGACGCCAAATCTTTAAAGCAAAAACTACTGCAGCTAACTCCAAATCATGTGTCGGGTAATTCTTCTCATGTGGCTTTAACTGTCTAGAAGCATAAGAAATTACCTGACCATGCTGCATCAGGACACATCCCAATCCTTTCAGTGAAGCATCACTGAACACCTGAAAACCTTCCGTACCTGACGGAAGTGCTAGTACCGGAGCTGAAGTCAGACAATCCTTCAATCGCTGAAAACTCGCCTCACACTCCGGTGTTCAAACAAAAGGTACTGACTTCTGAGTCAGTCTCGTCAGAGGCGTCGAAATCTGTGAAAATACTTTCACAAATTTCCTATAATACCCGGCCATGCCCAAGAAACTACGCACCTCAAATACCGTAGTCGGCCTTGGCCAATCAGCAACTGCCTGAATCTTCTGGGGATCTACAGAAATGCCTTCTCCGCTAATCACATGCCCCAGAAAAGAAATGCTCTTCAGCCAGAATTCACATTTTGAGAACTTGGCATACAGCTGATGCCTCCTCAAAGTCTCCAACACAATCCTTAAATGTTTGGCATGTTCATCCTCAGATGTGGAATATACCAGAATATCGTCAATGAAGACGAGTGATCCAAATACTCCCTGAATACTCGGTTCATCAAATCCATGAAAATCACAGGCGCATTGGTTACCCCAAAAGGCATAACCAAAAACTCATAGTGCCCGTACCGAGTACTGAAAGCTGTCTTCACAACATCAACTTCCTTCACCTTCACCTGATAGTATCCGGACCTCAAATCAATCTTCGAAAATACTGAAGATCCGGAAAGCTGATCAAACAAGTCGTCAATCCGAGATAAAGGATACTTGTTCTTGATCGTGACCTTGTTCAAATCTCTGTAATCAATATACATACGGAGTGTACCGTCCTTCTTCTTCATAAATAAAACAGGTGCTCCCCAGGGCGAAACACTAGGACGCACAAAACCTCTGTCAACCAACTCCTGAAGCTGAACTTTCAACTCAGAAAGTTCTTTCGGTGCCATCCTGTACGGAGCTTTCGATATCGGTGCGGTACCCGAAAAAATATCGATAGAGAACTCCACATCTCTATCCGGAGGTAAACCAACCAGCTCCTCAGGAAAAATATCAGCAAACTCCCGTACCACAGGGATCTCAGAAACAGAACCAACCTCTTGGTTCAGATCCCGCACCGAAGCCAAAAACACCGAACATCCCATCTTCCACATCCTGCTTGACTCCAACACAGAAATCAGACTGGAGAGGACACCTCATAATCCCTGAAATACAACTCTCTCTCCAGCCATAAGCAAACTCACTTGCTTCTTCAGACAGTCTATCTGGGCTTCATACTGACTCAGCCAATCCATGCCCAGAATCACATCATACGATGAAATCAGCAATCGAATCAAACTTGATTTCCACTTCTTGCCAGAAATCTCAATCTCACACAAACAAAACTGTCGAGCAATCAAAGGATTCCCAGCCGGTAAAATCACAGACAAAGAAACCGGTAAAACCATCGAATCCAAATGTAAAATCTCAAAACAGTGCTCGGACAGAAAAGAATGACTCGCTCCAGAGTCAAACAAAACACGACAGGGCTGATCAGAAATGTAAATCGTACCTGTCACAACATCGGGAGCATCTCGAGCCTCCTGCTGACTCAAGCTGTAAACTCGTGGCTGAACTGGAACAGGGGCTGAAGCAACAGAACTACTCTGCTCTCTCTGAACAGTAGGTGGTCTCCGTGGTGCAGAACTAGATCCACCACCTCTACCAGCAAATCCCTCAGGGCGTGGAGGAACAGTCCTCGGTCTTCCTGCTGCTGAACCAACAGGTCTGACAAAGCCCTCAGATCGCTGATCAAATCCCATCTGTGGACACTCTGCAATCCGATGTCCTGACTGACCACATCGGAAGCACAGACCAGCCATCCTGTAGCACTGGCCAAAGTGTCGTCGTCCACAGTTCTGACACACAGGTGCCGTACTGACTGATCCAGAACTCGTCGTACTAGTAGCAGTACCAGACGACCCTCCGCTCCTCTTGGAATCTCCAGATCCAGAACCAAAAACAAATCTCCTCTTTCCAGAGGAACCACTGCCAGAAGCCTCACCTCCAAATCTCTTCTTACTCGCAGTCCACCGCTGCTGAGTAGCCATCAGGTCGTTCTCTATCCGACGAGCTCGCTCCACAAGCTCAGAGAAATAAGTGATCCGGAACGGTATAAGGGGCTGCCACAGGGTATCTCGCAATCCCCTCAGAAATCTGTAACACCTCTCAGCAGAAGTGCTAACCAGCTGCGGAGCGTACCTGGCTAATGCAGTAAACTCAGCCTCGTACTGCATCACCGTCTTGCTCCCCTGAACAAGCCTCAGAAAATTCTCCTGCATCTGCTGTCGTGCAGAAGGGGGAACGAACCAATCTCGGAATACCTCAGTGAACTCTTCCCAGGTAATCAAAGAGTTCAATCTGCCCTGAAATCTGGCTGCCTGCTGGCCTTCCCACCAGTGTTCAGCCTCTCCATCCAACAGAAAAACTGCCAATAGAACCTTCCTATCTGACGGACACTGCATCCCGTCAAAGGTCTTCTCCAATCTCCTCAGCCATTCCTCAGCAGCTCTGGGCTTAACAGCGCCCTCAAACCTCGGAGGTTTCAATCTCAGAAACAACTGCAAATGTCTATCCAGGTCATCAGATCTGACAGTAGAAGCTCTACTCTGAGTCTCGCTCATCATCTGAGCAACGAGTGAAGCAAACTGAGAAAGCGTATCAGCACCGACCACTGGGGCTGTACTCACCACTGGTGCTGCCTGATCGGCACTCTGCCCATCTGTCATGTCTGGGTCTGGCTGATCCATATAGAAAAATCCAGAAAATCCGGAAAACTATCATAAAAACAACACAAAAACAGCACAATAAAAAGCCGAACGACCCAAAACTACCCCCAGACAGACTCACTGATCACTTCCTAGAGCTCTGTTTTACAATCCAACCAGTTTCTAAAACCAGAGCTCTGATACTAAAAAGTTTGTCACGACCCGACCCGACCCGAGACGGATCCCGTTCGCACCGGGCCACGACGGAGAAGCTAACCAGGATCTAGCTTTGGAATTTGGTTCAGAACTGAATCTTCCAAAGATTTAACTCAAAAAGACAAACACAGACAGAGCTACTAAAACATCAAATGCAGCGGAACAAAAGATCTATCTGATTTCATTTTCCTCAAAACAATCATCTACAAATACAGTACATGGCTTTTAGACAGAAAGGAAGACAGAACAGAAAAGCCATGACTGTACAAAAATCAAAAGGTACAAAACAATACCTATACTGATCAGACTCTGAACTAATCCTGGACTTCCTTCCCTTTCCCAGAACCTGAAAACCACCAGAAAGCAAGGGTGAGCTCAACAGCTCAGTAAAGCAATAAACCTCCAATCAAAATCCTCATAATCTCAAAACCAATACATCAGACAAATCCGTACAGAAATCAGAACGAAATCGGGCATATATCAAATCAAACAGAATTGTACGGAAACAGAAGTCGTATCAAATCAGAAACAGAACAGATCAGATATATCAGATCAATAGAATAAGAATCGTACAAAATCAGAAGTTCAGATCATATCGGAACAGAACAAATTGTATCAGAATCATATCAGAATCAAAGATCAGATATTATGTAATTCATAGCTAAATTCCCTGACACTGACTGAATCTCGTAGGATTCAGGCCCCTTATGCCTCCCTTTGTGCTCACGGCACCAGAACAGATGTGCTTATAGCACCAGAATACATATATAGTGCTTATAGCACCTAAACAGATTTTCCTCGGATCTGGAACAGAACAGATATCAGATTTCATATTGAGCTCATTTCAGAATTTCCAGACACTAACTGAATCTCATAGGATCCAGGCCCCTTATAACTCCCTTTTTATAGCATATACAGATAGCATATCAAATCAGAAGATTTCCGGACAAAACAAAAATTACTCAAAAATCGGGCAGCACAACGACAGTATACAGAATTTACACAATTTTCCTGAAAATCAAAATTCACCAAATTCGCACAGAATATAGATATCAACATTTCAGAACATTTATTTTACTGCACAGATAATTTCCAAGTTCACAGAAAAATCCAGTCGACTAAAAACACAGTCGAATCAAAAATACCCGGACAAAAATCTTCAGAAAATAACCAAAATGTGCACACTCGGCACTTCAACAAAATACAGAAAGTTACGCGGTAAAAACTAAACCAGTTAGAAATTACAGACGAAAATCACGAACAAAACTTAATTCCGGACAGATAATTCCGCCAAAAGCGACGGTTCTGAAAATTGAGAAAGTCGGATTGTGCCTTACCTCGCGTACAGCAATTTCCTCAACTGTCTCAACGGATGAAAAC
The DNA here is from genome assembly GCA_016618105.1 of Dendrobium huoshanense. Taxonomy (NCBI): domain Eukaryota; kingdom Viridiplantae; phylum Streptophyta; class Magnoliopsida; order Asparagales; family Orchidaceae; genus Dendrobium; species Dendrobium huoshanense. The sequence goes on along the minus strand of CM028359.1, from coordinate 39,247,014 downwards.
AGACCGGCGTCGCCCGAAAATCCACTTTTCCACTTTTTCCTTCGTTTTTCTCTCTCCTCTGCTTTTTCTCTCTCTTCAAAATATCTCATTTCTATATATATCCAGACTGATCGTCCTGGACGATCGCACTTCGTCCCGGACGAAGTGGCTCTGGACAAATTTCGTCCAGACGAATTTTACATATCGTCCCCGGCGACGGGTTCTCTGACTTATTTTCGTCCAGACGATCCTGATTTTGTCCAGACGAACCATACAGCCAAACATGATTTTTCTGCACAGCCTGTACCGATCGTCCCGGACGATCCGACTTCGTCCGGACGAACCTAGAGCAAAACTGATATTACAGTCTTCAAGCCCAATAACAGCAGTTCTTGAACAAATTATCTAGTGTTTATTGCTCTGTAAGTAAGAAAAACAAACCTTTGAGTTAATTTGTTAGCCAACTCTTGTAGTTTGGTCAAGGGATAGATCAACTACTGCCATTTCAACCTCCTCCCAAGTTTCACCAATTTGTTCAGGATTAGCTATATTTTTTAATTCTACAGTAGCAGCAGCATGGTACCACATAAATAACCATTATCAAGATCTTGCTTAAAGGAACATCCCAAAAAATGAAGGATCACGTCAATGCACCACACAGTGTAACTACATTTGATCAGGAAACACATCATCATATAAACTTCGTCTGCTTCAAATTAATACATTTTAATATTAGTGCCTTCACTGTATATGTCAATCTATTTTTGCTTATCACATTTAATACTCTTTTTTTCCCACATATTCATTACATGATAAAAAGTTTCATTTGTCTCTAATGAGAATATAAGTAATTTAGCAAACTAGTACTTTCTTTTAAATTAAAGCCATACCTTAAATTTTTCTGAGTCAAAAAAATTGCACAACCAAATCCAATCATCTGGTCTCTGAGTAAGCTCTTTGTAAGGTTTCTTTCTTGCTAACACTCCACCACCAAGCTTTTTATAATATATATAGGCCTTCGAGCGAAAATCAAAAAATCTCCTGCTCATCGTGTGCATCACACAATCCTTCACATGTGAATCTACAATGAATATATTAATCTTTACCTACAAAATTTTTTGCGTGCAATCATATTACAAAAACAAAAAATTGAACAATCATTTCTTTCAGATATTTTATAGAATCTATCGAGTTAAATATTTAATGGGAATTGTCATGGGGTTTTATATAATACCCAACCAAACAAAAATATTACTGAATTGGACAAAAAAACTACTAAACAAGAAAATTGCTTAAATGGTGGCTACTGTGTCACTTCTTTCTTGCTTATGTTTGACTATAATTCTTGCATGAATTGTCTTTAAAACGTGACAAACCTATGTTGGAGGCAGATATGTGTCCAACACAAACTCAAAGGTTATTTTGAAGCACCCTTGCTTTAGAGATTGAGAATATTTATTAGTATTAGTGAAATTCCGATCTTATTGCATGTGTGAATTCTCATAGTTATGTTTCTCCGCAAGTGTAGGGAGAGAAGGATGATTTCTTTCTCTAATTCGTAGACTACCATGTTAGTGCTGCAGTCACTGCATTGACCACCATAATATATTCCTTTTGGTTGGACTTCATCACCAAAGATGCTTTTTACAATAAGATTAAACGAGAATGAAAATAAAAAAAACCAAAGGAAAAGCACACTTATTTCTGTGAACAAGATTAAACGAGAATTTTATCCGTCCAAGAAAACTAAAACCACCTGAGCAAAAGCAATGAAAAATAGAAATGGAGAAGATTAGGCAGAGATATATTGTCGCCTAAAGAAAAAAAAAAATCAGATGTCAAAAGAGAACAATGAAAAACAAAAGTTAAAACTGAAAGCTTGTGAACTGAAAGAACAGACAAATTTAAAGCCCACCAAGAAGCCAGCTATCACAAATAGAAATTTCCAGGTCACTCTCACTAGCCTATGAGGAAAGAAGTTAATTAGATTTATTTAGTTAAAAATAATAAAAGCACATATAGAATTAATAAGATAAATTCTTCGCACTCTTCTTTAGGCATAATTACTTGCCCCTATAACCAATTTGTAAATTAAAAACTAAATGGAAGGGCAGAATTAATAATTTTGAATAGCTAGCATATAAGAAATGTCATCAATAAGCTTTCGTACACAATATATATTCAGGATCCGTCCATCTCTAATAACAAAATCTTCAAAAAAAACTTTTAACTAATATCAGGCAAAATTTCAATCCTCCAGTGAAATGAAAATTTGTTACATGCATATCAGAAAATGGCCAAAAAGCTTCACGAAGCATAAAACTCTAATCACCTGGAGTACGATTCAATCAAATTCAGATGAGAAATCATTTTCTTGAACTTTGTAACATCCTAACCTTCTAAATGACACACCTAGTTCATTAGAATATAATCAATAAAGAAATATCTTCACAAAAAAAAATCATCAAGTATAAATAAATGAACAACCGAGATATTGTAATGCAATGGATCACCTAAAACCTACATTAACACTTCTGGTAAACCTGGTCAGCAAGCACACCACATTTTTTACACATTATCAATCACAAAGGTGAAGGATTCTATTTTCAACACTTTCTAAACCAAATCTAGAACCAGTAAACATGTCTGAAATTTTTAAAATGCTCAAACTCCCTCACACTTCATCAAATTCAATATCAAAGTGAATAACTTGAAATCAAATAAAGAGCGCATATTACCAATAGAAACACATGGAAACCTGATTTTGGTGTGAGAATGCTCGCTTAAAAACATCAGTGGCTTGAAAATGCCTTTATATTACCCTGAAACTACATACCGATTTACCAGCAGCATCAAAGACAATATAAGATATGCCTTTCCCACTCCTGGCTCAACGAACTTACCATTATTAGCAGTAGATACGACATGTGAAGCATCATTTTTTAATGAAGAATGCACAATATTACTAGTTGATGGTTCAAACAAATGTGAGTAATTTGCAATTATTCGAGAGCTTATCTGTTTTCCTGGAGCCATGACTTAATAAACTGTAAAATGAAACAACAACAAAAATATTATTGAAAAGCAAATATATCAAGTTATTATAAAATATGAAACAAATAAGACATAAAGAACAACCTAGTCTTTACCACTATCAATGTTGATATGTACATCAACATCATCTTCACTATAATATTCAGCTAATGTTGCATCATATTCCTCTTCTTCATCTTCATCACATATAAAATCAGCAGTTTGACTTGGTTGCACATGCACATTTTGTTCAGATTCCAAAATTTGTGGCTCTACATCTTCTATATGTAAGGGACCAATCTCACCAAAATTATCTTGACAAAAAGCATTTCAGGTTATGAAACAATTACTCCTTTAACAATGTGAACAACTAGAACATAACTTATAAAAATGTTAATAAACTATGTTGTTTTACCGCCCTTTAAATCAGCCTTTTTCTCAAGATAGGGGACAGTGAAACTTCAATTGGATTCCTAACTAGAATGGAATAGTTAGAGGCAGATATAACATACGATTTGACTGAAATATGATGTTACTTTTGGCGGATCTCTATTTTATTAATGGATTTTTTATGAGTTGTGAGTTATGTAGCATTATGGAAACCAAGCTCAAGTTGAATTTAAAATAGTGAGTTATGTAGCATTATGGAAACCAAGCTCAAGTTGAATTTAAAAGAGTGCTACTATAAATCAATGGGATAGTCATTGGTTGATCTTAGAGGAAAAAACCATACATGCATTGTTCAGTAGTAGAATGAACTTAAATGAACATGGGCTCTTATTTTTTGAGCTATGCAACATGTAGTAAACAAGCTCAAGTTGAATATACAAATTGCTAGTACTTTATAAATTGAAGTGGATTGTCAATGGTTTATGTTGGATGAAAACTTGTATTTGAATTGTTAGGGCTGTAAAATGACCTTTAAAAATGGATCAAAATAATTTCCATGTTATGAGTAGGCACAATCGAGGCAAACGCAGGACGATTACAACAATGCCGCATGAACAGTGATTTGGTTAGATTTACACACTAGTTTGGCGAGATTTCAGTGATTTGATGAGCGGTGTTGCATTACATGTAAGAGATTTAAGTCCTCTATTGTTTTTTTTTTTTTTTTCTTTTGGGTAATACACAGAGGTCAACAAAGTTTCACATAAAAATTCATGATAATGAAAAATCACCATATGGCTAGAAATCTCCCCATAACAAATTCACTTACATATGCCAACCAATAAATTAAAATTATGGAATATGAAAAGCAAGGAGAAAAAATTATGGGATAACAATTTAGGCATCACACATATATACTAGGAGATAGCTTCTCCTGAAATTTTATATGTACGGAAAAAAGACACATGATGTAGTCATGAAACAACCAGCATGGTGATCATTAAGAGCATGCCCGTTTTTGAAGACCCAATCTTTGAAAAGTAAAAAAACTTATCAATTCTTCTCTTTATCTAAATCCAAAGTCCATTGATTTGATATTTCAAATGACAAAAAATAAACTACTCAAAATGTCAATAGAAGTGAAGATTATAGTTAATGTTGTATCCTCAATCTTGTACTTAAGCTTGCATATGGTTGATGAATGTGAATTATTTCAAAATTTTGACATTAAATGACTCGTAATAACCGTAACTAGCGAAATATCCCCATTATTTTGTTACATGCAGAAATATACCAAAAAGATCACTTACGAACCAAATGGCTCTACTATATTAAAATATGAGTAATAATCTCTCAATGTGTCACGACCCGACCCGACGGGGACGGATCCCGCCCGAGCCGGATCGCGACGAGAGACCTTCTTATCCAGGATCTGGCTTTGGATTAGGTTACTGAACTGATCTTCCAAATACTTAACTCAACAGACACACACAGAACAACAGAGCTACTAAAATCATCAAATGCAGCGGAACAAAACATCTATCTTTTCATTTCCTCAAAAATAATCATCTACAGAACAGTACATGGCTTTTAAACAGAAAGAAAGACAGATCAGAAAAGCCATGACTGTACAAAAATCAAAAGTACAACAGTACCTATACTGATCAGACTCTGAACTAATCCTGGACTTCCTTGCCTTTCCCAGAACCTGAAAACCACCAAAAAGCAAGGGTGAGCTTAACAGCTCAGCAAAGCAACGAACCACCAATCTAAATTCTCAGAAACCAAAACCAAACTCATCAGACAGATATCAGATCAGAAATTGGAACAGAATCGGAAATCAGAACTTATACGGACGGATATCAAATCAAAATCAGAATCGTACAGATCAGATCACAGAACAGAATAAATCAACAAAGTCAGAATTATACAGAAATCAGAAATCAGAATTTGCAGATCATATCACATCAGAATCACAATTGCGTACAGAACAGATACAGAAAACAGAACAGATACATATAACTAAATGCCCTGACACTGACGGAATCTCTACGGATTCCGGCCCCTTATGCCTCCCTTCCCAGACACTGACTGAATCTCATAGGATCCAGGCCCCTTATGTCTCCCTTTTGTGCTCACGGCACCAGAACAGATGTGCTTATAGCACCAGAACAGAATTCATCGGATCCGGAACAGAACAGATATCAGATTTCAGATTTGAGCTCATTTCAGATTTCCCGTTTCACTAACTGAATCTCATAGGATTCAGACCCCTTATAACTCCCTTTTTATAGCTTATACACATAGCATTTCAATTCAGAAGAAATCCGGACAATTCAGAAATTACCCAAAAATCGGGCAGCACAACGGCAGTATACAGAATTTACACAAAATTTCCTGCAAAGAAAATTTACCGAATTCGCACAGAATATAGATAATCATATTCCAGAACATTTATTCTACTGCACAGAGCATTTACAATTTCACAGAAAATTGTAGTCTACGAAAAACATCGCCGAATCAAAAATACCCGGACAAAAATCTTCGGAAAATAACCAAAATGTGCACACTCGGCACGTCAACAATATACAGAAACTTACGCGGTAAAAACTGAACCAATCAAAAGATACGGATGAAAAACCGTAACGAAAATGAAATCCGGACAGAAAATACCGCCAAACACAACGGAACTGAAAATTGAGAAAGACGGAATGTGCCTTACCTCGTGCACAGCAATTTCCTCAACAGTCACTTCGATCGAAAACGGCTCCGCGTCTTCCCGAAATCAACTTTTCCAAAAACTTCTTTTTCTCTCTCCTCAGACGAAAAATCAGATATTTTAATTTTTGATTTTCTCTCTCTTCCAAAACGACTGAAACCCTTATGTAATACACAGATCGGCCCGGCCGATCGCAGCATCGTCCCGGGACGATCCGACCAAATGGATCGGCCTGGTCTCCACTCAGGGCTGTTGTCTGGACGATATTTTCTACAGTGCCGATCGGCCCGGCCGATGTCTCCAATCGACCTGGACGATGCATGCAAAAAATCACCTGGAGCAAAACTGGGCAAATCTGGAGCTGAATTTCCACTGATCGTCCCAGGACGATCCAGATCGTCCTGGACGATCCTGGAGCAGATTGTGATATTACACAATGTTTGAATCTTTTATGGTACGTACATCTGAAATAGTTATTTGTGATTCATGTACAGTGCAAGTTATTTGTGTGCTTGCTTTCCATCTGAAATAATTAGGAGCTAAAATAACTAGAAGAGAGAAACAATACTGATTAAAAAAAATATGAAATTATGATTTAATTTTAAGAATAGGACAAAGCAAATAATTACATGTGCACCAGTTTAGAATTAATATTTGATCTAAATTTTCCCTTCACTTCATAGTTTTCGTGTATAACAAGTTTAATAAGAACATTTTTTGATATAAGGAAAGAGAGACTACTCATGTAAATCTCCTTTCATGTATATATATACTCAATTAGTGATTCCTATACTTTATTTGGACGCTTACATGTTGATATAAATATTTATTCATTGACTCAGTCTTTCTTCCTTCATGAACACGCTTAAGTTCGACAATCTGTGATTTATCTATTAATATGAACAAGGTTTAGGTCAGAAACAACTTTGAATCATCAATTATACAAACTATCCTATGAAGAAAAGGACAGCTCTTATGACACCAAGACAGGAAGACAAAACAGTTTGATAAAATTAGGCAAGAAATAAGAGCTCATGAACATCACTTGGACAAATTCATGATAGTTTAAAAAATTAAGGACAACCAATAATTTAAACTTGGGTGTGATTCCATCCATTTGCATTGCTTGGTAGAAAAGACAAACTCACCACAATCGTAGAGGACAGTTTACTAATTGTAGGTCTCTTACCAAAGTACTGATAAGGCATGGATTTAAAACCACAACTACATAATCAACTATAAGGGAACATTCAAAAATCACTTACAGATGTCCACAATACACAAAAACCATTGCAGTTTAAGTTCTTCACAAGCCATCACAGAAAGATGATAATTTATGCAAAAGGATAGTGCTCAAATTAAATAATAAAAATCACTGGATCTTTACCTCTCAGCCATTGAAAATGAACCATAAAACCTTAAAGCAACTATAGCAATCATAATGTTGAATGATACTATAAAACTGAGAGGCAATCATAGTATAACAAAAATCATAGAAATTTTGAAATGAAAAGAGTAAGACGGAGACGAGAAACCGACGGAGGCATTGATGATAGAAATTTTGAAACGAAAAGGTATCAGGCATAACCTGAGAGGGAGAAATCGACGGAGGCGGGTTTGCGGGATGGTCCGAAGAATTGTGAGGGAAGAAATTCATATCAACGCAGGAATGAGAGAGGTTATGGCCGCGTGGAGTCCGTCGATTGCTATTGGAGGTCGTCGCTAAAAGGGTAGGGCAAACGGGAATAGCGAAACTGAGAGCAGTTCGCGTGGGCGAGTCGTCTGAGATCAATTCGCGTGGATCGTGAGGGTAGGGTTTATTTAGTTTTTTTAATGTATAGTTTTATTTTAATAAGTATTTGTTAAATTTTAGATAATATATATTATAATTTATTTCATCAATTAATTATTTTATTTCTCATCATAAAAATATAAATATTAGATTGATTTTATCATTTTATTTATTAATTTTAATTTCAAAGATATTCTTATAAGAAAATTTTGTTCCGGGGGCGCTGCCCCCGAAAACCCCCGCAGGGGCGCTGCCCCTTGACCCTGCGACCTGACCGGGCAGGTCGAACCCCGTCAAGGGGCACTGCCCACTTGGACCCCCAATATATCTACGAAGCGTACGACGGTCAAGAATATAAACAAATAAGGGTCGAGCCAATTTTAAGAAAACTACAACATATATTTTATACAAATTGAATGATTAATCAATTACATCACTTTATTTTTTAAAAAATAAATCATCCATACATTAACCTAAATTTACTTTAAGGAATAAATGTCATTATATAAAAGGTTAATGATATTTTAAAATTTTATTATGTACACAATTAAAAAGAATAATAAGTCACTAAAATAGCATGTATATATTTGTGAAAAATAAATCTTAGACTTTTAGCGACAAAATTAGAGGCCAATTTTTCTTTTTGGTGGCTAATATCAAGATCCCTTATTATTTAGAGGCCACGCTTATTTTTGGTCGCTAAAGAATATCTTTAGTGACCAAAATTTTTTTGTCTCTAATTTTTTTGTCGCTATTGATCCATTTTCTTGTAGTGTGAAATGAAACCCACTATTTCCCATTTTAAAACCCTTGAGATGCAGGGGATACCAAAATATTAAACAACCTGAGGGTTGGTTAATATCCCAGAGTTCCCAATCGGTTAAAAAATAGAACCTAGCATCGATCTTATAAGCAATTAAAATAAGTTTAGAAAACAAATAAAAGACTAAAAGAAAAAGAAGCAATAAAAGAAAATACATTTAAACAATGACATCCAAAAAACACCAAAGAAAAGAAGGTATTTTAGATTTCATTTCCAATATCCCAAGTTGTAGTCCAAAGCTAGAATTCTGAATAATTTTTTGATCAAAAGCTCCATCTTCAAGTATATTTCCACTTTGTTAAAAGCCAAGATAAATTCATTAAGCATATTAATGAGTTAAATGAAAAGAACCTCTCATAAATATCTTCATTCTAAGATCACCAATCTTTCTTCTAGGAAGATCTTTCACCAGACCTAGAGCTTGTAATTCTTTGAACAATTTGTGTTTGGAACCAAAAAAGCCATTCTCTATAGAAGTATCCTTTAATAACAGTTTCTAAAAAGGATAAAAATTAGTATAAGTTAAAAGATTAAAGTTTGATAGCAATCTCATATAAAAATTTACAAAGGATAAGCTGGGAGAACTAATACAAATAATGGTAAATTTAAGAAAATTCAATTTTTAAATATAAAAAAAAATCAAACCTTTAAGAAAAATTATTCACTTGAAAAATTCAAAATTTAATAATTTTATTAATAACCTATAAATTCAAAATTAAGAAATAATAATGATGACAAGTTAGAATAATTATTTGTATTTTTTCAAAGTCAAATTATAGTTGTGCTCATTTCTGAAATTCCTATATTGTGATGTATTAACAAGAATTTTAGTAATTTAATATTTAAAAATTTAAATTTTGTTATTTGATTAATCAACAGTATCATTGATTAATTAACACTACCAATGCCAGGTCCCAAGTCCTAGATGAGAAATGTGGAGGGTTGCATTAGGTAGTCGATAGCCAGCGTAAAACTTGTCGAATAATAATGACATGAATCCTTTAAGAAATTGTGTTAATGCTAGGGCATCCCTTAGAAGCGACACGCTGTATGGCCTGAATATAGTGACAAGTGTGCAAGGGCGGCTGCACCAACTCCCGAGTGTAGTGTTAAATAGGCAAGGGTTCCCACATCAAGGACAGATGTGGGCAAAAAAGCTAGTCCATGAAATTAAAATTAGGATAAGAACTTGGATTATAGGTTCCCTTACAGGAAAATTAATGAAATTAATAGATATTATGATTCATAGGAAGATAAATATTTTATGCATTCAGGAAACTAAATGGGTTGGAGAGAATACTAAGGAAATTGATAGTTTAGGATTTAAACTTTGGTATTCATGTAGGAATCCTACTAAAAATACTATAGGTGTTATTATAGAAAGTGCTTGAAAGATAATGTTATAAAATTAAATAGGATTGGAGATAGAATTATAGCTTTAAAGATTATTATTGATGATAAGATTGTTAATATTATAAGCGCTTATACTCCTCAAATAGGTTTGGATATGAGTTCTAAATTAAATTTTTGGAATGACTTAGAAAAATTATTACAAAAGATACCTCTATAAGAAAGAGTTTTTATTGGTGGAGATTTAAAAGGACATGTTGGTAGAGAGGTAGATGATTTTAAAAGCATTCATGGTGGCTATGATTTTGGAACAACAAATAAAGGTGGTAAGACCATATTAGATTTTTGTTTAGCTTATGATTTTTTAATTGCTAATACCTTATTTATAAAAAAGGAATGAGAATCTAATCACTTATAAAAATGGATATAATACAACCCAGTTTGACTATTTTCTTATAAGAAAATTAGATCGTTTAGATTGCAAAGATTGTAAAGTTATTCCGAGTGCAAATTTATGTACCCAAAATTGATTATTAGTTTTGGACTTTAAGATAAATGGGTAGATAATAAAAAATAAAGTAAAACGATATTCTAGAATTAGATGGGGGCATTTAAAGAATATTAACAAAAATATTTTTGAGAATAAGATTTTAGATCTTAAGATTTTATCTGTGCATGAGGATGTTAATGTTATGTGGGAAAAAGTGGCTAGTGATATTAAGAATATTGCAAAAGATGTGCTTGGAGTATCAAAGGGAAAAGCTCCTAATAGTAAAAATAGTTGGCGTTGGAATCGAAATGTGCAAGAAAATATTAATAATAAGAAGATTTGTTATAAAAATTGGTTTAATTTTAAAATTTCTGATAATTGGGAAAGATATAAGGAGGCTCGTAAGGATCTAAGAAAGTAATATGCGATGCAAAGACCTTATCTTTAAGTGATTTATATAATAGTTTAAATACTAAGGAGGGAGAAAGATATATGTATAAGTTAGCCAAACAAAGAGATAGGAGTACTAAGTATTTAGTTCAAGTGAAGTGTATTAAGGATGAAGATCAAAAATACTTTTCTTAGAAGATGATATTCAATAAAGGTGGATGAGATATTTTGCTAAATTTTTAAATGAAAATTGTTAATATAAGAGTGACTATAGTGACCTTAGCACCCTAAATAAAAATAAAGATGTTTGTTTTTGTCGGCGTATTAGTAAAATCAAAGTTAGAGAGGCTTTAACGAAAATGAAGGATGGAAAAGCTGTTGGACATGCTGATATTCCAATAAAGTGTGGAAATGCTTAGAAGATGAAGGAACTTTTTGGCATACTAAACTTTTTAATACTATTTTGAAGACTAAAAAGATGCCAAATGAGTGGAGAATGAGTGTGTTAATTCCTATTTTTAAGAATAAAGGTGATGGACAAGATTGTGCAAATTATATAGGAATTAAGTTAAAGTGTCATACTTTAAAACTATGAGAGTGAGTTATGGAGCATAGGTTTCGGCTTGACACTAATGTTTCTCAAAATCAATTTGGATTCGTGTTGGGTAGGTCAACTATGGAAGCCATACAATTATTAAGAGGTTTGATGGAGAAATATAGAGAAAATAAGGAGGATCTACATATGATTTTTATTGATTTAGAAAAATCATATTATAAATTTCCAAGAGAAGTGCTATGGAGAGTTCTTGAAAAGAAAGGAGTTAATAATGCTTATATTCAAATCATTAAAAATATGTATGCATGAGTTATTACTTTTGTTAAAAACACAAGGTGGTTTGACCAAGTATTTCTCTATTTTGGTTGGGTTACATCAAGGATCATCCTTAAGCCCATATCTTTTTTCTTTAGTCGTGGATGTTCTCACTAGACATTTGCAAGAGGATGTACCTTGGTGTATGCTTTTTGCTAATGATATTCTTCTTGTTGATAAGACTAGAGAGGGAGTTGAAAGTAAAATTGAATTATGGAGGTCAACATTAGAGACTAAAAGTTTTCTCTTGAGTAGATCTAAAACAAAAAATATGGAGGGTAATTTTAGAAGTAATAGACCTAGTGAGGGGATTATGACTTTGGGCGATCAAATCATTAAGAAGAGTACACATTTTAGATATCTTGGATTTCTTGTTCAGAGTGATGGTGAAATTGATGGAGATATTATTAGCAGAATTCAAGTTGGATGGTTGAAGTGGAGGAATGCATTTTGCTTGTTGTGTGATAGAAAAGTACCCCTCAAACTAAAGGGAAAATTCTATAAGATGGTAGCGAGGCCTGCAATGCTTTATGGTGCTGAATGTTGTCCATTAAAAGAGAAGCATAATATTAAGTTAAGTGTGGCAGAGATGAAGATGCTCATCTTGATGAGTGGCTTTACCCTTAGAGGTAGGATACGAAATGATCTTATACGTGAAAAGGTTAGAGTAGCTCCAGTAGAAGAGAAGATTAGAGAGAGTCACCTTAGATGGTTTGGTCACATAAAATGGCAACCTTCCAATGATCCGATTACGAGAGTAGAGGTATTAGATTTGACTTATGTTAAAAAAGGTTGAGGCAGACCTAAAAAGAATTGGTTAAAAAATATTAGGAATGACCTTTCTTTATTAGATTTAAACAAGAATTTGATCTTTAATAGGACATAATGGAGAAAAAGGATTCATGTAGCCGACCCCACGTAGTGGGATAAAGGCTTGATGTTGTTGTTGTTATTTGATTAATCAAAAATTCAATTTTTTTATTTGTCTGTGGACAAGCGAGAATTTGAATTTGAGAGAACTTGATATGTGTAAATTACATATTGTTTAATATATTTTATATTTAATGACACTACATTATTTAAATGTTTTTGGGTAGGAAATTCTATAAATTTGTCAAAAGTTCTAAGGAGTCATTAGTCGCAATGTCTGGTCATACAACATTGCAGCATTACCTTCAATATCACCAGTGCACTCAAATTCTAACTTGGTGGCACCTTGTTCTCTCCTTGTAAGTGCTACATCGATAACCAAGATAGTGTTACAGCTTTATCAATGTTGTGGCATTAGAAAGTCAACTTTTAAATTCTAGTTCCTCTATTTTTAAATGTCACGATGCCATAATTTCTCACACATAGGTGCCATTTTGTAGTTTTGACACTCAGTGCTCCTATGTCTGTAGAACTACAGTGTTGTAATTGAAAAATCATAGTGAAGAGATGCGATTATTACTAAGTAATGTATCCACAATAACAAGCACTATGTCAGTGCAAAAGCTTCAACGTCGAGGCTCTAGTTTACTTCAAGGGCTCTTCTAAGCCATTATTTCAAGTGCTGAAAAGCTTGTTGTTATTTTTATGTTTTCCAAAAAATAAAGGTTGTGTTTTACTTGTAAGCGAGTTTTATCATTTGCGTAATTTTAGTACATGCTAGAGCGCTTCACTAGTTCTCTATTAGAGTAAAAACCATGCGAGGTTAGGAAGTACAAGATACAATTATTTAAAGTGTTAACTTCTATTTTTTGAAGAAATTCTTTAAGTTAAAGGGAAGAAAGCAAAAGGTATAGTTCAACCCTTCCTGATGGTATATATCACACTCTTGTTTTTTTTTTCTTTTTGAGTTTAATAAAAATGAGTTAGCTAATTCTCATGTTTTATATTGATAACATAAAATAGATGTTTAGTACTAATGATGAATCTTATTCTATAAACAAAAAAAAATTGTTTTCAACATTATCTTACTTTTTATTTAATACACATAGTGGTCATATATGTAGTTAAAATTTATAGTAACGTATAGCCTCAATGATGGAATATAAGTATAATTTGGAGTATTAGGATAGAATTTTTTGCATGCCTAGACATAGATGTAAAATATTATAGGTTCTTAAGGAGTTATTGTAACTATAAAAGGTAAGCATATAATGTTTCCACCCCAACAAATTTTGACAGAGATCTAGGGATGCGTATGCACTAAATCACGTTGCTATGAAGAGACTCCTTAGAAAGATATGCAAATTATAGTCATCAATCAAAATAATTTATTTAAATATTATTTGAAAGATTTTACTTAGTTATTCAATGATATAATCTACAAAAGTATTAATTTTATTTCAGTGGGATATTTAGTATAATTAGAGTAAATAGTAGTGGGTTGTTGCAAGTAAAGCATACTTCATCATGGGTTTAACACTTAACTTTATCGCTTTATTACATGACTCAGCAAGTATGCTTGCATATATTAAGTTAATTTTGTTGTTATATAAAATAAAACCTAATCATTATTTAGGGGAAATAGAGACCTAAATTTCTATATGAGTCAAAGTGCACTCCACAACCCCCATCAATGAGGTACGAGGAATAGAATAAAATCAATGGCATTAATTTATTTTAAACAAAAAGGATGGCTCTAATCGGGTTGGATCTCATACTGTGTTACCATTCCCCAACTTCAATCTATTAAGCTAAAGATATCAATTCTTAGATCAGCCAAATGTGATATAAAATGTGTTGTTCTTAGGGATTCTACATTCTTAACTAGCTAATTTTGTGCCACAATAAAGAAAGTGTAGTAGAATTAGCAGCTGACTATGTAATTTGTTTAGAGATCCCAAGCTCTATTAAAAATTTAAAATTCTTCAAGCACTTATTCCAAATTTAGTAATCTGAAGCTCTATGGATTTATCTTGGGGAGAAGAACAAATCCCTTATGCTTTAGAGTTTTAATTTTTCAAAGATAAAATGTATATGCATAATATTATTTAAATTATTTTTAAAACTTGATTAATCTTGAGCTCAAATATAAATGGGTGATCCTTTGAGGTGTTTCTTAAATGTCCAAAAACCATTCAAGTCTATTTAAGCTTTTGAAGGGATTTAATTGAAATTCACTTTCAATGAAGAGCACTTTAAAGGATAAATAAAATCCCTTTGATAAAACTTTTGAATAAAATTTATTTAAAATTCAAAAAATTTAATAAGTATCTAAATAAAATAATTAAAAATAAAAATTTATTATAAAATTACCCAAACTCTTATAATCATCATTTGTAGTGAACCATGACCTTTGTTAAAGTTCTCAAAATTATAGGTATAGAATTGGTTCAAAATTAAAAACACCCTTATTACTTATATTAAATAATTCATTTATGGGTCTAATTTTATCAAAATAATAAATAAATAAATAAAAATACAAACTAAATTTAATTCAGCTCTAAATACAACATATAATTTAAAAAAAATGAAACTTCTAAAAATGAAAATAAAAATAAAAAGATAAACTTTGGTCAATACACCAAAAAAGAGTAGAAAAATAAGTAAAGTAAAAAAAAATAATAAATATATAAATAAAATTTAAATTATGCTTCAAATTAGTAAACATAAACAAAAAATAAATAAAAAAATCAAATTAATTTAATTTAAATAAAAAAAACAAATAACAAAATATTTCCAATTAAAATTAAATAAACGTAAAATTAAATTAAATTAAATAATATTAAAATAAATTTAAAAAAATAATAAAATTATAAATTTAAAAAAATTAATTAAAATTAAATAAAAAAATTAAAATTAAAATACTTAAATAATTAAAAGAACTTAAATAAATATTAAATAATACTTTAAATAAAATTTTAAAGCTTAGTATTAATTTTTTAAAAAATATAGAATATTAAATAAAAATATATTGAATGAAAATAAGCTAGCCTATATTATAAATATAGCTTAATTAAATTAATTAAAAAAGGAAATTGAAAGAATAAAATAAGTGGATTAAACTTAAATAAACATGAAGGATATGTTCATTTATTTTCTCCTATAAAGGGGGAAGATTTGTTGATTAAAATCTTTAATCTTTTAAGTGATAAATTAATAGGGTTCTTTAAAATTTAAATAAATAAAATGCCTAATTATAATGAAATGACTCTATGCTCATTTGTTATCCCTTGTCGGGAAACTAATGCATTACAATTATGATCCTAGAACTTGTTGATTAATGATCTCAAGAAGTTTAAAGCCATCAATCATTAAATATCCTTAAAACCTGAGATACATAACTTCAACTAATAAAATATTTTAAGAAAACATGAAGCACTATATCATTAAAACTTAAATTTAAATTAAATGCTTTTAACCTCAAACAAAATAAATTAAATTTTAAGCAATATAAAAATAATAATAAACTAGGACATACTTGAATGTCAAAGCTTAACATGCACTTTAGATTTTTTTGCTATGGTATCTTACTCTAGTCTAGGCTAGGTCGTTGTTCTTTTTTTGTACTTTGGTATGATGTGGATACCTTGCTTAGAGGGTATCTATTTTCTTTTTCTATTTACTTTCTTGTACTATGGGATATTATACTTTTATTGCATTAATATGTATTGGCACTACACATTTACTTTACTTATAGTGCACCATACATTTTTATTTTTGTTTGCCTTTTCATTTGGCGAGTTAGTGTCTATATTTTCTTTTTGTAAAAAGTAGAATTTAAATAGGATCAACGTTAAGTGTAAAGTGTAAATGTAGAGTATATATTCTTCATATAATAATATCAAGTTGTAAATCTAAAGAGTTGCAAATGATTTTAAAGGTACTTGCATATATACATTTGTACGTAGGACTAAGAAATGAACTGATTCTTCATTTTTTGTGGGACATTCTTTTTTTAAATTCTATTGAAGATATGGATCGAACATAAAAGAAGACTATATAAACAAACACATTTAAATTTACATTGTTCATAAGTGTAGAAATAGAGGCTTGTAATGGTGATCTTTAGAAAACTTACTTTCATAGCAAACTTTTGGTTGTACTCTACAATTTTTTAAATGAAAAATATAAGTTTATTTATACATTCCTTCATAAACATCCATAAATTTCATACATGTCAAATGGTAGATGCTTGAGTTAGATTGGGTAGTTTATTTTCTTATGTTTTGGCTATGTATGTACCCATACATTTGTAAGGATACATTTTGGTATTGCATACCCGAATACCTTTACTTTTACATGTATACAAGATTACATATATGCATTTTATTTCTCATAATGTGCACTAGCCATCAAACAATCCGACAAAAAACAATGGGGAGCCTACGTGACTTGGCTATTATAGCATTCCTTTTGGGTGTAGGCCCATTGTGTTTCCAATTTTTTCTAAAAAATCTTTACAAGGAATAAATTAGAAAAATATTAATAGATTTAGATTCTAGGGTAAAGTTGCATCAAATATTATTAGTTCAATGCATTTGAACATTAGACATATTATTCAATTTCTGATTAAAAATCCAAATCTAAATTATTAATTTTAATACCAAGAATATTGAATACCTTACATTCATTAGATTATAAAGCATTGTTTTAAAATGTGTGCTTTAGGTGGTTAGCTACTATTCTACTCCAAATAGAAATAGTCTGAATTGCAAACATTTCCTACATTATTTTCTCCCCGGGAAGGTTATCCAAAATTTTAATAAATTATAAACTTAAACCTAAAGTAAAATCTTGATCTAAACTATAAATATAAACCCTAAAATATGATTGAGTTCTTTTTATTTCTATAATCTAAAATACTCTCTACCTCCTCTCTTTTGGCCATAAAAGAAATGTTCAAGCATCAAAAGTTTTTCAATTGATTGGTAGGTATAAATGTAAATCCTTTATTTTAATTTTATTAAATCTGCAATAGTATAGTCACCACTTTAGCCAAGAGTTTTTTTAAGGTCCATCTTGAGATGAAATTAACTATAAAAGCTTCTCTCTATAAGAGACCTTGAAGTCGATAAAAGAAATAAACCTTGGTTAAGTTTGCTAAAGAAGAGAAAAAATCCCTGGACAATGATAAAATCTATTAATTTATTACTTATTTTTTAAAGTGATAGGTGAATGTCATGTTTATCTTTCATGATTAGTATTATATTCCTTATGCTAAGTTTGACTATGAAAAATAATTTATGTTTATATTTAATTAAAAGTGAAGCATCAGTTTGTCTTTTGAAACAATATGTTGTTAACTATAAAGATTTGATTAAATAAACATAAAATGTAAATATGTTTATCCACTATATTGAAGTTCTAGCAATCAAATTTGTGCATAATAATAATAATAATAATAATAATAATAATAATAATAATTATTATTATTATTATTATTATTATTATTAGTATTATTATTATTATTATTATTATTATTATTATTATTATTATTATTATTATTATTATTATAATATATTACTCTCAAATAAGTACACAAATTTATATCCAATTAAATAGATTGTTTCACTGATAGCAAATCCTAAATATATAACGATGATGAATAAATTTATTTTTTGATCAACTATATAAGTTTGTTATTCTACACAAGCTTTTAAAAAATATTTGTAGATAATAACATCACATTAGTGTCAACAATAAAAATATAATGGTGATATATTGGATTATGGATAAGAAAGAGTAATATATAATGTAAGTATATTGTTTATATTTACTTATTGACTTGGAATAAGTATCACAAATTATGTTGATCAACAAAAAAAAATATTTAAGCAAATAAATAATATCTTAGGACCTCATTTTTTTATGAGGTCATCAACGCAAATCAAGATTTCTATTTATTGATATGATAGTTGATAGACATCCAGTTGTCAATAATCCGTAGCATTCATTAAAACTCAATCCATAATTTAATTCAAAATCCAGACTTCAATTTAATTTGAAATATAGACTTTAGTTTATTTTAAAATTTAAACTTCAATTCAAGTTTAAACACAAACTTCAATTCAAACCTTAACCCACACTTCAATCTAAATTTCGATCATCTAAACACCAATCTAAAATTCATTCAATCAGTACGTCAATCAACCAAGTCTTCAATCAATTATAGCTTTAAATAATCCAGATTTCAATTAATCCATGCTTCAATCAATGTCCAATAAATCCTCAATCAACCATCAATCAAGCTTCAATCCTATCCATTCATTAGAAATCACTAAATTGACTTTTATTGTTATAGGAATTTCAAACTATATCAATCAAATTGAAAACCCTACTTAAACTCAGTAATCTAGACCAAAATGAAAAATTAAAGGCTTGTCTTAAAACCCTTTTTGGGCAATTTTTCAATTCCTTCAAAACCTAGTCAAAAGGCCTTTAATTCAAGATCTATCAATTGTATGTTGATTAAGATTTTCCCTAGGGTCAACCTTTCAAATTTGAACCCAATAGGATGCCTCTAACCCGATAATAGAAATCCAAAGAATTTAAAACTTTCAAATATTTACATCCTATGCCATTAGACTTGCCCCTCTATGGAATTTGACATTGCGACCTTCCAAAAGACCTTTGATCATGTACAAAGCCTTTGTTATGACATGCTGAGTATTAAAATGCATTTTGGTGAACCCATTTTTACCCCTAGTTTACTAGGTGTAAAATTGACTAAAAATGCCCCTTTAGGGAAAAACTGAAGTTTCCTTCAAACATAAATATAGCCTAGTCAAATAAAGCCATAGAACCTCCTTTATTGCATCCTAAACATCATTAGGAGTGCATTGAACTTAAATCCAAACCTTGGTTAAGTCTAGTTGATGAAGTCAACCTATTTTGATATAATTTCCCCTTAAGGATTTAAATGGTCATTTTAATCCAAATGACCTCACCTTTGTATGGGACCACCACCATTCAATTCAAAATGTAATTTCAAACCTTTTGAGCCGAAACCATAACCCTAGTCCAACCTTGTTAATCAAGTCAACCTGGATTGACCAAATAGGTCCTCAAGGGTCCAAATGGTCATTTTCACTCAAAAGACCACCATGACCCCTAAAACCACATCTATTGGTCTCTAATGATCAAACCAAATTTATTGAACCCAAACCCAACCTCTTGTTTGACTTGTTTTATAAAGTTAACCATGGTTTTCTAGGTCAACTAGGGTAGACAATATCAACCTTTAAGCCCTTTCTATACTCAATCAAACCTCAAATCAAGTAACAAGCTCATTAAACTCCTTTTGAACATATCTCATATTAATTTGGGGTTGAATTATCACCCTAACCTTGTCAATAGTTGACTTGGTTAACCTGAGCCATGTCTTGTCTAATCCAACGAACATAAGATCCATTTACCACATAGTCAAATTCAATTCAAGTAAAAGTTTCAAATCCTCAAGGGCACTCAATTGCATATTTTGGATCGATTCAAACCTAACATGAGTCACTTAAATATGGGTTTGACCAATAAAATATTTTGGACTTGGCCAAACCTTCCAAAGTTTTGTCAAATCAATCAAAGACCCAATAAAATTTCTTCCAAATTCTTAATCTAATCTCATATCTTAGTTTGTATGTTTATAAGTTCATCATTAGTCAAGTAATATTTAATTTAACCATGTCAAATC
Source organism: Dendrobium huoshanense (assembly GCA_016618105.1). Taxonomy (NCBI): domain Eukaryota; kingdom Viridiplantae; phylum Streptophyta; class Magnoliopsida; order Asparagales; family Orchidaceae; genus Dendrobium; species Dendrobium huoshanense. Next base: position 39,226,560 of record CM028359.1, on the reverse strand, counting down.
ACTTTCACTTGTCAAACTTCCATATTCATAACTCTATTCATTCAAACTCCAACCTTCTAGTCATATCCTTTACCAGATCTATCTCACCATCTCATAAAGGCTTACCACACGCCTTCTAATAAATTGTTGACCCATTAACCTATAAAATAGCCAATAAAGTGTTAAATAACCTTTTAAGTAACAAAAACACTTAATCAATCTCCCTAAATTCAAATCTCATTTAACCCCATCTTCCTAAACACCTTCTGGAACATTCTTAAATCATTTCTAACCGTTGAATAATGATCAAACAAACTTAATCATTCCTACATGCTCACATGGAGATAAAATGTCCTTTAGTCATCATTGTCCTCCTATGGTCCTTTATTCTTCCATTTAAACTACATAAGGCCACTTATCACACATCTGAGAATAAGACCAAACAAATCCAAACCCTCAATTTAGATTAGTGTTGGTTGAATTAGCCAAAAGAGTGAAAAAGTGTCTCATTGTAGCCTAAACATTCTCTCACTTTCTAGAGCTTCTCAAACCTAACCCTCATTTTATTTAAGCTTCCCACACTTATCTCTCCTCATCTTGAATTTAATCCCACCAATCAAACCTCATCGGTAATGGTCCCATGGCCACCCTAGCACCTATTCGGTGTAAAGCGTATATCTTATGATAGAGTGCATTTTAGACTAGAATTCCTTCAAGGGAAATAAGCGTGGACAATCAATAAGCTCAACCATATATTAAGTGATTCAAATCATTGATAAAATAAAAGTGAAAATGAAAACCTAGTCTAAGACACTTTCGTTTAGTTAGCTTTGTGAAATGCATTTTTTTAACCATCAAATTTATTCCTCAAGATTTATGTTCATATCAATAATATATGTTTAATATTTTATTTGACTTGATCAAGCAGTTTTCGAGAAGGGTTGGATTTTCATTTTTAGGGCTTAGTTCATAGTCTAACTCTATTATACAAAATCTCAACCTTGATCTTGAAAGTTCATTAGGGATGTTAAGCCATTATAAACTAGCCCAAGGCTAACCAAGAGGGGGGTGATTTATATTTTAAAAAAATTTCTCAATCAAAACACAAACTCATGCCAAGCCACGATTCACCATAAAGAAAATCAAACTGTTGAAATTAAAAGAAAAAATAATAAAGTAAAGAACACATCAGATTTATAATGGTTCGGTTAAACTTTGACATACATCCACTCCTCGAAGGAACCCTCCGAGTATTGCACTAAACGCAGTGTCTCTCCTTTAGCCCCCACATCTAGGTGGAGAAGCCCTTATAAAATCACTTCCACCTTCTCCAGTGCAGTGGAATAGCCGGGTCCTTTGACACCAAAGAGATCTTCTTCTTCCCAAAACTTTCCTCAAGATGAGCCTTGAATCGGATGGTACTAAGACACAAGCTTGCAAGAGCAACCGTGTAAAACCTTCTCCACACTCCCTTGGAACCCCCTCTAAGGATCTTCTCCCTCTCTCAAACTCCATCCTTTCCTCTCTCCCTCTCAGGCTCTCTCTTCAAGTTTCCTCCAGAAAAATGAAACTTTAATGGCTGCCAAAGATGCTTTCAAAGCCTTTGACAAAGATTAAATAGTGGAGCTCCAAAAAGGCTCTTAAATGCACCAAACTGACATTATCATCCAGGATAATTGTGGGATCATCTCGTATGATGCGCTTAAAAAGAGGGCTTCCCAAAACCCTAAAAACTCAATTTTAGTTCCACATATCATCTAGGATGATCGAAGGATCATCCCGTACGATGTACTTAAAAAGAGGGCTTCATGAAACCCTAAAAACTCAATTCCAGTGCAAAAAATCATCCTGGATGATCTCAGGATTATCCAGTACGATGTGTAGAATCTATCCTGATAGTCCCAGACGATATTAGGATAGTCCAGGACGATCAGTACAAAATTGTACATATTATCCAGGATGATATTGTGGATCGTCCAGAATGATTAGAAGAAAAATCATGGCATTTCATCTTGGACGATTTAGAAAAAACAAGTATGTCGGCAATCAACATCCTGTATAATATATAGATCAACTAGGATGATTAGATTGAAAAATTTAACCGTAATTAATCCCCAAATCACATTATTAATTTAGGCATGATTTGTATTGATCGTCTAGGATGGTCTAGATCATTCGAGATGATTAGAACATAAATTAAATCTTAAAACAATACCTAAATTATAATGAGTAACAGTTTTCCAATATCATAAAGGATTGTCCTGGATGATCCAAAATCATCCAATATGATTAATACAAAACTTGAGCTTCTAGATTTGACTAGATCTAACTCCCCTAAAAGTTTTATGCATGTTCACCAAGCAAGCATACTCCCTTATAGAAATTGACTCAAGAAATTAAAAATACATCAATGAATATTACAAATAAAACATAGTCTATCAAAACTTGAGTCTTGAATGTGCATCGTAATCCTAAAAAGTTAGTATACTCACAAATAAACATATAATACAAATACAAGTAGGCAAAAGAAAGTGATCCATAATATTTGTTATCATCAAAAACAAAAACTCATAAGCTCGAATTGCAACAATCTGTCCCTTTTGATGATGACAAATACCATTGGTTGAATTTGTAGAATTAAAATCATTTTCTCCTAATCTCCCCCTCATTAATATAAAAAATTATAAATAGGGGAAGAAATTTTTTTTGTTATTTTTATTTTTTTAAATGGATACAAATATAATAGTATGTTCTCCCCCTTTCACCTTATCAAATAGAGGAGGAGCACAAATAATCAGAATAACAAAAATGATGAAAAAATAAAATGTTACCTCATCTAGTGAAAAAAATCAAATATTCTTAAAATAAGAAAGTTACCTCTAGATTTTATTCAAAAACTCAATAAGGAATGTATTAACAACGCATAACCCAGAAATGTTAGAAATTCCAAATTTGTTAATCCAAGCTCAACTTCTATTAAAGGTTCAAAAACTTTTTAATCTAATATCTAAATAAATAAACAAATTATAAAAAGAAATACTAATTTTTTCAAAACTCCTTTAAAAAAATATATCTAGTAGAAGATTAATGTAAAAATTGGTGAATCAGGAATCATGATTTTCAAGCTCAAGTATAAAAAATATCAAGGGTTTTCTTAAGCTTTAAGAAGTACAAGAAAGGTAAGCATTACTTTTTGTTGGCTCATTTTATGCCTTTTATCCGTTTTTAGCACACTTTATGCATCTTTTAATCTTTTATACACATTGTATATATTTCTCAATTTTGGCGTCATTATGCATCTATTTATTTGGCATCACTGGCCAATTTTTTTTTAATATGCTACCTTTCTAAAATTTAAAAATAAAAGTAAACTCATTCTATTAACAAAATGAATTACTTGATTAAAAAAATTATGAGGTAGATTCAATAACTTGCAAAAGATCCCATTTTCTTTTTTTTTTTTTTTTTTTTTAGGGAACTTGCAAAAGATCCTTATGCTATAAACAAAATGTAGGGAGATGAAAAAGATTAATTACTAAATCAAATTTATAATATTATGAAGATTTTGGATCAAAAGTAAAATAAGCTCTTTCTAAAAAGAGATAGAGAGACAAAATCATAAATTTACTTTCTTCGACTACTTTTGGAGAAGTCAACCATAACTTACATAAGAATTCAAGAAAAATAGGAGGTAGGTTTTTCATTTTTAGAAAAGTGAACGTGTGTATTGATCAGAGAGAACTACACAAAGTGAAAACTAAAGATAAATTTATAATTTTAAAGTAAAGATAGAATCTTTGACAACAAAACCTTTCCTTTAACCTCCTCAACCTGGTAGAGTCGTTGAGTCCTCCTTTTACCTCCTTGGTCCAGCGGACTCGTCGAGTCCTTCTTTCACATCCTTATAGTGGAGTTTCTATGTCCTCCTTTCACCTCCTCAGTCGAGCAGATTCATCGTATCCTCCTTTGAACATCTCAGTTAGATGGAGTCACTTACAATCTTTGACAACAAAACCTTTCCTTCATATAACCTTTCTCAAGAGACACATAAACATAACTAGAGGACCTAAGGTACAGGTTGGGAAAATCAACTATGTAAAAACCCCTCTCACTCTCCCTTGAATCCCTCAAGGATCTTCTCCCTCTAACACAACCTAACTATTTCTCCTTTACTCAAATCTCTATCTCTCTAAGGTCTTTCAAAGAAGAAATTTAAACCCTTGACTTCCATAAAACTCTTCTAAATCCATAATAAAACTTTTATAGAGGGAATAAAAAACCCTAATTTTTTAATTCTACCACTTCTAATTAAAAAGTATGATTAGTATAAATTATACATCAAATCATAAAGGATGAACAAAAGTTCATTAAGAGACTTCTTAGGTAGTTCATATAGTGTGATACTTGATCAAACTATATAATCTATAAATAATAAAAATCCAATTTCATTCCTTAAATTAAGAAATATTAAATAAATATCATGTAGTACAAAGACGTTTGTATATTATGAACAATTAAATTTTTAAATATTAAATTTGCGAATTTAAGTTAATAAGAACTGACGTTAGAGTCTCTGAAATTAGTTGATCATCAATATATCCTTTGTACAATATGATTAGTTATAATACAATTTAATTCCACTTATTTCCTTAAACATTTTTTTAGTTTCTCTTTTAGCTATTCATATAATATGACATGGATCATACAGTATAATTAATTAAAAATTAGATTATTTATTTATTTGACTTTATCTATATGTGCATGATTTTTAACCCAACCTACAACTAATTACAAAAATTGATTAATTAAAGAGAAAATTATGTACTTTTCAAAAATAACTAACCAACACAACATTTTGTTGAGCTCTGATTCTTTAACAGTGCCTTATGTATGCTAAACATTAAACATTATTGGTAAATAAGAAAAATATGCAAAATAAGCAGGAGAAAAAAAATATACATTAAATAATATTTGTAATCATCAAAAGATAAGGTTAGGCTCTTAGATTGCAATAATCTTCCCTTTTTCATCATGGAAAATATTGTTTGTTGAAATTTTAAAAATGCAACTAAATTTTTAATTTCTTATGTGTATCTCCCTATCACTAAGATAATTCTTTTTAAAATAAGAAGAAACTTTTTTTTTTTTTTTTTTTATTTTAATGGGAAAAATTAAATAAAATTTAAAATAATCATTAAAAGTAGAAACACCGCTAATCAAAATTAAATAGTACAACCAACACAATCATTATTACTCCTTTTGACACCACTAAAAGATGAACCACAGACAAATTAAATTACCGAGAAAAATGGAAAACAAAAAATCCACATCAAAATCAACACATTACAAATGATAAACAATCACTAAAAAGAATAAATCATCTTAAACATCACATAAGTGGCACCTTTATTATATGGTGGTCTTGGTTTCTAGATGTAATGGTATAGGGTAGAGAACTGCTTCTCAAACCAAGCATGATCTGCCTCATTTTGTGGCTATATCTTCTCCCAAGGCTTAGAGGACTTCTAAATGTGGGTGTCTACTTTGATCTCAAATTTTATAAAGTGTTCAGTCCATGCATGCTAAGGACAGTGATTATCAATACGAGGAATTAATGTAGGTGCTCCCCGTGCTTATTTTATTCCTCAAAATTTGATGAAACTAATCATTTTGCATCTCAACGATGCCCACTATAGATGATTTGAAAAGAATTATATTTGAAGAAGGTTTGAAAGTGATCTGGTGGTGCAGGTTTTCTTGATGATAACAAATTAAATTTAGATCATCATCATCTTGTGGAAGATGATTTTCTAAAGAACTCAATGTAGTTATCTACCACATGGAGCAAAATAATCATAGTGTATTGATGATATTTCTCATTTATTTTTTAAAATCTTTTGGTAAAATATTAAATTAGTAGTTTGGAATGCCATTAGCATTTTTTTCAATCAAGTTTCATGCCATCTAATTGGAAAGATACACTTGTTGATCTCATTCCCAAAATGGAGAATTCTTTTGAGCTATTTAAATTTAGACCTATTTGTCTTTGCCAAACCACATATATGATAGTTACAAAGGCCATTCTAATTATTATTAAGCTTATTTTTCATAATTCAATTTCATAATAATAAGTTTCTTATGTTCTAAAAAGATTACTTTTAGTTCATTATCTTCTGGCTCAAGCAACTTTTCACAAATTTAGAATCTCTATCTATAAGAAGGATTTTATAGCTTTGAAGTATGAGATGGAGAAAACCTATGATAGTTTGTATTAGCAAATGTTAAAGCATGTTATGCGAATTATTAATTCTCGAATGAAATTTATAAATTTGGAAATGTAATGTGTTTGTTTCCCTAGTTTTATTTTTCTTTTTTTTAAGGGTCTTAGTTTTGATTGGATTAAGGCTAAATGTGGATTTAGACAAGGATCTCTCTTATCTCCTTTTTTATTCATTCCTATTTCATAACTACTATCCAAGGCTTTTCAACAAAATAAAATGAACCTTGTTATCAAAATATCTTCTAATGCAGAGAGCATTTTACATTTAATATATTTAGATGATGTCTTGATATTTGCTGAAACAAGTTCTTAATATTTGGCTCTTATTAGAAGCATTTAAATAGATTATTCATGGTCTAGTCAAAAAGTGAACATGAATAAATCTATGATTTTATGCTCTAAGAAGATGGAAAAAAGAAGAATTACATTTGAATAATCTGTCTTCAAAATGTTCTGAGAAGGAAAATTGCATCAAAGTTTCAATTTTAATCAAGAATTCAATTAATAAGATCAATTTGTTGGGTAGTAAGGTTTTATGCCTTGCTGGAAGGGTCACGTTAATGAATTATTCTCTTCTTTATCTCCCTATATACTTGATTACTCACTCCTTAGTTCCAAAGGGAATACTAGATAATCTTGATAAGTTAGAAAATTCTTAAGGCAAAAAGATAAAGGAAGGCAAGGGATGCACTATGTTAATAGGAAAGATCTTTGTCTTCCTAACAGAATAGGTGGTCTTTGCTTTCATTGTACCTTCAAATGGGAAGGACCTTTTAGGGCAAAGCTAGCTTGCAATTTGCTTCAAAAACATGATACAATTCTTAGCAAAAATATTAGAACTAAATATGGAAGTAATATTGGGTCTAGTTTTCAAAACGGTGATTCAACAACATCAATAATACATATAGAAGGTGCAAAACATCTAAACTCTTGTGTGAAGGAGAATTGGATGTGAAAAGAATATAAGCATTTTAAATGATATATGGATTAAAGGTAAATCTTTTAGCATGTGGCCAACATTTTATTATTTTATCAATCTTGAAGATTTAAATATTGATAAGTTATTATCAGAAAAAAGAGAATGGAACTTATCCATGATACCATATTTATTAGAAGAAGTTCTGCTCAAAATTTTTAAGGAAATTCAAATCAGTCCAAATCCAATACATGATAAGATTGAGTTAATTCATCAAATTTCAAGATAAATAATTGCTACTATGGCTGTTGAAGAAAAAACATAAGTTTCCTAAAATAAATGACATGAAATTGATTAAGAAGATTAAATTATAGTCTTGACAATTTTTTTCTTATGGAAGTTCGTAAAGAGATGCTTTTCAACTTGTAGTTGGCTTAAGAATACGAAATTGCAAGAATCAAATTTCTATTCAAAATGTTGTCAGCTTCAAGAGGATATTGAACATATTTTTATTTCGTTTAAAAAACTGAAAGATTTGTTCATTATTCTTAATAATTGGGGAGTTTCAATTCAATTTTTTAAATGTTTTTCTAAAATGATGCAGTATCTTCAATCTTTCTCCCTATAAAATTTAATTTTAGCAAAAATATATTGTTCTTCATTTTTTCAATGTTGGAAATATAGAAATGCAATAAAGCATGGCAAACAAGAAATATCTTCTATGTTTTCTATAACTAAAGTTTTATTTACGTCAACTAAACCATATTTAAATCCTATTTTGGATAACTAGGTTGATGTTTAATTCAATGAATTGAATCAAAATGTTGGCTTCCCCCACAAACAAAAAGGATTAAAGTAAATGTATATGCTTCTTTTATTAGTTCCAACTATGTTTGAATTGGAGGAGTGATTAGAGATGATAAAGGAAGATTTATATCTATAATTGGAAAGAAATTACATCATTATAATATGGCTCAACATGAAATCCTTGTTATCCTTTCTTTAAATGAAGTTTTAGAAGGTTGGATGATGTTATTAAGGCATTTGGATTGAAGGAGATAACATCAATGTTATAATACTATTTCAAAATTCAACACTTCTAAATTTCAGTATGCTATTATTCTACCTCTTTAGATTTAACTTTTTTATTTGACTCTAAGTGTGCCATTATTAATTTCATTCCTAGGGAAGGAAATAAGGTTGCAAACTACTGTGTAAACTATTCTGTAAGTGCCAATTTCATTTTGGATTATTTTGATAATAATCTTCCTTCTTTTTTTATATATTTATAATGTGATAGATTAGCTAATACACATATTGGAATTTTCTCTTATATGAATAATATTCTATTTATACTATTTCAAAAAAAAACTAATTTATTGTTTTCACTAATTATGAGTTATAAATAATTATTATTGTATTGAAGGAATGGAGTGATGAATCAAATGTTTACATATTTTTTATTAGGAGGGAAACACAAAGTAAGACAGAACTTCTTACTTGTTTAAGGTGATTACTAAAATGCATGTTATTGCACTAATTTACTTTTTTTTTTTTTGAATAAACTGCAATAGCATTAAAAGAAAAGCATAAAAAAAATACAAAGACTAAGTGATAGAAGATCTATCACTCTCCTCCTTTAACAGAGAAAAAAAAGGAGGAACTTTATCAATCTCCAGAACATCCTAGAGAAAACTACCTTTTAAAGCATGGTTAACACACCAATGGGCTAACTTATTACAATTCCTATTAACAAATTGAAAAAGGATCACCTAAAACCTTTTAAGGAAATCCAAGTCTTCTTTGGAAGCTCCATCCAATAGACAATTGTCTATCTTTGTAAATTTCTTAAAATGAGACATAACATTGGCATTGTCGCCTTCCACTATTATGCCTTTGGTGTAGAACATCTAATCCTCAATGACATTACATATAGATCGAACAGCCATCCATTCAAGAGTACCTATATCCCAATGTGTAAGTGAAAATCCAAAAGATAATAGCATTCTACCTTTATGGTCTCTAAAGATTCCGCCTATCCCAGCTTCATTAGAGCTTTGAAGAGAAGCATCTATGTTAACCTTAATCCATCCGGGTGGAGGGGGATGCAAAAAACAAATGAAATCATCTCATGTTGGTTAGTATCACAGTGGTCCGAATGAATATAAGAAAAATGACTAGATGCATAAGAAATGGCGTTTGAGACAATGGTACCGTCATCCAGCTCATTGCTTTCATGAATTAACCGACTCCTTCTCTTCCAAGAGTTAAATTCTAAGGAGTAGTAAAGATTTTGTAAAAAAGGACTGACCTTCCCATTATTTTCCAAATAAGAAACAACTTCATTCAAATTATTTAATGTAGGTAAATGAAATCCCCAATTGTTTGCTTTACTGATAAGAAATTTTAATTTGACGCACGTAGCAGCTATATGTTCTCCATTTTTTGATAAAGAGAAACCTTTCAAGTAGAGGTTATGATCAATAAACCTTCTATGGAATAAGCAATCCATAGTTGGTAAAGCATTTTTTAAGAGTCTCCACCAAAAAAGAGAAACACGGGGATTTAATTTCAGCTTACTCAAGTATTTTAAAATGTTAAGAATTGAGATATCAACTTCATCCTTATCAAAATTTGTTGTCTTAACCATGGCTGAGATAGTTTTACCAGAATGAACCTTTAAAAGCTCTAGTCTGTCTTCAGGGTAGTCCTTCTCAATCTTCAGCTTGCAGATTTGTTTGACAAGCTCATCCCCACAGTATTTGTGAAGTACGTCTACATTCCAATTCCCTTCTGTAATGAAACTAGAATGGACGGACAGGTTCTCAATCTCAGAAGAAATAAAGGTAGGCCAACTTTCAAATCTTCTATCTAATAACCAAATGTCCTTCAAAACACTTATGGATGTCCCATCTTTAATTCTCCACCTCACAATTTGTTTCAGAGCTTTTGCTCCACTAAGAAGTATCTTCCAGGATGAAGAAGAGAATTGTTTCCTTTCATAATTCAAAATGGAATTTCCATATTTGACAGTTATGGTTCTACTTAGTAAAGAATTTGGCATGTTTAATACCTTCCAAGCCAATTTTGCTCGAAGTGGTTTAACTGAATGAATAGCTGAATAGAGACCCAACCCTCCTAGATTCACCGGTCCGCAGACTTCATTCCAAGCTATAAAGTCCAGCCCTTTAACACCATTGCATTTATCCCACATAAAGTTTCTACATAATCTGTCAATTTTTTCAGCACAGTTAATGGCACCAAATATAGAGTATAGTAGAATATTTGAAGAGCTTGAATCACAGATTTTATAAGAGCAATTCTCCCAGCTGTAGAAATGTATTTCTTCCCCCACACATTCATCTTAACCGCAGCTTTTTCCAAAATGAAAGAAAAGTCTGCTGCCATAAGCCGCCTCAAAGCAATCTTATTCCCCAGATAACTAAACTCTTTTACTTCTTTGATTCCCAAGAGCAATGAGATACTCCTCTTCCTTCTTCTTCTCATCGCTTTGCTGAAAATTATGGAAGACTTACAAGTGTTATACTTCATCATAATCTTCTTAATTATCCTTAAATTCCCTTCATTGGCATTGGAGAAAATAAGGATATCATCGGCATAAAGGAGATGAGACATCCTTGGAGCTGAAGGTGCCACCTTTATCCCCAAGTTTTTTCCACAAAAAGCATTTGTGAGTAATTGAGAGCAAAGAATAAAAAGGTAGGGGGATAAAGGACATCCCTGCCTAAAACCACTCTTCCCTACAATTTTATCCAAAATCACTCCATTAAATTGAACCAAGAAAAAAGGGTTAGTAATGCAATCCATAATCAGGTTAGAGAATTTAGAAGGGAAACCACATAACACCAAGATTTGCTTAAGGGTGTCCCAAGCCATACTATCATATGCTTGTTCCATATCAAGTTTCAAAGAAACGATTCCTCTTTTAGATTTTGAAATCCAGAACTTATGAAAAAGTTCATGAGCTAGAAGCATGTGATCAGATAAAGATCTATTTTTAATAATTGCTACTTGCTCCTCCGAAATAAGGCAATGAATGACTTTTATTAACCTATTTAAAAGGATCTTTGCCACAATTTTATAGATAGACAAACAAAGGCTTATAGGCCTGAAGTTGGATGGAGCAAGAGGGTTGCTAACTTTTGGTACAAGAATAACCAAGGTTTCCTTCCAGAAAGAAGACAATTTCCCTGAAGAGAAGCAAAGTTGTAAGGCTTTCCACACATCTTTCCCCACAATATTCCAGAAAGATTTGAAAAAAGAATAAGTAATCCCATCTAACCTAGGTGCAATACTGTTGCCAAGATCTTTAATCACTGATTCCAGTTCCTGTAAAGTAAAATCAGCTTCAAGAGCTTCACGGTGTCCTTGGTTCAAGACGTTTTCAAAAATAGGCCAATTAGATAAGATACAACTTCTATACTTCCATTTGTTCATAAAAAACTGAGACAGACAATCCCTGATATTAGCCGGATCTTCAATCATCACACCTTTCTCTTTTTTCAGCTGCCTAATAAAATTGGCATTCCTCCTCCCATTTGCAAACAAATGAAAGAAAGAAGAGTTAAAATCACCTTCTTTTAACCAATTAGCTTTAGCTATCTATCTCCACCAGGTATTTAATCTAGCAAGAGTGGAATTGAATTCAGAAATTTTGTTTCTCAGGATCATACCTTTGCTGGCCGAGAAATTCTGATCAGAAGCTTCTTCCACCTGTAATTCCTCAATGTCCTTTTTCAAGATTTCCTTCAATACTTCTAGTTTTGGGTGTTTGATCTTACTCCAAACAAACAAGGTTTTAAGGACTCTACTCAATCTTTTATTAAGTGCTTCCATGTCATTGCCTCTGACTGGTTTAGCCCTGGAAAATTTAACCACCGAGGAAGCAGCTGCATAGGAAAGCCAAACATCTTCAAATTTGTGAATTCTACATCCATTAGGAGGAAGATTAAACATCTTCAACACTCTGGGGCAATGGTCAGAGGCAATTCTATTGAGATGCCTTAAAGAAGAATGATTGCAATGATCCAAAGCTTTTGAATTCTGCAAGCATCTATCAAGCCTCTCAAGGATCCGGGCACTTCCTGTTTTATTAATACACCATGTAAATTTAGAACCAAGAATACTTACATCGTGCAAGTCATTCCTATTCATAAAGGATTTCATCTCCGATGGCCCAATTGAAAAAGTGAACTTTTTCCCTCCTTTCTTTTCATCTTGAGAAAGGATACAATTGAAATCCCCTCCGGCTATAAAGGGGGAATCTATATTAGCATCTCCATCTAGAAAATTCCATAAATCCCTTCTTCCTTGAACTTCTCTGCTTCCATAAATAGTAGCAACCTTCACTCTAAATTTGTTAAAAATCTCCAAATGCCCTAAAATGCATTGATCTGAGGAGTGAAACAAGGTAAAATCTGCCACATTAGAATTCCAAATAACCATGATACCACCCGAATTCCCTCTAGAAGGATGAAGAAAGAAATTCCAATCCTTCCCCATCATTTTGTGAAAGTCTTCCAAAGATAACAAAGACAATTTAGTTTCTACAATACTAACAAAGAAAACATCCCACTCTTTTATAAAATCCTTTAAATATAAGGAGGCCTCCTTCTTCTTAGCCCCCCTACAATTCCAAAAGCTGATGTAATTCATTTGGATTTGAATGGGGAGATACCCCCACCCTTAGCCTTGTTAGCACCGATTTTAGTATGTCTTGATGATGAATTTAAAGGTCCCAAGTGTCTTATTTCCTTAGCAAGCTTAGTTTTATGAGAAGAAGATTTCCCATAGTTCACATTGTTGATAACTTTCTGCAAAGATTGACTGTTAACTTCCTGGATAATGGTAGAAACATTATTATCCAGACAAACTTCCTTTTCTATTGTGACTCCTCCTTCCTCTCTATCTTCCCCCGAGAGCTCCAATTGAGATTTTAAACTACAGCCATTTTCAGCAAGATCACTCAGGCGGTCAAACTTGTTGTTCAGATCAACAAAAGCTGTATGAGTAGAATCAACATCTGAATTTCCGTCTGGAATCCTGTTTACAGATAAAACAGGAGTTGGAATGCCATTTGTAAGTTCTCCAATTAAATTTAAAGCCGCATCACCATCATTCCTAATTTCCACTTGATTAGCTCCAACCAAAGAATTATAGGCCCTGTCTTCTAGTTCTGGAATAGAATCCTGATTCAAGAGAACTGAATTATGATAGTGAATGCTTGAGTTCGCAGATAATCCCTTGGGATCTACCTGAGTTCGCAAACAACCCTTTCTTAGATATATCAGAAATGTCCGGACATGGCACAGAGTTAATAATTTTGCTCTTCTCTATCAAATCCTGATTCAGATGTTCCTTAATATGATCTTTGGGATCCAATGTGCCTTTCTTCTTAATGATAAAATCCCTACTACTGGAATTAACAACATCAGGCCTTCCAGGGATATCATTACTCCCTAAGCCTTTTGCCTTTGCCATTTTGTCCACTTCCATTTCTGTCACAGGAACATCTTTTTTCTTTACATATTTGAAGGCGTTTGAAGAGATCTTCTTGTTACCAAGTTTTGAGAAATTCTTCTTCTTATTGTTGACAAAGATCCACGACCCATAAGAAGGATCTTCAAGGCAACCTTGTTCCTTATCAGCAATAACATGTTCATTCACAAACCAAGGTCCTCCTGAAAGAGCAGCTTCTACAACCTCCTCTGATGTGAAAGAGCACAAAAACTATCCTTTTCCCAATGTCGTGAAGTGAAATTGACCAAAAAATTTCCACTGCTTCCTTAACTCCCATACCACTATATTAGAGGGTAGATCATTCCCAAAAACCTTGACTACCAGAGAATTAGAGTCTATTAGAATTCTTCTCCTCCAACTCTTGAATGAGTTTAACTGCTTTACAATCCTCCGATAACACCACTTCTTTATCAATGAAATCCAATTTGATATAAGGCTTATTACTCCAAGGATTTACTGGAGCAGCTGCAACTGGTTTAGGCAAAGCGTCAACCACCTTGACAACGTCCAAGGCTTTATCCTTGTTCAGGGTAGAATGAAGATTATCGTTACCCGAATTCATCAAATTTTCATTTTTCACACTGCGACTTGGTCCAGAGATTGCATTCCAATTCACGAATCGGTTAACAAAATTTTTCATTCTAGAAGAAGACGCATTAACATCTGTTGTAGAATCAATTGTTTTTAAAAAAATGAGAGTCTCTGATCTCTCCGATACTGCAATTTCTTTCTCTTTGCCTTCTACATATTTAATCTGCTTTAGTGATGGATTGGAGTTTTCCTTGATCCTCAGAACACCTTGGCGAATCACCCCGAGCGAATTACTCCGTTGTTGAGATCCCACATTTGAAAATCCATTGCCCGTCTTTTTACTATTCGAATTACCTGCACCAAATAGAGAATTCAACGACAAACATTCCGAATCAACTACCAAAAACTGACCTCTACCGTCTTTAATTATGATGACTCTCTTCTTCAAATCCTCAGGCGTAGATGCACACTCGAATCTGGGACAATCGCCGGCGGAGTGCCAACGATCCTCCACTGCCATACCAGACAACGAGCGATCCCGCCTAACAGAATTTCAAAAAATGCTATTTTCTTTCTCTAGAATCTCAGACAATCTCTCTCTACAAACTTGAATGATTACTTCACTGAACACTAATTTACTATTACCAAACTATTCCAATGTACTGTTTTACTATTTTACTTATTGTTGTTACTTGACTATATTATTTTATTATTATTATCATTGACATTGTTAGTTTTAATTTTGTCACTAAGGATATTAATATTGTTACTAATACTACTATGGATTCACTATTACTATTATCAGAATTAAATCATTATCTACTTATTTACTTTTATTGAAAATGTTGTTCCTATTAAAGGCTTGTGATATAAGATACTAATTGATACTGATATAGAGTAGTTGAACATAATATCTATACTCTTAAAAAATTATATATATATATATATATATATATATATATATATATATATATATATATATATATATATATATATATATATATATATATATATATATATATATGAATTAGATAGCCTTAAATAATATTTTAGTTTAAATAATTTATAAGATTTTCATATATATTTGATTATAATGTTATGATGAAAGCATTATCTATTCAACATCCACACTAGCTTACCAGTGGGTAGATTTTATTGCTAATATATATATATATATATATATATATATATATATATATATATATATATATATATATATATATATATATATATATATATATATATATATATATATATATATATTTACTATTTCAACATAAATTTATTATCATTATGCAACTATTATGTATTTATTAATGACATGTATACAACATTTTTATAATACTTTTTAGTTTAGTTGAAAGATTTAGTTACTTGTATGGAATTTTCACTTATTATATGTTGTTTAAGTGATTTCATATCAAGAAAAAGGATCTAGAATGTGAGACTAATCAATTATAGGATCCTCCACATTTTTTCTATTCTTTTGTTTACTTATTCTTTTGTAGTCAAGAGTAGATAGATTGCTTATTGCAATTATGTAACTCCTGGCTATTGTATAAGATTTTGAAGTATATATATATATATATATATATATATATATATATATATATATATATATATATATATATATATATATATATATATAATAAAGAGATTTACATTTGCTAGTACATAATATTAATAAAAGAAATTAGATAACTCTGTGATTGGGGCTACGTGTGAGAAAGGCATTGATACAAACCACATAAGAAGTGCTTATTCTATCAATATTGAGTAATGCTTAGCTTTTCTTTTATATGTTAATAATAAAAGCCCCACTTAACTATTTGGAAAGATAAGTGTCGAATCATGTAATAAAAAGATGAAGAAGAGTGTCAGACCCACTAGAAAGTAATTTTGCTTACTTGCAATAAAAATACTTCTACTTACTTTAAATGCTTAAGTTATACTACTAAAATAAAAAAGTTTTTTATGGACTTTCGATCATAGGATAAAATTTGTAGAATAGGTTATATAATGTTTAATAAAAATTTTGGATTGTCGAATACAAATATCATATATTTCATATTGATACTCTTTAATGTAGATCATACTCAGATCATCTATATTTCTAGATCTCTATCATTCTTAAAGGGGTGAAAAGGATATATGCTGACCTCTTATAGTTATAATATCTCTTATAAAAATAAGAATTTTTAAGCATCCTATGTCTAGGCATGCCAAAATTCTATCTCAATATTCTTGATTATTATTGCATTCCTCCATCGAGGTAATACATCATACTAGGTTTTAACTACACACAAGGCTACTATATACATTAAATAAAGAAAGATAGATTATTCAGAACATCATTAAATCTTTAAACTACAAGAGTCTTTATTAGTACTTAATATGCGTATTATATCATCAATAAAAAATAAATGATCTTGCAAAGCATAGAATACATAACAAAAAAACTTATATATAATGTATTCATAAAATAATTAAAGTACAAGAAAAGAAGTGGAATTTTATCACCAGGTAGGATCAAAATATCTCCACTACACTCCTTCCTTAACTTCAAAGTTGCTTCAAATAACAAAGGCTAAACACTCCAATAGATTTTGTTTTGTATTTCACTAGTCTACATTAGATTTTACTCTAAGGGATTACAAGAGAAGCACACTGAAAAGTACTACATTTTAAACAAGTAATTGAACTACTTTACAAATAGAAAAGAACATCTATTTATATAAAAAATACATATAAATTATTTTTCACTATAACTCTTGAAATTGTAGCACTTTAGTGTTTGAAAGTGAACTATCAGCTCGACACTAAAATATTTTCTCCACCATAGTGTTGCATGGTGTAAAATTGTTTTAAAGTAAATTTACTAATCTTATCACATGAATGCTGTGTCCCTTTGAAGTTATAATAGTAGCAACATGGAGTTGTGGAATTTAGAGCACTACAACACTCGAGGGTCAAAAATGGCGTTGAAGTATTAAAGTGTGTAGCCTTGTGACATTCATTTTCCAAGAATTTACACTGCCAAGATGATTTTTTTATGCAGTTGGAACTTAAACACTGAGGAGCTCACTATGATACCACTGTAGAGCTCAAAAACTAAGATGATTGTGCTTTAATGTACAAAAGTTTACACTTCAGTGGTGTTGAATGCAACATGGTGATGGTGTTTTATTAAGCATGGTGGTGCAAAATATTCTTCTTTATTTTTCACCAATTTTCATTTTTCCAAAAAAAAAAAAACTAAAATAATATATTTTACCAAAAATATAATTATAATTAATAGTATATAGTTTATATTTATTAATTTTTCTCTTTTTAAACTCTTTTTCGTCCTCAAGTAACCAAAGAAATATGCACTTTTCACTAATTCATTAACCAAGGTAAAACATGATAATTTTAAATTACTAAACTATAGAATTATACAATATAGTATAGTAGTAGTTGAAATTAAAAAGGTAAAAATTCATGTATAAAATTTTTCTATCAATTATCATTTCTCTTTGGCGTTATCATTGATTATTTTTAATTTATATATTATTATTACAATCATTGACAATTTAATTTTGAAATGATTAATTTAGCTAGAATATTAGATGTGTTTTTAGTTAAAATTGAAATTTCAATATTTCTCCATCATCTATATTATTTCTCCCATCTTGTCCTTTATAAATTTAAGTATGAGGTTATAATTGGACTTTTTGACTTTTAACTAAATCTTATTTTAGAGTGAACTTTTTTTCTTTTATTCTTTTGGAATTCTTTTCATTTTTTTTTCTCTTTTTTTTTGAGGAGAACATAATTAATTATTATGAGCATTAAATTTTTCTTATATCCTCTTACAATCATATTTCTTTTGTTTTTTTTTAAGAAAATGCAAAGATGCATTAAAAATTAATGCAAAGAAAAGACTGTTGCGGATCAATGGTTTATGATTTTGATGATAGCAAACATTCCTTATTTCTCTATGATTGTCTTTTGTGCTAACATTTCAGGTCCACACGATCAGACTGCAATTTGGAACCAGCTCAAGATTGGGAAGACTAGGTCTGTGTCAGTTTGTAATCTTTTTCCTTTCTTGAGTCTGTTGTATTTGGTGTGGGATCTGTTGATTTGTAACTTGGAAGATTTCCTGTTGTTCCCTATAAGATTTCTATTTTTGGTAATATCGGTCGGGACGATATTTCATCCTGGACGATATATCCAAAATCAAAAACCTTAATTTGGGCATCCTCATTAAGGCAGCGTCAATGATATCGGCCTGGACGATACATGTATCGGCTAGGACGATAGTTTAATTCAGAAAGAATCAACCGCCATAATAACTTTAGGAATTCTTTGTTTTAGGAAATTGGCCAGGATGATATTTATATCGTCCAGACCAATCTAACTCAATTATGCCTAAATTGATCTGGTATCTTTGGAAAGCATTAATGGTTGATTTATACAATCACATCGACCGGGACGATCGCCTGATAGGCCGGTACGTTGTCCTGGACAATCTACATCGAACAGCTCGAATTCATGGCTATGATCAGGACGATTGAAATCGGTTTTAAACTAATCGGCCTGGACGATCGTGATATCGGCCAGGATGATGTAACCAATTTTCTTCTGATCGTCCCAATTCGTCGCAGGCCGTTGAGCTGAATTTGAACTAATCGGCCATCCAGCCAGGATGATATACCTATCGTCCTGGGCGATAATGTCGACAACTTACATTAATGAACACATTTTTAGCTCTTCTTTTTATTCTTGACAAGGAACTTTTTAAGTGTCTTTGGCAGCCATTGTAGCTTCGTTCTTGTGGGGAAAACTTAAAGAGAGAGCTTGAAAGGGAGAGAGGAAAGGGTAGAGTTTGAGAGGGAGAATATCCTGTGAGGGGGAGGAACTCAAGGGAGTGTGGTGGGGATCCACACGGTTGCTCCGACGAACTCGCACCTTAGTACCATCGGATTCAATACTTGTCTCTGGGTAAGTTCACCAAAGAAGAAGACCTCCTTGGTGTCAAAGGACCCGGTGACTCCGCCGCACCGGGGAAGGTGGAAGTGATTTTGTAAGGGTTTCTCCGCCTAGCTGTGGGAGCTAAAGGAGAGACACTTGATTTAGTGCAATACTTGGAGGGTGCCTCCAAGGACTGGACGTAGGTCAAGGTTTGACCGAACCACTATAAATCCGGTGTGTTCTTTTCTTATTATCGCTTCCGCATTTATTTAATTTTTGCACTTTGTTTGTGGTGATTTGGTTCATGTTTTTGGTTTTAAAGTTTTCCAATTCACCCCCCTCTTGGTTAGCTTGGGCCAGTTCTATAGGGCCTAACATCCCTAACAAACTTTCTAGTGCCATTAGTGCACTTTCAAGTTGTATCAGAGCAAGTTTTCATAGAATAAGTTTTTAAAAGCTTTTTAATTTCAATCCATGGCTAATCATACTATTGCGGAAGGTTATTCAATCACCAGACCTCCTTTATTTGAAAATATGTCATTTGATTTTTGGAAAACTCGCATGTCTATTTTCTTGCAATCGATTGATTTTCGCATGTGGCATTTGATTTTAACTGGCTATTAATCACTGTCACGTATTATTAATCGAGTTAAAACTGATATTCCGTTTAGTCAATGGAATAGGGAAGAACAAGTAAATGCTCAATTGAATGCAAAATCTTTAAACTTCTTTTTCTGTGCTTTAAACTCTAAAGATTTTGTGTTAGTTTCCACGTGCACTACTGGTAAGGAAGTTTGAGATAAACTACACACCATATATGAAGGCAGTAGTGAAATCAAGCAATCCAAGTTGAATTTGTTAATGCAAGATTTTGAATTATTTTCCATGAAACCTTATGAGACAATCTTAGACATGTACACTAGGTTTATTCAAATTGTAACATCTTTGCATGCCTTAGGAAAAGAGTTTTCAAATTTGGAAAAAGTCGATAAAATTCTTCGATATTTACTTGAAAATTTTGATGCCAAAGTTGTTGCTATTTGTGAATCAAAAGATATGAATGATTATTCTATTGATAGTTTGATTAGCTCACTCATTGCCTACGAGCAAAGTTTGGGTCAAAAACTTTTGGATGCAGGTGAAACAATTGTTCTAAAAATTGAAGATACGGAAAAAGATTGCTTAGTTTGTGATGAATGCAATGACTTGTCAAAAAAATCACAAAGCTCACCAAAGCATAAGCAAAAGTGAAAAAAAGGTAAAAGTGGTAAGGATGTCTATATTTTTTCTAACGTTATTTGTTTTCGATGCAGGAAACTTGGACATATGAAAAATGAGTGCCCTAATTTAAGAATTCTTCCTACAAAAGAAAAGGGTAAGGCGAAGCAAAATTTAAACTGGGGAAATAATGAAAGGCAAAAAATCTCATGGGAAGATCTGGTCTCTGAATCATCGGACCTGGAGAGAGATAATGGTTAAAAGCCTTTCGTGCTTTTGTGCTGTGTTTTTCCTTTTTATTTTTATGTTTTTGTTTTGTTTAATCTTTGAAATTTTTGTTTTCATGAAAGTTTTTCTCTGATCAAAACACACATTCACTTTTCTAAAAATGAGAAATCTACTTCCTATTTTTTCTTGAAATCTTTGGTAAGTTGTGTTTGACTTCTCTAAAATAGTTAAAGGAAGGAAACTCATTTATTTTTAACTCTCAATCTCTGTTTTCTAAAAAAGGTTAGCCTACTTTTGATTTAAAATCTTTTTCATCTTTTAAATTAGTTTTTAAAACAAAATTTTTTATCTCCCTACGTTTTATTTATCGCATAGGAATCTTTTACAAGTTTTTGAATCTAACTCATAATTTTCTTAATCAAGTAATTCACTTTATCACTAAGATGGGTTTTCCTTTATTTTTAAGAATTAAGAAATGAAGCATATTAAAAAATTGGCCAATGATGCCAAAAATAAAAAGATGCGCAAAGACGTGAAATTGAAAATATATAATACACAAAGTGTATCAAAAGATGCGCAGTGCGCCAACCAATTGTCAAGAGGCATAAAATGAGCCCATAAAGTTAATGCTTGCCATTCTTGTACTTCTTAAAAAGCTTAAGAAAGCCCTTGATACTTTCGATACTTGAGTTTGAAAATCTTGATTCTTGATTTAAAAATTTATGCATTGATCTTTTATTAGATATATTTTATGGAAGGAGTTTTTTAAAAAATATTGTTTCTTTCTCTAATTTTTTCCTTGATTTAGATCTTGAATCAAAAAGTTTTTGTCTTTTTAAAGAACTTGAGTTGGGATTATCAAATTATGCATTTCTAACCTTTTCTGGACTATGCAATGTCAATCCAATTCTACTAAGTTTTTGATTAAAATCAAGAGGTAACTTTCTCATTTTAAGAGTATTTATTTTTCACTAGATCAGGAAACGTTTTTTTTTATTCGTTTTGCTTTTGTTTGTGCCTCCTCCCTTTTTGATAATGTCAAAGGGGGGGAACGTATTATTGAATTTTTGTACTGTTATCGTATTTCTATCTTGTTTTCAAAAAATTAAAAATAAAAAAAAAATTTTCACCTCCCCTTTTTTTTAAAAGTATTCTTCTAGTGAGGGGGAGATTAGAAGAAATTGTTTTTTTTTTTTGAAAATTCAAATTGAATTATTTGACATCATCAAAAAGGGGGAGATTATTACGGATCAATGCTTTATGATTTTGATGTTAGCAAAAATTCCTTATTTCTCTATGATTGCCTTTTGTGCTAACGTTTCAGGTCCACACGATCAGACTGCAATTTGGAACCAGCTCAAGATTGGATAGACTAGGTTTGTGTCAGTTTGTAATCTTTTTCCTTTCTTGAGTCTGTTATATTTGGTGTGAGATCTATTGATTTTGTAACTTGGAAGATTTCCTGTTGTTACCTATAAGATTTCTATTTTTGGTAATATCGGCCTGGACAATATTTATATCTTCCTGGACGATATGTCCAAAATCAGAAACGCTAATTAGGGCATCCTCATTAAGGCAGTCGTCATTGATATCGGCCTGGACGATACATGTATCGGCTAGGACGATAGTCTTAATTCAGAAAGAATCAACCGCCATAATCAGTTTAGGAATTCTTTATTTTAGGAAATCGGCCAGGACGATAGCCGATCTAACTCAATTATGCCTAAATTGTTCTGGTATCTTTGGAAAACATTAATGGTTGATTGATACGATCACATCGATTGGGATGACCGCCTGATCAGCCGGGACGATGTCCTGGACGATCAACATCGGACAGCTCGAATTCAGGGCTATGATCAGGACGATTGAAATCAGTTTTAAACTAATCAGCCTGGACTATCATGATGTCGGCCAGGATGATGTAACCAATTTTTTTCTGATCATCCCAGGCCGTTTAGCTGAATTTGAACTAATCGGCCAGGACGATATGCCTATCGTCCTGGACGATAATGTTGGCAACTTGCATTAATAAGCTCGTTTTTAGCTATTCTATTTCAGCTTGACAAGGCACTTTGTAAGTTTCTTTGGCAGCCATTGTAGCTTCGTTCTTGTGGGGGAAACTTAAAGAGAGAGCTTGAAAGGGAGAGAGGAAAGAGTGGAGTTTGTGAGGGAGAAGATCCTGTGAGGGGGAGGAACTCAAAGGAGTGTAGTGGGGGATCCACACGGTTGCTCCGGCGAACTTGCACCTTAGTACCATCGGATTCAAGGCTTGTCTCGAGGTAAGTTCACGAAAGAAGAAGATCTCTTTGGTGTTAAAGGACCCAGCGACTCCACCGTACCAGGGAAGGTGGAAGTGATTTTATAAGGGCTTCTCCGCCTAGGTGTGGGGGTAAAGGAGAGACACTTGTTTTAGTGCAATACATGGAGGGTTCCTCCAAGGAGTGGATGTAGGTTAAGGTTTGACCGAACCACTATAAATTCGGTGTATTCTTTTCTTATTATCGCTTCCGCATTTATTTAATTTCCGCACTTTGTTTGTGGTGATTTAGTTCGTATTTTTGGTTTTAAAGTTTTCCAATTCACCCCCCTCTTGGTTAGCTTGGGCCACTTCTATAGGGCTTAACATCCCTAACGAACTTTCTAGTGCCATTAGTGCACTTTCAAAGACAAACTTAAAATTCAGCCAAACCCTAATCCATCACATTCCTCCTTTAATATAAAGAAGAAGGAATGAGGAATATCCACATTATTGAGTTCTTCCCAAATAAAACTCTTTTTGCAAACCAAATTAGCACAAAAATCAGCTAATTTGTTACAAAACCTATTTGAAAAATAAAATAGAACCTGGTTAAAGTCTTGAACGAATGCAAGATCCTCTTCAATTCTTCCCTTATTCTTCCATCTCTTCAAAGCTAATTGAAGAATTTTAATAATGTTATGATTGTCTCCTTCTATAATTACTCCTTGGGATTCATACATCCAATCTCTCATTATATTCTTCAAGTAATAAATAGCCCATAATTCCATTTGTGCTATGTCCTAATGCAAATATTGGGCTCCAAAAGCTAATAAAAATATGTCTTTTTCATCTCTTATGACGCCGCCAATACCTGCTAAGTAATTGCTTTTAAGCGAAGCATCAATGTTTATCTTTATCCATCCAGGTGGAGGAGGACACCAAGAAGAAGACAGCATAAGCTGATTAGTATCCCAGTTGTCCCGATGTAAATTGACAAAATTGCTTACTGTTGCCAGGGAAATGGTGCTAGCAGCAATTTGAAAATCAGATTCTTCACTCGTCCCATGCACCAACTTGCATCTGCTTTTCCAAGTTAAGAAGTTTGTTGTGCAATACATATTTTCCATTAACGGATTAGTAGTTGAGACTCTTTCTAATCCGTCCAAACAAGCTTTAAAATCTGTAAACATCAGAATATTGAATCCCCATTTGTTTAGTAAGATAACAGTCCTCTCTAATTTCATACATCTAGCAGCACTATGGTAGTTTTCTTCATCATCTACATAGCCTCTCGGATAGCTTGGACTGTTGGAAAGTTTCCTTTTAACTAGAAAAACACATGAGGGGATTGCTTTATTGTAGAGTCTCCACAAGAACAATTCAATTCTGGGTCTCAATTTAAGTAATTTCATCCATTTCCAATGACATTCATCAGGAATGTTATCATAAACTGCTTCTAGACACTGAGCAGAGATTGATTTACCCACAGCTTTAAATTTCAATTCAATAAGATCAGCATTCTCATCAGGTAGTATAGGAATCTGAAGAATAACATCCAGCAAATGTCTTCCAAAGTATTTATGTAGTAAGCTTACGTTCCACACGCCTTCTTGAATGAAATGACTTAGCTTATGATCAACCGGTTCCAGAATATTGACAAATGTAGGCCATCTTGAAATACATTTGTCTAAAATCCATGCATCATGCATTCAATAGATAGAACATCCATTGGCAACTTTCTATATCACAATATTTTTAAGGTAAGATGCTCCATTGGTAATAATTTTCCATGTATGAGAACAACCAATTTTCACTAGATTATACCATATGTCATTTCCATAGTTTCCTTTGATAATCTGATTGAGTAAAGAATTAGGCTTCAAGAGAAACTTCTAAGTAAACTTAGCTCGATGTGGTCCAATCCTGGAAACTGCTGAGAATAAACCACGTCCACCTTCATTCTTTTCTTTGCATAATAGCTCCCATGACACATAATGCATACCAGTTCTTCCGTTACTTTTGTTCCATAGAAAGCTTCTACACATTTTATCAAATTCCTTGAGAATAGATAATAGAACTAAAGAGATTGAAGATAAAAATAGTGGAAGAGAAAGAAAAGCCGATTTCACAAGAACCAACTTCCCTTGCAATGAAATACAATTTTTCCCCCAAGTGTTCAACTTATTAGAAGCCACCTCCATAAGATTTTGAAAATCTGATGATAACTTCTTTCTTAAGGTTATCTTAACACCAAGATAACTAAATTCTTTCACAACTTTAAACCAAAGAATTGATGAGATTTTGTTCTTCCTCCTCCTGTTAGTGTACTTCCCAAAAAGAATCATAGATTTGGAAAAATTAACACTTTGTCCTATCCAATTACAAAAATTGGTGACAATGTTCCTCAACTTGTTCACCGCACTAACAATGGCTTCCGAGAAAAGTAAAATGTCGTCAGCGTAGAGTAAATGTGAAACACTAGGAGCATTAGGAGTAATAGAAATTTCCATTCCACTTCTATGGAGATCAAGAGCATTAGAAAGGATTTGAGAACATAAAATAAACAAGTAACGAGACAAGGGACACCCTTGAATAAAACCACTCTTGTCAGTGATCCAATTGGTCTTTCTCCCATTAATCAAAATGCAATACTTAGGATCTAAGACACATTGCATTAACAATTCCAAGAATTTACTAGGAAAGTTAAAGTGCACAAGAACTTGCCTTGAAGCTTGCCACCCCATACTATCGAAGGCATGCTCCATGTCAATATTTGATAGCCAAAAGGCCACTTTTAGCTTTAGAGTGCCAGAATTTATTGAAAACTTCTTGTACAAAAAGAACGTGCTCAGATAAGGAATGGCCTTTGATGAAAGCTGTTTGATCAGATGAAATGAGTTTATGTATCACCTTCTCCAATCAACTCAACAATATTTTGGCAATTAATTTATAAGTAGTAAAACAAAGACTAATAGGACAGAAATTAAAGGGAAGCAAGGGAAATTTGATTTTAGGAATCAACACAATAATTGTATCTTTCCAAGACTGATGCATAAGTCCAGTAGAAAAAAACAGGTTCATAGCTATCCCAAAGCCTTCATGAATAGTGTTCTAATAGCACTTTAGAAAGGAGAAAGTTATACCATCTAAACCGGGTGAAATGTTTTTGCCGGAAGAATCCACCGTAGCCTGCAGATCCACCCTAGGAAAATATGCATTCAATCTTTTTCTGAAATGAAATCCCAAGGCCTAGGCAAAGCCTCCAACGAACAATCTCTACGCTGCCACTTGAATTTAAAAAAAAAAATCTGAGAAGACTTTTTATATTTCAGCAAAACCTTCAGTAATTCTTACAAAATCCGTTTTGATATGATTAATCCAATTAGTATTTCTCCTTGCATTAGTAAAAGAATGAAAAAAGGAAGAATTAGAAACCCCCCCAAGTGTTGAGCCGGGATAGATTGATGTTGAGCTCATTAATCTTGAATGTCATATTTTATTAAGATCACTAGTTTCAATTTTAAGTTACAATGGTTTTAAATTTTAAGCTATATATATATATATATATATATATATATATATATATATATATATATATATATATATATATATATATATATATATATATATATATATTTCTTTCAATTCAAAAGTTTATGCATATATATAAAACTTATAAATTAAAGTTAAGTCAATAGCTTAAATTATTTAAGTAAATAATTATTAAGTTTTAGAATCTATGAAGTATAATGCTATGTTCATTTAAACTATAAAATATGAATTAATTATTATCCTAATTTTTAATATTTTTAATTAACTTTTTTATTTGAGTATTATACTTTTATTTTATTTATTTTTCTTATAGCTACATTAGGGTTTGGGTTTTTATTTTCCTTTACCCTTCCCTCCACCCTTTTATCGCCTCTCTCCAACTAGCTCTACGAGACACTACAGAAAAATCATCAATTATCAATGAAAATTTTTGGAGGATCATTTAAATTACTAGTGGTTTCTAAAATTTTTGCCATTTTCTTGGCAATTAGAGAACTGCAAGATAAAAGCTTCAAGGAATTTAATAATGGCAATATTTTTCTAGATGTTATAATTACCGATAGTTTTATGATGGCTAGAACTGCTGGAAATACTAGACAAAAAAGTCATAGGAAAATTACGTGATTTTTTTTTTTTTTTGAAGAATGCATAGAGTAAATATTATAAAGAAAGAAAGGGAAAAAAATCCCAACTAAGTACAAGCTAAAGATTCCTCCTCCAAAATACTAACAAACGAAGGAGGAATCTTGTCAAGTAAAATGTTATCCCAAAAAAAACTAGAAAAGGTACCATAGTTAGCACATATGTCAGCTAACTTATTACAATCCCTTTTCACACAATTGAAAATAACAAAATTAAAACTATCAATTATCGACAATTTATTTATACCTTTGGCTTCTTTCTTTTTATGAATGAGATTGATAATATTGATATTATCACTTTCAATCATGATACCTTTATAACCATGCATCCAATCTTTGAGTATATCTTTACTAGAAGTTATAGCTAGAAGCTCCAAATGAGTGATGTCCCAATGAATTTCAGGCTTCCCAAACGCTGCTATAAGTCTTCCTTTAAAGTCTCTTATTACACCACCAATTCCTCCTTTATAAGAAGGAAACAAAGTTGCATAAACATTCAACTTGATCCATTCGGGTGGAGGAGGGCACCAACGATCTTCAAACAACATATGCTGATTAGAACCCAACCGGCCCGATTTGATGAAGTTAGGAGTTTTAAGAGCTCATAAAAAGCTGATTGCTTCAATTGCTATAACCATAGAACTCTTTCCTTTCTTCCCATGAACCAATTCATTCCTTTCTTTCCAATTAAGGTAGATCACATTACATAATAAGCTGGACATAAAATGATTTTTCCTGAACAACCATTCAAAAACTTCCTCTTTGTTTTTAAAATCCGGGATATGAAAGCCCCAAGTATCCAGAATTTTAAATATTTCAACAAGTTTTTGACATCTACAAATAAGATGACAAATATTCTCTTCTTCTTGACAACCTCTAGGACAATACGAACTGGTTTGAAGTCTTCTATAGGATAGAAAGGAAAAGGTTGGTAGAGCATTGTTAAACATCCTCCAGCAGAAATTTTCTACTCTGGCATTAAGTTTGGATTTTTTCAGCCAACTCCAATGAGATTGAACAGAATTAGAAGAAGAATTGATATTAGTAGCCATAGATGAGATAGTTCTACCAGATTCCATGTGAATGAGATCAAAATTATCATTAATAAGCTCTGATCTGATTTCTGTATGGAAGATTAGCCGAACCAATTCATTGCCAAAAAATTTGTGAAGTTTATTAAGATTCCAGTAACAACCAGAAATAAAATAATCCACTGTTAACTTCCCATTTTCTTCTAACGGATTAACAAAAGTCAGCCATCTATTAAGACACTTATCTAGGATCCAATTATCTTCAAATACATCAATAGAATTACCGTTAGCAATATCCCACCTCACGATATTTTTAAAAAATTTGCTTCCATCCTTAATGATTTTCCAAGCAGCAGATATAGATTTATTCCCATTAACAACCTCCCAACAAGATCCGTATCTGGGATAAAGAGTTTTATGTAATAAGGATTCTTCATCTTTCATGTATTTCCAGGCAAGCTTGGCCCTTAGTGGACCCAATTTATTAGAACAGGACTGCAATCCTCTACCGCCATTATCAATAGGTTTGCAGAGTTTTTCCCAACTCAAATAATGTAACCCATGAACTTCATTTGATTTATCCCAAATAAACCTTCTGCAGTGTTTCTCAATATCTCTAAGAACTGCTTTAGGAACCAAAGAAATCGTAGAGTAAAATGAGGGAAGAGCTAGAATAATAGTCTTCACCAAAATTAATTTTCCAGCCAGTGAGATATATTTAAACCCCCAACAATTCAATTTTTTGAGGACCTTATCAAGAAGAAGCTGAAAATCAACCCTTGAAAGCCTTCTCAAAGTCATCTTTGATCCAAGATAATTAATCTCCTTAACTTCCTTATATCCCATAATCCTCTTAATTTTCCTCTTCTTACGACTGTTAACAGCTTTACCAAATAAAATCTCTGATTTATTTGAATTCACATTCTGCCCTGTCCATTCACAATATCTGGTAATAATTTTTTTAATAGTTTTCATATTCTTAAGCTTAGCTTCAGCAAAGAATATGATATCATCAGCATAAAGTAGATGTGAAATTTTTGGACCATTCTTACTAACATGAATTCCAAACTCATCTTTTTCCATAATTCCATTTGTAAGAAGTTGAGAACAAATTATGAAAAGATAAGGAGATAGGGGACATCCTTGTCTAAACCCACTCTTGGCTTTAATCCAACTAGATGGCTTCCCATTTATCAAAATAGAGAAGGAGGGGTTTTGAACACATTCCATAATTAATTTTGAGAAAAAATCAGGAAAACCAAAATAAGAAAGAACCTTTTGAAGAGTAGGCCACCCCATAGAATCATAAGCTTGCTCCATGTCTAATTTAATAGACACAAGACCCTTGGAAGCTTTAGAAATCCTGAATTTGTGAAAAAGTTCTTGAGAAATCAGAGCATGATTCTGAAGAGATCTCCCTTTAACAAAAGCCGCCTGTTCAACAGTTATGATCTTTGGAATGATAGCTTTCATTCTGTTAAGGATCACCTTTGAAGCAATTTTGTAAATTGTGTTACACAGGCTAATAGGCCTATAATTATGAGCATAACTTGGGTTGTTGATTTTAGGAATAAGAACTACTAAAGTTCTTTTCCACTTATCATCCATGATAGCAGTTTGAAAAAAAGAATTCAATGCATCCCAAAATTCAGTTCTAACTACTGACCCATAGCTTTTAATGAAGGAGTAAGTTATACCATCTTCACCAGGAGAAGTATAACCTGTAGTATCGTTGATAGCTTTTTCAATTTCCTTAATCAGGAATTTACTTTTTAAAAGTCTCTTATCTTCTTCTTCAAGGACTTGATGCACTTCCGACCAATCTTCAAGCAGACAGTTCCTTTCCCTCCATTTCCCTTTGAAAAATTGGATTAGAACTTCTTCAATCTTCTTCTGTTCCTCCACAATGAGCCCATTGTTATCTTTAATACAATGAATGTAATTGTTATTCTCCCTTGCACTAGCCATAGAATGGAAGAACTTAGAGTTTTGATCACCTTCCCCAATCCATTTCACTTTGGATCTTTGCCTCCACCATGTGTTTAACCGAGCTAGAGTAGAATTAAGCTCATTAATTTTGTATTTCAGCAGGACAGATTCTTCTTGAGATAGCCCTCCATCTTCAGCCTCCTTGATTTGAAGCTTTAGAATATCCTCTTTGAGCAGATTTTTTTGAACACCCAAGTCTTGAAGTTTAGGCTTACTCCAAAAGAATAAAGCTTTGATAGTTCTTTTCAGTTTGGCATTAAGAATTTCAGCAGCTGAACCCTTGTCCTTTCTTTTTCAGGCATCCTTAACCAAATCATAAGAGGCTGGGTAAGAAGCCCAAACATCCTCAAACTTTAAGGAATTCAAACCTTTAGAAGATTGATAAAAAATTTTAAGAATCAAAGGGCAATGGTTTGATGCAACCCTGGGAAGATGCTTCATAACTAACTGCTGATTGTAGTTAACAGCAATGGAATTAACCAAAATCCTGTCTAACCTTTCCATGATTCGATCTGCTCCTTTTTTGTTATTACTCCAAATAAGCCTAGGACCAACAAACCCAATCTCATGAAGATCATTAGAAGTCAAGAAGGACTTCATTTCTTTTGTGCCCAAGGAAAAAACAAACTTTCTTCCACCCTTTTTATCTTCTTTGGATAACAAACAATTAAAGTCACCTCCAATCAACATTGGCAATTCGTTAGTGATAAACGGTTCCAAGCCATTCCAAAGTGTTCTCCTGTTATAGACATCTTTACTTCCATAAATTGTTCCAATCCTCCAAGTACCTTTATTGATAATGTCTAGATCACCAATTAAGAATTGATTAGAAGAATCAATTTTCCTGAATTTGGTAATATTCCTTCTCCAGAGCACTAAAATGCCTCCAGAGAATCCATTTGAAGGATGGTAACAATAATCCCAATCAATGCCAATCAAGTTTTCCACATCTTTATTCTCAATAGAAACCATTTTAGTTTCTAAAAGTCCAATAAACAACACATTTTGATCTTTAACTACCTCCTTGAGGTAGAGAGAAGCCTTTTTTTATTGGCTCCTCTACAATTCCATATCAAAAAAGAATTCATTGATGGATAAGTGGGGAAGAATTTCCCCCCTTCTCCTTAATACAACTTTCCTTTTTCCTGTTTCTAGTCTTCAAATTATTAGGTCCTAGGCCTTTCAATTGTTTCAAACCTTTTTTCTTCAAAGTAGATGAATTGTCTTCAGTAAGGTTGTCCTTGACAAAGGTAGAAACTAATTTTCCAAGTATGTCTTTCTGATTAGATTCCTCCTCCAAGCACAGCATCCCCGGAGTTACATTCCCTTCCAAAATCTCACCTTCTTCAGCCAATGAGCCTAAGACTTCAAATTTGTTGTTGAGAGAATCTTCAATTAACCCAGCAGCATTGATTTCTACAGCAATTCCCTGACAGAGCATATTTGTGTCTTCCCTTACATTATCAGATTCCACAGTTTCATTCCCGCAAGAAGTCTTCATAATGCCCTCCTCCGTCTTAGGCAATTTGTCTTCAGCAACTGAATCTATGTTATTAATAATAACAGAGTTTGCTTCTACCTCTATCATTGAATTACTTTTTCTAACATTTTCTCGATTGAAATTGGTTTTCTAAGCCCTTTTCTTTTTGTTCTCCAACTGTATCCATGGCCCATACAAATCTTTATCAACTTCATTGTTAGAATCACCCACTTGAGCTTTAGAATTAGGAACAGGCTTATTATCATTTTTTCTGACCAAGTCTTCTCCTCCAAGATTACTATTAGTAGGAATCAAATTATTCAAACAATCTTCCTTTAAATGACCCAATTTACCACATTTAAAACAAAATGTAGGTAGCCTTTCATATACAATATTTTGGTAGAACTTTCCCAACTTGCCTTCTATCCAAACTCCCAAAGGGAGTTTTTCATCAAGTTTGACTCTCACGCAAACTCTAGCAATTTCTCTACAACTCCATTGAAACATATTTCCATCCAGCAAATAAGGAGTCCCCACCATAGAAGAAGCTCTACAAACATTAATTTCATCCAAGCATTGAAGAGGAAGGTTAGGCATACAGATCCAAATTGGGGTTATAAGCCCTTTGAAGGAATTAGGAGAGAAGGAGGCAGTCCATCTGTCCATACCAACAATATTGCCGTTGACATACCATGGACTAGAAGTACAAAATTCCCTCAGCCGATTCCTGTTCTTCAAATGCACATAGTACCCATCCTAACCCCAGTTGGGTTAAATGAAACTTACCATATTTTGTCCATTGCTTCCTTAACACAATACTAATAATATTGAAAGGAATATTGTTACCAAAGACTTTAATAACCAAAGCCTTTTGAAGTCTGTTGGAATTCTCTAATTCCTTCTCCTCATGAAGCTTAACCACCCCTTCTTTCAGGAAATTCTCTCCAAAATTAAGATCAGAAACCTTGATGTTTTCCTTCTTTATCCATGCATTAGACTCAGAAGGACTATCAATTTTTCTGGGTCGCTCTCTAACTTCCTTCTGAATGCTGCAATTCCCAAGTTCTCCTCCTTCACAATTACTAACCTTCAAGAGATCTGAGCTTTGAAGACTAACTTCATCAGTATTTTTACTCCTATCCAGATCTTCATAATTCTAGATCGCCTGCAGTAATTCTTTCATACCAATATCTATTTTTGATGGGACTAAATCACAAGAAGTTGGCGTGCATTTATCAAACTCAAGGGATTTACTCAAATTCATAATCTTGTCAGAAAATTTATCAGTTACTTTCAAATTTTCCTCCATCAAGATTCCCTTTCCTTTTCCTTCATAATCTTGAACTTTCTTTTTTAGCAGTAAACCTCCTTCATTGATGAAAATTGGTCGTTCTTTGGATAAATAGAATTTTCTATCATTTTTAAAACCAGAGTCTCCAAAGGCCGGAGGAGACGAACTAGTTTGTCGTACAAACTTACGAGAAGATGGAGGATCAGGTGGACGGTGGATGACTGGAGCAACAGTCGCCGCTGATCGGCGATCCTCCATCGCCTACAACGATCAGCGAAAACCCCGCGAAGCAAAATTCAAAAAAATTTACGTGAACTTACCAGTAAGAAGATCATAGGAAAACCACCTCTGGTATCACTAGTAGTCAAACTATCGATAAACCCTTGATAATTATCAATGATTGTATTTAAAAACTGACGACTATAGAAGCCAATCATTAGGGAACTTTATGGAGGTTAAACCACTGGTAACCTGAAGCATTTCAAAAAAAAAAAAAGTCTGCCTCCCCTCCATCCAAAGACATTTCCAAAATTATACTTGTAGAAGCTGAGTAATATAAATTAAATAAATTACAATAGTATAATATCCATAATGAATATATTCTCAAGCAGTTCAAAACAAAAATATAAAATACAAAAACTTTTAAATATAGGAAAACATAAACTTTAACTTGTGAAACAATCTTTAAAACATAATGAATTAGTTTCACATTCATATGTTCAAAATTTACAAGCTAATTCTTAAAAAAAATACAAAAACTAATCATCATCAATGTCCTCGCTGCCCTGTGATTGAGGTAAAACCTACTGCTCTTTAATCTTTTGATGTTCAGCTCAGTATGATCTTCACCTTCATCTTAACATTAATCTATGCTCCCCAGCATAATAGATCAAATTACAATAACTATACAAAAATAATTAAACCTATGTATCACCCTCAGTCTTTTTGTATAAACACTTATTCTCTACTACAATATGCTCCCCAGCCACAACCACTATTTGTGTTGATGGTCCATCTTGCTCTGGCTGCAAAAGAGTTGGATAATAATAAGGTTGATTGTAAGGAGGGTAGGGTTAGGTTGATGGAGTTGTTTATGATGTTGGTGTGGGTAATATAGATAGAATGCAGTAGAGTGTGTATGATCTGGAGAGGTAAATTGAGAAGTACTTGACATAGGAGTTAGGAAGTACACAGTATATGGTGGTGCTATAACTATAATTGGATCTATTTGTCCCTAACCATACTTAGTGGTGAACTGATGCTGATTCTTAGGTGGTGGTGATTGTATTCCTCTCACTAATGGAACTCTCTGGTCATAACCTTCATCACCCTATCTAGACTAGTTGGTCAAGTGTTCAACTTTTTCCTACAACCAAAAAAAGATGTAATGGTTCTACAAGGCGGCTCATCACTTGAAGTCATATAAAGGAAAAGATGAAATTATTTAATATTTTATAAAATTATAGTAACACTTAAAAATGAATATTGTTCATATATGAAGATTTGCATAGTTAGATTAAAAATACTGTTATTTAAAAAAAAAGTAAAATTTTTATTTCATATAAATCAACTTCAAAATATCATTTATGATAGATTAAAAAATACTATAATAGAATGTATAAATTGTTTATATACAAATATGAATTACATAATATATAAATGATTTACATATAAATCATCTTCCAAAAATACAATTACATTCAAAAATTACATTCACATAAATTATAATTTATTTAAGAACATTGCACAAAATCGACATAAACATTCCAGCTTGTTTATCAACTACATTGTAATAAATTTTTTTTACAAACTTGTTCTTTAAAAGTTACATTGTAATAAATAAAAAATGCTACATTTAAATTTTACATTTACTAACATGTTCTTGCAACACATTCCTGATAGAACATTTTGTATATTGCAATAAAATTGGTCTCCTAAGCTACCACAACTATTATGAATAAGAAATTCTTTTAGTGCACACAAAGGTTTCTTCACTTTCTTCCACATTGACACTTGAAGAGCTCGTGAAATTATTTGTTTCCTCCAATTGCATTTCAGCATTATGTAACAAACTATCGAAAACATTAGTTTAAATAGGCTATAATCTAACTTCTCATACTTTTATTATGTAGTAGCTACGATGTATAGTTGGTCAATCATCTCTCGTGCTTTGGTTTTTATGATAGCTTGTCAATCTTACTTATCTCTACGTCCATTTAGATATTTGGTAAAATAAACTTGAACAATTTGACTTGCTAGCAAAAATGGATCAAACTTTTCATATCTTTATCTATGTTTTACCTCTAGTAAACCTTACACTAGACAAACCCCTATGTCTCTATTCGGTACAAGATCATACAATTGGAAGTTGAATAAACATACAAGATCCTCATCTTCTCTTGAGTACTGCAACCCATAACCTCATCTAGAATACTGTAATAATCGCACTCATCTTCTTCATAAGTGTTTACTCTAATTCAAAATTCATAACTTTCAATATTTCTTCCTTCACTCCATTACTTGTTATGAAATCTAATATATATATATATATATATATATATATATATATATATATATATATATATATATATATATATATATATATATATATATATATATATATATATATATATATATATATATATATATATATATATATATATATATATTTGCTAGGAGTATTCTTTTTTGCATTGGGACCTATGCTAGTGCATGCATCCATTTATCAAAAATCGTATTAAAGATGTTATATACCTAAGAAAAATTGAAAATTATAGGACTTCTAATATTTAATAAATTGTAAATAAATGAAATAATATATATTTTACTAATGTAATATCTAAATCATGATGAGAATTAATTCACAATAAGTTGCTCAACGGTTGTAGTATCTTTTAGAGTCAAACTGCTTGCAAAAAACCTGGTGACAAATCATCCAATTCACACTTGAGAATTGAAAATTAACATGATTTCTTATGCACATTATGAAAAAACATACTTTAAGATAGGTTGGATTTCATGGTTGTTCAGTAACACATACAAAGTTATTGTTCTTATTTATAAACTATTATGGAATCTTACAATACATTTTGCACTAACCATTCCATGATTTAAAAATACTAATAGTGTTGATTTCTATTGTTCAACATTATCGAAGTCTACGTTATGACCACGTTTTTATACTTCTCATATGGGTCTCAAAGTATTAAGAGTAGAAGTGGGCAATTTCTTGAGTCAAATATACATCACATATTGATCCTTCTAGTCGTGCTTTATTCTGAACATATTTTTTTAATTTGTTCAGAAATCAACTAAATGATTTAAAATATTAGTTATAATTATAAATATTTAAGACACTGTATTAAATACATGTATTACATCTCAAAAGGGTACATCTAACCATATTGCACAGGTCCACCAACTCTAACCTCATAAGATAGATGGTCTCTTAAGATGTTACATTGAATCAAAGAATCGAGGGGGAAATTTTTTTCTAACTTTTTTTTTTTTTTTGATGAAATGCAAATTGCATTAAAATAAGAAAGAACAACCTAAAAACTAGCTACTCAAAAAAGATCTAAAGAATCACATTTCTCCTTTAAGCAAAACAAGAATGAAGGAGGAATTTCTTCAAAGCTAATATCATCCCAAACAAAAGACTTCTTTAAAGCCAAATTAGCACAAACATCCGCTAATTTGTTACATTATCTTTTAAAAAAAGAAAACAAAACTTGGTTGAAATCAAGAAGGAAAGCTAAATCATCATCAATGCACTTACTAACCTTCCAAGTCCTCATAGCTGATTGCAGTAGTTTTATAACATTAGAGTTATCGCCTTCAATGATGATTCGTTGAGCTTCAAACATCCACTCTCGGCTGATATTTTTCAAGTAGAGAACCGCCATCAATTCAATTTGAGCAATGTTCCAATGCATAATATTTACTCCAAAAGCTATAAGAAATATTCCTTTATCATCTCTTGCCACACCACCAAAGCCAGCTACATTATTTGTTAAAATATAAGCATCTACACTTATTTTAATCCACCCGGGTGTAGGAGCATACCAAGAGCAAGACAGCTTTTGCTGGTTAGTATCCCAGTTGTCCAGAGCAGGATTAATAAAATTGCTTACTGTGGCTGTAGAAACCACATTTGCCACCAAAGAATTGAGCGAGTCTTCAAGGCCATCATGTACCAATTTACATCTACTTTTCCACACAAGCCAAGCAATAGTGCAATACATATTAGCAATGAGAGAATTCTTTCCAACAAGCTTCTTTAAACCTTCAAACATTCATGAAGTTTGGAAAAAAATAGGAAGTTTGAAACCCCAGCTATTAAGAATAGAAATCACAACACGTAGCTTAGCATAATTCCCTGTAATATGCCCTTCGTTCTCATCTTCTTCACAACCCCTAGGGCAACCTGAGAAAGAACTTAGTTTCCTTCTAAATAGAAAATCATTAGAAGGAATGGCATCATTACAAAGCCTCCACCAAAAAAGCTCAACCTTTGGTCTAAGTTTTAGCTTTTTCATCCAATTCCAGATGGCACTTCCTCCATTGTGATCTGTAAATGCTTGAAAGGCCAAAGCAGCAATTGACTTTCCAGAAAATTTAGAATTAAGCTCAACAAGGTCATACCCTCTATCGACCTAAATGGGAATTTGAGTAATAAGTATTACTAGCTGCTCCCTAAATATCAACTGAAGCTGATCAATATTCCACTTTCCTTCCAAAATAAAAGAGTTGAGTTTGAACTCATTTGATTCCAAACAGTTAACAAAAGTCGACTACCTTGCTATACATTTGTCTAGAATCCAACTATCAAACATCCAATTGATCGAATTGCCATTAGAAACATCCCACCTAACGATGTTTCTAAGATAATAAGCTTCCATGGTGATGATCTTCCAAGTCGGTGAGCAATCTCTTTTCATTGGAGTCGTCAAAACATCTTCTATATATTTAGGTCTTAATATTTGGTTCAACAAAGTTGCTGGTTTCATGCAGAAATTCCATGCCAACTTGACCCGTAGAGGACCTTCTCTTGACACAGCTGAGAATAAGCCTCTACTGCCTTCTTCCTTAGTCTTGCAAAGACTATCCCATGAAGCATAATGAATACCTGCATTCCCGTCTTTCTTTTTCCACAAAAAGCTTTTACACATTTTATCAAAGAATTTAAGAATACTCAAAGGAACAAGAGAAATTGAAGTTAAGAACATTGGTAGTGAGAGGAATGCTAATTTGATGAGAACCACCTTTCCTTCAAAAGAGAAGAATTTTTGTCCCCAAATGTTTAATCTATTTACGGAAACTTCCATAACCTTAGAGAAATCCGAAGATACCACTCTCCTCAAGGTCATCTTCACACTAAGGTAATTCAACTCCTTAACCAACTTATATTTAAGAAGATTAGATATTTTCTACTTAATTCTATGGTTAGTATATTTCCCAAAAGGAATCATAGATTTAAAATTGTTAACCTTCTGGCCCAACCATAAACAATAGTTATTAATAATAGACTTCAATTCCTTAATAACTTTAGTCTTGCCTTCTGAGAAGACCAAAATATTGTCCGCATAAAGCAAATGGGACACTCTAGGAGCCTTGGGAGAAATAGAGATACCTGCTTTCCCTTTCCTACCATTTAGTGCATCTGATAGAACTTGGGAGCATAAAATAAACAAATAAGGGGATAAAGGGCATCCTTGCCTAAACCCACATTTCCCTTCAATCCAATCAATTTTTCTTCCATTGATCACGATGCAATATTTAGGATCTAAGATGCATTGTAAAATAAGTTCCTTAAACTTACTAGGAAAGTTAAAGTGAGAGAGCACTTGCCTCAAAGCTTGCAAACCCATACTATCATAAGCTTGTTCCATGTCAAGCTTGATTTCCAAAAGCCCCTTCCTTGCTTTAGAATAACAAAATTTATTGAAAACTTCTTGTGCCAATAATACATGATCAGAAAAGGAGCGCCCTTTGATAAAGGTAGCTTGGTCCACCGAAATGAATTTGTGAATCACCTTCTCCAATCTACTCAAAAGCATTTTTGCAACAATTTTATAAATGGTCTTGCATAAGCTAATAGGCCGATAATTGGTTACCTCTTGAGGATTTTGAGTCTTCGGAATCAAGACAATAAGAGTTTCTTTCCACGACATGTGCATGTCTCCAGAAGACAAGAATTGGCTCACTGCTAACCAAACATCATCAGCTATCCATTTCCAGAAATTATTCAAGAAGGAAAATGTTATTCCATCCAATCCGGGAGCAATATTACTCCCAGATTTATCAACTATAATCTGAAGCTCCTCCCTTGTGAACTCTGCTTCCAGAACAGATTGATCCATCTCATTAATAGTTGCCGAAGGCACAGGCTAGCAATCCAACATACATTGTCTATGTTTCCATTTAATTTTGAAAAATTCAGAAAAAACTTTATGAATATCTTTAGCATCCTCCGTAATACTACCATTATTAGTCTTAATGTGACTAATCTAGTTGATATTTTTACTGGCATTAGAAAATGCATGAAAAAAACTAGAATTACAATCACCTTCTTCCATCCATCTTGCTTTAGCTCTTTGCTTCCACCATGTATTAAGCCGTGCAAGATTGACATTGAGCTCATTGATTTTGAATCTTAAAATCTGCAGATTTTCAAAAGAAATCCCAACGTCAGCCTCTTCCAGTTGAATTTCCTGTATCTCATCCTTCAACCGGTCCCGAAGGGACATAAGGTTCTTGAACCTAGCTTTGCTCCCGAAGAAAAGAGCTCTCAAAGTACTTTTAAATTTAACATTAAGGGAAGAGGCCGGATCCATCCCAGCATATTCGCTCCAAGATTTCTTCACAATCGTCTCTGCTCCATGGTAAGTAGCCCAAACTTCTTCATACCAGATCTCTTTGCTGTTAACCACTAAAGGTTTGAAAATCTCCAGTAAAATAGGACAATGATCTGAAGCTATACGGGATAAGTGTTTCACCATAGCAAGATGACTAGAATTCAAAGCATTGGAATTGATAAGGCATCTATCCAATTTCTCTAGAATCCGAGCTCCACCGGATTTGTTGTTGCACCAAGTAAATTTAGGTCCCATAGACCACACCTCATGTAGATCTTTGTTGATCATAAAGTTCTTCAGATCTTTGGCTCTTTGAGACAAGAAAAAAAAAATTCCACCTCTCTTTTCATCTTGAGATAGAAGACAATTGAAATCCCCTCCTATCATTGTTGGCAACGCCTCCTAGCAATGCTTCTCTAAACATTCCCAAAGGATTTTCCTGTCACTAGTTCTATTACTCCCATACACAGTTGCTATCTTTCAAATCCCTTTGCTAAAAATCTGTTGTTTCCCCACTATCATTTGAGAGGATACTTCATCCACATTGAAAGATGCCAAGTCTTTGCTCCATAGAACCGTCAAGCCTCTAGATAAGCCTTCAGAGGGAACCAAAAAAGAGTCCCAATTGTTATCCATTAATCTGATAATTTGAGAATTCTCCAAAGAATTCAATTTAGGCTTAGTTTGGGACGGCTTTCTTTCTGCTTCTTAAAGCAGCTTTTTAGTTAAAAAATTAAAATATTTATACCAAAAAACTGCTTTAAGAAGCAGTAAAAAAGCCGTCCCAAACGAAGCCTTAGTTTCCATCAAACCTACAAAAAATACTTTGTGGTCTTTAATCACCTCCTTCAGATATAGAGAAGCCTACACCTTCTTGGCTCCTCTACAATTCCAAAAAATCAGCGAATTCATTGCTTAAAGATGGGGGAAGGTCCCCCATTCTTTTTAGCTTTACCTCCCTCCTTTTTTCTGTCTCGTTCCAATATATACCCGATCCAAGAGACTTAAGCTTTTTAATAAGCTTAACCTTCTTAACATAAGATAGACTTCCAATCACAGCCTTCTCATAGTTAGTAACCTCTTTATCTTTCCTGTGAATTAGCTTGGTCTTTTCAACACACAATGCTTACAAATTTGACATATTATGAGGGCTTTCTTCAACAATTTCACCTTCTTCAGCATAGGCACACTCTTGAATTTCCATGGATTCATTCAGATTTGACTCTTCCATAACAGCCAATACATCAAACTTATTGATAATCTTAAGAGAAGAGTCAACCCTTGTTACCTCAACGTACTGTTCTTCTGGAATTTCAGCTTAATGGACTGTTCCAAAATTTTCTTTAAAAGTTCTTTCTGCCACCGCAATAGATTCTGGAATAAAGTGTTCATCTCTCGAAAATACTCCTTCAAGTTCAACTATTTTCTTTGAATTACCTTGACCAAGTTTAGGAACATATATCTTTTTCATAGGAATAAGGATCTTATTAAAGAAATTCCTTCTGTCTACCTTTCTTTTAATTCTTCTGTTTCCATGCCTCACCTGGATCCAGGAATCATCATTCACTTTCTCAACATCTGAATTTGATTTGGCATCTGCCTTTTGATTCCTTGCTTTAAATAAATCAATTGTATTAGCAGTCACTGCAACATTGTCTTTACTAATTTCAGTGCAACCAGTAACAACATGATCGATTTTTCCACAACAAGCTCAAATTTTTGAAAATCCTTCATACTCAACAGTTTGATAAAATTTTCCATCCAATCCTTCCACCCAAATGCCTTTTGGGAGTTTTAAATCTAAGGGAATGCGAACACAAACTCGTGCAAACTCCCTTCTTCTCCATTGGAACATATTTCCATCAAGAAGGTAAGGTTTTCCAACTATAGAAGCAATTATGTAGATGTTTACCTCGTCCCAGCACTGAAGAGGAAAATTTGGGAGCCGGATCCACACCGGAGCTAAAATCCCTTTGAGAGAATTAGGATTAAATGAAGTTGACCATTTATCCAATCCCACTACTTGTCCTCTCACCCACCATGGCCCACAAGAAAAGATGTTATCCATTGCATATGAATCTTCAAAAGAGCATGACATCCATCCACGTCCCAAACCAGTTATGTGGAATTTTTCAAAACTATTCCACGGCCTTCTTAAATCCAAACTCACCAAATTAAAAGGAATTTCATCCCCAAAAATCTTCACAACTAAAGCTTTCTCCAATCTCTTTCCATTCTCCAATTCCTTCTCAGCAAGTAGTTTAACTCCCTTTCCATCTTCAGTTAGAAATGATCCCAGGTCCAAGCTATCAACTTTGATGTTCTATTTTTTTCCAAACAAAATTGTTATCCACATTAATCCGACTAATTGCTGGTTGTGGAGGATTATTTAAAACTTCATTAATAACAACCGGAGCTCTAAAAGATGACTCAGCATCAATCCTTTGCCGCAATTCCTCATCCACCTTATCTTCATTTCTAGATTTAATCTTCAACTAGGGGGAAGCCGCCAAGTCCTTCTAACTCGGTGAAGAAGGTAGTGAAGAATAATTGAAGCTTTTGATAGAAGCGATCTCTGGACCATTTAAGGATGAATCTTCCAAATTGAATTTACCAATCACCTCATTGATAGAAACAGGACTATTAAAGGATTTCACATTAAAACCACCATCCTCCTTTAGAATCTATTTTCTTTTCCCAATCACTGAAACAGGTGAAATTTTCTTCTTCAATAGACCACCCTCATTAATCACCAGAGGTTTTGCTTTCAGATTTTTGAAATTCTTGTTAAATTAGTCAAATTTTTTCGATCCTCCATTGAAAACATCTGACGATTTTTTCACTGGAATAGAGAAATCTTTTCTATAAGTCGCCCAGGCTTTTGACGAGAGAATCCAATTGCGATCCATAACCTCCTCCTTAGATCGCCAGACCTCCGGCAGATCGACGGAACCACCAGGCACGGAAGCTGTGGACCTCTGAAGACGAACTGAAAAAATGAAACAAAATGTTGAATTCCCAGACTTTCTCTCACTAACTTTCTCTTCAATGTTTTTCTAACTTACATTGGATGATTGGTATGTTCTCCCCACTCCTCTGTAAAGCTTCTTTTCTTAGTTTATATTAATATAGATTTTTGAAAAAAAGTCTAAGCTCTATCAATGGATTTTATATGTAATCTGGTAAAATACATTATATAATTGGAAGGAGCACCTCCATAATTATAAGACAATCATGACATTATATTCCAAATAATCTCACAAATTTAAGCTCTACACAATGGCTTAAGTTTGATCCATAGCCATCAAACATTTTTAAACATAGAAAACACTAGCTTAAACATTATCCTTACTCTTTCCTTAAAAATCCATGATTTTATTTAAAATTTTGTAATGAAAGTTCTTCTCAATGTGTATAACATCTAGATTATGTCATATCAAATTTGTACTCCAACATAGTAATGTACGTAAAATACAACATTTTAATAACAACTCTATCTTTATTTCTCTTAAATGGGTGATCAAAAGGAAGGAACATACAATGAAAATCAAATAAAATATTTTTCCTCCATGTTTTAGTATGAATGATTTAGTTTTCTCCTTGCAGTCAGGGCAAGCTAATTTTTCGATTGTGCTCCAACCTGATAAAATGCATAAGCTGGAAAATCACCAATGGTCCATATCAATGAAGCTTTAAGGTGATTTTTTTTGTTGGGATGTCATATGTGAGGGCACATTCTTCCCATAAGAGCTTGAGATTATCAAGTTAAGGTTGCAAAAAATATCAATTTTTTTTCTTTTAGATTATGTGGTTAAAGTATTATATATTTTAACAACATATGCATGGTAGTCTTACACATCTCTAGTGGAAGTTGTACGATGTTAGTATAACGGCCAACAAGAATAATGTCGAGCTACTTAGCTATATGGATTAAAACCATCAATTCATAATCCCAATCTTATGTTACGTAGCTCAATAACAAATGAAGCATGTGTTTGATCAAAATGTTTCCACACTTAAAAATTTGATGGATGAGAAAGAACACAATTTTGCGCAACCTTCCTTTTATGCCATTTCATATGACCTATTGAACTCATAATGCATAGAGTCACTGAACTCTTCAAATAATCTGTAAAAAAAAATAAATAGATATATGGAAGATCTTTCTTTTGACGACATTGTTTTCATGAGTTAGGTTTGAATCGAGGCACATTGTAGGTACAGAAAAAAACTTCTGTAGCATCGTCCTTATAGTATAACATACAACCATTTATATAACAATCAATTTTCATAGCAGTGAAAACAACTTAGATACTAATTTCTTCATTAAATGTAATATTTGGAGATTAAATTATCCGTTGGATTTGTTTCATTTAGAAGACCAATGAAGTCTTTCAAGCACTCATGAGGAATTTTATATTCAA
Source organism: Dendrobium huoshanense (assembly GCA_016618105.1). Taxonomy (NCBI): domain Eukaryota; kingdom Viridiplantae; phylum Streptophyta; class Magnoliopsida; order Asparagales; family Orchidaceae; genus Dendrobium; species Dendrobium huoshanense. The sequence continues at coordinate 39,182,408 of CM028359.1, read as the reverse complement.
TACTTAGCTTCCTAATAACAACTGATAATACTAAATGAACTGTGTAACCATCCCAAATTAGAATTTGAGTAGAATGTAGTAATTCAAAGAATATTTTGGTTTTTGTGTTAGGTGTCTCTACCATGTTTTCTCTTAAATTAGGGCTTGCGATATTGAAAATAAGTTTTTCGTATGATCTACTCATCTTTTTTCATATTGGTTGGGTTTAAGAATGTATATGGTCTACTAATTTGATCTTACTTGTTAAATAAAGAAACTATAGATGAACCAACATGAGTATCTCTATGTGTCTTGTACTCATCTTGTGACGTACGATATAAGCCATACTTTACATCTTTGGGCTTATGGAAAGCTTGATTTTTATGCTTCAAACATGGACATCTACGCATTCCATCGAATTTTTTTGAAGGTAGTTGACATGCATTGTTAAATGAAAGTCTCAACTCTCACCATAAATTCATCTATCAATCCTTTTTAACCTAGTAACAACATGTTATACATCCAATATCTCTCTTGTTGGATAGTCATTTAGGTGGCGAACCAAACTTTCCCTAGTAAAATATGTGAAATGCAAGCATATAAGATTAGTACATTAATTGTTTTAATAATAATAATATATGTGGTAGACAAGTTATTATAGTGTAACTACTTAAAATACCACCCTTGCTCAATCCATTGATCAATATGTTTTCTCTGAAAGGCCAGAAGGCCAAAACTCGATGTAGTAGTCCTCTTAAGGAAAATTTTTAACTTATAATTTTCCACTTTCTGAGCCCATATTTCCTAGTTTTTCTATTCTTCAATTAAACAAATTATACTCATAACTGAATTAGTTCAAATTATAACTATAAATAGTACCTTGATTTCAAACGGTGGACATTTTGGTAATGATAGATTAAAATATTTTTTAGAACATGTAAAGTGGAACTCATAAGAGTGATAATAGATACAATGGTTTAGGATATTAGTTATCATGTTGTATTACATTGAGCATCAATATAAATTTAGTAGAAAGATAAGAATCATATTTCAATAATAAAATGATTAAAATAAACTAGCATTTTATAACACATCACATCAATCTTCACAAGTACATATTTACATTACATCACATTTGTCCTCTCAAGCCCTTATAGCTCCAAAAGTAGTTACATTATCATCATCACATCACATTATATCACATTAAATTCCTTAGGCTTCTAAACCTACAAAATACATCATATAGACTTCATCACATTACATCATATGAGTCCCGATAAGCCCTTATACCTTCTGAACATTTAACGTGTATAATATTAGGCACTTATGCCTTCTAATATTACACATGTATATTATCAAACCTTTATAGCTCCCTATGCATAGCACTACTTAATTATTTAGTTACTGGAGCCCTTACACCGCCTTAATAATTATTACACATTTACATTGACATAATCATAAAAGTATTAATCAATGCTTTTAACATGTATACATATCAACACTTTCAACATGAAAATTTTATTACTTCAAATATAAATATGAAAATAGTAATTATTTTTATATATTCAAATATTATATATCATATCTCAAGAATATACATAGTGTACATATTTTTCTCCTCTTCCATTTTAATATTCAATTACATGCACATGAATATAAGAATATCATACTTTTAACTTGCATGAATAATATCTATTATAAGAAATAAATATGAAATTTCATATGCATGACAAAAATAGTAGTATTTTTAGGGGAAAAACATGTATACAACTGCAACATTTACAAATCATAAAAATATTCAACAACAACATTCATAACATAAATTTGAAACATTTATTATTATATATCCATTATTATTAATGTCATAATACTCATAAAAAAACTCAAATTTCATGAAATTCAAAATACCTAATGGTAACATGAATAAGGAAGGAAGGAAAGGAACTCGCAATTCGCACAGATGTTGATGAAGGCTGGCGTTGGCTAGGATAGAGTTGCAGGCTAGTTGGACATGGGCATTCTATAGACAAATAAATGAAATGAAGTGTTTTAATGAGGATAAGGCAAGGGTGGGTTGAGATATTAGGGTAAGAACTAGTGGCATTCTGGTAATTAAATCTGTTATTAAGTAGTCACTTAAAATTAGTGCTTCGACCATCGGTAAGTGCATAGTAGTTGGAAATTAACACACATAAATTTTGGCTATTAAAATGCTAGTATTAGCAACGCAATCTATAAAAGGTAAAATAGCAGGTTAAAGTGCCTATAATTTTGGCAGTCATTTTATAGTAGCAAACTCCGCTAGTATTAATTGAATGGGAAGGGCCTTCCGATCACACCTCCCCACGGATCCTTCTAAATACTCCCTTAATTTTTTTTTGCTCACAAACTCCTCTGCTAAGCTTTCTTCCACTACTTTTCTTTGGACTAATGTTCTTTCAGAAAAAAGTTCTAACTAGCAAGGAGTTCCTATTTTATTCATCAATATAGAAGTGAAGATCGTCTCATTTTCCAAATAGTTTCTCTATAATGGTTCTTCATAAAGGATAATCTAGCTAGTTGGTGACTCTATTAGTAAGAGATCACATTTTAAGGCACAACTAGGAGCATTCGTAAGACATGGAAACTCAAAGGTACGCTCCAGCTACTCTTACAAATAGATGATTTTATTCTCCTCAAGTTCTTCTCTCTAGAGGATTATTATATGGCTTGGGACTAGGGTTTCTAGTTTTTAATTTGATGACCTTTCCGCCTTCAAAAGTTCTTTCCCCATTTTCAACCTCATTAGGAGAATTTCTCCTCTATCCCGACATGATTAAAAATTTATAATCTTCCCTTGGCTTGCACGAACTCTGAGGGAATATCAAAAATTGCTAGCAAGAGTGGGATTCAATTATTATGGGCCTCGTTATAGCTAAGAAGTTGTGTCTTATATATGCCAGAGTCTACATCCAAGTGAATATCACCATTGTTTATCCTATTTTTAATCCCATAGATTTAGAGGATGATGTGATAAATCTAAAATTTAGTATAAATGGAGAGCCATGCCTTGTTATTTCTATAATTCCCTTATTATACTCCTTCTATTTGCTCAACTAAACAAAATTATTTTACTAATGTGGTTCCAACAAATTATGGTAGAAGTGCCTCTCAACCTCTTTCCCATTTAAGAGTTGAGCCTATCTTTCCCACTTTTGTTTCCTCTTCAAAAAAATTCTCTTATCCTCCTCCATGGCCAATCCCACCTTTTATGTCTGCTTAACCCCTCCTCCATCAACTCCATCTGTGTTCCTCCTCCATTATCAAATCATGTTATTCATAACTTCAATTCACCAAATGACCCTTCTTCCAAGGACAACCCTTCAGTTGTTGCCTCATTTATCCCTGTTGAATGTTTATCTGCTACAACATCCTCTTATCAAGAATAAACCCAAGCCTGAAAGAATTAGTTCATAGATCAAATTTGATGTCCTAAAATAGTCTGTTGTAGAATATATCCTCTTAGAATAGGCTTCTACCTCTTCTCTTGATTTATCTCCTAAATGGATGATCAAATGGTAGGAAAAAATAATGAAATCAAATAAAATATTTTTCCTCCAAGTTTTATTGTGAAAGATTTAGTATTCTCACTGTAGTAAGGGAAAGTTAATTTTCCTATTTTGCTCAAACCCAATAAAATGCATAAGCTAAAAAATCACTAATGGTCTATAGTAATACAGCTCTAAGGAGAATTTTTTTTGGTTGAGATGTCATATGTGGGGAACCTTCTTCCCCTAATAAATTGAGAACATCAATTAATGATGGAAAAAATATTAATTTTTTTTCTTTTGGATTATATGGTCAAAGTATTATAAGTGTTAACAACATGTACAGGTAGTCTTACACATCTCTAGTGGAAATTTGCACAGTGTTAGTATAATTTTCCAACAAGAATAAAGTGAAGCTACTTGTTTGTATGGTGTAAAATCCCCAACATATAATCCCAGTCTTATGTGACGTATCTCAACCGCAAATGAAGCTTGTGTTTGATCAAAATGTATCTACACTTTAACATCCGATGGATGAGAATTGTATGAGCTAATTTCACCTAATGCCATTTCATTTGACCTATTGAACTCATTAATGCGTAGAGTCATTGAAGTTTTGAAATAATTAGTAAATAAAATAAACAAGAATAAGGAAGATCTTTCTTTTGACAATATTATTTTCCCGAGTTTGGTTTGAACAGAGGCACATTGCAAATATGTTAATAAACTTCTGTCGCATCATCACTGTAGTATAACATACAACTGTTTATGTAACTATCAATTTTTGTAGCAATGAAAATAACTTGGATACTAATTTCTTCATTAAATACAAATCTATGTGGAAAAAAAATTATCCGTTGGATTTGTTTTCTTATGAACACTAATAAAGTCATTGAATCATTCATGAGGAATATTATATTCAATACTTAGCATCTTAATAATAATGGATAATACAAAATAAGGTGTGCAACCATCCTAAATTAAAATTTGAGTAGCATGTAGTAATTCGAAGAATTTTTGTTTTTTTGTTTGGTATTTCTTTCATATTTTCTCTTAAATTAGGACCTGCTACATCAAAAACAAGTTCTTAATACGGTCTACTCATTTGATCTTCATAGACAATTCAAGAAGCTATGGATAAACCAATATGAGTATCACTATGTGTCTTGTACACATCATGTGAGGTCTGAAACCAGTATCTCTGAAAAAATACCCTACAATATAAATCATACTTTACATCAATGGACTAATGGAAAGCTTTATTTTTGTGCTTCAAATATGAACCTCTACACAATCCATCGAATATTAATGAAGGTAGTAGACATGCGAGTTGAATAAAAGTCTCAATTACCTCCATAAATTCATCTATAAATCCTTTTTAACCTAGTAACAACCTATTATACATCCAATATCTTTCCTGTTGGATAGTCATTTGTGTGGTGAAGCTAACGATCCCTTGTAAAATATTTGAAATGAGAGCATATAAGATTAATATGTTAAATTGTTTTATGAAAATAATATATATAATACACAAGTTATTATAGTGCAACTACTTAAAATACCACACTTGCTCACTCCATTGATCAATATGTTTTCTCTAAAAGGCCAAATGGCCAAAACTCAATGTCATAGTGTTCGTAGGGAAAATTTTCATGTTCTAATTTTCCACTTTCTCAGCCCATTTTTCCTAGCTCTTCTATTCTTCAATTAACTAAATTGTACTCATAATTGATTTAGTTAAAATAATAATTATAAATAGTTACCTTGGTTTCAAATGACAAATTTAAACTAATGATAGATAAAAAAATGTTATAATTAGATTACATGTAAACTGGAACTCATAAGAGTGATAATAAATAGAATGGTTTAGGCTATTAGTTATCATGTTGTATTGAATTGAGCATCAACATAAATTTAGTAGAAAGTTCAGTATAATATCTCAATAATAAAATGGTTAAAATAAACTAGCATTTCATAACACATCACATAAATATTCACATATACATGTTTACATCACATCATATTATTCTCATCAAGCCCTTATACCTCCAAAGTAGTTACATTATCATCATTACATCACATTATATCACATTAAACCCATTAGGCTCTTAAACCAACCAAATACATCATATATACATCATTATGATACATCATATGAGTCCCCGCAAGCCCTTATACCTCTCAAGCATTTAACATGTATAATATTAGGTACTTATGCCTACTAATATTACAAATGTATATTATCAGACCCTTACAGCTTCATGCGCATAACACATTTAATTATCTACTTGCTGGAGCCCTTACACCACCCTAGAAATTATTACACATTTACATTTACATAAGCATAAAAGTATAAATCAATGCTTTTAACATGTATACATATTAATTCTTTTAACATGAAAATGTCATTACTTCAAATATAAATATGAAAATAGAGTACTTTTAATATATACAAATATTATATATCTTTTTTCAAGAATATACATAGTGCACATATATTTCTCTTCTTCCTTCTTAATATACACTTACATGCACATGAATATAAAAACATCATACTTTTAACTTGCATGAATAATATGTATTATAATAAGTAAATATGAAATTTCATATGCATGACAAACATAGTAGTACTTTAGGGGAAAGACATGTATACACATCCAACATTTACAAATCATAAAACAATTCAACAACAACATTCATAACAGCAATTTGAAACATTTACTATTCTATATCTACTATTATCATGTCATAATACTCATAAAAGAACTCAAATTTCATGAAGTTCAAAATACCAGAATGGTACATGAATAGGGAAGGAGAGGAACTCACCTTCGACAGAGATTTAGATGAAAGTTAGTGTTGGATAGGGTAGAGTTTAATGCCAGCCGAACATGGAATTCTATGGATATTGAATGAAATGAAGTGTTTTAATGAGAAGAAGGGGAGGGAGAATTGAGATATTAGGGTAAAAAATAGTGGAATTTAAGGTAGTTAAATTCGCTAGTAAGTTGTCACTTAAAACTAGTGCTTTAACTGTCGGTAAGTGCAAAGTAGTTAGAAACTATCTGTGGTATTTTTGATGGGAAATTAACTGCTAGAAATTTTGTCTGTTAAAATGCTGGTACTAGTAACACTTTCTATAGGAGGTCAAAAAGCTAGTTAAAGTGTCAGTAATTCAGATAATCATTTTATTGTAGGAAACTCCGCCAATATTAATTTAATGGGAGGGCCATTCAATATTCCCTCCCTATGGATCCTTCTGAATACTCCCTTGATTTTTCATCACTCACAAACTCATCTACTAGGTCTTCATCTACTACTTTTCTTTGGACCAATGTTCTATCAAAAAAAAGTTCTAACTAGTAAGGTGTTCCTATTTCATTCATCAATATAGAAGTAGAGACAATTCCCTTTTCTAAGTAGTTCCTCTCTAATAGCTCTTCAGAAAGGATCACCTCGCTGGTTTGCCACTCTATTAGTAAGAGATCATATGTTGAGGCACAACTTGGAGCCATTCGCAGACATGGAAACTCAATGGTATGCTTCAGCTAGTCTTGCTGATAGATGATTTCTTTCTTCTTAAGTTCTCCTTTGTAAAGGATTAATATATGGCTTGGGCTGAGGGTGTCAGGTTTTTTCTTAGATGACCTTTCCTCCATCAGAAATTCTCTCCACATTTTCAACCTCATCGGGAGTATTTCTCCTCTATTCCGATATGGTTAAAAATTTATAATCTTCCCTTGTCTTGAAGAAACTCTAAGGGAATATCAAAAATTTCTAGCAAGATTGGGATTCAATTATTATGGACTCCCTTATAGGTAAGACGTAGTGTCTTATATATGCCAGAGTTTGCATCCAAGTGAATAGCACTAGTGTTTATACTAATTTTATTCTCATAGCTTTAGAGGATGATGTGATAAATCTAAAATTTAGTATGAATGAAGGCCAACACTTTATGACTTCTACAATTCCCTTATTTATAGTCCTATCTTCTCAACTAAACCAAATCCTATTATTGACATGGTTCTTACCAATTATGGTAGATGCCCCTCTTAACCTCTTGTCCACTCAAGAATTGAGCCCATCTTGCCCACTTTAGTTTCCTCTTCAAAAACTTCTCTTACTCATCCTCCTCTATGGCCAATCCCACCTTTTATGTCTGCATAACCTCATCTATATTTCCGCTTGATTTTCAAATCATGTTATTCTTCACCTCAATTCACCAATTGACCCTTCTTCTGAGGATGGCCCTTCTACTGCTGCCTCATCTATCCCTAATGATTGTTTATCAGCTACAACATCCTTCTATCAAGGAAAACACAAGCATAAAGGAATAATTTCACATAACAAATTTGATGTTTTATAATAGTCTGTTGTAGAATCCCTCCTCTTTGAATAGGCTGCTACCTCTTATCATGCTTTGGATTATATTGTTGCTCCAAAAAAATGTCTCCCAGCCACCTAAGATTGTCAAAATAAGACAAAATATCCCTTAACTTGCCACCCTCCAAATCCCTATGACCTTTCCATCTATCGTTGTATAAAATGTAATTGGCTTTTGTAGCCCAAACAAGGTTTTATGTTTCAAAAGATTGATTTCATTCCAACTATTTTGATAGTCTTTGTGTTGGATAATAGGATTCATGTCTCTTCCGTTTAGAATCCTTGGTTTGTTGAGTCACACACCATATTTGATAAAGAAAAAAGCTATCCCAATTTTTTAGTACTCCAAATTTTGTAGGAGTTGGGTGCAGTGGAACTCTACTAAGGTGAATTTCACCCCTACTCATTGCTCTTTATAAATGACTTATGGTATGGTACATAATGACACTACTACCCCCTTTCCTTAATTTATTTTAACCTCTAACACCAAAGAGGAAGAATGATTCTTTTGAATTATATTCAGTACATTTCACCATCTCAAGATACCCCATGGATTCTCCTGAGAGATTTCAACTGTTGTAAATTCCCTTCTAAAAAGGTAAGAGAAAATACCCTATAGCACAATCAACTTTATAATTTTAAATCCCTTGTCTTTTATACAAGCATGACGGACTTGGCATATGTGAATAGTTTATTCACCAGGTATAATCAATGACTTAAGAATCAAATTCACATTAAGCTTGATCGCACTCTAGTTAGTGATACCTAGTTCGATATCATCCCCTCCTCCTTCTACTCTATTCAAAGTTCTATTTGCTCATATCACTATACCATAATTTTGCATTATGGTCTCTTTGTCCACAAGCAGCACCATTTTTTTATAAAAAAAAATTACTAGGCTAAATAAAAACTTATTGGAATATTGTTTTATTTATTTTTTTTGCTCCTACTAATAGTAACCACATGGTTGATCTTGGTTCTAAACTTAGGCTTCTCAAATCTTCTATAAAATAAAAAAGTTTGGTTAATTAAAATGTTGTTTCTTCTCACTACTCTACTCTTCAAAAAGACCAATTAAACATCCTCAAAAAGCTTCAGGTTAACCCTCTCAATGTGTTTTAAATACTTATCTTAAGCACTTAAATTATAAAATCTTCTATTTCTCTTCTCTATGGGCTACATGGATTATACAGCATGTGAAAACAAGATGGTTATCAAATGGAGAAGATGGTCTAAAGTTCATGTACTATAGGCTCAATATGAGAATGAAGTATTGGAATATTTCCATTTTTTTTTGAAGCTTTGATTAGCCCCACTCACTCTTATACTGATGTTATAAGATCAATTACTCGACTTGAAAGTTTGTTAAGGATGTTAAGCCCTTATGAACTATATCAAGGCTAACCAAGAGAGGGGGTGAATTGATATGTTAAAAAATTCTTTAAACAATTAAAACACAAAACTTAATCAAACAAAAATTCACCATAAAGAAAATCAAAGTGCGGAAATTAAATACATAAATAATAAAGGAAAGAACACACCAGATTTATAGTGGTTCGGTCAAACCTTGACCTACGTTCACTCCTCGGAGGCACTCTCTAAGATTGCACTAAACTCAATGTCTCTCCTTTATCCCCCATAGCTAGGCGAAAAAGCCCTTACAAAATCATTTCTACGTTCCTCGGTGTGGCGGAGTAGCTGGGCCCTTTGACACCAAAGAGATATTTTTCTTCCCAAAACTTCCCTCAAGATGAGCATTGAATCCTATAGTACTAAGCTGCAAGCTCACCAGAGCAACCGTGTGGAACCCCCTCCACACTCCCTTAAAACCCCCTCCAAGAATCTTCTCCCTCTCTCAAACTCCACCCTTTCCTCTCTCCCTTTCAAGCTCTCTCCTCAAGTTTTCTCTAGAAGAAACAAAGCCTCAATGGCTGCCAAATCTCCTTACAAAGTCCCTTGTCAAAGTTTAAATAGAAGAGCTCCAAACGAGCTCATTAATTATAACTTGCCAACTTAATCGTCAAGGATGATATGAATATCATCCTGGCCTATTAGCATAAATTTGGCTCAATTAGCCTAGTCAGTTTGGGACGATCAGAAGATTTTTTGGCCATATCATCCAGGCTGATATCACAATTGTCATGGTCGATTAGTTAAAATACAAGGAAAAGCATCCTGAATAATGCTCTAAATAGAAGCTAGACAATGTCAATTGTCCAAGCGATCATCCCGGACGATCTTACAATCATCCCAGTTGATGTGATCATGCAATCAAACCTTAATTGCTTTCCTTAATTATCAGATTAATTTAGGCATAATTATGTTGCATCATCCAGAACTGTGTTCTGGACGATGTCCAAAAATAAAGAATATCTAAATATATCTAGCAGCTGATTCTTTCTATTTATAGCCTATCATCCCTGTCAATATGATAACATCTAGGATGATGTGCTTAAAGATGACTTCCTTAACCAGGATGCTTTAATTAGGGTTTATGTTTACAGCTGATCGTCTAAGCCGATGTTTGGATCGTCCCGTATGATGTGAGCAAAAATAGAGAACACTAAAACGGAAATAAGTGAGCAAGGTTACAAGCAAACAGACATTCTTATAATCTAAGAAATAAATTATTGAAAAATACAAATAGAACATGTTCTGCTAAAGCTTGGGCCTTCTAAGGTGCACTATAATCCTGAAATGTTAGTAAATAAAGAAAGAAAAATATATTACAAATACAGGTAGACATTAGACAGTGATCCATAACATTTGTTATCATTAAAAATATAAACTCATAAGCTCAAGTTGCAATAATCTCCCCCTTTTTTATGATGACAAAAATTACTGGTTGAATTTATAAAATTAAAAATATTTTCTCATAATCTTCCCCTCACTAGAATAAAAATTTAAAAATAAGGGAAGACAAAATTTTTATTATTTTTATTTTTATTATTATTTTATTAAAAAATAGAATATATATACAAATATAACAGTACGTTCTCCCCTTTGACATCATCAAAAAGAGAAGGGGCACAAACAAGCAAAATGAACCCTGATTAAAAACAGTTTAAAAATGAGAAAGTTACCTCTTGATTTTATTCCAAAACTTAGTAAGGAATGGATTGACAACGCATAATCCAGAAAAGGTTAGAAATTCTGAGATCATTAATCCAAACTCAAGTTCTTTTAAAAGATCAAAAATGTTTTAATCTAATATCAAAATCAAAGAACAAATTAGAAAGAAACACTAATTTTCTCAAAACTCCTTTCATAAAATATATCAAATAGAATATTAACGCAAAAATTGGTGAATCAGGAATCATTATTTTCAAGCTCAAGTATCAAAAATATCAAGGTTTTTCTTAAGGCTTAAGAAGTACAAGAAAGGTAAGCATTACTTTTTGTGGGATCATTTTATGCCTCTTGCCAGTTTTTTTGTGCACTTTGCGCATCTTTTTCTTTTTGATACACTTTGTATATCTTTCTCCATTTAGCGTCATTACACATCTTTTGATTTGGCGTCATTAGCAATTTTTTTTTTTTCAATCAAATATGCTACCTTTCTGAAATTTTCTAAAAACAAAAGTAAACTCATTCTATTAATAAAACAAACTACTTGATTAACAAAGTTATGAGGTAGATTCAACAACTTGTAAAGATCCCTTTTTTTTTTTTTTGAAAGAAATGCACCAAAAATGCATTAAAGAGGAAACTAGTAAGTACAATTAGTAAGAGGATCACATTCTTCCTTGATTAAACTAGACAACAAGGAAGGAATGTGATCAAAAGCAAAACTATCAAAAAAGAAACTCTTCTCCAATGCTAAAGTAGCACAACAATTAGCTACCTTATTACATCTTCTATTAGCATGGAGGAATACAACTTTATTAAAATCATTGAGAGAGCACAACTCTTTATTAGGCCATCTATCAATGTACCGTTCACCCTTCTTTAATGAATCTTGAATGAATTTGATCACATTGGCACTATCAGTTTCAATTATTAATCCTTTGCATTCCAGCATCCAGCTTTTCAGAAATTCCCTAACCGAGAACACAGCTTCAAGTTCCAATTGAGCAATATCCCAATGGGATCCCTTCTTTCTGAAAGCAATTATAAACCTGCCTTTGTGATCTCTTAAGACCCCACCAACTGCAGTCAAATTATATTTAAGCAAAGAAGCATCAACATTGATTTTAATCCATTCTTTCGGTGGAGGGCACCAAGTGCTTTGAGACTCCCTTAGGAGATTAGTACCCCAGCATGAAAGATGAGGACCAGAATTTGAAATGGCTGAGAACATATCATTAGAAGCAACCACTGAACTTGGTAAAGCACCCTTCCCATGCTTCACATTATTCCTATTCTTCCATGAATGGTAAACTATATTACAATAAATCTGTGCAATTCCATATTTTTCCTGTGCAATGCATTTTAATCCCTGTAAACAACTGTCAAGTGAACTGAAAACTGGGATAGGAATGCCCCATTCAACCATTCTTGCTATAACATCAGTCATATGTTTGCAATGCACCATTATATGCTTATAAGATTCACTTTCATTGCAACCTCTAGGACATAAATCATCAGTTGCTATATTACGGTTCTTCAAGAAAAGATTAGTTGGAATGGCTGCCTTCCACAATCTCCACCAAAAAACTTCTACTTTCTTCTTAAGCTTCAATTTCTGAAGCCAAGAAAAATAATCCGTATCCTCCATATTAAATTTGTTAATGAAAATATGCTCATACACCAATGCTGAAATCATCTATCCTAAGCATTTCTTCATCAATTCCAACTGGTCTTCACCTTCAAAATCAATATGAACTTGACTAATCAAGTGAACCAAATCTGGGTGAAAAAAAATTTGTAACGTCTTGTAATCCCACAAGCCATTACTAAGAATAAAATGTTGTACATAAACCCCGTCCAATGAATTGCAATCAATGAATGTTGGCCACCTGTTGAAACATCTATCAAGAATCCATGTATCATTTAGAACATTAACCTTATCACCCTTCCCTATACTCCACCGAACAGCCATCTTCAAGCATTTACCACCATCAACTAGAATTTTCCAAGCTGTTGAATTGATTTTCCTTTGAGCACCATTCATCACATCATTGCCATATCTTGCCACCATAACACGATGAAACAAGGATTATGGTTTCTGGATAAAGTTCCAAGCCAATTTGGAACAAAGTGAACCGATTCTGTCAAGTGGGGAATGAACTCCCAGTCCTCCATAACATCTTGGTTTACAAATTTCTTTCCACGCCACATAGTGCATACCTTTACTTTCCTCCTTTTTATGCCAAAGAAAAATTCTACAAAATTTCTCTAACTCATATAAAACCCTCTTGGGTACCATAGAATGAGTTACTAAAAAATTAGGCATAGATAACAAAGAGCTGTCTATAAGAATCAACTTCCCACCTAAAGAGAGGGACTTCTTACTACAAGCATTGAGTTTGTCCGTCACATTGCACAAAATATCTTGAAAATCAGCCATTTTAACTCTATTAAGAGTTATCTTAACTCCCAAATACTTCATTTCTTTAACAACTTTAAAACCAAGAACTCTAGCAATCTTGTTTTTCATAGAATATCTAACAGCCTTTCCAAACATCATTTGAGATTTGTTAACATTAACTTTTTGCCCAGTCCACCTACAAAAGTCTTCCATAATATTCTTCAATTTCTTTTCTAATTCCACATTTGCATTAGAGAAGATCAAAACATCATCTGCGTATAATAGATGTGTAACAACAGGACCTCTAGGAGAAATCTGTATACCAAGCTTTTGTCCCCTTTGCATAATAGAATTTGATAAAAGTTGAGCACATAGGATGAAAAGGTATGGAGATAATGGGCATCCTTGACGGAACCCACTATGAGCATCAATCCAACTAGAATTCTTCCCATTGATAATTATGGAAAAACTAACATCTACCACACATTCCATAAGAAGTTTAGAAAAAAGCAATAGGAAAGCCATACCAATCTAGAACATACCGAAGAGAAGTCTAACTCATGATATCATAAGCTTGCTCCATGTCAAGTTTAATAGCCATCAATCCCTTCTTATTCTTTGATATTTTGAATTTGTGAAACACCTCTTGAACCAAAAGACAATGATCTGCAATAGATCTACCATGAACGAATACCACTTGTTCTTCTGAAATCAACTTTGAAATAATCTTCTTCAATCTATTAACCATCATTGTAGCCACAATCTTATAATTGGTTTGACAAAGGCTGATAGGCCTATTGTTTGATGGATTCAAAGGACTTTTAATTTTAGGAATCAAAATAATCAACGTCTTCTTCCATTCCTTATGCATATGACAGGATTTAAAAAAACTATTAACAGCCTTCCAAAGAGTCTCACATACTATGCTCCAATAGCTTTTGTAGAATGAGTAAGTAACCCCATCTAGTCGAGGAGATTTGTTGTTGCCTTGCAGAAAAATAGAGTTTTGAAGCTCCATAACAGAAAATTCTGCATTAAGAATCATGATATCTTCCTCAGAAATTTTCTAAGATTCAAAAACGGCAGGCCAATCCGAGATAATGCAGTCCCTATTTATCCATTTTTTTCCAAAAAAAACTGGTAAAAACCCTTTCAATTTGTTCATCTTCATCACATACATTGTTTAGCTCATTTCTGATTTGATTTATTCTATTCCCTTTTCTTCTAGTTGTGGCATAATAATGGAACAAATTGGAATTTGTATCACCTTCTTCATGCCACCTAACCTTAGCCCTTTGATTCCACCATGTAGAGAGCCTCTTCAATGTGACATTAAGTTCATGTACTTTACTTCTTAAAGCCACCAGGTCATCACCCGACCAATTCACTCCCAATGCTTCCTTGTTTTGAAGTTCAAGTATTTCTTTTTTCAACTTTTCCTTCAAAGAATTTAAATCCCTGCATTTGTTCTTATTCCAAAAGAATAGAGCTTTAAGAGTGTGACTAAGCTTTCTTTGAAGAATCACAGATTCATCTCCCAAGTCCTTCTTGTTCCAAGAGTGAAAAACAATACTCTTGGATGCTGGATAAGACCTCCAAGTATCTTCAAATCTAATATTCTTAGACTTGAACTGCACCTTCTCATCCATCTTAAGAACAATTGGACAATGATCCGACGCCAATCTCATAAGATGTCTAGTAACTGCTACCGAAATTTTCTGAATAGCAATAGAATTAGCCAAACACCTGTCTAACCTCTCCTAGATACGAGAATTCCCCTCCTTGTTGTTACACCAGGTGAACCTTGGCCCCACAAATCCTATATCATGAAAATCAGCATTCATCATGAAACCTTTCATCTCCCTAGGTCCCTTAGAGAATAAGAATCTCTTCCCTCCTTTCTTATCTTCTTTGTTGATGATACAATTGAAGTCTCCTCCTATAATAGAAGGAATGTCATTTGTCAAATGCTTTTCCAATTGTTTCCAAAGTTCACTTCTCTCCTTGCAACATCTACTACCATACACACTAGCAATTCTCCAAGTTCCAAGAGAGGGAACTAAAAGATTGCCAATAACCTCCTGAGAAGAATCTTCCAAAACATCAAAAGACACCATCTTGCTATTCCAAAGAACTAGAATGCCACCAGAGATACCAACAGCAGGATAATGAAAGAACTCCCACTCACTTCCAATAAGATAATCAATCTCCTTTTTATCAATGCTAGATAACTTTGTCTCCATAAGTCCAACAAAGAAAACTGCATGTTCCTTAACAACTTCTTTCAAATACAAGGAAGCCTCCCTTTTTCTTGCTCCCCTGCAATTCCAAAATAAAATGGAAGACATTTCAAAAAAGTAGAGAAGATCTCCCCCCACTGTTGGGGTTCGACCTTCCAACCTTTTTCTTCTTCTTGTGATCTATTTCAACCGGTCCTAAGGATCTCAATTCCTTAGCTAACTTGACCTTGGACAAACTAATTTGAGAGCCCAAAGCACTACGATTTTCTTCAACAACTGTTACAGCATCATTTTTTTCCACGGCTTTATCTTCTTCAGCATTTAACTCTTCATTTTCCTCCACATCTTTCTCAGACAATGCAACAAATCTGTTGTATGTAAGAGTCTCACTTTTCTCAGCAACCGCAGTAAAATCCATCATATTAACAGGATTTTGCAATATATTTCAGCATGTTCCTTAATCTCATTCCTGCCCTTCTCATTTTCATCTGTAATTGTTTCAACTGAATCCACCTGATGATTACTGGAAACTCTATTCTCCTCAATACTACCTTTCACAATTCCACCTCTTCCTGCCATCGCATTCCTCCTGAATCTTATATTTTTGAATTGGACATGAATCCAAGGTCCATATTAAACATTGATTATTGAATTATTACCTTCAACATCAGGTTTTAATATTTCACCCGTAACTTTGTCAGTCATCTTCTTAGCTTGATCCTGGATACCTATCTTCACATTATCAGGACATGTTTTGGACTCATGCCCCACTTTACCACATTGGTAGCAAAGTAAATCAACTATTTCATACTCCACCCTTTGAAAAAATCTTCCAGCTATTCCTTCCACCCAAACTCCATTTGGCAGTTTTTTCTCCAAGTCAATCTTGACACAAACACGAGCAAATTCACGCTTACTCCAGCGAAATGTATTGCCATCAAGGTACATTGGTGATCCAAGACACGAAGCAATTCTTGCAATACTGTCTTCGTCCCAGCAATACAGAGGTAAACACGGTAATCTAATCCATATTGGAGCAGAAATCCCCTTAAAAGAATTTGGATCAAATTCAGGCATCCACTTGTCCATCCCCACAATGCACCCATTCAAATACCACGGGCCTCCGTTCAAAATTTCATCCACCACCTCACTCGACTTGAATGAACACAGAATCCAGCTCATCCCTAATAACGTCAAATGGAAACCACCATATTTGCTCCATTGTCTCCTTAGTTCTACACTACACACCAGGAATGACACATTATTCCCCAGAACTTTGATCACAATGGAATTTTTTAGAATTCTTGAATTCTCTGCCTCCTTATCTGAATTTGACCTAACAGCAACTCCATCTTTAGAGAAATCAATATGTTCTTTGTTGATCGAGATTTGGATAGGCTTCATTTTCATCCAAGCATCTGACACTTCCCCAATGACATTTCGCTCAGAGGAATCAGCATTCCTATTTATAAGATTTATATCTTTAATCTGATTCTTATGATGAGCCGCCAAATTACCATTCCTCTGTCCTCCTTCAGGATTTATATCATTTTCAATAGTCCGTCCACCAAACGAACTAAGAACGCCCGAATAACTCTTCACCCTCAAACTAATATTATTTGAAGCCGAGAAATCAAATTTACCAAAACCTGGATTACACAAGAAATCACCTTCTTTTTGGATTTCACAAACATCTTCTAAAACTTTCTTCCCCTTACCTTCAACATGTTCTTGACGACACACCGGAGCGACTCCTTCTCTAATTACAATACCAAGCGATCCTTTGCTATTGACCCTTAGAGAACCAGATGGCCATAGAGCAGCCATATCCACCAGCAATTTCCCGCCGACGATCATCCGATGATCGTTCGACGATAGAATTCCAGTCGCAAAAATCCTGCGAAAAATGAATTCGAAAAAAATAGAGGTTTCTCTCTCTAGAAAACGCACCAAAGCTTCTCTCTAGAAACCAAAGGTTTCTTAGTGAAAAAAAAAAGATCCCTATTTGATAAACAAAATATAGGGAGATAAAAAAGATCAATTTTAAAATCTAATTTATAATATGATGAAGATTTTGAATCAAAAGTAAAATAACCTTTTAAGAAAAAGAGATAGAGATACAAAATCATAAGTTTCCTTTCTTTGATTGTTTTAGAGAAGTCAACCACAACTTACATAAAAATTTTAAAAAAAAACTAGAGGTAGGTTTTTCATATTTAAAAAGGTGAACGTGTGTATTGATTAGAGAAAACTTCACAAAAAGAAAAGTAAAGACAAATTAAAAATTTACCGAAAAAGAAAAGAAAGGAAAAAATAATGAAAAATAAATAAAAAAACACATAAAATACACAAAAATGAACAAAACATCCATACACAGAAAAATAAACACGCAAATAGTGGTTTAAATATCATCTTGCTCCTGTTCTGATGATTCAAAAGCTAGGTCTACCAGGAGATTTTTTGCTTTTCATTATTTATCATTTTTACAATTTGCTTAGTTTTGCCCTTTTCTTTTACAGAAAGAGTTCTCAAATTAGGTCACTGATTTTTCATATGTCCAGGCTTCCTACATCCAAAGCAAATAATGTCAGAAAAAATCTTAACATTCTTACCATTTTTACCTTTATTCCACTTTTATTGAAGCTTATGATTTGATGAGCTTTTTAATTTACTTGATAATCATTGCTTTCATCACCAACTAAGCCACTTTTCTCTGAGTCTTAAGTATTTAGTGAAAGTTCGATGGGGATGTTAAGCCCTATGAACTTAGTCCCAAACTAACCAAGAGGGGGGGTGAATTGGTATTTAAAAACTTCTTTTTAAACAAAGAAAAAAAATCACATAAACCAAATCACACCACAAAAAAGTGCGGAATTTAAAAGTGCGGAAGCAAGAAAAGGAACACAGAAATTTATAGTGGTTCGGTCGACTCGACCTACGTCCACTCCTTGGAGGCACCCTCCAAGTATTGCACTACAAAAAGTGACTCTCCTTTAGCCCCCACGGCTAGGTGGAGAAACCCTCACAAGAACCTCCTTTTTGCCACCCCGGCAAGGCAGAGAACCTATCTCCTTTTGCTTCCTCCTGAAGCTGGCAGAGAACCAGAACCAAAAGCAAAACTCCTTACCTTTACCGACCCTTCCACGGACGAAAAACTCTAGACGAAGACGACGTAGAGAGATCCTTGAAGCAACCCTTGTGAAACCCCTCATAAGCTCCCCCTCACAAGATCCTCTCTCTCTCCTCTCTCTCTCCTCTCTCTCTCTTTCTCTCCTCAAGGTCTTCTCAGGTCAAGGCAGCAGCCAAAGGTCTTTAAAAACGTTGAACAAGAGCTGTTAAATAGAAGAGCTTCAAAAGAGCTCATTAATTATAAGTTGCCGACAATATCGTCCAGGCCGATATGGACATCGTCCTGGCCGATCAGTACAAATCAATGATGATCGGCCAGAGCATCGCCCTGGATGGAAAACAGGATGATTGAAAATTGGCTTGATCGTCCAGGCCGATCTTACGATCGTCCTGGCCAATCAGTTCAAATAAGATGAAAATCGTCCTGACAATAGCCCTGGATACGGGCTGGCCGATATTGATCGTCCTGAAGTATCTTAAGGTTTTTGACTAGATCGGCCTGGCCAATCTTGCGATCGTCCAGGACGATATGATCGTATAAATCAACCTTAATTACTCCCTTGATTCCCTGAACAATTATGACATAATTTGTGAATATCGTCCAGGCCGATCCGAGGATCGTCCTGGCCGATAATTTAAAGATACAGTATACCATACTTGACTATGGCGGCTACTTTTTTCTGTTTTGAGCTTATCGTCCTGGCTGATACACTTATCGTCCAGGACGATCTGTTAATGTTGGCTGCCTTAATTAAGAATCCTTATTTAGACTTTCTGTTGTAAGCTGATCGTCCAGGCCGATCCAAGAAATCGTCCTGGCCGATATGAGTAAAAACAGAAATTCTAAGTCTCTCAAGTGTGTGTGTGAAGGGTTACATAGCATCAGTCTCTTTGACTATTACAAGTGGACTCAAAAGGTAAAAAATAAAAGTACAGACTGACTCAACCCTAAACCTACGCATTCCTGAACTTGGCTCCTTTTTTATTGTCCGATCTTCGATTCATGAAAAGTTAGAAGCAACAAGCCGTCCAAGAGAAACCGTGTTTGTCAATCATCAAAACATAAGACATGAAAAATAGATTTGCAACAATCTCCCCCTTTTTGATGATGGCAAAACACTACAAAAAGATTTAATAGTTAACAATTCAGGATCGATAAAAAAGAAGCTCATAAACTTCTCCCCCTTTTGACATATCAAAAAGGAGGGTACAAAAAAGCACAGCAAAAAAGATTCCCCGTTTTTTTTTTTTTTTTTAATCAAGGCACATTAATGATATAGTATTTCATGTGATTGATTTAAAAACCTGTGAGTTAAGGAGTTATCAATCTCATTTAATCCAAAGAATAGAAGAATATCCGTTCATGGTTTACCCTTAGCCAAAAAACATTTTCTTAGGGTAGAATCGTCTTTTGAAATCAATGACCTAACTCAAATAATTAATTGGATATGAGAAAAAGAATCTACCCACCACTTGGCATAAGGAAAATATCTCCATAAAACAATGAGGTAGATTTGTCACAATCAAACGATAATCAAGATCAAGCCTTTGAGAATCAAAACTTCTAAGTTCTAAAAGATATAAAAAGAGAGAGTAGCTTGCTTTTGAGTGGGCTCATTTTATGCCTCTTGTTAATGTTGTGGCGCTTTGCGCATCTTTTTATAGATTTTTCAATTTTTTGACGTCTTTACGCTTCTTTTGTTGGCATCATTGGCCAATTTTTTTTTATTTTTGCAAGCTAGATTCCCTTTTAGACTCTTTTAAAAAAAAAAACTTAGTTGTGAATATATCTTCTCAGATATTAGAGAATAGGAGTTCTCTCTCTAACATAGGGAAGAATTACCACAGGCAGGATTAATAATCGAAGACAAGAGTAACGAGGGATCATGATGTGACAAAAAAACTTTTAATCATTGTAAATACAAGATAGATTTACTTAAGCAAGCTTTAGAAAGGATCTTAGTTTCATAACAATCTTTCATTTTGAGATAGACTTTTGATTAGAAAAGAAAACTATGCCACTAATACTAAGTTAGGGAAAGAGACACAATCACAAAATATTCATACTATCTAAGTGATTAAGTAGATGAAAACATATTAACTACAAATTGTTAAAGACAAGAACAAGAAATATAATATCATATTAGTGATGATCTAAAAATAAGGCACACGAAAAGGTAAAAAGAAAGCAAAAAAAAAAAAAAAAGAAAATTTAGCTAAAAAGGTTTCATGCATTTATGTCAATTACACCCAATCTGGTCCTTAAAGAACTGAAAGTGTCGAAGGCCAGTGGTTTAGTAAAGATGTCTGCCAGTTGGTTTTCAGTTGTCTCATGGTGTAACTCAATGTCTCCCTTAGTCACATGATCTCTAATAAAGTGATGCCTAATGTCAATGTGTTTAGTTCTTGAATGTTGGATAGGATTTTTAGAGATGCATATGGCACTAGTGTTGTCACAAAAAATTGAGATGGTGCTTACATGTAATCCTAGATCCAATACCTATTGTTTCAACCAAAGAACTTGGGCCACACAACTTCCAAGAGCAATGTATTCAGCTTCAGCAGTGGAAAGTGCAACAGAATTTTGCTTTCTACTAGACCAAGAGACCAAGGATTGTCCAATGAATTGACAAGTTCCAGAGGTGCTCTTTCTATCCACCTTGCATCCTGCAAAATCAGAGTCAGAAAAACCAATAATCTCAAAAGAAGTGCTATGTCTAGGGTACCAAATCCCTAATCCTTGTGTCCCCAAAAGGTATCTAAAAATCCTTTTAATAGCAGTCATGTGGGATTCCTTAGGGTCAGCTTGAAACCTAACACAAAGGCAAACACTAAATATAATGTCAGGTCGGCTTGCAGTCAAGTAAAGTAAAGATCCAATCATGCCTCTATACTTCTTCTGATCAACAGACTTACCACTTGGGTCCTTATCCAACGGAGCACTAGAAGTCATGGGGGTGTTAATTGGCTTGGCTTTGTCCATCTCATATTTCTTCAAAATGTCTTTTATGTATTTTGTTTGATTTAGAAAAGTTCCATCTTCCAATTGTTTTATGCTAAACCCCAAAAAGTAAGACAACTCTCCCATCAAACTCATCTCAAACTCTCTACTCATTATTTTAGAAAAATCATCACACAAATTTTTATTAGAAGATCCAAAGAGTATATCATTAACATAAATCTGAACAATGAGTAAATCATCTCCAACTTTTTTAATAAAAAGGGTGATGTCTACGATCCCCTTGACAAACTCCCTCTCTAGTAAGAATGTGCTAAGCCTCTCATACCAAGCTCTAGGTGCCTGCTTTAAACCATACAAAGCCTTTTTTAATTTAAACACATGATTTGGAAATTGAGAACTCTCAAAACCTGGAGGTTGTTCTACAAACACATCTTCTTTTATCTCCCCATTTAAAAAGGCACTCTTGACATCCATTTGAAAAAGCTTAAATCATTTATAACAGGCAAAGGCTAATAGCACTCTAATGGCTTCCAATCTAGCTACAGGGGCAAAAGTCTCTTCAAAGTCTATCCCTTCTATTTGATTGTACCCCTTAGCCACCAATCTTGCTTTATTCCTTACCACCACTCCTGAATCATTCACTTTGTTCTTAAATACCCACTTTGTCCCAACTACACTTTGTCCCTTAGGTCTTTCCACAAGTTCCCAAACATCATTCCTAACAAATTGATTCAACTCTTCTTGCATTGCTAACATCCAAAACTCATCAGAGAGGGCTTGGTTAATGGTGGTGGGTTCAGTCATAGAGATAAAGGCAGAGTGGTTCACCTCCTTCCTAAGTCCATGTCTAGTCTTAACTCCACTAGAAAGGTCTCCTAAGATAAAATCCTTGGGGTGACTAGTAGAGTATCTCCAATCTTTAGGCAAAGTGTGTGAAGTTTCTCCCCTTTCATCAAAAATTTCTATTCCTTGGGTGACTCCTTCTACTCCTCCATTACTTAGGTGCTCACTCCCCTTCCCCAAATTTTCTACTCTTCTTGTAATCTCTCCAACATCATCATCTTCTACTCCATGTTTCTTATGATCAGACTCATCAAAAACTACATGGGTTGTCTCTTCCACCATCAAGGTTCTCTTGTTAAACACTCTAAAAGATTTCCCAACACTAGAATATCCCAAGAATACTCCTTCATCAGATTTAGGATCAAATTTTCCCAAGTGAGACTTTTCATTATTGTGAATGAAAACCTTACAACCAAAGACATGAAGGTGGGAAAGATTGGGTGTCCTACCCTTAAGGATCTCATAGGGTGTCTTTTCTAATTTGACTCTAACATTCACCCTATTCAACACATAACAAGCTGTGTTAATCGCTTCAGCCCAAAAGTATTTTGGAAGTGAATACTCAGCAAGCATAGCTCTAGCGGCTTCCACCAAGTTCCGGTTCTTCCTTTCAGCTACTCCATTCTACTGAGGAGTCCTAGGGGCTGAAAAATTGTGGCTAATTCCCTTTTCCTCACAAAAATCTCCAAATCTTTCATTTTCAAACTCTCCCCCATGATCACTATGGATGGTCAAAATCTCACAACCTAGCTTCTTCTGAATCCAAGTAGAAAAAGTTTTAAACTCCTCAAAAGACTCATTTTTATGAGAAAGAAATCTAGTCCAAGTGAACCTCGAGTAGTCATCAACAATCACAAAACCATAGACTTTCCCTCCCAAACTAGCTATGCTAATGGGTCCAAACAAATCCATGTGAAGGACTTCTAAAGGTCTAGAGGTGCTAATGTCCTTTATGGGGTGAAAAGAGGAGTGGATTTGCTTTCCTAGTTGACAGGCATCACAAAGGTGGTCTTTTGTAAACTTAAGTTTGGGGACACCTCTAACTAGGTCCTTTTGGGTCACTTTCCTAAGGGTTTTCATACTTGCATGACAAAGCCTCCTATGCCACAACCAAGAATCATCAATGACAGTTTTTAAGCAAAAAGAAGCAGCACATTCAATGCTATTTAAATCAAGCATATAGACGTTGTTTACCCTCTTTCCCTGCAGAATAGTGTTGTTACTTAAACTTACAATGCATGAATTCGTGAAGAATTGTACGATGAAGCCTTTGTCACAGAATTGACTGATGCTGAGTAAATTGTGCTTTAATCCATCTACAAGCAAAACATTTTCAATCATAAGGTTCTTGGAATTACCGATTATACCTGCTCCTACCACCTTCCTGGTGGTGTTGTCTCCAAGAGTAACCTTGCCTCCAGTCCTGGATTCTAGTACAACAAACTGGCTAGCATCACCAGTCATATATCGAGAGCATCCACTGTCCAGGTACCACATACTCTCACGAGGTCTTTTGTGAGAGACTTCCTACAAAATTATCAAATGTTAGTTTTAGGAACCCAAAAAGGTTTGGGTTCCTTCTTATGAAGAGAAGAATGCAATGCATGTGTGGTATGCTGTGGATCATGCACCTTAGGTCTCCACACCCAATGTGAACTATGGTGAATTGTGCAAGTGTGTGAGATATGTCCTAGCATGCCACAAGAAAAATATCTAACTCCAGGAAACAGATTTCTTAAGTGATTTGAGTTATAATGTCTCTCTCTAGGTTTTGGCAATTGATTAAAAGTAGAAGTCATCCTAGATTTCTTACATGCTTCTAAATCATTTTGAACCTTCAAGTTTGTGTTTTTTAAAACTTCATTTTCAATCCTCAAATTTTTTTCTATTTCTTTTGACTTCTTAAAATCAGATTCAAGAGATGTGTGTGATATTTGCAATGCATCATGCTCTTCAACTAACTTACCATGATTTTTATTTAACTCATCAAATTCATCAAGTAAAGTCATGTGATTTGAATCAATTGTTTGATGGTCTTTAATCAAAATTTCATGCTCTTTTTGTAGATTTAAGAATTCTAATTTCAAGCTAGCATGAGTTTTCTTTAATTTCCTATATGATGCATGGATTTTTTCTGAAACTTCAAGAAGTTGATCGTATGAAAGTTCACATATCTCTTCTTGATCAATTTGATCTTTTCCCATGAAACACAAGTTTGTAGTTTCTTCCTCTGGTTCAGTCTCAGAAGAATCAGTACCAGATTCTGCCCAAAAGCTCCTTTGTTTTTTCTTCTTGTCCTTCTTAGACTTTGCTTTCTCATCATTTTTTTCTTTGCTTGATTGATCTCTAAGCTTAGGGAAATCAGTTCTCACATGTCCAGGCTTTCTGCATTCAAAACAAACAACATCAGAAGATCCTTTAATATGTTTATGATCCTTACCTTTTCTTCAACTTTGATGATGCTTTTGTTTCTTCCTTAGAAAGCTTTTGAATTGCCTTGTGATGAAGGCAACTCCATCGCTTTCAGACCCGGAAGTTTCAGAATCCGATTTGTGTGCCTTCAATGCAATTGTTTTCTCCTTTTTCTTCTCACCTGTATCAAGATTTCTTTGATTCACCCCTTGCTCGTAAGCAATGAGTGAGCCAAGCAAGTTATCAATAGAATATGTGTTCAAATCTTTAGATTCAGTGATTGCAGTAATTTTTGCATCATAAGACGAAGGCAAGCATCTCAAAATCTTGTTAACTTTTTCATAGTTCGAAAGTTCTTTTCCTAGTGCATGCAATGAAGTAGCAATCTGAGTAAACCTAGTAGACATGTCAGAAATCGATTCATGAGGTTTCATACGAAAAGGTTCGTAGTCATGCAAGAGAATGTTTAAACGGGATTGTTTAACTTCATTAGTGCCTTCATAAGTAATGCACAATTTATCCCAAATTTCTTTACCAGTTTTGCAAGTTGAAACACGCATGTAATCCTCAGATTTTAAAGCACAGAAAAAACAATTCAAACATTTCGCATTTAATTGAGCTAAATCTCGTTCATCAAAAGTCCATTCGGTAAAAGCAACTTCAGTTTTAAAACTGTTAATTTCACGAGAAGGTGGAGAATAACCTTCTTGAATAAGCATCCACATGCGATAATCAGTAGATTGTAAAAAAGTTGACATGCGAGTTTTCCAAAAATCAAAAGGTAGGTTATCGAACAGAGGAGGTCGGGTAATAGAATACCCTTCCGTAGTGTTGCGATTCCCAAAGTTAGAAATGGATCAAATTAAAAAAGTTTTCAAACTTTAATTTTCGAATCAGGCTCTGATACCACTTGAAAGTTCGATGGGGATGTTAAGCCCTATGAACTTAGTCCCAAACTAACCAAGAGGGGGAGTGAATTGGTATTTAAAAACTTCTTTTTAAACAAAGAAATAAAATCACATAAACCAAATCACACCACAAAAAAGTGCGTAATTTAAAAGTGCGGAAGCAAGAAAAGGAACACAGAAATTTATAGTGGTTCGGTTGACTCGACCTACGTCCACTCCTTGGAGGCACCCTCCAAGTATTGCACTACAAAAAGTGACTCTCCTTTAGCCCCTGTTGACCTCATTTTTGTATGAGGTCACTAAGACCCTTCCAGAAGCCAGATTTAATCCTAGACCCTAGGATCCACTCTAGACCTTAGGATCCTTCTAGATCCAAGACCTTAGAGCTTATTCTAGAGCCTAGGATTCCTTTAAATCCTAGATCTTAGAACTCTCCTAGATCTTAGGATCACTCCAACTTCAAATCAAACTCAACCTTTGATCAGTCTCAATTTTAAATCAATTCCTATATTTAATCCATTTCAATTTCAATTTGATTCCTACCTGTGACCAATTTGAATCTCAAACTCCATCCAATTCAAGTCCAAATTAATTTAAACTTCAAATCAAATCCAAATCCAGAAGTCTAAACTCAAATTCAAACCTTTAAAGCCCTGTCCTAAACACCCTTTTCAGAGATTTTTCAAATATCTCAAAACCCAGTCAAGTGGCCTCTGATTCGGGGTCTATCACTTGCAAAGTGATAAGACATGTCTCTAAAGGCTACCCTCCAATTTTGAGCTCATTCTGAGGTCTCCAACCCCAGAATCTGAATTAAAATTCAAAGGCTGTAAAACCTTCAAATATTTACAGCCTATGCCACTGAGC
This sequence comes from Dendrobium huoshanense, assembly GCA_016618105.1. NCBI lineage: Eukaryota > Viridiplantae > Streptophyta > Magnoliopsida > Asparagales > Orchidaceae > Dendrobium > Dendrobium huoshanense. The sequence continues at coordinate 39,155,688 of CM028359.1, read as the reverse complement.
ATAACCCCTTTGAGATCTTGACCTTGGAACCCTTATCCAAGCCTCCAATCACTTCCAGACCTTTGAATTTAACCCATTGAGCAGTAAACTGCATTTTTCAGACCCATTTTTGACCATAGTTGACCAATAGGTCAAAATTGACCAAAACACCCCTATGGGGCTCAAATGGGGATTTCAAACCAAATGAGCTCCAAATGGGATGCAACCACCTTTAACAAATTTCAAATGCCATTTCAAATCTTTTGAACCCATTTCCAACCCTTGAGTCAACCTGGTTGACCAAGTCAACTGGTTTGACCCAAGGGACCCTTTAAGGGTCCAAACATGTGTTTTGACCCAAATGACCTCTTTAGGCCATCCAACCACTTCCATTAACCTTAAAATATCATTTCAAACCTGTTGAGCCCAAACCCAGACCCTGGGTCAACCTGGTTGACCAAGTCAACCTAGGTTGACCAAACAGGCCCTTAGGAACCCAAATAGAGATTTTGATCAATTTGACCTCCCCAGACCCAGGAACTACCCTTAATGGTCTCCAAATGCCTTTTCAAACCTGTTGAGCCCAAACCCAATCCCTGGGTCAACCTGGTTGACCAAGTCAACCTAGGTTGACCAAACAAGTCCTTAAGGGCTCAAATGGTGATTTTGACCAAATTGACCCCTCCAAACCCTGGGACCACATCCAATAGACTCAGGATGACATTCTGAATTTATTGAACCCATTTCTAGCCCTTGAACCCAACTGGTTGACCAAGTCAACCAGTTTTGGCCTAGAAGCCCATTAAAGGCCCATTAAGCTTTCTTAATCCATTTGACATGCTTGGCTCTTGGAACCACCCTCCAATCCACCTAATCAACTCATTTGAATCACCTAATTGAAAATTTCATAACCCTTGATGGAGTTGACTGGTCAACCAGTCAACTCAAGGCTTAAGTGACCATTTATATGGTCAAAACTTTCAACCCATTGGACCTAGCTCAAGCCACACCCATCCAGCCACTTAGAAGGACTCCATGACCTGCTTGGATGCCACATCAGCTCCATTGACCAGTTGACTAGTCAATTTAGTCAAACCAATGGCTTAAACCCTTTTAAAAGGCCTTAATCAACCTTTTAGACCTTTTTCCCTGATTTAACTCCCCAAGGCCGACCCCTTAATGTCCTAAAGCTCACTTGGAGCTCTCCTAACCAAGCTCAGGGCCTGGTTTAGCCTAAAATGGCAATGGCCCCCCCCACTTGTCCCAAGTCCACCCAATGGAGGCAAGGCTTGGCCAGCCTTTGAGGCAGCCTTCTAGCTGTCCCAGGGACATGTGGCACCATCTAGGGAGCTCCTCCATCAATCCTAGCCATCCAATCTAGCCCAGCTCGTTTGAATAGGGAGAAAGGCAACTTTTGAGCATGATTGATCAAAGCAGCCTCTCTCACTAACCCTAGCCTCCCAGACCGAACTCTCAGTTCGTTTTGAATCTCCAGGGCCTCCTCTACCTTCCCACTACAAAATCCAAGTGGTTGCACGTCACCGGCGGCGAGTTCTCCGGCGAAACCACCACCTAGACCGTCTCAAGCCTATAGCAACCGATCTAGACGCGTTCGAGCTTGGATTTTCGCTGGGAATCTTCACTTGGACAATCTACAAGCTCAACCATCCAGAAATTTCGAAGATCTAACGGTATAACTCCCTAAAACCCTAGATCTAGGTCACATTAGTTAGGTCTAAATAGCTTTATGCTTTTAGGGTCTTAGCTAAAACAAACTATTCCCCATGATTTCTGTTCATGTCCTTAATCTATGTTTAAAATTTCAAGTGAAATGATCGATCCGATCGAAAGAACGAGGCGAAAAACGTTTTCTAGGGCATCTCGGTAGGCTGCCGCAGGTGTACATTTTGTGAGCCGTTGATTTGATGATCAACGGCTCGGATCTCGTCATCCCGCGGTCCATACAATCGCGTGTATCAAATGTTTGTATGGATCACGAGCTGGCGAGATCTCCAGCGTTCGTTTGAAACCGCGCGATCAGACATCAGCCGTCCGATCTCTTCTCACGAGATCGAAACGCAGGATTCAATCTGGACCGTCAGATTGGGTGCGCGAACGATCGGACGGCCGTAACCACGCGCTGACGTGGTTAAGTGGAAAACGCGTGAACCCTGCGCCGCCGCCACGCGTTCGATCCCGCGCCCGCCACCTGTCCTAATGATTGGCCGCCGGTTTAATTAAGGGGTTTTAATTAAAATTAAAACCCTTTAATTACAGACACTTCAAAAAAATATTAAAAAATAAATACTGGTCAGAAAAATAAGTGTTTTATATCAAACTGCTCAGATTTTTGAGGGCTTTAATTTAAAAATAGAATCATTTAAAAATATTATGTATACTTTGAGCAATTTTAAATATTGATTATTTGAGTATTTTAATTATTATTTAATTAAAATAAATATAAATATTTTCAAGATTTTAATAAAAAAACTTTTAGTCCTTTTTTTTAATTTCAGAACATGTCCTTAGAGCTGTTTTGACAAATTTTGACATTAATTTGAATTATTTTCATATCTTAATATTTAATTAATATTTAATATTATACTAATTATTTTAAAATTCAAATTTTTTTTTGAAATAACCCTAGATCAGTGGGTTTCTCAACTCTTTAAGACTTATTTTAATAATATCTTCAATGATCTTACTTTAAAATATACTCTTGTATATATTTAGATATTTAGACATTTATGTATATAAAAAAAATATTTTGAGATTATATGTATATCTAAAGTTTTGATTATTTGAGAGACCTCCTTTGAAAGTTTAAGTGTAGATGGATCATGCTTGAATGGAAATTATGGGGATTGAGTAGTGCATAGTTGTATCTTGACTATTCATTAATCAAGGTTCTAGTTAAATTAATTTTGATAGTTCTTTTTTGGCATGCTTAGGTTATACACACACCACTTAGCCTAGGCTCTCCTAGATCTAAGGATTTGTTTGATTGTGTGTTTGCTTATATGTTAAGTTCAAGGGTTAGCAAAAATATCGATTTGAACCCATCAAACCTAGTGTCATTAAGGACAAAAATTAAGGACATATTTAGGAAACTTAGAAGTTTTTTTTTTAATTAAGATACATATTCTTATGACTAGAAATTTTCAAATACTTGAACCTAGTGACATGCACAGCCCCTAGGAGAACTCTCATTGGTTTTGGAAATCATTTAGACCCTTAATTAATTTTCTTAAGTTTAAGTCTTAATTAAGCCATTAAACCTTCCGGAAAATCTAATAAATCCATTTTAAACCCAAAAAATATGTTTAACCCCTCTAACTGACCAGAATTAAACCCTTAACCCATGAAAATTAAAACCAAAATTATTTGACAGCAATTTGAACCTTAATTTAATTTTTAGTAAAAATCAATATTTAATTCATTTAATTAATTAAAAAATATTAAAAATTCCAGAAATTTCCAAAACACTTGGAAATCTCTCCTTAGGTCATTTCTGACCTTTGGAGTTGATTTCAAGGAGTTTGGGACTCATTTGGAGAAAAATCATAAAATGGCCCTCTAATTAAGTAATTTTCAAAAATTCCATAATTACCCAAACTTCAAACATTCATAACTAATTCCAGAAAAATCCAAATCACCCAAACTCACTTGCATTCAATTCCTAATAAGGTCTAATATTTATTAAAAATATTAAATTCCAGAAATCTGCAATATTTCAAAAAGTCAACAAACCGGTCAAATCTAGTTCAAAACTTCAAACCTTTGTAATAAAATGTGGAAAAATCCAATTTCAACGTACTTACTGTCTAACTGATCGTAGTAAGGTCTAGTATTTTAATAAAATACAAACATTCCAGAATTTGAGCTTAATCAAAAAGTCAATTTTCAACCCTTTAGTCAATTCATTAAAATATTCTAAAAAATTCATAAGAGCTCAAATCATTCTAAAACTCAGAAAATATTGGTTTAATGCTTAAAACACTTAACAAATCCTTTAAAACACAACAACCACCCTAAAGTTGAAGTTTATCGGCTGGACTACTCCGGGCTGCGGGGCTAAGTGTCCTAAGGAGGCTGGTTCCTCGAGCCTGGTGGCACAACGCCACGAATGAATTCTAAAGGGTGTCAAACCTTAAAATGGATTAATTCTTAATCATTCAACATTTTAAAAATCTCTAATTCAATCACATTAATTTGGTTTATCGGCTGGACTACTCCGGGCTGCGGGGCTAAGTGTCCTAAGGAGGCTGGTTCCTCGAGCCTGGTGGCACAACGCCACGAATCAATTAATGGCAAACTTAAATTAATCAAGCTTTAAAAATCAGCAACCAACTCCCTTTAATATCAATCCACTCCTTTAATTCTAACCAATTTAAATAACTTAATCAACCCCGATTGCTACTGGGTAACCCAGGCCTACGAGGCTATTAGCTTAGCCCCAAGGAAGGTGAAATAAACTTCACGGCCTCGGTGTGAAACAAAAGTAGCAATCAATTAACTTTTAAAATATATTTAATTAAAATTCCTAATTTATTAATACTTGAATTTTAATCTAAATTCCCTCCTAAGCCTTAACAAACTCAAACTTTTAGACAACTTCAATTAATAACCTACTTTAGGATCTATCCCAGCCACACGACCTTTCTCACACACTTTAGATGATGTGCTAGGACAACCAACTCTAGATCTAGGTTAGGCCGGTGTTTACTTTACTGCTGTGTGCCGGATTTTTCGTAGTTTTCACTGCATGTTGTGGATGAAATTGCTTTGCTGTGTCTGCTTACTTTTTCTGTACTCTGTGGATGGATTGATGTGTTTGGCGACTAGATTACCCTTAGGTTAGATACAATCTGGATGTTGACACAGTTTTTTGCAGGTGGCCACGCTCATGCAGGGCAATATAAAAAGGGGGCAAAATAAAAAAATGCATAAATATTATAAACTCTTTGCACAGGTGCTTCAGCTGCTAAAGCCCCCAAATAAAAAGAGCGTGGCCAGTGTGTTTACTTTCTTTCCTGCTCATATACAACTGCTTGGGAATAACTGCTTTATTTATATTAATTGCTTAGGATAACCCTGCAGGTGAGTCTAGATTTTTATTTTGATATCAATGTAATTTGTATAATTGTTAAGTGTTGTGAAAGTTAAGTTTGAGTTTGGGATACATAGATCCAAAGCTTGGATTCCAAATAGGAAAGGATACCCCTTTGGGGAACACTCCTTTTCCATTTGGAAATCCAAATTTGGATCATACCTCTTCCTTACCCAAAGAGGAAAGGGTGGCCTTCCCCTTAGAGGGAAGTGCCCTCTTGTTCATTTGGGTAATCCACTACGAAGATTCCAAGAAGATTGAAGAAAAGGAGTCCAAAGAAGAATGAAATTGAAGATTTGAAGACTTGAAGATTGAGAGTATCCCACTCAAAATAACTTGCGTCATTACTAGGCTTAGAATCCGGGCTGTTGTCAGTGGTGCCCGGCCACTTTACTTTTTGCAAAACTCTAGTTTGTAATAAGCAAGGCAATTCTGCCTATGGACATTTATTAATTAATTTGTATTTGATTTGATGATTTGATTGCCTTTAGGATTACTTGTTTTTACTAGTTTTTTGGCGATTGCATGCCGCTCTTTGTTTTCGCCTGGATACGTGAGGCTCGTGAGGGTGTGAAATTTTTATACTCATAATCTTAAAAGTCTAAAATTTTAGTGAGTCTAAATAACATAGAAAGATAACGAATCTAGGGAATTAGCCGGGGATCGACCCCGGGGTCGCATGCATATTTTTGCATTCTTCTTTCCTTGCTTTAGACCCTTCCCCGCCCGCGGGTAGAGTCCGGATAGTCTGACCTATGAGGACGAGGTGCCGGATCTGGGGAAGTCCAGTCTTCTAAAAAATTATTTTATAAGCCTGTTTTTAAAAATTTCAAGCATATTTGATTTGAAGTTGTCAACCAGCATGCATTGCATTAGATACAAATTAAAAGAGTCAAAATTTTAATTTCATAGTCCTTAGCATTTTAGCACCCAACATAAGTCAAAGGGGCCAATTAGGAAAATCTCTAGATGTCGGCCCCGCCTCCCCAAAACTTTAATTATAACGTCCCTACCACTCTTTCATAAAAGACCGGATTCATGTATTTTAAATCGATTAGGTGGTTAGCTGGCTCCCCAATCCAGGCCGAGGTAAGTCCAGACCTTGCAGTGCATTAGTTAGGGTCGGACGACTGTGGTCCAGTGTCCAAAATAGATTTAGGTTCTGGGGCAGATCTTTGATTATAAGACCCCAAACTTCGGGAATCTAATCCCAAATTCCTAATAAAATGCTCAACTCTAATTAAATATCATTTCAATCTAAAACATAAAGCCCAACATTTAGACTAAGTTGGGACACTTCCGGATGGTTCTGGAATCTCAAAGTGTCCCCTACCTCTCATCCTTTAACTCCGTTAATAACTGTTCAATTTTGATCCATTCCCTTTTGATTTTCCAATAATTCTATTCATACTTTGATATCACTCCTAGAAATTCTAAACAAATTTTGCCACTATTTTAATCGAGAGTTTTTGTAGGGGGATTTTATCTCCCTACGATGTAATTAACTACGAGGGCTTGCGCTCGTAGGAGATTTGGAACCCCACACACACCTGATTTTAAAGAAAACTCAATTTCTAAAACTTCATTAGATTTCTTTGGGAAAAGTTAAATAATGATCATCGTGCTCGCATTAGAAGAATTATCGCAGAATGGTGTCATTTCCCTTTGGGGAGATACATCCTTCATCGATAAGGCTTTGGATGCGAATGCGATGATCATGTCTCTTGAATATTGTAATTGGGTACTTAGTTGATCTATATTTTGTCCCCTCGGGGCCATATAAAGTTCTTCTTAGAACCCGATCATAGTATTCAAGATGAGTTTACACAATTCTAAGTCTGAACACCGTTATGAAAGTTTATTTTCGTCCTCCGGGGTGATATACTCTTTCTAACGAGTCGATTCGACCTTAGAATTAGAACTTAACCTTAATCTTAAAATCCCCAAAGAAAACTAATATTTTCAAAACATGTTTTCAAAATTCCACCAACAAACAAAAAATGGCACGCCCGGTGGGACAAATCTCTCTCTCCATCTATAATAATGGCAAAATTTTGTTTCATCGGTTGTCTTAACTACCTTTCTTCCGCTGGTCCCTTTGCCCATTTCTTCCTTGGGTAAGTGTGGCCAACATCTAAAATAATAATAAAACACTAAAAGAGAGGTTCCGCCTCTAAATTTGGCTTTTCATTTTGATTTTGACCTTCTGCCCCAGCACAGCCTGTGAGGCGACAGTGTCAAATCAGATCTCTGGATATCCTTTTTAATTTTATGGATTTATGGTCGATAAATTTTTCGTTCAACATATAAATCCTTAAAATTGAAAAGCATTCAAAATTTCTGATTTCATTCCAAACTTGTTAGTTTTAACCCCCTCATTTCTCCTTTGACTTCTAAGGGTGGGGAGGGTTAAACTATTCCTTTCTACTTGGGCTTTCTTACAATTCCATAAGCCTTCGGGCAAGGGGAAACTCTGTCCGTTGTGTTTTGGAACTTGTAAGAGAACCCATTTCAAATTCTCAAAATTTCTTCAAAAATTTTCTTAAACTCCAAGTTGACATATGTTACCCCATACGATTTCCTCCTGGGCTAATATATGTCATACTTTCAAAAAAATAATAATAAAATACTTTTTACTACTCTTTTCAAAAAAAAATCTAATTTCAATCATTTTCTTTAACTTTCAGAAAATTTCAAATGGCTGGCCAACTGATTTTCTCTTTTGATCGAGAGTTGTCCTCAACTGTTAATGACCAAGGGAGCACTGTTATTTTTGGAATGGGATTCAGTACTTTAGAGCTCTCTATGGATGGACACCAGATTGTGAGCCTGGATGCCAGTAAGGAAACTCCCCCAGTAGTTGAGTTAATTGTGGGATCTGCACCCACCTTGCCAGTAGTCAGTGATGATCAGGAACAGCCTGAACCAGTTGTTGAGCCTCCCACTGAAGTTAAGTCTGTTTTTGAAGAAGGGTCTAGTTCTGGACTTAGGTTCACCACGAAGAATCAGAAGAAGAATTACTTGAGGAGACTTAGAAAGAAAATCTCTAAGGCTAAGAGAGTTCTACCCTTTAAGACCTTGGCTCAAGTAGAACCTGAGGCTGTTGAGGAGCTACCTATTCCTGCTTCCTCTCCCCTCCTGAAGGGAAGTCGCTTTTACCCCTTGGCTTCAGCTCAAGGGGAGGAGAGGATAGCCAGGATAGCCCGTTCTCCACCATGCCCGGTCGACTACTCGACCAAGAAGACTCAGAAAGAAAAACACCTTCAAAAGACAAGAACTTTGAGAAATATAATTCATACTTGCGCTGCACAGACTGGGCAAACTAAAGAAGAATATGTGAAACAGTTAAAGGGAGTGATCTCACATCGCTTCCAGAAAGAAGTACTGAAGGAAGAAGTATCTGAAGCAAAGAATTTAACCCCTCAATTCGTTAGGAAGAATAAGAAGTATGCTAGACAGCCTGCTACTTCGGTACTGGTTGATGGATATCACTGGGTGCCACGCCCTCTGTCCTCTCAAATAGAGGGTTTTGTGTTGACTGGGTCCGAGAGAGGCCGCCATTTTACTGGTAGACCCCCGGTACCCCCACATAAACCTGTGAGATTGGCCTCAGTGATTGTCAAACCAAAGGGGGTTGAAGTCCAAAAGTATGTGGATCTTAAAGGAAAAAGACCTAAATCTCCTGAAAGGAGATATGTACCAAAGAGGACCAAGTTGGAGAGTCTGCCACCACCTCCTAGAACTTCTAAGTTCATTCTGCAGCTCCAACGAGTTTCAGCCAACCCCGCTCCGAGTTCAGTTGAATTGATGGATGTTCAGGCTAGTACCCCAGTTGTTACAGTTGATAGTCCTGCCGCGGTCAGTTTGGCTCCGGATCCAATAGTCACCGTTCCTGTTACCCCAGTTGATGATCCCCAAAGTTCGAGTGTCATTCCTAGGCCCCTTAGTCAGGTGTCTGAGGACCTTACCTTACCAGATGTGGGAACTATCACTTTACAAGCTCCTACTTCTCCTGAGGAATATGTCCCTCTCCCTGTAGAGGATGCCACTCTTCTGACTACCAGTTTTGGGATAGTCAAAGAGGAGAGAGTTGACCAAGATTTAGAAATGGAAGATGAGCCAGATACAAAGTCTCAACCAGATCCTAATCCAAAACTTACAGAAATCATTGCCCTTATGGATTCTGAAGAGTTGTTTGATATGGCTGAGTATAAAGGATACTTACCCCTTGACCCTAAATCAGTTGGGGATAGACCGGTCGAGGAGGTAGTCCAAGAAATAAGAAACATCTTGTTGAACAAAGAAGGAACGGCTTCTTTCGACCCTGATATGGATGATCTCCTTGGAGATGAAGATGATTATGTTGGGGGCATTCATGTGGTTGAAACTAGAGGATCTAATAAAGAAGCTGAGCCCAGCAAACGCCGATTTGTTAAAGATGATGATCCGCATGCTGCTGAGTCAGAGTCAGATGAGTCTGTGAAAGATAGAGATGAAGAACATATAAAGAACTTGGAGACTCAGCTTGCTAGCATGATGTCACAAGTTAGAGAAATGCAAGAGAAGTTGGACAAATCACAGCAAGAGTCTTTTGTGATCCACCAGTCAGCTCGAGAGTTCACAGAAAAGGTCAAAAGGGCAGAACTTAATTCCAGACCTCTCGAGTCACCACCTGTGACTCTCCCTTGTCCAGTAGAGACACCTCCAGTTCACCCTGCAGTTTCCACCATTCCTCCGATCCCACCTCAGAAGGATATCAAGCAGTTAATTGAGGACCAGGTAAGGGAGGCCTTAGCCCATGCTCAAGGAACTGTGTCTATTTCAAAGGGTAGACCCTACCCCGAAGAATATGACTTAGTTCCTTACCCAAAGGGCTTTGTGCCACCAACTTTTAAAGTTTTCACCGGAATTGAAAATCCGAGACAGCATCTAGCCCACTTCCGAGCAAGCTGTTGCAACGCAGGAGGGTCAGATGCTCTACTATTTCGCCAATTTATAAGTAGTCTGTCCGGCATTGCTTTTGAATGGTACGCCGATCTGCCCAACGGTTCAGTAAGAACCTTTAGCGACCTGGAAAACCTCTTTCTTAAGAGATTTTCTGGAGCGCAACAACGCACCACCGTGGGCGATCTCGTGGTTGAAAAGCAAAAGCCGGGAGAGTCTCTAGTTGAGTACATCTTGAGGTGGCGAAACCTCTCGATGAAGTGTGAACCCCAGTTGCAAGAACAACATGCTGTGGAGATTCTGTTGAAGAATATCCACGGTCCTGTTGCTTTTCTCCTGAAGGGTTTCACTATTAAAACTTTTGAGAAACTTCTTAATAAGGCTAGCAATTTGCAGGAAGAGGCTCCTAGGATGCCATTCTTACGAGAGCAGTCTGAAGAAAGGAAGGGTCCGAAACTGGTGAAGACATTTGAAAAGAAAGCTGTGGTCTCAGCAGTAGATAAAGGAAAGAGGCCAGTGGTTAGTCAGCCTAGCACTCCACTTCCACCACAGCCGCCTCAGAAGCAGCCCTTTCAGATAGTTCCTCAACATACTAGAGATCCCTCTTTCATCCCTTTTAGAGAGAGATTGGCAATGCCTTATCCATTTAAAAGGGAGTCGGTTAAGAAGATCTTTAGAAGTCTGTTAAAGAAACTAGATTTTCAGTTGCCAGAGGCTAGGAGGCCTGAGGATGAGAGCAAGAAAGATGATCCCAAGTATTGCCCGTACCACAGGATGCTTAGTCACCCTCTTGAGGACTGCGTTGTGTTCAAAGATTGGCTTGAGAGGAACTACACCCAAGGTAACATCATAATACCTAAGGAATACTTGGTCGATCCAGAAAAGGCTTCAATTAAGACCATTTCAGGTAATCCTCTTAACTCTTCTTGTTCTGTTGAAGATGGTTGGGACATTGCTTTGTCCCGGGCACTTAAAAAGTCGATTAACAAGTCTTTTCGTCTTTCTCAACAGCTGACTACGATAGCCCAGGCCCCGGTGTGGAAAGTTGACCTGGACGCTTCGCAGAAGGATGTTGAGCCACTTCCCTCTCCAGTAGTCTTAGGAACTACTGAGAAAAATGTGAAAGAAGAGAAATCTGATTTTGTAGAGAGGAAGTGTATAGATGAGAGATGTATTAGAATGGCGGATGGTGGTGTTAAAACCCTTTCCCCTCTTTTGTTATCTGACTTTTACTTTGCCCCATCAAAGGCGAAGGGTCAAAAGATGAATAAAAAACATCCTTCTACTTCTGTCTTGATGATTAACCATGAATCTCAAATGCAAATTGATGACTCTCCTGCTTTGAATCAAACTCCTAATGAACCAAATATTGAGGTTAGTCAAACCAACCTCCCCGAATCGACTATTCAAGAAGAGGTCGAATCTGAAGCTTTATCAGAAAGTGATTTCCCTCAAATCAATTTTCAAGGAAATCCTATCTTGATAGAACTTTCAGATTCTGACTCACTTTCAGAAAATGATGATCCAACACCTATGGTGTGTGTAGACACTGCCCTAGTTTGCCCGCCCGAAGATGTCGAGCAGGTGCAACTCCGTGGCGGTAAAGTCTTACCCCCTAGGTTGCCCCCTCAGGATAAAGGCAAGCAACCTTCATTCGAAAATCTAAGTCCGGATTCTCCTCAACAACCAGAATTCCCTTTAATTCCTCCGGGTTTCGAGTCTGTCGTTCCTAAGGTTGATTACAATGTTCTAGCCCACCTTAGGAAGTTGCCAGCAAAATTAAGTATTTATGACGCCCTCCTTCTTTCCAAAGAAATGAGGGAGTCTCTAATCAAAGCACTTCTCGATCCCGAGATTTGCTTAACACAGTTGGCTGCAACTTCAGAAGGTGAGGCTCTCTACTTCAAAGAGGTCCCTGGGGTTACCTTTTCAGACGAAGATTTACTCTTGAGAACTGCTGACCACAATCGTCCCCTCTACATTACTGTAGATGTGGGAAATTTCAAGTTATCAAGAGTCCTTGTTGATCCGGGTGCATCGGTCAACGTGATGAACATAAAGACCCTTGCTTATCTCAGAGTTGATACTAGCAAGCTTTCAACCGATAGATTGGTGCTTCGTGGGTTCAACGAGAAGGGCGAGAGAGCTTTAGGTTCGATCACTCTACTCCTAGAGATAGGAGGTTTAAAAACTGAAGCTAAATTTCATATAATTGATTCAACTACGTCCTTTAACGCACTTCTAGGTAGACCTTGGATTCACGAATATAGAATGGTTCCATCTACCCTGCACCAATGCATTAAGTATCAACGAGATGGCATTGAACATGTGATTAAGGGTGATTTGCAACCATTCTCGATTCAAGAAATTGGGATCTACGAAGATGCTGCATATTTTGTACCAAAAGGGTCCTCGTCCCATTCTAAATTAGAGATCAAATTTGAGGAGAAAATGGTTGAACAAAAATTCAACCAAAAGAAGGAAAAAGATAAGAATATCAATCAAGAAATGATTCAATCGAGTAGTGAAGACGACTCTGATATTGTTGTCCTTAGACCTCCAAGCACATTACCTCAAAGAGGTGGGAGGATGGCTTTAAGGGCACGAGGTCGAGGTCGCGCTTCATTAGACAGGAGAACAGCACCCGTATACATTGATTTGGAATCAGATTCCGATAGTGAGCTAGAAAGTCAAGGTGCTGCCCTCTCTCTCGATTATCAAAACATAAATACTCCTCCAAAATTTGATCTCACCTTAGATCAGGACAGTGACCCTGAGGTAGATATTTCAAAAGTTAAAAGTGACGAGCCTGAATTAACAATGTATGAAAAGCTCACTAGAAGGATTGAGGCCCTTTCTCTGACCCCACTGTCGGCAGCAGGGTTGTAGGGTTGGAAGTCAAAGTGGCCCCCAACTTGGATGGTGAAGTTAAGAAAGTCCAGAAATTCTTTCCTGGCTCCTCCTCCGCAAGGGACGAAGGTGATGTAACCCTTGAGGAGGCAGATTTTAATGAATTAATGGAATTACCTTTCGGCTACTTCCCTGTTTGTGTAAAAAATACTTTTTCTAAAGGTTCTGTACCATACCGATGGACTAAGGGTCAAGCTAGATACCACGAGAATATTTGGCGAACAAAAGTAAATAAAAATCCAACAAGTGGTATTGGCTTTGGAACAGTTAGTTCATTCGATGATGATGAGTATTGCCTAATGATAACTTACCATCTCGATTCTCCAAATGTCCCTACAGATCCTCCTTGTCCTTTGGATGGACTCTGTTTGGAGACTTTAGACGATCCTGATGATCTTCAAGTTCGGGATGCACCCCCTGAATTTGAAGAGGAAATTAAGTCGACAGTCGATGAGTTGAGATAAATTAACTTGGGAAACGATGATGACCCCCGTCCGATTTTCATAAGTACTTTGTTGAGCGAGGGTGAAACCCAAGATTTAATCCAGTTGTTATTCGAGTTCAGGGATTGCTTTGCCTGGACATATGACGAAATGCCAGGTTTGCCTGCTGAGGTAGCAGTTCACAAACTTGGGGTTCGGCATGATGCCATCCCTGTTAAACAAGCTCCTCGACGCATGCGCTTAGAGATTGAGCAACAAGTCGTAATCTGAATTTAAGAAATTGGCAGAGGCCGGATTCATTCGAGAGGAACAATACCCCTCTTGGGTGGCCAGCGTCGTGCCAGTTGAAAGAAAAATGGTCAGATTCGGATTTGTGTCGATTATAGGGATCTGAATAAGGCATGCCCTAAGGATGAGTTCCCTCTACCAATACCAGAACTCATGGTGGACATTGCCTCCTCACATGCTATTTTCTCCTTCATGGATGGCTCATCGGGTTATAACCAAATCAAGATGGCCCCTGAAGATGAGAGAAATACGGCGTTCAGAACCCCTATTGGAATCTTTTGTTATAAGGTAATGCCATTTGGCTTAAAGAATGCCGGAGCAACCTACCAACGGGCCATGACCCGTATCTTTGACGACTTAATTCATAATCAAGTTGAATGTTATATTGATGATTTAGTTGTCAAGAGCAAGGTTAAAGAGGCTCACCTGTATGACTTAAGAATTGTTTTCGAACGGTTGCGCCGCTACGATTTGAAAATGAACCCCTTGAAGTGCGCCTTCGGCGTCGCTTCGGGAAAATTCTTAGGATTCGTAGTGAGGCACCGCGGAATCGAGATAGATCCTGCTAAAATTGAAGCCATCTTAGATATGCCATCCCCTAAGAGCCTTACTCAGTTAAGGTCTCTACAAGGTAGATTGGCATATATAAGGAGGTTTATTTCTAATCTTTCCGGGAGATGTCAACCCTTTTCTGTCCTTGCGAAAAAGGATACTAAATTCGTATGGGGCGAGAAGTGTCAAAATGCTTTTGATGATATCAAACAATATCTTTCTAACCCGCCAGTCTTACAGCTCCGATTCCTGGAAAGCCATTAATCCTCTACACCGCAGCTCTGGATGAGTCTTTAGGTGCTCTGTTAGCTCAAGTTAACGACGAAGGAAAAGAGAATGCTCTCTACTACCTTAGTAGAAGACTCCTTCCTACTGAAATTCGATACCCGTCAATTGAGAAGCATTGTCTTGCTTTAGTTTTTGCAGCTCAGAAACTGAGGCATTACATGCTCTCCCACTCAATCAGTCTGATTTCAAGAGTTAATCCTTTGCAATATCTTATGACCCGACCTACGTTGTCAGGACGTTTAGCCCGTTGGTCTATGATATTGTTGCAATTTGAGATTACTTTCACTCCCCTTCGTGCTGTGAAGGGATAGGATGTTGCCGACTTTCTGGCAGCACACCCGCTGCCAGCAGATTCTCCTCTGAATGATGACTTACCCGATGAACAAATCATGAGTTTGGGGGAATCTAGCGAGGCCATCTGGGAATTATATTTTGATGGGGCAGCATCCTCTCGTAGGATTGCGACCCAACAATCTGTAATTCCTGGAAAGGCTGGAGTCGGTCTAATTTTTATTACACCAGAAAAAGGAATGATGCATTTTTCCTACCACTTATCGGAGCCTTGCACAAACAACGAAGCTGAATACGAAGCTCTGATAACTGGTTTGGAACTTGCAATTCTAATGGAGATTAAAGAGATTAAGATCTTTGGAGATTCCCAACTAGTTATTAACCAAGTCGCCGGAACTTATAAAGTCTTGAATCCGAATCTCCTAAAATATCACCAGTATACGCTTCACTTGCTGGAACAAATTCCCATTACTACTTTGTATAGGGTTCCCCGTGGAAGCAATTCTGCGGCGGATGCCTTAGCCAAACTTGCAAAGGAATTTGCATGTCCTGAGGAGGATTCCATCCCTATAGAGATACAGGGTCGTAAGACCCTTTCTCTTATAGACTTGGAACATATTAGTAAGACTCCCCTTCAGATCCTTTCTGCCTCTTCGACAACTGACGAAGAAGGCGATTGGAGACGACCCTTAGTCGATTACCTTAAAGAAGGGAAGCTTCCCCAGGATAAATCACTCTCCAACCAGATTAAGAAATGTGCCCTCTCATATGCACTAGTTAACGATCTGTTGTACCGTCGGTCCTTTGATCACATGTGGCTGCGCTGTTTGAACAAGCGAGAAGCCCAGAAAATTGTTAATGAAGTTCATTCAGGACTGTGCGGTGCTCATCAATCGGGTCCAAAAATGAAATTAAAGATTAAAAGACTTGGATACTACTGGCCTACAATGATTGACGATTGCGTGAATACTGCAAAGCTTTGTCATCAATGTCAGGTCCATGGTGTGGTTTTACATCAGCCGCCTAATGTGTTACACCCTACGATAGCCTCGTGGCCCTTTGAAAGTTGGGGCACGGATATCATTGGGCCGATTGACCCTCCCTCCGCGAGAGGTCTTCGTTTCATATTAGCAGCGACTGATTACTTTTCAAAGTGGGCGGAAGCAATTCCCCTGCGAAACGTAACATCACACCATGTCTTAAAATTCTTTCGTGACCATATTGTATATCGATTCGGCGTACCCCGCAGAATCATATCCGATAATGGGTCCGCATTCAAGTCTACAAAAATCAATAGTTTTGTAAGGCGCCATAATATTGATTGGAAATATTCGACGATCTATTACCCTCGGGCGAATGGATTGGCCGAGGCCTTCAACAAAACCTTGGTGCAAATTGTCAAAAAGACCCTTGATGATAACAAACGGCAGTGGGATGAGCGGTTGGTGGAAGCTCTGTGGGCTTATCGTACCACTTATAGAACCCCGACCCAATCCACCCCGTTTGCACTAGTGTATGGATCTGAGGCTGTTCCACCCTTGGAAATACAAATCCCTTCGCTTAGAATTGCAGTTCAGAATCAAATTACCAATGAACAAAATGCAAAACTACGATTGGAAGAACTCGAAGGCCTTGAAGAGCGACGTCTCCAAGCTCAACAAAGTTTAGAGTTGTATAAATCCCGTATGGTTCAAGCCCATGATAAGTTAGTGCGACCTAGGACCTTCCAAGCGGGAGACTTGGTTTTGGTCCTTCGGAGGCCTATCTTGGCCCATCGGAAGTTGGGAGGCAAATTTGAACCTACATGGGAAGGACCCTTCGTTATAGAGACTGTCTACGAAGGAGGCTCGTATCAGTTAGTAGATTGTAAAGGGAACCACCCAATGCTACCTGTTAATGGGCGTTTCCTTAAGAAATACTATGCTTGATGTAGCTCATTTTATCAATCAATAAAACTTCCTTTTCTTGATTTACAGTTTGATTCTACCTTTTTTTAAAAAAAAAAAAAAAAGTTTTTTTTTTTTTTTTTTTTAACGCTCTTCGCCTTTTCCTTAAGGTTAGGTCCTTCCTTCCCTTAGGATTAGACCCGCTAGTGATGGAGTACGCCCTCTGTGGCACCACCCTAGCATTTCACCCGGGGATTAGTGGTGGAGTACGCCCTTCGTGGAACCATCCTGATTCCCATTCGCTAGTGATGGAGTACGCCCTTCGTGGCACCATCCTAGTTTGCCAGTTAATTTGCCTATTTGGAGTAAGTCTTCTATCAGCATCCTATAGGCCTAAGGTTGGGTGATGCCCTTCCTTAGACCCAAGGTTAGGTATTCCCTACCTTGGTTTCCAGTTGATCCGTCTACTAGGAGTAAGTCTTCTATCAGCATCCTGTAGACCTAAGGTTGGGTGATGCCCTTCCTTAGACCCAAAGTTAGGTATTCCCTACTTTGGTTTCCAGTTAATTTGCCTATTTGGAGTAAGTCTTCTATCAGCATCCTATAGGCCTAAGGTTGGGTGATGCCCTTCCTTAGACCCAAGGTTAGGTATTCCCTACCTTGGTTTCCAGTTGATCCGTCTACTAGGAGTAAGTCTTCTATCAGCATCCTGTAGACCTAAGGTTGGGTGATGCCCTTCCTTAGACCCAAAGTTAGGTATTTCCTACTTTGGTTTCCAGTTAATTTGCCTATTTGGAGTAAGTCTTCTATCAGCATCCTATAGGCCTAAGGTTGGGTGATGCCCTTCCTTAGACCCAAGGTTAGGTATTCCCTACCTTGGTTTCCAGTTGATCCGTCTACTAGGAGTAAGTCTTCTATCTGTTTGAATAGTTGCTATTTGAATGATTTATATTTGTGCAACTTATGTAGTTTTGATGATTCCAAACATTATTGTTCAGATGTATAATTATCTCCTAACAATTTAGAAGATTTGCACTTGCTCTTGTGTATACTAACATTTCAGGAAAATCAGACTCCAGACTACGAAAACTTCAAATCAAATTCAACATGAGAAATTTTGTTTATTTGAAGTGTCTTTTCTTTGAATTAATTTTGAAAGGGAGTGATTGTAATTGAGTGAATAAAATCACACACACAAACTAAGGAGATCTTGAAATTCTATACTGATCGTACAGGACGATATATATCGTACTGGACGATCTGTCAGTTATCTCCTATAGAGCATTTGGAACGAATAGGAACTTGCTTCGAAAAATTTTTCTAAGTCCTATTCGTCCAGGACGAATTTTTATATCGTCCCCGGCGATGGGCGCTCTGGAAAATTTTCGTACAGACGAAAATAAATTTCGTACCGGACGAACAGCTCTCTGGAAAATTTTCGTCCAGACGAAACCATATTATCGTCCCCGGCGATGGGCGCTCTGGAAAATTTTCGTCCAGACGAAATAAATCATCGTCCAGGACGATCGGCTCTCTGGAAAATTTTCGTCCAGACGATCAAATTTTCGTCCAAACGATAAACCGACTTAGGACAGTTTTCAGCAGTTTCTAGAACCGACCTTGTAATAACCGTTCGTACTGGACGAACCTAGTTCGTACAGGACGATCAGCTGTACGAAGTCATTTCGTACACATATACAAATTGGGTCGTTTCAGATCGTTTAAGTAAAATCGTCCAGGACGATCCACGATCGTACCGGACGATCCACTGCGTACAGAATTGAAAACTTGCAGTTTTTGGGCGGTTTTTCTTGTCTTTTGTATAAATACTTCAAATTAGACTGCCACCCAATCTTTTTGTCATTTGATCTTCGTGCCTATTGAGAGAATAGTCAAGGGGAGAGTGGAAGAGAGCATTCAAAGGAGGATTCCTACCATTGGAGCAAGAAGGCTTCACTTGGATTGCTAAGGTAAGAATCTCTACTTGTGAAATTGGATTCCTTCACTCTTTTCTTTCTTTCTTTTAGGTTCTTGTGAGAAGATAATTCAAGAAGGTCCGGTTCTCTGCCGACACTTGGAGAGTGTGAACAGCCGTGGGTTCTCTGCCTACACTAGGAGAGTGTAAAAGGAAGAAGGTTCTCTGCCTACACTTGGAGAGTGTGAACAGCCGTAGGGTTCTCTGCCCACACTAGGAGAGTGTAAAAGGACGACGGTTCTCTGCCAGCACTGTGGATTGTGTAAAAGGACGACGGTTCTCTGCCGCACCGGGGAGTGGTGAAAAGAGGGTTTTGTACAGGCTTCTCCGCCTTGCTGTGGGTGCTAAAGGAGAGTCACTTTGTGGTATTAGTGCAATACTCAGAGGGTGCCTCTGAGGAGTGGATGTAGGTCTGGTTATAGACCGAACCACTATAAATCTGGTGTCATTTACTCTATTGCTTTTACGTTTCCGCATTTTAAATTTCTGTTTTAACAACTCTGTGGTTGAAAAACATTTTTCTACAAACTTTAAAAGACAATTTCATTTCGGTTCAACTTTAATTTTAAGAGGGTTTAAAATTTTTTAAAAACTACCAATTCACCCCCCTCTTGGTAGCCTTGTGACATTTACTTAGGCTTAACAACCTAATTACTAGACTCAACAAGTGGTATCAGAGCATTGTTTCAAAATCATAAGTTTGAACTACTTTTTGATTAACGTAGATGGCTACATTTGGAAACCGAAACACTCCTGAGGGTTACTCTATCACTAGACCTCCACTGTTTGACAATATTCCTTTTGATTTTTGGAAAACACGCATGTCTACTTTCTTACAGTCACTTGACTATCGCATGTGGATGTTAGTCCAGGAAGGTTACACAAAACCAACTAGATTAGTTGATGGAATTAGGGTAGATGCACCCTATGCAGATTGGACTATAGAAGAACGTGACTTAGCACAATTAAATACAAAATGTTTAAATAGTTTCTTTTGTGCTTTAAAATCTGAAGATTACATGCGAGTTTCTACTTGTAAAAGCGGAAAAGACATATGGGATAGACTTTGTATTACTTATGAAGGGACAAATGAGGTTAAGCAATCTAGGCTAAATATCTTGTTACATGACTACGAACTATTTCGCATGAAACCTAATGAATCTATATCTGACATGTACACAAGATTCACTCAAATTGTCACCTCTTTGCATGCACTTGGTAGGGAATTAACTAATGCTGAAATGGTTAATAAGATTCTTCGTTGTTTACCTACTGCATACGATGCTAAAATTACTGCAATTACAGAGTCAAAAGATCTGAACATTTATTCTATTGACAATCTTCTTGGTTCACTCATTGCTTACGAGCAAGGAGTAAGTCAAAGAAAGATTGATGTAGGTGAACAAAGAAAGGACAAGAATATTGCACTAAATGTGGAAGAGTCAGAAAGTGAACACTCACAACCTGAGGATGAAGATGATATAGCACTGATGACTAGACAATTCAAAAGCTTTTTAAAGAGGAAGCAGAAGAGACGCCAGCAATGGAATAGAGGTAAGTATAATAGAAATGGCAAGGTTTCTAATGAAGTAATTTGTTATGAATGCAGGAAACCAGGCCATATAAAGACTGACTGTCCAAAACTCAAAGCCTCTCCTAGCAAGGAGAAGGTAGAGGAGAAACCAATGGTAAAGAAGGGCAAGAAGAAGTTTCAAAAGGCTTTTTGGGCGGACTCAGCTTCAGACTCATCTGAGACTGATAAAGAAGAAGAAGTCACCAACCTTTGCTTGATGGCAGATAAAGCTGAACAATCAGATCAAGAAGAGGTATGTGATTTAACTTATAATGAATTGTTTGAAGTTTCTGAACACATGCATGATGCATATAGGAAAACTAAAAAGATGCATGCTAGTATAGTTTTAGAATTGGAAGAGCTTAATAAGGAACACGAAATCCTTAGGAAAGATCATGCTTTAATTGATAGCAACCACATGAAACTACTTGATGAATATGATGACTTGAATAAAAATTTTGAGAATTTAAAATCATCCTACGTTGAACTTGAAAAAGAATTTGAGAAATTTAAGGATGAATCTGAGCACAAGACATATAGAGTCAATTATACAAATCGAATCTTGGAAGAAATGAATTCATTTTATAAACTTACTATAAGTGCTCTCGAGGATAATAGGATCCCCCCTAAACATGAAGATTTTACAAATCCTAAGTATTATCCTAAATTTATGAAATCCCTTAGAAGACAATCATATGAGAGAAAACATAGGAATATTTTTCCTAATGTTAAATGTAACAATTGTGGATTTTTAGGACATATATCTCACACCTGCACTTTAAAGATAAAACCTAATCTGGTGTGGAGATCTAAGATGCAAAAATCTAGACATATCACACATGCATCTGATTATAAATTTCATAAAGGTGAACCCAAACTAGTTTGGGTTCCCAGGTCTAACATTTGAGAATTTTGCAGGTATACTCTCACACAAGACCTCGTGAGAGTATATGGTACCTGGACAGCGGATGTTCTAAGCACATGACTGGAGATACTGCTCAATTCATAACGCTGGAAGCCAGGAGTGGAGGCAAGGTTACACTTGGAGATAATACCACAAAGAAAGTGGTTGGATCAGGTATGATTGGAAACTTGAAAAACTTTTTCATAGATAATGTTTTATTAGTTGAAGGCTTGAAACATAATTTGCTTAGCATAAGTCAGCTTTGTGATAAGGGCTATAATGTAAAATTTTTACCTACTAGCTGCATAATTAGCCTAAATGGAAAAATTGTTTTAAATGGAAAAAGGGTGAACAATGTTTACATGCTAGATTTAAATTGTATTCAATCTCCTACTGCTTTTTGTTTGAAAACTGTTTCTGATGAATCATGGCTTTGGCATAGGAGACTTTGTCATTCTAGTATGAAAAATCTTAGAAAAACCACCCAAAGGAATTAATCATAGGTGAACCAAGTGAGGGTGTTAGAACTAGGCGTGGATTAAACAAGGAAGTCAATCATTCAGCCTTTATTTCTACTGTTGAACCCACTAACATTGATCAAGCACTTTCAGATGAATTTTGGATATTGGCCATGCAAGAAGAGTTGAATCAATTTGTAAGAAATAAAGTTTGGGAACTAACTACAAGGCCAAAAGATCAAAGTGTTGTTGGAACCAAGTGGGTGTTCAAGAATAAAATGAATGACTCAGGAGTAGTCATTAGAAATAAGGCTAGATTAGTAGCTAAGGGGTATAACCAAATTGAAGGAATTGATTTTGAGGAAACTTTTGCCCCTGTAGCTAGACTTGAAGCAATTAGGGTTTTACTAGCCTTTGCCTGTTTTAAAGGTTTTAAATTGTTTCAAATGGATGTCAAAAGTGCCTTTTTAAATGGAATAATTGAAGAAGATGTTTTTGTAGAACAACCTCCAGGTTTTGAAAACTCTAAATTTCCAAATCATGTTTTCAAATTAAAAAAGGCATTATATGGATTGAAACAGGCACCTAGGGCTTGGTATGAGAGGTTAAGCACCTTCCTACTTGAAAGATCTTTTGAAAAAGGAAGTGTGGATACAACTCTCTTTTTAAGGAAAATTGGAAAGGATATACTTATTGTTCAAATTTATGTGGATGACATCATCTTTGGATCTTCAAATAAACATCTTTGTGATGATTTTTCTAAAACAATGAGTAGTGAATTTGAAATGAGTCTAATGGGAGATTTAAATTACTTTCTAGGTTTTAGCATTAAGCAACTTGAGGAAGGTACTTTTCTTAGTCAAACCAAATATATTAAGGACATCCTCAAAAAATATGAAATGGACAATGCTAAACCTGTTAGTACACCAATGAGTTCTTCAGTTCAGTTAGATAAAGATCTTAAGGGAAAATCTGTTGATCAAAAGAAATTTAGAGGGATAATTGGATCTTTACTTTACCTGACTGCTAGCCGACCAGATATTATGTTTAGTGTTTGCTTATGTGCTAGATTTCAATCAGATCCAAAAGAATCACATTTGACAGCAGTGAAAAGGATTTTAAGAT
This sequence comes from Dendrobium huoshanense, assembly GCA_016618105.1. Lineage (NCBI taxonomy): Eukaryota > Viridiplantae > Streptophyta > Magnoliopsida > Asparagales > Orchidaceae > Dendrobium > Dendrobium huoshanense. Next base: position 39,132,962 of record CM028359.1, on the reverse strand, counting down.
ATCTACTAGGAACTCAAAACTTAGGAATTTGGTATCCTAAGTTTAGCTCTTCATTTGAAATTATAGGTTACTCAGATTCTGACTTTGCAGGCTGTAGAGTGGATAGGAAAAGCACTTCTGGAACATGTCAATTCATTGGAAATTCATTAGTTTCATGGTCTAGTAGAAAACAAAATTCAGTGGCACTATCTACTGCAGAAGCAGAATACATTGCATTAGGAAGTTGTGTGGCACAAGTACTTTGGTTAAAACAACAGTTGATTGACTTAGGATTAACTATAGGCACTATTCCAATTTATTGTGACAATACTAGTGCTATTTGCATTTCCAAAAATCCTATTCAACATTCTAGAACCAAACACATTGATATAAGGCATCATTTCATAAGGGATCATGTATCCAAAGGAGAAATTGAACTCATACATGTTTCAACTGAAAATCAACTTGCAGACATTTTTACAAAACCTTTAGCCTTTGATACCTTTAGTACTTTAAGAACAAGGCTTGGTGTTATAGATTTGAATGCTTAACCAAAATGTCTTTGCAACATTGATATTTGTTGTATTTTGTTTTTGTGATTTTGTGAATTTTTGTGTTTTTGTATGAATTGTTTTTGAATTTATGTTTTTATCTTATGTTTTCTGTGTTGTTGATTATTTTTTGTTGTTTTTGTTAATTTAAAAATTTAAAAATCAAAATTTTTTTTTTTTTGGAGATCGTCCAGGACGAAATTGTTCGTACAGGACGATGTGTTAAGAAACAGTTTGCGCGAATTTAAACCGTTTTGAGAGCAGTTTTTTATTGGATCGTCTGTACGATCTGTGATCGTCCAGTACGAATTTTTTTTTTTTCTCTCTCAAACGTCGGGACGATTGAATGCAGCGGTTGAGTGGATAAGACAGTTTTTAATACGAATTTCGTCTGTACGAAATTTTTTCGTATGTACGAACATGTGTCGATTCATTGTAGGGGACGGTTTTCAAGAGTCATTAAAACGAAACGCTTTTCTGATCGTCTGTACGAAATATTTTCGTATGTACGATCGGTCAAGTCAAAAAGCCTGTATGAAGGGACGCATCGTAAGTTGTGTTGAATACGAAAAGCCGTTACATTTTGGACGAATTGGATCGTCTGTACGAAATTACTTCGTCCAGACGAACGATAATTTTTTCGTCCAGGACGAATATTTTCGTCCAGGACGAACATATCGTTTTTCTTTAAATATGAGGGCTTTCAAACTTGAAAATCACACTTTCAAACATCTTTTTCAATCCCTTTCTACATCAAATCAACTATGGCCTCCTCTAGCAAGAGACAAAAAGTTTTGGTGAAGAAATCCAACAGGAATGCTCCATACAACTTCCTTTCCAAAGCAAATGAGGAATCTTTTCCTCGTTTTGCTTCTGCAAAAATCACTCCGTCTCGCATTCTTATCCAAACGGAGTTGAAATTTCGGGTATTACACCTCTTTGCCTCAACCCAATTTCATTTCATTCTCTCTCTTGTCCACTTCTACAATAAGCAAACCTTCCATTACTTCCTAGCCAACATGAGTTTCAATTCTGACCACTCTATCATTAGTTCTTTTGTTTTTAAGAAAAAAGTTGAGATCACCAAGCACGACCTTGGTGCATTTTTAAACTTAAGGACTGAAGGATATAGAGCTCACACCCTAATGTCAGAAAACGTCTTCCATTGGTATGAAATCAATAGGGTAATTAGAGAAAATGGAATTGACAATCATGTTGCTAGAGTGGCCGGTATGACCCAAGATGCCCGAATCATCCAGCATATCCTTAGATCCTCAATTATTCCTAAAGCCGGTGATAGGATTAACATTACTCCTCTTCTTTCTTGTCTAACTTTTTTAATCATGAAAAGACAACCTATTGATGAAGCCCAACTCATCCTAGATCATATCTATGGGCTTTCAGAAATAGGACATCCTAATCAGAAAAGGAAGAAGAATATTTCTTTAGGGCACTTGATTTGTTATGTTTTGGAGAAGAAGTACAATATAGTCCATCCTGATGAGGAATATGAAGAGCCAGTTTATTACAACGATGCATCTTTCAGACTGCTATTCAGGGAGGAAAAAGAAAAAGAAAAAGCACATGATAGTGCTTCAGAAGAAGAAGAAGAAGGAGTGCAAGCTTCTGCTTCTCAATCAGATTACCAGAATCTGATTGAGAGATTTGATAGACTAGAGACTCACCTTGATCAAAGGTTTGATCAATTTGATGCTCATCTTACGCAGCAGCAACATGACATTGGTAATATTAGAGATGAAGTTCATGAAATAAATACCAATGTAATGTTAATGGCCTCCTACTTCAATCTCTTTGGCGGCATTCCTCCTCCTCCTCCTCCAGAACAGTAGAAGTTTTTTTATGTGTGTCTGATGTTTTTTTTTTGTTTTGTTGTTATGTTTTTTTTTTTGTTTAAGTTCAATGTTTTTATGTAATTTTCTTTTTAATTAATGAAAGTTTGTTTGTCTTAGATTTGTTTTGAAATGTGGCTAATCTTTATGAATTTCATTAATATTATTTTTAATCTACATTGTGCTCAAATTTGATTGTAATATGAGATTATCTATATTAGAAAATCTAGACTTTCTAAATTTATAATTTGTTTATAACTTGTTGTAGTTAGAATTTTTAAGTTCATGTCTATTCATTTAGACTACATAAAATTTAATATTGTTATTGCAATTTTGATGTTATCTTATTTTGTATTTCTATGCTCAAATGATGTTTATGCACCTAGAAATATTTGAAATGTTAGATTATAGATTTTGGAAAGAATTGGTCAAATTACTCTTGAAAATTGTACAAATGTACAAAAATCAAAAGGGATTCGCAAAAATTGTTTAAAGTTAAAAAGAGGCACAAAATAAGCCCAACCAAAGACAAATGCACAAAAATGTGCCCCAAAACTTTGAAAAGATGTGCAAAGCACCACATGTGGTAATTCTCTTCTTTCCAAATTCGTTTAATCTCTTAATTCAAGTTGATCTAATGTTCATTTATATTCTATTGAACTTTGAAATATAGAATTTTTTTTACATCTCACTTGTAATGATTTTCAATAATCAAAATGTCTAAATTGAATCATGTCTTTGATAAATTCTTCTTACTTACAATGTTATATCATTTCATAAATTTATGAATTTCTATGATTGACCTAATATCTTTAGTTTAAAATTGCATACTCTATGTCAAATCACAATTTAGATTAAATTTTAACAATGAATTTCATATTATTATTTACATTTCTTGTCTTTTTCTTCTTCACTTTTTGTTGCTGTCAAAAAGGGGGAGAAATTATTATGTTTGTATTTTTGTTTTGTTTGTGTTTTGTGTTTTCTGTTAAAATTTTTGAAAAAAAAAATTTAACAAACAAAAATTTTTGTTCTTTAATGCCTCCTTAATTTTTAATGTACTCATAAATTCAGGGGGAGTTTAGGAGATAAGAGATTATGTTTTAACTTGAAACCATACTAATAATAATTGTTTTGCCATCATCAAAAAGGGGGAGATTGTTTGAATAGTTGCTATTTGAATGATTTATATTTGTGCAACTTATGTAGTTTTGATGATTCCAAACATTATTGTTCAGATGTATAATTATCTCCTAACAATTTAGAAGATTTGCACTTGCTCTTGTGTATACTAACATTTCAGGAAAATCAGACTCCAGACTACGAAAACTTCAAATCAAATTCAACATGAGAAATTTTGTTTATTTGAAGTGTCTTTTCTTTGAATTAATTTTGAAAGGGAGTGATTGTAATTGAGTGAATAAAATCACACACACAAACTAAGGAGATCTTGAAATTCTATACTGATCGTACAGGACGATATATATCGTACTGGACGATCTGTCAGTTATCTCCTATAGAGCATTTGGAACGAATAGGAACTTGCTTCGAAAAATTTTTCTAAGTCCTATTCGTCCAGGACGAATTTTTATATCGTCCCCGGCGATGGGCGCTCTGGAAAATTTTCGTACAGACGAAAATAAATTTCGTACCGGACGAACAGCTCTCTGGAAAATTTTCGTCCAGACGAAACCATATTATCGTCCCCGGCGATGGGCGCTCTGGAAAATTTTCGTCCAGACGAAATAAATCATCGTCCAGGACGATCGGCTCTCTGGAAAATTTTCGTCCAGACGATCAAATTTTCGTCCAAACGATAAACCGACTTAGGACAGTTTTCAGCAGTTTCTAGAACCGACCTTGTAATAACCGTTCGTACTGGACGAACCTAGTTCGTACAGGACGATCAGCTGTACGAAGTCATTTCGTACACATATACAAATTGGGTCGTTTCAGATCGTTTAAGTAAAATCGTCCAGGACGATCCACGATCGTACCGGACGATCCACTGCGTACAGAATTGAAAACTTGCAGTTTTTGGGCGGTTTTTCTTGTCTTTTGTATAAATACTTCAAATTAGACTGCCACCCAATCTTTTTGTCATTTGATCTTCGTGCCTATTGAGAGAATAGTCAAGGGGAGAGTGGAAGAGAGCATTCAAAGGAGGATTCCTACCATTGGAGCAAGAAGGCTTCACTTGGATTGCTAAGGTAAGAATCTCTACTTGTGAAATTGGATTCCTTCACTCTTTTCTTTCTTTCTTTTAGGTTCTTGTGAGAAGATAATTCAAGAAGGTCCGGTTCTCTGCCGACACTTGGAGAGTGTGAACAGCCGTGGGTTCTCTGCCTACACTAGGAGAGTGTAAAAGGAAGAAGGTTCTCTGCCTACACTTGGAGAGTGTGAACAGCCGTAGGGTTCTCTGCCCACACTAGGAGAGTGTAAAAGGACGACGGTTCTCTGCCAGCACTGTGGATTGTGTAAAAGGACGACGGTTCTCTGCCGCACCGGGGAGTGGTGAAAAGAGGGTTTTGTACAGGCTTCTCCGCCTTGCTGTGGGTGCTAAAGGAGAGTCACTTTGTGGTATTAGTGCAATACTCAGAGGGTGCCTCTGAGGAGTGGATGTAGGTCTGGTTATAGACCGAACCACTATAAATCTGGTGTCATTTACTCTATTGCTTTTACGTTTCCGCATTTTAAATTTCTGTTTTAACAACTCTGTGGTTGAAAAACATTTTTCTACAAACTTTAAAAGACAATTTCATTTCGGTTCAACTTTAATTTTAAGAGGGTTTAAAATTTTTTAAAAACTACCAATTCACCCCCCTCTTGGTAGCCTTGGGACATTTACTTAGGCTTAACAACCTAATTACTAGACTCAACACTATCAGCATCCTGTAGACCTAAGGTTGGGTGATGCCCTTCCTTAGACCCAAAGTTAGGCATTCCCTACTTTGGTTTCCAGTTAATTTGCCTATTTGGAGTAAGTCTTCTATCAGCATCCTATAGGCCTAAGGTTGGGTGATGCCCTTCCTTAGACCCAAGGCTAGGTATTCCCTACCTTGGTTTCTCCAGTTCCCTTGTCTACTAGGAGTAAGTCTTCTATCAGCATCCTGTAGACCTAAGGTTGGGTGATGCCCTTCCTTAGACCCAAGGTTAGGTATTCCCTACCTTGGTTTTACCAGCTTTCTTTATCCAATAGGTGTAAGCCTTCCATTAGCATCCTATAGGCTTGAGGTTGGGAGATGATCTCCCTTTCATTCCCAAAATTCTACTTCCATTCGGTCAACGCCAATGTGTGCAGCAGAAGTTCCTTCTACCACACACATTGGGGGTCCATTTGTTGACCTCATTTTTGTATGAGGTCACTAAGACCCTTCCAGAAGCCAGATTTAATCCTAGACCCTAAGATCCACTCTAGACCTTAGGATCCTTCTAGATCCAAGACCTTAGAGCTTATTCTAAAGCCTAGGATTCCTTTAAATCCTAGATCTTAGAACTCTCCTAGATCTTAGGATCACTCCAACTTCAAATCAAACTCAACCTTTGATCAGTCTCAATTTTAAATCAATTCCTATATTTAATCCATTTCAATTTCAATTTGATTCCTACCTGTGACCAATTTGAATCTCAAACTCCATCCAATTCAAGTCCAAATTAATTTAAACTTCAAATCAAATCCAAATCCAGAAGTCTAAACTCAAATTCAAACCTTTAAAGCCCTATCCTAAACACCCTTTTCAGAGATTTTTCAAATATCTCAAAACCCAGTCAAGTGGCCTCTGATTCGGGGTCTATCACTTGCAAAGTGATAAGACATGTCTCTAAAGGCTACCCTCCAATTTTGAGCTCATTCTGAGGTCTCCAACCCCAGAATCTGAATTAAAATTCAAAGGCTGTAAAACCTTCAAATATTTACAGCCTATGCCACTGAGCATAACCCCTTTGAGATCTTGACCTTGGAACCCTTATCCAAGCCTCCAATCACTTCCAGACCTTTGAATTTAACCCATTGAGCAGTAAACTGCATTTTTCAGACCCATTTTTGACCATAGTTGACCAATAGGTCAAAATTGACCAAAACACCCCTATGGGGCTCAAATGGGGATTTCAAACCAAATGAGCTCCAAATGGGATGCAACCACCTTTAACAAATTTCAAATGCCATTTCAAATCTTTTGAACCCATTTCCAACCCTTGAGTCAACCTGGTTGACCAAGTCAACTGGTTTGACCCAAGGGACCCTTTAAGGGTCCAAACATGTGTTTTGACCCAAATGACCTCTTTAGGCCATCCAACCACTTCCATTAACCTTAAAATATCATTTCAAACCTGTTGAGCCCAAACCCAGACCCTGGGTCAACCTGGTTGACCAAGTCAACCTAGGTTGACCAAACAGGCCCTTAGGGACCCAAATAGGGATTTTGATCAATTTGACCTCCCCAGACCCAGGAACTACCCTTAATGGTCTCCAAATGCCTTTTCAAACCTGTTGAGCCCAAACCCAGTCCCTGGGTCAACTTGGTTGACCAAGTCAACCTAGGTTGACCAAACAAGTCCTTAAGGGCTCAAATGGTGATTTTGACCAAATTGACCCCTCCAAACCCTGGGACCACATCCAATAGACTCAGGATGACATTCTGAATTTATTGAACCCATTTCTAGCCCTTGAACCCAACTGGTTGACCAAGTCAACCAGTTTTGGCCTAGAAGCCCATTAAAGGCCCATTAAGCTTTCTTAATCCATTTGACATGCTTGGCTCTTGGAACCACCCTCCAATCCACCTAATCAACTCATTTGAATCACCTAATTGAAAATTTCATAACCCTTGATGGAGTTGACTGGTCAATCAGTCAACTCAAGGCTTAAGTGACCATTTATATGGTCAAAACTTTCAACCCATTGGACCTAGCTCAAGCCACACCCATCCAGCCACTTAGAAGGACTCCATGACCTGCTTGGATGCCACATCAGCTCCATTGACCAGTTGACTGGTCAATTTAGTCAAACCAAGGGCTTAAACCCTTTTAAAAGGCCTTAATCAACCTTTTAGACCTTTTTCCCTGATTTAACTCCCCAAGGTCGACCCCTTAATGTCCTAAAGCTCACTTGGAGCTCTCCTAACCAAGCTCAGGGCCTGGTTTAGCCTAAAATGGCAATGGCCCCCCCATCTTGTCCCAAGTCCACCCAATGGAGGCAAGGCTTGGCCAGCCTTTGAGGCAGCCTTCTAGCTGTCCCAGGGACATGTGGCACCATCTAGGGAGCTCCTCCATCAATCCTAGCCATCCAATCTAGCCCAGCTCGTTTGAATAGGGAGAAAGGCAACTTTTGAGCATGATTGATCAAAGCAGCCTCTCTCACTAACCCTAGCCTCCCAGACCGAACTCTCAGTTCGTTTTGAATCTCCAGGGCCTCCTCTACCTTCCCACTACAAAATCCAAGTGGTTGCACGTCACCGGCGGCGAGTTCTCCGGCGAAACCACCACCTAGACCGTCTCAAGCCTATAGCAACCGATCTAGACGCGTTCGAGCTTGGATTTTCGCTGGGAATCTTCACTTGGACAATCTACAAGCTCTACCATCCAGAAATTTCGAAGATCTAACGGTATAACTCCCTAAAACCCTAGATCTAGGTCACATTAGTTAGGTCTAAATAGCTTTATGCTTTTAGGGTCTTAGCTAAAACAAACTATTCCCCATGATTTCTGTTCATGTCCTTAATCTATGTTTAAAATTTCAAGTGAAATGATCGATCCGATCGAAAGAACGAGGCGAAAAACGTTTTCTAGGGCGTCTCGGTAGGCTGCCGCAGGTGTACGTTTTGTGAGCCGTTGATTTGATGATCAACGGCTCGGATCTCGTCATCCCGCGGTCCATACAATCGCGTGTATCAAATGTTTGTATGGATCACGAGCTTGCGAGATCTCCAGCGTTCGTTCGAAACCGCGCGATCAGACATCAGCCGTCCGATCTCTTCTCACGAGATCAAAACGCAGGATTAAATCTGGACCGTCAGATTGGGTGCGCGAACGATCGGACGGCCGTAACCACGCGCTGACGTGGTTAAGTGGAAAACGCGTGAATCCTGCGCCGCCGCCACGCGTTCGATCCCGCGCCCGCCACCTGTCCTAATGATTGGTCGCCGGTTTAATTAAGGGGTTTTAATTAAAATTAAAACCCTTTAATTACAGACACTTCAAAAAAATATTAAAAAATAAATACTGGTCAGAAAAATAAGTGTTTTCTATCAAACTGCTCAGATTTTTGAGGGCTTTAATTTAAAAATAGAATCATTTAAAAATATTATGTATACTTTGAGCAATTTTAAATATTGATTATTTGAGTATTTTAATTATTATTTAATTAAAATAAATATAAATATTTTCAAGATTTTAATAAAAAAACTTTTAGTCCTTTTTTTTAATTTCAGAACATGTCCTTAGAGCTGTTTTGACAAATTTTGACATTAATTTGAATTATTTTCATATCTTAATATTTAATTAATATTTAATATTATACTAATTATTTTAAAATTCAAATTTTTTTTTGAAATAACCCTAGATCAGTGGGTTTCTCAACTCTTTAAGACTTATTTTAATAATATCTTCAATGATCTTACTTTAAAATATACTCTTGTATATATTTAGATATTTAGACATTTATGTATATAAAAAAAATATTTTGAGATTATATGTATATCTAAAGTTTTGATTATTTGAGAGACCTCCTTTGAAAGTTTAAGTGTAGATGGATCATGCTTGAATGGAAATTATGGGGATTGAGTAGTGCATAGTTGTATCTTGACTATTCATTAATCAAGGTTCTAGTTAAATTAATTTTGATAGTTCTTTTTTTGGCATGCTTAGGTTATACACACACCACTTAGCCTAGGCTCTCCTAGATCTAAGGATTTGTTTGATTGTGTGTTTGCTTATATGTTAAGTTCAAGGGTTAGCAAAAATATCGATTTGAACCCATCAAACCTAGTGTCATTAAGGACAAAAATTAAGGACATATTTAGGAAACTTAGAAGTTTTTTTTTTAATTAAGATACATATTCTTATGACTAGAAATTTTCAAATACTTGAACCTAGTGACATGCACAGCCCCTAGGAGAACTCTCACTGGTTTTGGAAATCATTTAGACCCTTAATTAATTTTCTTAAGTTTAAGTCTTAATTAAGCCATTAAACCTTCCGGAAAATCTAATAAATCCATTTTAAACCCAAAAAATATGTTTAACCCCTCTAACTGACCAGAATTAAACCCTTAACCCATGAAAATTAAAACCAAAATTATTTGACAGCAATTTGAACCTTAATTTAATTTTTAGTAAAAATCAATATTTAATTCATTTAATTAATTAAAAAATATTAAAAATTCCAGAAATTTCCAAAACACTTGGAAATCTCTCCCTAGGTCATTTCTGACCTTTGGAGTTGATTTCAAGGAGTTTGGGACTCATTTGGAGAAAAATCATAAAATGGCCCTCTAATTAAGTAATTTTCAAAAATTCCATAATTACCAAAACTTCAAACATTCATAACTAATTCCAGAAAAATCCAAATCACCCAAACTCACTTGAATTCAATTCCTAATAAGGTCTAATATTTATTAAAAATATTAAATTCCAGAAATCTGCAATATTTCAAAAAGTCAACAAACCGGTCAAATCTAGTTCAAATCTAGTTCAAAACTTCAAACCTTTGTAATAAAATGTGGAAAAATCCGATTTCAACGTACTTACTGTCTAACTGATCGTAGTAAGGTCTAGTATTTTAATAAAATACAAACATTCCAGAATTTGAGCTTAATCAAAAAGTCAATTTTCAACCCTTTAGTCAATTCATTAAAATATTCTAAAAAATTCATAAGAGCTCAAATCATTCTAAAACTCAGAAAATATTGGTTTAATGCTTAAAACACTTAACAAATCCTTTAAAACACAACAACCACCCTAAAGTTGAAGTTTATCGGCTGGACTACTCCGGGCTGCGGGGCTAAGTGTCCTAAGGAGGCTGGTTCCTCGAGCCTGGTGGCACAACGCCACGAATGAATTCTAAAGGGTGTCAAACCTTAAAATGGATTAATTCTTAATCATTCAACATTTTAAAAATCTCTAATTCAATCACATTAATTTGGTTTATCGGCTGGACTACTCCGGGCTGCGGGGCTAAGTGTCCTAAGGAGGCTGGTTCCTCGAGCCTGGTGGCACAACGCCACGAATCAATTAATGGCAAACTTAAATTAATCAAGCTTTAAAAATCAGCAACCAACTCCCTTTAATATCAATCCACTCCTTTAATTCTAACCAATTTAAATAACTTAATCAACCCCGATTGCTACTGGGTAACCCAGGCCTACGAGGCTATTAGCTTAGCCCCAAGGAAGGTGAAATAAACTTCACGGCCTCGGTGTGAAACAAAGGTAGCAATCAATTAACTTTTAAAATATATTTAATTAAAATTCCTAATTTATTAATACTTGAATTTTAATCTAAATTCCCTCCTAAGCCTTAACAAACTCAAACTTTTAGACAACTTCAATTAATAACCTACTTTAGGATCTATCCCAGCCACACGACCTTTCTCACACACTTTAGATGATGTGCTAGGACAACCAACTCTAGATCTAGGTTAGGCCGGTGTTTACTTTACTGCTGTGTGCCGGATTTTTCGTAGTTTTCACTGCATGTTGTGGATGAAATTGCTTTGCTGTGTCTGCTTACTTTTTCTGTACTCTGTGGATGGATTGATGTGTTTGGCGACTAGATTACCCTTAGGTTAGGTACAATCTGGATGTTGACACAGTTTTCTGCAGGTGGCCACGCTCATGCAGGGCAATATAAAAAGGGGGCAAAATAAAAAAATGCATAAATATTATAAACTCTTTGCACAGGTGCTTCAGCTGCTAAAGCCCCCAAATAAAAAGAGCGTGGCCAGTGTGTTTACTTTCTTTCCTGCTCATATACAACTGCTTGGGAATAACTGCTTTATTTATATTAATTGCTTAGGATAACCCTGCAGGTGAGTCTAGATTTTTATTTTGATATCAATGTAATTTGTATAATTGTTAAGTGTTGTGAAAGCTAAGTTTGAGTTTGGGATACATAGATCCAAAGCTTGGATTCCAAAGAGGAAAGGATACCCCTTTGGGGAACACTCCTTTTCCATTTGGAAATCCAAATTTGGATCATACCTCTTCCTTACCCAAAGAGGAAAGAGTGGCCTTCCCCTTAGAGGGAAGTGCCCTCTTGTTCATTTGGGTAATCCACTACGAAGATTCCAAGAAGATTGAAGAAAAGGAGTCCAAAGAAGAATGAAATTGAAGATTTGAAGACTTGAAGATTGAGAGTATCCCACTCAAAATAACTTGCGTCATTACTAGGCTTAGAATCCGGGCTGTTGTCAGTGGTGCCCGGCCACTTTACTTTTTGCAAAACTCTGGTTTGTAATAAGCAAGGCAATTCTGCCTATGGACATTTATTAATTAATTTGTATTTGATTTGATGATTTGATTGCCTTTAGGATTACTTATTTTTACTAGTTTTTTGGCGATTGCATGCCGCTCTTTGTTTTCGCCTGGATACGTGAGGCTCGTGAGGGTGTGAAATTTTTATACTCATAATCTTAAAAGTCTAAAATTTTAGTGAGTGTAAATAACATAGAAAGATAACGAATCTAGGGAATTAGCCGGGGATCGACCCCGGGGTCGCATGCATATTTTTGCATTCTTCTTTCCTTGCTTTAGACCCTTCCCCGCCCGCGGGTAGAGTCCGGATAGTCTGACCTATGAGGACGAGGTGCCGGATCTGGGGAAGTCCAGTCTTCTAAAAAATTATTTTATAAGCCTGTTTTTAAAAATTTCAAGCATATTTGATTTGAAGTTGTCAACCAGCATGCATTGCATTAGATACAAATTAAAAGAGTCAAAATTTTAATTTCATAGTCCTTAGCATTTTAGCACCCAACATAAGTCAAAGGGGCCAATTAGGAAAATCTCTAGATGTCGGCCCCGCCTCCCCAAAACTTTAATTATAACGTCCCTACCACTCTTTCATAAAAGACCGGATTCATGTATTTTAAATCGATTAGGTGGTTAGCTGGCTCCCCAATCCAGGCCGGGGTAAGTCCAGACCTTGCACTGCATTAGTTAGGGTCGGACGACTGTGGTCCAGTGTCCAAAATAGATTTAGGTTCTGGGGCAGATCTTTGATTATAAGACCCCAAACTTCGAGAATCTAATCCCAAATTCCTAATAAAATGCTCAACTCTAATTAAATATCATTTCAATCTAAAACATAAAGCCCAACATTTAGACTAAGTTGGGACACTTTCGGATGGTTCTGGAATCTCAAAGTGTCCCCTACCTCTCATCCTTTAACTCCGTTAATAACTGTTCAATTTTGATCCATTCCCTTTTGATTTTCCAATAATTCTATTCATACTTTGATATCACTCCTAGAAATTCTAAACAAAATTTTGCCACTATTTTAATCGAGAGTTTTTGTAGGGGGATTTTATCTCCCTACGATGTAATTAACTACGAGGGCTTGCGCTCGTAGGAGATTTGGAACCCCACACACACCTGATTTTAAAGAAAACTCAATTTCTAAAACTTCATTAGATTTCTTTGGGAAAAGTTAAATAATGATCATCGTGCTCGCATTAGAAGAATTATCGCAGAATGGTGTCATTTCCCTTTGGGGAGATACATCCTTCATCGATAAGGCTTTGGATGCGAATGCGATGATCATGTCTCTTGAATATTGTAATTGGGTACTTAGTTGATCTATATTTTGTCCCCTCGGGGCCATATAAAGTTCTTCTTAGAACCCGATCATAGTATTCAAGATGAGTTTACACAATTCTAAGTCTGAACACCATTATGAAAGTTTATTTTCGTCCTCCGGGGTGATATACTCTTTCTAACGAGTCGATTCGACCTTAGAATTAGAACTTAACCTTAATCTTAAAATCCCCAAAGAAAACTAATATTTTCAAAACATGTTTTCAAAATTCCACCAACAGCCCCCACGGCTAGGTGGAGAAACCCTCACAAGAACCTCCTTTTTGCCACCCCGGCAAGGCAGAGAACCTATCTCCTTTTGCTTCCTCCTAAAGCTGGCAGAGAACCAGAACCAAAAGCAAAACTCCTTACCTCTACCGACCCTTCCACGGACGAGAAACTCTAGACGAAGATGACGCAGAGAGATCCTTGAAGCAACCCTTGTGAAACCCCTCACAAGCTCCCCCTCACAAGATCCTCTCTCTCCCCTCTCTCTCTCTTTCTCTCCTTAAGGTCTTCTCAGGTCAAGGCAGCAGCCAAAGGTCTTTAAAAATGTTGAACAAGAGCTCTTAAATAGAAGAGCTTCAAAAGAGCTCATTAATTGTAAGTTGCCGACAATATCGTCCAGGCCGATATGGACATCGTCCTGGCCGATCAGTACAAATCAATGATGATCGGCCAGAGCATCGCCCTGGATGAAAAATAGGACGATTGAAAATTGGCATGATAGTCCAGGCCGATCTTACGATCGTCCTGGCCGATCAGTTCAAATCAGATGAAAATCGTCCTGATAATAGCCCTGGATACGGGCTGGCCGATATTGATCGTCCTGAAGTATCTTAAGGTTTTTGACTAGATCGGCCTGGCCGATCTTGCGATCGTCCAGGATGATATGATCGTATCAATCAACCTTAATTACTCCCTTGATTCCCTGAACAATTATGGCATAATTTGTGAATATCGTCTAGGCCGATCCGAGGATCGTCCTGGCCGATAATTTAAAGATACAGTATACCATACTTGACTATGGCGGCTACTTCTTTCTATTTTGAGCTTATCGTCCAGGACGATCTATTAATATTGGCTGCCTTAATTAAGAATCCTTATTTAGACTTTCTGTTGTAAGCTGATCGTCCAGGCCGATCCAAGAATTCGTCCTGGCCGATATGAGTAAAAACAGAAATTCTAAGTCTCTCAAGTGTGTGTGTGAAGGGTTACATAGCATCAGTCTCTTTTACTATTACAAGTGGACTCAAAAGGTAAAAAACAAAAGTACAGACTGACTCAACCCTAAACCTATGCATTCTTGAACTTGGCTCCTTTTTGATTGTCCGATCTTCGATTCCTGAAAAGTTAGAAGCAACAAGCCGTCCAAGAGAAACCGTGTTTGTCAATCATCAAAACATAAGACATGAAAAATAGATTTGCAACATTTAGCACTATCATCTCACCTGCATCCAAAAGTCTTTTACCCAAACTTTGCTCATAGGCAATGAGTGAGCCAATCAATTTATAGATAGAATATTCAATCAAATTTTTTGATTCACAAATAGAAATAACTTTTGCATCAAATTTGTCAAGTAAACTGTGAGAAAATAAATTCTACCAAACTTTATTTTAAATATATATAATTAAAATTAATTTTAAAAATAATTACTTATACTTTTAATTTTAAAAATATCATCATTTTTATTTTTTATAAGAAAGAAATGTTATTTTTCTATTTTTATAAAAATAAAAAAAAAAAGAAAGAGAAAGAGAGGAGGGAAGGAATTTTAAAATTTGTTTTATTTTTAATAAAATATGTTTTTATTTAAATATTGAAAATAGTTTACTTTATTTATATCTTGAATGTTCTCTTTCAATTAAATCTGTATAGTCGGATAATAGACCGTTCCGAAGGGCAGACTAATATCCTTCTATTAGTTTTAAAGAAAGAAAACTTCGATTCATTTTTTCTAATAAGGTGTAGTATAGGTTATATACGAATCGTCCTAAAGGATGATTAGTATATTACCCTATCAACCTAATTAGATAAATGAATTGTTAGTTCATTCCTATAATCAAATATATCGATGATATTTGATTAGCTCGTGGAAGCAAATCAAATACCTATCTATTTCTTGATTATGAGAATGCATTTTAAAAGTTTAGATAAAGCAGGATTTTTTTATTATTATAATTATAAATAAGATTTTATTTCCTCACACAATTTGCTTTATTTATATTTTAATGTTTCTTTCAATTAAATCTACATAGTCGGACATTATACTGCCCCGAGGAGCAGCCTAATGTCTTTCTATTGATTTTAGAGAAAGAAACCCATAATTTATTCTTCTAATTAGTTGCAGTATAGGGAATATACAAATTGTCTCGAAGAATGACTTGTATATTTTTTTATCGGCCTTATTAGACTAATGAATTATAGATTTATTTCTATTATCAAATATAAAAGATATTTGACCTGCTTGTAAGAGCGGATCAATTATCTATCTATCCTTTGATTATAGAAATAAATCTTTATAATATATATAAAGTACTAATCCACATTCACAGATCTTTCCCCTACCTTAGAAAGGAAACTAAGATAGGATTTAAATTATTTTGAGATCTAGACTCCCTATAGGGGCAAGCCCCTATAATTAATTACATCTCCTAAGAAAATACTCTCGATTTAAATGAAGACTAATTAATTTCAAAAATTATATACAAATTTAATTAAATATTTGGGCTAATTTAAATTTCCACTATCAGGCTTTAGATTATAGACTCTAACAATGAATTTTGGAAGAATTAGAATTGATTAGAAGGAATGAGCAGATAAAAGTGTATACGATCTGGACTTACCACCTGCCTAGAGTGGGCTGCCAGCTAGCAATCCTAATCACAAACAATTCATCGATGAATGCAAGATTTTAAGATGGCTCTATACTAGGAATCAAGGAATTACTAAGGAATTTAAAATAAACGCAGGATAATATGCTTACAAAAATCAAAAATTTACTCGTATGCTGATGATGCATGAAATAGTTATAAATAAAAGAGCTGATTTCACTAATATAAAATTTATCGGTTACATCCTAGAATTTGCAATAAAGTAAAGGTACTCATGTCCCACCGACAACAAACCTAGGCTCTAGCCTATAAGAGAGTAGAATTAAATACAACTACTTATGGTCTTCAGGCTCCGAGTCTTCTACGGAATTCCAAAAAGGAACGTCCTCCTGAAGGAGGATATTACTTTTTGGAGCCCCATTTATATATCTATAAGCAGCTGTATTTAATTCTTTCACATACTCCAGACACTTTATAGACTCAATCTATATACAACAAATCAAGGAAATAAAAAGCTTTACATTTCTTTATAAGTACATCGATCCCTAGGAACATTCTGCTTTGCAGGTAAGTAAAAGCAAGAAAGTAAAGCAGATATGTATTTATGAATGTTATGAGTGTGTTGTGTATAGTTATAAATGCAGGAAATTAAAGACATAAAAGTAAAGTACATGGCCCTCACTTTATTCACTCCGCTCTCTAGTGCGCCGACAGAAAAGTAGATATACAGGCTATGCAGTACAGAAAAGTAAGTAATCACACATAGGTGCCCTCTAGGAAAGACTCCCCCAAACAAACCATAACAAAACACCGGCCTAACCTAGGCTAGAGTTGGTTCTCCTAGTAAGCATTTAAGTGTGTGAAAGAGGTCGTGTGGCTTGGATAGGTCCTATAGGAATTTATTGTTCAAATTGCATGTATTATTATAGTTTATTTATTAGAGGCCAAATGGAAATCTAATTGAAGTTTATGTAGAGTGTATTTGAATTTTAAATTATTCCAATTTTAAACGTTGAAGTTATTTGATTTAGTTATAGAGAACATATAGATTGATAACTCCCTATGTACAGGAGGTTACTAATTTATAAGTCCTAGGACTTTCAAAATACACACTAATCTTATAAAGAAGATAAGTGTTCATTTGAGAATGCCCAAAATTTTATTATAGAGAGAGAGAGAAGGGACCTTATAAATGCAATACCATGTGCCCTCCCGAAGGAATCTAGCGCGTCGTATATGGTCTGTAAGTTATTATATTTGTTTGAAGATCTCCAAATCCAAATGTATTAGTGTCTTCCTAAAAGGAGTCGTGCACAACACGTAGGAGATATTTTAGTTATTTATGTGTGTTAAAGGCTTCTTTAAATCAAAATTCCTAAAGCTCTCCAAAAGGAATCGGGCTTTAGGCATTGAAGCCTTGATCCGCTTAATCTAAATTATTAATCAAATTTGATTAATTAAAATAAATTCTAAACAATCAAATTATCAAATTAACTTAGTTTAGATGAATTAAAATTTAATTTATTTTTTAATAAATTTTATTGTAATATTTAGAATTTTGAATTATTTATTGAATACTTAATGATTTGAGATTGATTTTAAATTTGATTTTAAGTGTTGGTTAGATACCACATTTGTTTCTCACCGAGACCATAAAGTTTATTTCATCTTCCTTTGGGCTAAGCTAATAGCCTCGTAGGCTTGGGTTATCCAATGGTACCCGATATAATTAAATAACTTAAATTGATTAAGGCTTGATAGTAAATGAATTTTATTCAAAAGAAGCTTGATTGCTGATTTAAGAATTGGTTGAACATTTCTGGAGTTTTAAAATAATTTTTTAGTTTTTAGGAATTTTGAAATATTTTAATCATTTATTTAAAGGGTACAAAAGTTGACTTTTTATTTAAAGTTAAATTTTGGAAAGTTAACATTTTATTAAAATATTAGACCTTAATGCAATCAGTTATACGGTAAGTATGCTGAAATTGGATTTTTCTAGATTTAGTTATGAAGGTTTGAAATTCTGAACTAATTTTGACTTAAAGTTTAACGATCTGTTGACTTTTTGAATTTAAAGCTTTTCTAGAAATTTATCTTTACGTTGTTCTGGAGTTAGATAGGGTTGGGGTCTAGCCTGCTAATCACCCTGAGGTCTGTTATACTGTTGATATTGAGGAGGCCGATTAGGATTTCCTGCCTGAATCTATATCGGCTGTTTCCCTTTATCAACTGCAGACACTGTCCCTGATTTCTTTTCTAGCACTTTCTGAGGTTTCAACTTCTTCATTTCTAAAGAAGCTGAATCTTTTGAGAATGGAAGATGAGAAACTTCTTCCTAGAGGTTAGAAGCTTTATTTAAAAGTTTCTCAAAGGTCTTAATTGTAAACCTTTGAGTAGGAAGGTGACTGGACCATGAATATTCTTTAGAAGAATTTCTATAGCATGCTGTTCTTGCAATTGAGGCTCACATCTCATGCTAAGATTTCTCCATCTCAGGATGTAATCCACCAGACTTTCTCCTGGCTCTGGGTTTCCACTACTAAGTAACCAACAGTAATGTGATGCTTCACACCGGCAAATCTTTTGATAAACATTGCTTCCAAGTCATTGAAGGGATGGACCGACCCATTGGGCAGTTCAGCATGCCAATAAAATGCAATCCTAGATAGACTACTGACAAATTGTCTAAACAACAGGGCATCACTACCACCTGCATTACGACAGCTGGCTCTTAAATTCTTAAAGGAAGGAGGGAAGAATCCTTTTGGATAAGGAACCAAGTTATATTCCTCCGGGTAAGGCCTACCCTTTGAAATGGATGAAGTGTTTTGGGCCTTAGCCAATGCTTCCTTTACTTGTTGTTCGACCATATTCTTGATGTCTATTGACTGTACTGATTGTTGTTTTTCACAGGTTTCTGTATTGATTTCTCAGGTTCTTCTATCCTGACTGCTTTGTTCTTGACACTTAATTGCACTGACTCATCGGGAGAAGATTTAACTTGTGCTTGTGGAGTAGGAGGATTATTAGCCTGCAAAATAGAAATCATTATCATCATTTCTTCCAACTTCTTCTCCATTCTGAGTATCTACTCATCTTTTTGACTCAGCTGTTCCAATAGGCGATGAGTTGAATCTAATGTATCATCTTCATCATCCTCGGCCTCAGCTCGTCCCGCTTCTCCCTTACCTTTCTCTTTCTCTCTTTGTAGAGAAGAAGGAGTATCAACCATGTTGACACTACCAGACATTTCTTGATCCATATTCTCTTCTTCTCCTGCTTCTTTTTCATCGATCTAGCGAATGCTTTCTTTCAAGTGATTCACCATTTCTTTTATTGTCATACCTCCCACATCATGTGGGTCAATTGGAGTATATTCCCTGGAAGGGGATGGTTCCATGACAGACTTCCCTTTCCTTGACTTTTATCCAGCTGCATCTTATTATGGCAGTTGGAGTTGGGGTCATTTTGGGCCGCCAAATCCTTTCTCGGTTAGATAACGAGGACAACTGATTTGGGAATTTCAGTCTCCTCCCATCAAAACTAGAAGATGATTCGCTACCATGATGATGATGTGAATCAGCTCTTGATGGATGTCGAATAAGTGGGTTATCATAGATCCTAAGCGGACGGTTCCCTGAATGACGTGGAGAAGGAGGAGATATGGGATTATACCCTCGCCAGGCTAATTCTCCATATCCTAGGGATTTAATGGGAGTCTCTTAACTATCTTTATAACCATAGTTTTGGTACTGATCTCGAGAAGGGAGGCTCTTTATTTCTCTATGATTGTTTGATGTAGTCACTGGTCGACTTGGACCCGCTTCCTGAAACTGTACTCTTTTCTTAGTAGGAGGAGATTCTCCTCTCCCTCCTCTTGCTTGAGGGTGTACCTCAATGTAGATAACATCCTTCACACTTTTCAGAAATTATGTTTTTGATAGGCCATAGTAAATAGCATAGTCCTGGATCGGTCCGTTCAGTAGAGTCTTAAATTTTCTCTTCTTCTCATAAAGAGAAGGGACAATTGGGTCATCCCGGAATGGAGTAGGCAGAGAATGTGCTATACACACCACACTCTCTTCTCCAGCAGCAGCAGATAAGGGGTGAAAACTACTACCATCCAACTGAGGAGAATTGAAAAACACCTCAATGAATTCAGGAGTCATATTCTTTGATGCCTTAGCCGTGGCAACAACAGGATTATTCTTCGATGCTTCAGCTCTTTTGACTCTTCGCCTCATAAGGCAAAACACATTTCAACACTGAGATTTAGTGATCTCAGGAATGGTTGATGATGATCCCAGTTTGAAATTTCCAAAGGCTGGAGAGTCGGCAACAACAAGAGACTTTCCTTTAGCCATGGCAACTGGCTGAGGATAAGCAAGGCGGGTGAAAAATGAGGGTTTGGCAGCTGCAGGAGTGGCTGCAGACCTACCCTCAACATTGATCTGAACAGGAACTGATTGAACTAACTCAACTACGGGAGTCACCATCTCAGTGTGTGGTGCTCTGAAAGTAACTAGCAAATTGTCAAATCTAGATCCTAACTTGATCTCATTGCCATCGGCAGATTGGGCAGCGGTGATGTTGAAGTTGAAATTTAGCTTTCCAGACATTTTCTGCAATTCAAAGGTGATCCATATAAGGAACTTATTCTTTTGAGTCTATGCAAAGAACCTGACTGCTGCTGGTTGCACTAACTTGAATGTAACTGAAGTTTGCGATAGAAATTTAATGGATTAAAAAATTGAGGAATAATGATCCAATTAAGGACCCACACCAGATGGATAAGATCACACAGTGAAGATTTGGATTTGATATTTGATTAATGATTTGAAAGGATTGTGATAATTAGATTCAGAAAAGAATTAATTAAAGACCCTTGTCCTTACAAACACTTGAATATATAAGAACGAACATGAGTGGAAGAAACTAGAGATGGGGGTAGAAGAAAATTTATAATCTAAAGCCTGATTTCAACACATCAACTCAAAAACCGGATATGAACAAAAAATAGAGAACCATAAGGCATGCAAATGACACTCAAATGACAAGCAAATGTCAGACGACAAACAGGCGGCATAACCCCTACCAGACCTATGACCAAGTCGATATTCCGGTTAGACATCCGCCAAGCTTTTAGGATGAAGCCGGGTAACCATGGATGATGTCCACTCACGTGGGCATAAACATGCAAACATTGGATTAAAAGTAAACATGCAAATGACATACAAATACAGGCCAAACTGACTCAATTTAAGGAATTCTAATAATATACAGCTTAAATAACAGACAATAAAATCAATACAAATCATAAATCAAACAAAGAATATAAAAACTCTAAAATAAACACACAAAAAGAAACGAATATAAAGAAATCAATAGTGATTTTGAAGAATTTTGAAAAAGAATTTTAATTAACTAATCACACAAATGACATACAAATGTCAGACGACAAACGGGCGGCATAACCCCTACCATACCTATGACCATGTCGGTATTCCGGTTGGACATATGCCAGGCTTTTAGGACGAAGCCGGGTAACCATGGGTGATGTCCACTCGTGTGGGCATAAACATGCAAATAGTGGATTAAAAGTAAACATGCAAATGTCATACAAATGACATACAGGCCAGACTGACTCTATTTAAGGGATTCTAATAATTATACAATTTAAATATATAATTCAATCAAATTAAATACAATATATGACTTGAAAATTGTGAAATCAAAACAAATCGAGAAAATCTATAAAATGATTCTGTCCACGAGCGGAAATTGTAGGAGAAAAGGTAAATCAGACAGAGAAGACCCAAAATCTACAAAAAAGAGAAATCGAAAAGACTATGGACTCACTAAGGGTACTCAAAAATCATAGAAGAAACGGACAGCAATTCGGCAGGATGTAGATCCCACACCGGTGCCGACAGTTGACCCATCTTCAAAGCTTTTAGGAGAATGCTAAGAAAACTATAATTATAAATAAAAACTAACACAAATTCTAGACTAGAGAAACAAATACCTAACAAGGTTCAAGTAAGTAGACTAGAAGAAGATAACATTATACAAATCAAAGACTCGAGGCAAAAAATTAAATCAAAAAAGCAAAATCTACTACAAATCAATCGCGAGAACTCAAATCACAAGACTATACAAATCATACAGACAGAAAGTGGAAGATGAGACAGATCAAAATTTACATGAAAATTTAGTAGCCCAAATATTTAATTAAACTTATATATAATTTTAGAAAGAATTAGTCTTCATTTGAAATGGAGAGAGAAGTCTATCCCCAGCAGAGTCGCCAAAAAAATCTGTGAGAAAATAAATTCTACCAAACTTTATTTTAAATATATATAAATAAATTTAATTTAAAAAATAATGACTTATACTTTTAATTTTAAAAATATCATCATTTTTATTTTTAAACACACATATATATATATATATATATATATATATATATATATATATATATAAGAAAGAAAGGTTATTTTTATATTTTTATAAAAATAAAAAAAAGAAAGATAAAGAGAGGAGGGAAGGAATTTTAAAATTCAATTTATTTTAAATAAAATATGTTTTTATTTAAATATTGAAAATAGTTTGCTTTATTTGTATTTTGAATGTTCTCTTTTAATTAAATCCGTATAGTCGGATATTAGACCGTTCCGAAGGGCAGACTAATATCCTTCTATTGGTTTTAAAGAAAGAAAACTATAATTCATTTTTTCTAATCAGGTGTAGTATAGGGAATATACGAATCATCCTAAAGGATGATTAGTATATTACCCTATCAACCTAATTAGACTAATGAATCGTTAGTTCATTCCTATAATCAAATATATAGAGGATATTTGATTTGCTCATGAAAGCAAATCAAATACCTATCTATTTATTGATTATTAGAATGCATTTTAAAAATTTAAATAAAGCAGAATTTTTATTATTATTATTATTATAAATTAGATTTTATTTCCTCACATGATTCAATTTATTTATATTTTAATATTTCTTTTAGTTAAATCTACATAATCGGACATTATACTGCCCCGAGGAGCAGCCTAATGTCCTTCTATTGATTTTAGAGAAAGAAAACCATAATTTATTCTTCTAATTAGGTGCATCATAGGGAATATACAAATTGTCCCGAAGAATAACTCGTATATTGCCCTATCGACCTGATTAGACTAATGAATTATAGATTTATTTATATTATAAAATATAGAAGATATTTGACCTGCCTGTAAGAGCAGATCAATTATCTATCTATCCTTTGATTATAGAAATAAATCTTTAAAATATAGATAAAGTACTAACCACGTTCACAGATCTTTCCCCTACCTTAGAAAGGAAACTAAGATAGGGTTTAGATTTTTCTAGGATCTAGACTCCCTATAGGGGCAAGCCCCTATAATTAATTACATCTCCTAAGAGAATACTCTCGATTTAAATTTTCATGACCAGGCTTTAGATTATATACTTTAACACTGAATTTTAGAAGAATTAGAATTGATTAGAAGGAATGTGCAGAGAAAAGTGTATACGATATAGACTTACCACCTACCTAGAGTGGGCTGACAGCTAACAATCCTAATCACAAACAATTCACTGATGAATACAAAATTTTAAGATGGCTTTATCCTAGGAATCAAGGAATTACTATTGAATTTAAAACAAATGCAGGATAATATGTTTACAAAAACCAAAAATCTACTCGTATGCTGATGATGCATGAAACAGTTATAAATAAAAGAGCTGATTTTATTAATATAGAATTTATCAGTTACATCCCAGAATTTGCAATAAAGTAAAGGTGGCCAAGTCCCACCTGTTTGAATAGTTGCTATTTGAATGATTTATATTTGTGCAACTTATGTAGTTTTGATGATTCCAAACATTATTGTTCAAATGTATAGTTATCTCCTAACAATTTTAGAAGATTTGCACTTGCTCTTATGTGTACTAACATTTCAGGAAAATCCGACTCCAGACTACGATAACTTCAAATCAAATTCAACATGAGATATTTTGTTTATTTGAAGTTTGCATTTTCTTTGATTTAATGTTGAAAGGGAGTGATTATAATTGAGTGAATAAAAAACTTACACACTCACATAAGGAGATCATACAATTTTATACTGATCGTACGGGATGATTTTTATCGTACTGGACTATCCGTCAGGGTTTAGGGTATAGAGCACTTGGAACAAATAGGAATTTGCTCGAAAAAATTTTCTAAGTCCTATTCATCCAGGACGAAATTTATTATCGTCCCGGATGATGGGTTCTCTGTAAAATTTTCGTCCAGATGAATTTTATCATCGTACGAGGCGACCAGTGCTCTGGAAAATTTTCGTACAGACGAAATTAAATATCATCCAGGACGATCGGGTCTTTGGAAAATTTTCGTCCAGACAAAAATAAATTATCGTCCGTGGCGATTGGTCCTCTGGAAAATTTTCGTCCAGACGAAATAAATGTTCGTCCAGGACGATCAGGTCTCTGGAAAATTTTCGTCTAGACGAACATATTTTCGTCCAAACGATTAACCGACTTAGAACAATTTTCAGCAGTTTCTAGAACCGACCTTGTAATAACCGTTCGTACTGGACGAACCTAGTTCGTACAGGACGATCAGCTGTACGAAGTCATTTCGTACACATATACAAATTGGGTCGTTTCAGATCGTTTAAGTAAAATTGTCCAGGACGATCCAGGATCGTACAGGACGATCCACTGCGTACAAAATTGGAAACTTGCAGTTTTTGGGCGGTTTTTCATGTCTTTTGTATAAATAGTCCAAATTAGACTGCCGCCCAATCTTTTTGTCATTTGATCTTCGTGCCTCTTGAGAGAATAGCCAAGGAGAGAGTGGAAGAGAGCATTCAAAGGAGGATTCCTACCACTAGAGCGAGAAGGCTTCACTTGGATTACTAAGGTAAGAGTCTCTACTTGTGAAATTGGATTTCTTCACTCTTTTCCTTCTTCCTTTTAGATTCTTGTGAGAAGATCAGTCAAGGAGATCCGGTTCTCTGCCGACACTTGGAGAGTGTGAACAGCCGAAGGGTTCTCTGCCTACACTTGGAGAATGTGAACAGCGAAAAGGTTCTCTGCCTACACTTGGAGAGTGTGAACAGCCGTAGGGTTCTCTGCCCACACTAGGAGAGTGTAAAAGGACGACGGTTCTCTGCCAGCACTGTGGTTTGTGTAAAAGGACGACGGTTCTCTGCCGCACCGGGTAGTGGTGAAAAGAGTGTGTTGTAAAGGCTTCTCCGCCTTGCTGTGGGTGCTAAAGGAGAATCACTATTGGTTTTAGTGCAATACTCAGAGGGTGCCTCTGAGTAGTAATTGGTCTGGTTATAGACCGAACCACTATAAATCTGGTGTCATTTACTTTATTGCTTTTACGTTTCCGCACTTTAAATTTCAGTTCTAACAACTCTGTGGTTGAAAAACATTTTTCTACAAACTTTAAAAGAAAATTTTAATTCGGTTCAACTTTATCTTTAAGAGGGTTTAAAATTTTTAAAACTACCAATTCAGCCCCCTCTTGGTAGCCGTGGGACATTTACTTAGGCATAACAACCTAATTACTGGAATCAACAAGTGGTATCAGAGCATAGTTTCAAAATCATAAGTTTGAACTACTTTTTGATTAACGTAGATGGCTACATTTGGAAACCGAAACACACCTGAGGGTTACTCTATCACTAGACCTCCACTGTTTGACAATATTCCTTTTGATTTTTGGAAAACACGCATGTCTACTTTCTTACAGTCACTTGATTATCGCATGTGGATGCTAGTCCAGGAAGGTTACTCAAAACCAACTAGATTAGTTGATGGAATTAGGGTAGAAACACCCTATGCAGATTGGACTATTGAAGAACGTGACTTAGCACAATTAAATGCGAAATGTTTAAATAGTTTCTTTTGTGCTTTAAAATCTGAAGACTACATGCGAGTTTCCACTTGTAAAAGCGGAAAAGACATATGGGATAGACTTTGTATAACTTATGAAGGGACAAATGAGATTAAGCAATCAGGACTCAATATCTTGTTACATGACTACGAATTATTTCGCATGAAACCTAATGAATCTATATCTGACATGTACATAAGATTCACTCAAATTGTCACCTCTTTGCATGCACTTGGTAGGGAATTAACTAATGCTGAAATGGTTAATAAGATTCTTCGTTGTTTACCTACTGCATACGATGCTAAAATTACTGTAATTACAGAGTCTAAAGATCTGAACATTTATTCCATTGACAATCTTATTGGTTCACTCATTGCTTACGAGCAAGGAGTAAGTCAAAGAAAGATTGATGCAGGTGAACCAAGAAAGGACAAAAATATTGCACTAAATGTGGAAGAGTCAGAAAGTGAACACTCACAACCTGAGAATGAAGACGATATTGCACTGATGACTAGACAATTCAGAAGCTTTTTAAAGAGGAAGCAGAAGAGACGCCAGCAATGGAATAGAGGTAAGTATAACAGAAATGGCAAGGTTTCTAATGAAGTGATTTGTTATGAATGCAGGAAACCAGGTCATATAAAGACTGATTGTCCAAAACTCAAAGCCACTCCTAGCAAGGAGAAGGTAGAGGAGAAACCAATGGTAAAGAAGGGCAAGAAAAAGTTTCAAAAGGCTTTTTGGGCGGACTCAGCTTCAGACTCATCTGAGACTGAAAAAGAAGAAGAAGTCACCAACCTTTGCTTGATGGGAGATAATGCTGAACAATCAGATCAAGAAGAGGTATGTGATTTAACCTATAATGAATTGTTTGAAGTTTCTGAACACATGCATGATGCATATAGGAAAATGAAAAACATGCATGCTAGTTTAGTTTTAGAATTGGAAGAGCTTAATAAGGAACACGAAATCCTTAGGAAAGATCATGCTTTAATTGATAGCAACCACATGAAACTACTTGATGAATATGATGACTTGAATAAAAATTTTGAGAATTTAAAATCATCCTATGCTGAACTTGAAAAAGAATTTAAGAATTTTAAGGATGAATCTGAGAGCAAGACATATAGAATTAATTATACCAATCGAATCTTGGAGGATATGAATTCATTTTACAAACTCACTATAAGAGCTCTCGAGGATAATAGGAACCCCCCTAAACTTGAAGATTTTACAAATCCTAAATATTATCCTAAATTCATGAAATCCCTTAGAAGACAATCATATGAAAGAAAACATAGGAATATTTTTCCTAATGTTAAATGTAACAATTGTGGATTTTTGGGACATATATCTCACACCTGCACTTTAAAGATGAAACCTAATTTGGTGTGAGAACTAAGATGCATAAACCTAGACATATCATACATGCATCTGATTATAAATTTCATAAAGGTGAACCCAAACTAGTTTGGGTTCCCAGGTCTAACATTTGAGAATTTTGCAGGAATACTCTCACACAAGACCTCGTGAGAGTATATGGTACCTGGACAGCGGATGTTCAAAGCACATGACTGGAGATACTGCTCAATTCATAACGCTGGAAGCCAGGAGTGGAGGCAAGGTTACACTTGGAGATAATACCACAAAGAAAGTGGTTGGATCAGGTATGATTGGAAATTTGAAAAACTTTTTCATAGACAATGTTTTATTAGTTGAAGGCTTAAAACATAATTTGCTTAGCATAAGTCAGCTATGTGATAAGGGCTATAATGTAAAATTTTTACCTACTAGCTGCATAATTAGTCTAAATGGGAAAATTGTTTTAAATAGAAAAAGGGTAAACAATGTCTACATGCTAGATTTAAATTGTATTCAATCTCCTACTGCTTTTTGTTTGAAAACTGTTTCTGATGAATCATGGCTTTGGCATAGGAGACTTTGTCATTCTAGTATGAAAAATCTTAGAAGAATTACCCAAAAGAATTTGGTGAGAGGAATACCTAAACTTAGACTTTACCAAGGACCATCTATGTGATGCATGTCAATTAGGAAAACAAGTGAAGTCCTCTTTTAAGTCCAATAAAGATCTTAGGACCAGTAAACCTTTAGAAATTCTTCACATGAATCTTTTTGGACCTGTAAGCACTGTTAGTCTAGGAGGAAAGGTATATGGATTTGTTATAGTAGATGATTTTTCAAGATTCACCTGGGTTAAATTTCTTTTTCATAAGAGTGAATCATTTGAGGAATTCAGAAATTTTTCAACTTGGATACAAAGAAAACTAGGATGTGAAATAATTTCTATACAAAGTGATCATGGAAGAGAATTTGAAAATGAAAGATTTGAAGATTTCTGTAAAGAAAAGGGGATTGATCACAATTTTTCTGCACCTAGAACTCCTCAACAAAATGGAGTAGTTGAAAGAAAGAACAGAACATTAATAGAAGCCGCCCGAGCAATGTTAGCAGAATACTCGCTTCCTAGATATTTTTGGGCTGAGGCGGTTAGCACTGCATGCTATGTTCTGAATAGGGTGAATGTGAGATCAAATTTGAATAAAACACCCTATGAGTTGCTAAAAGGAAGAACACCAAATTTGTCTCATTTGCATGAATTTGGTTGCAAGGTGTTCATACATAATAATGGAAAATCTTCCTTAGGAAAATTTGATCCAAAATCAGATGAAGGAATTTTTGTTGGATATTCAAGTGTTGGAAAATCTTATAGAGTATTCAACAAAAGAACTTTAGTCATTGAAGAAACCACACATGTTGTTTTTGATGAAAATGGAAACATGGAAGAGCCAAATGTTGTTGAAGAAGAAATTGAAGAAAACTCCCAAAAGATTCATAGATTAAATTTGGAAGAAAATGTGAAAGAAAATTTAGAAAGAGAAGACCCTTTGCCTAGAGATTTGAGATTTTCTAAAAACCACCCAAAGGAATTGATTATAGGTGAACCAAGTGAGGGTGTTAGAACTAGGCGTGGATTAAACAAGGAAGTCAATCATTCAGCCTTTATTTCAACTATTGAACCCACTAACATTGATCAAGCACTTTCAGATGAATTTTGGATATTGGCCATGCATGAAGAGTTAAATCAATTTGTAAGAAATAAAGTTTGGGAACTAACTACAAGGCCAAAAGATCAAAGTGTAGTTGGAACCAAGTGGGTATTCAAAAATAAAATGAATGACTCAGGAGTAGTCATTAGAAATAAGGCTAGATTAGTAGCTAAGGGGTATAATCAAATTGAAGGAATTGATTTTGAGGAAACTTTTGCCCCTGTAGCTAGACTTGAAGCAATTAGGGTTTTACTAGCCTTTGCCTGTTTTAAAGGTTTTAAATTGTTTAAAATGGATGTCAAAAGTGCCTTTTTAATTGGGGTAATTGAGGAAGATGTTTTGGTAGAACAACCTCCAGGTTTTGAAAATTCTAAATTTCCAAATCATGTTTTCAAATTAAAAAAGGCATTATATGGATTGAAACAGGCACCTAGGGCTTGGTATGAGAGGTTGAGCACCTTCCTACTTGAAAGATCTTTTGAAAAAGGAAGTGTGGATACAACTCTCTTTTTAAGGAAAATTGGAAAGGATATACTTATTGTTCAAATTTATGTGGATGACATCATTTTTGGATCTTCAAATAAACATCTTTGTGATGATTTTTCTAAAATAATGAGTAGTGAATTTGAAATGAGTCTAATGGGAGATTTAAATTACTTTCTAAGTTTTAGCATTAAGCAACTTGAGGAAGGTACTTTTCTTAGTCAAACTAAATGTATTAAGGACATCCTCAAAAAATATGAAATGGACAATGCTAAACCTGTTAGTACACCAATGAGTTCTTCAGTTCAGTTGGATAAGGACCTTAAGTGAAAATCTGTTGATCAAAAGAAATTTAGAGGGATAATTGTATCTTTACTTCACTTGACTGCTAGCCGACCAGATATTATGTTCAGTGTTTACTTATGTGCTAGATTTCAATCATATCTAAAAGAATCACATTTGACAGCAGTGAAAAGGATTTTAAGATATCTACTAGGAACTCAAAACTTAGGAATTTGGTATCCTAAGTTTAGCTCTTCATTTGAAATTATTGGTTACTCAGATTCTGACTTTGCAGGCTGTAGAGTGGATAGGAAAAGCACTTCTGGAACATGTCAATTCATTGGAAATTCATTAGTTTCATGGTCTAGTAGAAAACAAAATTCAGTGGCACTATCTACTGCAGAAGCAGAATACATTGCATTAGGAAGTTGTGTGGCACAAGTACTTTGGTTAAAACAACAGTTGATTGATTTAGGATTAACTATAGGCACTATTCCAATTTATTGTGACAATACTAGTGCTATTTGCATTTCCAAAAATCCTATTCAACATTCTAGAACCAAACACATTGATATAAGGCATCATTTCATAAGGGATCATGTATCCAAAGAAGAAATTGAACTCATACATGTTTCAACTGAAAATCAACTTGCAGACATTTTTACAAAACCTTTAGCCTTTGATACCTTCAGTACTTTAAGAATAAGGCTTGGTGTTATTGATTTGAATGCTTAAATAAAATGTCTTTGCAACATTGATATTTGTTTTTGTTTTTTTTTTTTTTTATTTTGTGAAATTTTGTGTGTTTTGAACGAATTGTTTTTGGATTTATGGTTTTGTTTTATGTTTTCTGTGTTTTTGAATATTTTGTTTGATTTTCTTATTTAAAAAAAAAAATTCAAACTTAAAAACTTTTTTTGGAGGAAATCGTCCAGGACAAAAATATTTCGTACGGGACGATGTGTGAAGGAACAGTTTGCGCGAATTTTAACCGTTTTGAGAGCATTTTTTAATTAGATCGTCTGTACGATCTTATGATCGTCCAGGATGAATTTTTTTTCTCTCTCTCAAACGTCGGGACGATTGAATGCAGCGGTTGAGTGGATAAGACAGTTTTTAATATGAACTTCGTCTGTACAAAATTTTCGTTCGTCCAGACGAACATGTGTCGGTTCATTGTAGGGGACGGTTTTCATGAGTCATTAAAACGATTTATTTTTTGATCGTCTGTACGAAAATTTTTCGTCTGTACGATCGGTCAAGTCAAAAAGCCTGTACGAAGGGACGCATCGTAAGTTGTGTTGATTACGAAAAGCCGTTACATTTTGGATGAATTAGATCGTCTGTACGAAATTATTTCGTCAAGACAAACGATAATTTTTTGTCCATGACGAATATTTTCGTCTAGGACGAACGTATCGTTTTTCTTTAAATATGAAGGCTTTCAAACTTGACAATCACACTTCCAAACTTCATTTTCAATCCCTTTCTACATCAAATCAATAATGGCCTCCTCTAGCAAAAGACAAAAGGTGTTGGTGAAGAAACCAAATAGGAATGCCCCAGACAACTTTCTTTCTAAGGCGAATGAGGAATCTTTTCCTCGTTTTGCATCCGCAAAGATCACTCCCTCTCGCATTCTTATTCAAACTGAGTTGAAATTTCGGGTATTGCACCTCTTCGCCTGAACCCAATTTCAGTTCATTCTTTCTCTCGTCCACTTCTACAATAAGCAAACCTACCATTACTTTCTAGCTAACATGAGTTTCAATTCTGACCACTCCACCATTAGTTCTTATGTTTTTAAGCAAAAAGTTGAGATCACCAAGCACGACCTTGGTGCATTTTTAAACTTAAGAACTAAGGGATATAGAGCTCACACCCTAATGTCAGAAACCTCCTTCAAATGGTTTCAAATCAATAGGGTGATTAGAGAAATAGGCATAACCTATCATGTTGCTAGAGTCCCGGTATGACCCAAGATGCCCGAATCATCCAGCATATCCTTAGATCCTCAATTATTCCTAAAGCTGGTGATATGATTAACATTACCCCTCTCCTTTCTGTTCTAACCTTTTTAATCATGGAAAGACATCCTATTGACGAAGCCCAACTTATCATAGACCATATCTATGGGCTTTCAGAAATAGGACATGCAGATCAGAAGAGGAAGAAGAATATTTCATTAGGACACTTAATCACTTATATTTTGGAAAAGAAATACAACATAGTGCATCCTGATGAAGATTATGAAGAGCCAGTTTACTATAACGATGCATCATTCAGATTGCTCTTCAAGGAGGAAAAAGAAAAAGAAAAAGCACATGCCAGTGCTTCAGAAGAGGAAGAAGAAGAAGGAGTGCAAGCTTCTGCTTCTCAATCAGATTACCAGAATCTGATTGAGAGATTTGATAGATTAGAGACTCACATTGATCAAAGGTTTGATCAATTTGATGCTCAACTCACGCAGCAGCAACAAGACATTGGTAATATTAAAGATGAAGTTCATGAAATTAATACCAATGTAATGTTAATGGCCTCCTACTTCAACCTTTTTGGCGGCATTCCTCCTCCTCCTCCTCCAGAACAGTAGAAATGTTTTTATGTGTGTCTGTTGTATTTGTTGTTTTTTATGTTTTTATCGTGTCTGTTTTCTTGTTAAGTGTTTGTATTTATGTTGGTTTTTCTTTTTTTTTTAAGTTCAATGTATTTTTCTTCTTTTTATGTAATCTGTTTCTTTAGTATCAATGAAAGTTTTTTTTTAATTTGTTTTGAAATGTGGTTTATGTTTATGAATTTCATGAGTATTATTTAATCTACATAGTGCTTATATTCGATTGTAATTTGAGATTATTTATATTAGAAAATCTAGACTTTCTGAATTAATAAGTTGTTTATAACTTGTTGTAATTAGAACTTTTAAATTCATGTCTATTCATTTAGACTACATAAAAGTTAATATTACTATTATAATTTAGATGTTTTCTTATTTTGTATTTCTATGCTCAAGTGATATTTATGCACCTAGAAATATTTGAAATTTTAGATTATAGATTTTAGAAAGAATTGGTCTCAATTACTCTTGAACATTGTACAAATGTACTAAAATCAAAAGGAATTCGCAAAGATTTGCAAAGTGAAAAAGAGGCACAAAATAAGCCCAACCAAGAAAAAAATGCACAAAAATGTGCCCCAAAATTTTGAAAAAGATGCGCAAAGCGCCACATGAGGTAATTCTCTTCTTTCCAAATTCGTTCAATCTCTTAATTCAAATTGATCTTATGTTCATTTATATTCTATTGAACTTTGAAATATAGAATTTTTTATACATCTCTCTTGTAATGATTTTCTATAGTCAAATGTCTAAATTGAATCATGTCTTTGATAAAATCTTCTTACTTACAATGTTATATCACTTCTTAAATTTTGTGAATTTCTATGATTGACCTAATATCTTTAGTTTAAAATTGCATACCCTATGTCAATCACAATTTAGATTAAATTTTAAAAATTAATTTCATATAATTACTTACATTTCTTGTCTATTTCTTCTTCACTTTTTGTTGTTGTCAAAAAGGGGGAGAAATTATTGTATTTTATGTTTTGATTGTTCTGTTTGTAGTTGTTTCTGTTTGTAGTGCAGTTTCTATTTTGATTGTTCTGTTTGCAAGTTTTTTACTTTCTAGTTGTTTGTGTTAAAATTTTAGAAAAACAAAAATTTTGTTCTTTATGCCTCCTTATTTTAATGTACTCATCAATTCAGGGGGAGTTTAGGAGATAGGAGATTTGTTTAACTTGAAACCATACAAATAATAATTGTTTTGTCATCATAAAAAAGGGGGAGATTGTTTGAATAGTTGCTATTTGAATGATTTATATTTGTGCAACTTATGTAGTTTTGATGATTCCAAACATTATTGTTCAAATGTATAGTTATCTCCTAAAAATTTTAGAAGATTTGCACTTGCTCTTGTGTGTACTAACATTTCAGGAAAATCTGACTCCAGACTACGATAACTTCAAATCAAATTCAACATGAGATATTTTGTTTAATTGAAGTTTGCATTTTCTTTGATTTAATGTTGAAAGGGAGTGATTGTAATTGAGTGAATAAAAAACTTACACACTCACATAAGGAGATCATACAATTTTATACTGATCGTACGGGACGATTTTTATCGTACTGGACGATCCGTCAGTTATCTCCTATAGAGCACTTGGAACGAATAGGAATTTGCTCGAAAAAATTTTCTAAGTCCTATTCGTCCAGGACGAAATTTATTATCGTCCCGGACGATGGGTTCTCTGTAAAATTTTCATCCAGACGAATTTTATCATCGTACGAGGCGACCAGTGCTCTGGAAAATTTTCGTACAGACAAAATTAAATATCGTCCAGGACGATCGGGTCTCTGGAAAATTTTCGTCCATACGAAAACAAATTATCGTCCGTGGCGATTGGTCCTCTAGAAAATTTTCGTCCAGACGAAATAAATATTCGTCCAGGACGATCGGGTCTCTGGAAAATTTTTGTCCAGACGAACATATTTTCATCCAAACGATTAACCGACTTAGAACAGTTTTCAGCAGTTTCTAGAACCGACCTTGTAATAACCGTTCGTACTGGACGAACCTAGTTCGTACAGGACGATCAGCTGTACGAATTCATTTTGTACACATATACAAATTGGGTCGTTTCAGATCGTTTAAGTAAAATTGTCCAGGACGATCCAGGATCGTACAGGACGATCCACTGCGTACAGAATTGGAAACTTGCAGTTTTTGGGCGGTTTTTCATGTCTTTTGTATAAATAGTCCAAATTAGACTGCCACCCAATCTTTTTGTCATTTGATCTTCGTGCCTCTTGAGAGAATAGCCAAGGAGAGAGTGGAAGAGAGCATTCAAAGGAGGATTCCTACCACTGGAGCGAGAAGGCTTCACTTGGATTACTAAGGTAAGAGTCTCTACTTGTGAAATTGGATTTCTTCACTCTTTTCCTTCTTCCTTCTAGATTCTTGTGAGAAGATCAGTCAAGGAGATCCGGTTCTCTGCCGACACTTGGAGAGTGTGAACAGCCGAAGGGTTCTCTGCCTACACTTGGAGAGTGTGAACAGCGAAAAGCTTCTCTGCCTACACTTGGAGAGTGTGAACAGCCGTAGGGTTCTCTGCCCACACTAGGAGAGTGTAAAAGGATGACAGTTCTCTGCAAGCACTGTGGTTTGTGTAAAAGGACGACGGTTCTCTGCCGCACCGGGTAGTGGTGAAAAGAGTGTGTTGTAAAGGCTTCTCCGCCATGCTGTGGGTGCTAAAGGAGAGTCACTATTGGTTTTAGTGCAATACTCAGAGGGTGCCTCTGAGGAGTGGATGTAGGTCTGGTTATAGACCAAACCACTATAAATCTGGTGTCATTTACTTTATTGCTTTTACGTTTCCGTACTTTAAATTTCAGTTCTAATAACTCTGTTGTTGAAAAACATTTTTCTACAAACTTTAAAAGAAAATTTTAATTCGGTTCAACTTTATCTGTAAGGGGTTTAAAATTTTTAAAACTACCAATTCACCCCCCTCTTGGTAGCGTGGACATTTATTAGCTTAACAACCTAATTACTGGACTCAACACCACCGACAACAAACCTGGGCTCTAAGCCTATAAGAGAGTAGAATTAAATACAACGGCTTATGGTCTTCAGGCTCCGAGTCTTCTATGGAATTCCAAAAAGAACATCCTCCGGAAGGAGGATATTACTTTTTGGAGCCCCATTTGTATATCTATAAGAAGTTTTCTTTAATTCTTTTAAAGACTCCAAACACTTTACAGACTCAATCTATATACAACAAATCTAGGAATAAAAGAGCTTTATATTTCTTTATAAGTACATCGATCCCTAGGAACATTCCACTTTGCACTTAATTAAAAGCAAGAAAGTAAAGCAGATATGTAATTATGCATGTTATGAGTGTGTTGTGTACAGTTATAAATGCGAGAAAGTAAAGATAGAAAAGTAAAGTACACAGCCCTCACTTTATTCACTCTACTCTTTGGTGCACCGACAAAAAAGTAGATATGCATGCTATGTAGAACATAAAAGTAAGCAATTACACATAGGTGCCCTCTAAGCAAGACACCCAAAAACAAACCACAACAAAACACCAGCCTAACCTAGGCTAGAGTTGGTTGTCCTAGCAAGCATCTAAGTGTGTTAAAGAGGTCGTGTGGCTTGGATAGGTACTGTAGGAATTTATTGTTCAAATTCCATGTATTATTAGAGTTTATTTATTAGAGGCGAATTGGGAATTTAATTGAAGTTTAAGTACAGTGTATTTGAATTTTGAATTATTCCAATTTTAAACGTTGAAGTTATTTGATTTAGTTATAGAGAACCTATAGATTGATACCTCCCTAAGTGCAGGAGGTTACCAATTTATAAGTCCTAGACTTTCAAAATACACACTCGTCTTATAAAGAAGATAAGTGTTTATTTGAGAATCCCCAAAATTTTATTAGAGAGAGAGAAGGGACCTTATAAATGCAATACCACGTGCCCTCCAGAAGGAATCTAGCGCGTCGTATAAGGTCGGAACGTTATTATATTTGTTTGAAGATCTCCAAATCCAAATGTATTAGTACCATCCTAAAAGGAGTTGTGCACAACACATATGAGATCTTTTTTTTTATTTATGTGTGTTAAAGGCTTCTTTAAATTAAAATGCCTAAAGCTCTCCAAAAGGAATCGGGCTTTAAGCATATAAGCCTTGATCCGCTTAATCTAAATTAATAATCAAATTTGATTGATTAAAATAAATTCTACTCAATCAAATTATCAAATTAACTTAGTTTAGATGAATTAAAATTTAATTTAATTTTTAATGAATTTTATTAAAATATTTAGAATTTTGAATTATTTATTGAATACTTAATGATTTGAATTTGATTTTAAAGTTGATTTTAATTGTTGGTCGGCTACCACCTTTGTTTCTCACCGAAGCTGTGAAGTTTATTTCACCTTCCTTGGGGCTAAGCTAATAGTCTCATAGGCTTAGGTTACCTAGGGGTACACGGTATAATTAAGCAACTTAAATTGATTAAGGCTTGAGAGTTAATGAATTTTATTCAAAAGAAGCATGATTGCTGATTTTAAGAATTGGTTGAACATTTCTGGAGTTTTAAAACAATTTTTTAGTTTTTAGGAATTTTTGGAATATTTTAATCATTTAATTAAGGGGTACAAAAGTTGACTTATTATTTAAAGTTAAATTCTTGAAAGTTAAATTTTATTAAAATATTTGACCTTAATAAGATCAGTTTAGAAGGTAAGAATGCTGAAATTAGATTTTTCTGAATTTAGTTATGAAGGTTTGAAATTCTGAATTGATTTTAACTTAAAGTTGACCGATCTGTTGACTTTTTGAATTTAATGATTTTCTGGAATTTTTACATTTTTCATAAATATTAGGTCTTATTATGAGTTAAATGCAACTGAGTTTGATTGATTTGGATTTTTCTTGCATTAGTTATGAATTTTTGAAGTTTGAGCAATTTATTGAAAATTTGTAATTTGTTTAATTAAGGGGTTCTTTATGATTTTGTTTCAAATGAGTTCCCAATTCCTTGAAATCAGCTCCAACAGTCAAGAATAACCTAAGGCGGGACTCCCACATGTTTGAGAATTTATTGGAATTTTAAATTTTTATAATTAATTAAATCTATTAAATATTGAATTTCACTTAAAATTAAATTAAGCTTTAATCTGCTATCAAATCAACTTTATTTTATTTTTCTCTAATTAAGGATTTAATTTTGGTCTGTTAGAGGAGTTATTTGTATTTTTTAGATTTAAACTTGATTTATTAAATTTTTAAGAAGTTTTAATGGCTTAATTAAAGGTTAATTACAGATTTAATAAAATCAGTGAGATTTGAATTTTTGTTTTGGTTTTACATGATTGTAAGTTTGATCTTAGACTAGTTAGAATTGATTAAGATTGATTTTAGAATTTTAGAATTTGAGTTTTATTAGACTTATTTAAGTTTGTTAAAACAAAAAGAAAGGATCCTTAATCTACTAGTTGTTTTGACATTGATTAATGTCAACTCAGTGAGTATTTGATAAAGGGGCTATGTCACTAGTTTTCTAGGTTTCTGTTTAATCCCAAAAGGGATGTGTGTAGTTCTCCCTAGATTGATCTAAGTTAACTAAGACCAAGTCCTTAATTATAGTCCTTAATGTCACCATGTTATAGGATAGCAAATCAATGTTTCTAACCCTTTAACATTAATTACAATCACATCAACACAATCAAGCAATAGCAATAGAAAATAAAGTGACCCTATTGTTCTATGGAAGGGCTTTATAAATAAAGTTTTAGTATGTTATATGATCCTATGAACTTAAACCCATAATTATAAAAGAAAAGATGTATGAAATTGGGTTAAGATTATTTAAAGATATATGTAAATATTTCCTAACCAAATGTAGCCCAATTCCATAATATGATCATACATAGTTTATTATTTATTAAGCTAGATTAATATGACTTTGAAAGCAAATTTTAATTGAACTACGTATGATCATGGATCTAAACTTATTTTCAGTGAAAAATGACTTTACACTGATTCCATAGAATTCTAACATGCTATGACTGGATTTAATTTAAATGATCTATAAATTTCCAATAATCCAAGTCAAATTTTGACTTAGATTTTTGTAAATTCATAAACCCATTGAGATTGCTTCAAATAGGCTTAGGAAAATTACAGTGGATCATTCTTAGGCCCTATTTTGTCCCTGTCAAAATTCAGCTCAAAATAATATATATAAATCTATTTAAAATTAAAATACAATTTTATGTCTTTTTGAAATAATTATTATATAGTAACAAATATTTTTATTATATTTTTAAAATAAAGTAGACATAAAACTAAAAGAATGAGCCCAAGAACTAAACATTTGGATCAGAAATGAAATTCCAATCAAATTTTGAAGTTCTGGGTATTTTCTAGATTAATTTAGAGGTTTTAAATACTCGGTCAAATGGCGGCGGCTATCTGGACACGCGGCGCACATAGGGATATCCACACAGATGGCGGCGGTCAAGAGGGACCCGCCACTAATCCAACGTGGCAGTGATCTTCGCCGTCGGATCGATCACAGAGGAATTCCGACGATTGAGATCCAACCCGCAGTATCAAACTCGATCCCAAATGATAAAATGACGGATCTGATCCCGGCGGTTTGGATCAATGGCCAAGATTTAGCCCATTTATGATACGGTCGAGCCAGGGTTTTTAACGGGATACAACGACCGCGGATCGGGTCTGATCGTAGCTGTTGATCTAAACAGACTAGATCCAACAGCCAGCGACCCGTCTTCTTCCTCCGTTAAAACCGAAAACCCTAGACTCATTTTTCATCTTGTTTTCTCCAGATACACCATAAAATTAATTTAAACTTAGGACAGAGATAGAATAGGGTCTAAGAAAGAGTGGGGAGTACTTTTCTAAGCAATTGATGTAATACTTCCTAGAAACCAAATTATGGTTTAAGATTTATCACTGTGTGATGGATCAATTTAGTTGATTTTATCACGGTTGAACTTGTAGACTATCCACGTGTTGATCTCCTTCAAAATTCGAGCTCGGAGGATCACCAGGAATGGATTTAAGGGAGTTTGAAAGAAAATGGCTCTCGATCAACCACTGATCTCGCCGCCGGCAGCTTCAAAACCACAAAAATCAATGGGGTAAATGAAGACCAAGCTCAGAGAAATCGAAACAAAATTCTAAAGCTCTCAGGAAACTCTGGAATGCAAGGTCGCTTTAAATGAGCTTCTCCCGCCTCTCTACCCTATTCCAGCTACTAGAGCCAAAAAGGATGGTCAGGATCACTCAGATAGAATCCCTGGATGGTTAACACCTGTCCCAGGCAGTTAGAGGAGCAAAGGGCATGCTGCTCAGGTGGCAAGGACAAACATCCTTCCCATGTGCTTTGGGAGGACCACGAACTGTTAGGGCTGAGCTAGAGGTGCACCAGACATTGGGCTGGGTCGATTTAGCCCTCAAGAAGCTTCTAGAGTCGATCAGATAGGCTGGACGGGCCTGATTCAGTTTGCGAGAGGTTATTTGGTCGGGTTGACCAAATGAGCTCACTTGAGAAGTCAGGTTCATGAGTCCAAACATACTTCAGAAGTCAGGTTCATGAGTTGGAAAGGCTTGGTTTGGGCTGAATAGGCTAGGTGGAGTGTGTTGATCGTGTAAGCTCATTCAAGCTCCCACTAACTATTTGACCAGTTAATGGAGGCATGGGCAGCTGAGTTGGAGTTGGATTGAGTTCTTGAGCCTTGTGAGATGTCTGCATGGGCTAGATTTCAGCTTGACAAGGTTTAATGAGTCGGGTTGACTACAATAGCTCATTTAAACTCTAATTGACCATTTCACTGGTCAAAGGAGGTCAAGGTTGCTGAGTTGGAATCAAGATCAGGCTTGGAATATATCCAATTGGATGGATGGGCCTGGCTTGGACTGAGTTCATTAGGTTGGAGGGTTTGACCATAGAAATGATCCTTTAAGCCGAGAGTTGACTGGTTTGACCAGTCAACTCAGTCAATGGTTGGTGAGATGGCACCTAGGTAATCCAATTGAGCTAGTTGAGTGATTTGCAGAAAGTTCAAATGGCTATATGCTTTGTATGAATGAAAGAGGTTTTATAAGGTGGAGTTTGACCATGGTTGTTTGGGTTGACCAAATCAACATGACTTGGGTGAATGGGGTGGTAACCAAAGAGGATTAAAGGATATGATTGAGTTAGTCTGAGGTTTAGGAAGGGTTTAATAAATTGAATGGGTTGAAATGACCTGTTCTAAGCCTTATGAAGTAATTGGGTCAATTGGGTTGATTAGATCAACTGGGTTGATTGAGTCAACCAGGTTGACCCAGGGTGTGGGTCTGGGCTAGACAGGTTTGAAATTGTATTTGGAGTCTGATAGATGTGGTGTCAAGGCTCAAATAGGTCATTCCAATCAAATCACCTTTTTTGACCCTTAAAGGGCCTCTTAGGTCAATCCTATTGACTTGGTCAACCAGGTTAACCAGAGTCTAGAAATGGGTTCAATAGGTTTTGTTTAACATTTGAAACTTGCTGGAGGTGGTTGCATCCCATTTGGAGGTCATTTAGTTTGAAACTGCTGTTTGTGCCTCATAGGAGTATTCTGGTTATTCTGACCTCAGGTCCACTAGGGGCTGAAATGAATCCAGAAAAATATAGTTTATTGATCAACATGTCAGGATTCAGGGTCTGGAAGTGATTAGAGGCTTTAGTGAAGGCTCTAAGGTCAAGATCTTTTAGGTGACAAGTCTAGTGGCATAAGGTGTAAATATTTGAAGGTTTTATAGCCTTTGGATTTTGATTTAGTTTTTGGGGTTAGAGACCTCAGAATGGGCTCAAATTTGAAGGGTTACCTCTAGATACATGTCTTATAACTATGCAAGTGATAGACTCTAAATCAGATGTGAATTGATATTTGAAAATTCACTGGAAAAGGCTTTCAGGACTTGGACCTTTAGCCTTGAGTTTGAGTCTGAATTCTTGGACCTGAATTGGGTTTTGGATTTAAATGATTAAGTTTGAGTTACCTAAATCAATTATTATCATTTGGAATGATCGTAAGTGTTTAAGTGGGATTGAATTTGAATTGATTTTAAGATCCCATTAGAGACCTCATACAAAAATGAGGTCAACAAATGGACCCCCAACATGTGTGATGAACTCGAAGAGTAAATCACATGTGTTGGCGTTGACCGAAGCAGATCAATGAAGTTTAGAAGTCAGAAACTTGATTGAAAGATTGAATTTCATCAGGTAAAAAGTTGGAGCTAACTGAGAGATCGATTCTCAGAGAGGTGAAATTT
The DNA here is from genome assembly GCA_016618105.1 of Dendrobium huoshanense. Taxonomy (NCBI): domain Eukaryota; kingdom Viridiplantae; phylum Streptophyta; class Magnoliopsida; order Asparagales; family Orchidaceae; genus Dendrobium; species Dendrobium huoshanense. Next base: position 39,091,293 of record CM028359.1, on the reverse strand, counting down.
AAAAACCTTAAGTGGGAGATCGATTCCCAAATAAAGGTGGGTATTCAAACGGGAGATGAATTCCAAATGAATGAATTTTTATTTCCATGCAATTTTTTTGTTAAATACATCAACTGTCATAATATTTCTTAAGGTATCATCCATTGATAGGCAACATAGGATGATTGCCTTTACAATCTATAAGCTGATATGATCCTCCTTGGTAGACGTTCTCCACTATAAAAGGTCCTTCTCATGTTGGTTCAAATTTTCCTCCTATCTTCCGATGAGGTTGGATGGGTCTTCGAAGAACTAAAAACAATTATCCTACTTGAAAAGTTCTGGGATGAACTAATTTGTCGTGAGCTTATATCATCTTAGCTTTATATAACTTGAGGTTCTGTTGAGCCTGCAAATGCTTCTCTTCTAAATCTTCAAGTTCTTCCAATCTGAGTTTTACATTTTGTTCTGTGGTGATGTTGTAATCTGTTGTAATTCTGAGTGAGGGTAGTTGAACTTCCAAAGGAATTACTACCTCTGCTCCAAAGACTAAAGCAAATGACATAGATTGAGTTGGAGTTTTGTAAGTGGTTCATTATGCCCATAGAGCTTCAACCAACTTCTCATTCCATTGAAGCTTATTGTCGCCTAACGTTTTCTTCAAAATCTGAATCAAGTTTTTATTGAAGGCCTCCGCCAATCCATTTTCCTGAGGGTAATGGATGGTCGAGTATCTCCAATAAATCTTGTGTCATCTGGCAAAGTTGTTAATTTTAGTACTCCTGAATAAAGGACCATTATCCGAGATGATCCAACGAGGGACACTGAATCGGTACACGACATTCTCTTTGAAAAATTTTAAAACTTATTGAGCTTTGACTTCCCTCAAAGGAACAGTCACAGCCCATTTGGAAAAGGAATATGTAGCTGCTAGAACGAATCTATGGCCTCTAGAAGATGGAGGATCTATTGGACCAATAATATCGGTGCCTCGGCTTTCGGAAAGCCAAGAAGAAATAGTTGGGAGTAGGACATTTGGTGGTTGATGAAGAACTACATCGTGCACCTGGAATTGATGACAGTGACGTGCAATTTTCATGCAGTCATCTATCATTGATGGCCAATAATATCCCATCCATTTGATTTTCATCTACATCTTCGGACCGGATTGATGTGCACCACATAAACCATCATATACTTCTTCCATAATCTTGTGTCCTTTTTATTTATTTAAACACTGCAACCACATCTGATCGAATAATCTTCTGTAAAGGGTATTATTAATCAGAGCGTAAGATAATGATCTTCTTTTGATTTGATTTGTTGTTGATTTCTCTTGAGGGAGATTGCTTTCTTGCATATATTTGATGAACAGTTTTCTTCAATCTGACATTTCATCGTTTACTATTGAAACGATTTTCACCTCAGTTGAACATTCTCTGCTTATGTATTCAAGATCTATAGGAGAAAGGACTTGTCCACCTTGCACATTTATTGGGATTGAATCTTCTTCAGGGCACGCAAGTGCTCTATCTAGTTTAGCAAGAGCATCCACTGTAGAATTCTTTCCTCGAGGAATTATATATAAGGTAACATTTAGGATCTGTTCTAAAAGATGCATCACATATTGAGGGTAAGGGACCAAAGTGTCCTTTAATACTTTAAAGATTCACGTGATCTGATTGATAACAAGTTGTGAATATCTGAAGATCTTGATTTCTTCGATCCCATTTAAGATAGTCAATTCTAAGCCAGTTATAAGTGCTTCATATTCAACTTCATTATTGGTACGTTCTGATAGGTGATAGGAGTAATACATGATATCACTATCAGGTGTAACGAATACTATACCAATTCCTGCCTGCCCGGGCAAAATTTTATCTGATTCTCCTTGCTGAATAGAAGCAGCACCGTCAAAATAGAATTCCCAGGTGAACTTTTCATTTGTCTCGATTTCCAAGACTTGTTCATCTGGTAGTTCATCATTTATCGGGCAATCATCCTCAATAGGATGAGCTGCTAAGAAATCTGCTACTGCTTGTCCTTTGACTGCTCGTAAAGGAGAAAACATGATGTCGAATTGTGATAATATCATTGACCAGCGGGCTAATCTCCCTGATAATGTTTGTCGAGTCATCAGATATTGCAAGGGATTTATTCTGGATATGAGATTTACTTTGTGAGAAAGCATGTAATGCCTTAATATCTAAGCCACGAAGATTAAAGCTAAACAATGTTTCTCGATCGGAGGATAATTTACTTTGGTGGGAAGAAAACATCTACTCAGATTGTACAGTGCATTATCTTTTTCTTTCTCATTAGCTTAAGCTAAAAGGGCGCCAAAAGATTTACTTAAATCTATTGTATATAAGATCAATGGTTTCCCTGGTATAGGGGCTGCAAGCACTGGAGGATTCATGAAGTACTGTTTGATGCTGTCAAATGCTTTATGGCAGTTCTGATCCCATCTGAACGAAACATCTTTCTTGCATAACGCTGCGAATGTTTGGCATCTTCCTGATATATTTGATATAAACCTTCTAAGGTATGCTAACCCGCCTTGAAATGATCTCAGTTGAGTGAGTGTTTTAAGAGGTGGCATTTCTAGTATCGCTTTAAGCTTAGTCGGATCGATTTTGATTCCACGTTGTCGAACTACGAAACCTAAGAATTCCCAGAAGTGATGCCAAAAGCACACTTTAAAGGATTCATTTTCAGATCTTATTTTTGTATTCTTTGAAACACAATCCTCAGATCATATAGATGATCTTTTCTTTCAACACTTTTAACACTAGATCATCGACATAACATTCCACTTGATTATGGATAAGTTCGTCAAAATTCCTCGTCATTGCCATTTGATAAGTCACTCCCGCATTCTTTAAATCGAAAGGCATAACTTTATAACAGTAAACTTTTATCGGTGTCCTGAATGTGGTATACTTCTCATCTTCAGGATCCATCCTGATTTGGTTGTATCCGGATGAGCCGTCCATAAAGGAGAATATCACATGAAAAGAAGCGATATCTACCATGAGTTCCGGTATACGAAGCGTAACTCATCCTTAGGACATGCTTTGTTTAGACCTCTAAAATTAATACAAATACGTATCTGACCGTTCTTCTTTTTGACTGGAACGACACTAGCTAACCAGGTTGGATATTTCTCCTCCCAAGTAAAGCCTGCGTCAATTATTTCTTAACTTTGATGATGACCTGCTGCTCAATGTCGAATCGCATTCGTCGAGGTGCTTGCTTTACTGGGAATACTTCTGGCTGAATTGCTAATTTATGAACCGCTACGTTTGGAAAAAATTCAGGCATCTCTTGGTAACTCCAAGCAAAACAATCTTTAAATTTGCATAAAAGTTGAATCATATCGTTTGCCTCGTCCTCATTCAACAGAGAACTGATGAATCGGACGAGGGTCTTATTTAGTGCCCAGGTTTATTTCTCTGAGATCATCGATCGTAGACCATATTTCTTCCTCAAATTCTGGAGGTGCATCTCAAACTTGAAAATCATCGAGATCATTTGAAGTTTCTAAGCAGAGTTCGTTAAAAGATTAAACGTTCCCTGAAAAGAGACTATCAGATTCAAAATTATTAGAAATTACTAAATAGTATTCATCATCGTCGAACGAACATAGAGTAGCAAAGCTAATAACATGTTTCGAAACTTTTTTATGGTATTTTTTATTCCGTAGATGTTCAAATTATTGTGCTTTGCCTCTAGCCCATTTCAGCGGTGTTAAACTTGTTTAGCAAATCTATTTGCAAAGTTAGAATACCATTCAAAAGGTAGCTATTTATCTCATCCATAAAAGGATCATTAAGGGTTGCATCAATCTCTGGGGGTTTGCTGGTAAAAGGTATGAAATTGTTAGCTTTGGTTTCAGGGTTTAGAGGGAGAGAAGCTTTCACTTCCAACCTCTTTACATCACTCTGGGACAAAGTGTTGGTGGAATTTTGGAAAACAGGTTTTGAAAATATTGGGTTTCTTTGGGGATTTTAATATTAAGGTTAAGTTCTAATTCTAAGGTCGAATCAACTCGTTAGAAAGAGTATATCACCCGAAGACGAAAATAAACTTTCATGACGGTATTCAGACTTAGAATTATGAAATCCAACTTGAGTATTATGAGCGGATGTAAAGAGAAATTCATATGACCCCGAAGGGTCAAAATGAAGTTCAATTGAATATCCAGCTACAATATTCAAGAAGTGTGATCATTAGGTTCACATCCAAAGCCTTATCGAAGAAAGATATATCTCCCCGGAGGAGAAAATATCACTCGATGATAATTCTTTGAATATGATAATAATGATCACTAATATTTTAATTTTCCCAAATAAATCCATTGAGTTTTGAAAAATCGATTTTTAAAATCAGTGCGTGTGTGGTTCTAAATCTCCTACGAGCGCAAGCCCTCGTAGTTAATTACATCGTATGGAGATAAAATCTCCCACGAAAACTCTCGATTAAAATAATGGCAAAATTTCGTTAGATTTTCTAGGAGTGATATCAAAGTATGATAGAATATTGGAAAATCAAAAGGGAATGGATCAAAATTGAGCAGTTATTAACGGAGTTAAAGGATGAGAGGTAGGGGACATTTGGAGATTCCAGAACCATCCGGAAATGCCCCAACTTAATCTAAGTGTGGGCTTTATGTTTTGGACTTGAAATGATATT